>JAUMJL010000115.1:885000-1485000 GCA_033558185.1 Dromococcyx pavoninus | reverse complement strand
GGGTCTCATCAGGTCCCACTTTGCTTACAAATGCACTCTAAATCTCGTAATCTTTGGCAAATTGCTGAGCCTGAGATGAAAGCAGACTCGTCTGCTCAGCAAGACTCTGTGTCTGCCAGGGGGATTTGAAAAGAACAAGCCCTGTGTCTCCAGACGTGTACTGTAACATCTTAATCAAAACTGAATTTACATATCTGCTGAATAAAAATTCCCACCTGCCTTACATCAGGTGTTGCTGTTGTCTGGAGGAACGCTGCTGTTGTGGACAAATTACACACATGTGGGACTTGGGGGGCAAGTAAAAGTTGTTTTAAGTGAAGTTTTACATAGAAGACCTTTTTATTCCCTTTCACCAAAGGGGCTGATGGGAGAGTGTGTGTAGGTTATGGCCCACCTTTCCCTTAAGCCAGTTTAACCCTGTGGCCATTCCAGTCTACTTATTCATATAATGTCCAGCAACTACAAAATGAGAGTAGGAAACGAATGGACATGGTTTTATCAATGAACTCTAGGAGTCACATCTGGAAAATGAAATTGTTAAGCAGCATCTGTCAGAGCATGACAGAATCTCACACTATTTGAGATTAGAAGGGACATTTATAGACCATTAGGCCCAGCACTCCTTCTCAAAGCAGATTGATCTAAAGCAGGTTGCTCAGGATAACATACACTCAGGTTTTGAACATCTCCAAGGAAATGCCACAACTGCTCTGGGCAATCTGTTCCAGCATCCATCCATCTTCACAATGAAACAACTTAAATGGAATCTTTTTATATTTTTTATTTTAATTTGTGTCCATTTGTGTCTTATCCTGCCTCTGGACACCACTAAAAAGAGACTGGCTCTGTCTTATATGTTCTCCTCCACAGCCATCAAGTATTTATACACAGCAATAAGATCCCTCCAAGTTTTTTGCTCTCCAAGTTAAACAGTCTCAGCTCTCAGTTTCTCCTTAGAGCATCCTCAGACATGTAAAAGACTGAGGTGTTCATTTCCTTCTTTTCTTCTAATTGGGTTTAAGAACTTGATCTATATTAGGCCATGGCATCCAGGGTGCCGAACAAGCTGGGAAATTTCAATAATTTTGGAAAAATTGTGGAGAGCAGAGGACATTCCTGACAATTGGTGAAAGTCATCACCATAAATCATCAAAATTGTGACTTAAAAATTAAAGGCTTCCTTTGGAAGTTTTTCACTTTTCTCTGTTGGGATGTACATATAAATTGCAGTAGGAATTGCTTTATAATGAGTAAAATCTTTCCAATTTGCTTATTGCTTTAACATTGATTTAGACATAAAGTGAATATTTGTAGCTGCTGGAGTTCACATTTTCACCTAAAGCCCTTATTATACTGTTACTACATCACAGCTTTTTAATAAGTTGGCACAGAATTTCTACAGTCACATAAAACTCCTGTGTGGATCCAGAATTCGCTATTGCTCGTAAGCAACGAAGTGAAATATTTTAGGAAAATAATAAACTGCATCTATTCAATTCAACATTTCTCACAGGTGTTGAGCTCCTGTATTTTTCTACATTCTTTTATCAGTTTCACCTGCAATTGTACATGGAGGTGGTTTTGTATACTTACATTTACTAATGATCTCTGCCTGCTTACCTAAGAGACAGGGAAATCCAGGTTCAAAATTTAACACAAATCAATTTCAGTTATGAGTCCTGAAATATTTGTGCATTGCAACTGCTTGTCAAAATGTCTGAGTTTTATTTCTTTCCAGATCCTTCCCTAAATGTAGTTTTGAAACACTCTCTGAAGGATAATCCTGCATGTGTTGAAAATTTATGAAGCTTCCTTCACTAAAAATACGTAAAGGTTAAGATATTCTAGCTTTTCCAATAGTCCATTTATTTCTAGATGCTGAGTATTTTTTTTATAACTTCTGATGTCTTCTTTTGTGAATGGAAGTTTCCAGTCCTCAGAAGTTAATTTCAGGATATTCAGGAGTATATATGCATTAATGTCATTGCAACTTGGATTTCTGTGTCTAATGCTACGTTCACAAAACAACTTTCATTTCCACGAACTTATGTACTAATTGGACTTTTAACTTGGGTTAAAAACCTTTACTCACTGTGTAGTTCATGGAAAACTTGGGAACCTTGTAAAGGGGATCATAACTCTGGCAGGGTGGAGCAAAAGTCAGATAAAACAGGCAACTGCAAGTGAAGGAAGAATTTAGTTTTAAGAACTCAAGGATGAGAGAGGTTTGAGAATCTAAGGCAGATGGGGATTCACTGATTAAACTTTCTGCTTGTTCCTTCCAAAGGGGAACCAGACCAGTCCTCCTGTTTTTGGTGGTGCTACTCCTCTGCAAAACCTTGTGGGTTATAAAAGAGGGCGTGGGAACAGAGGGCAAGAGTCAAACCTCTCTGCTACCCCTGCGGTCAACTCTATAATCCCATTATACATTTGTTTAGGCTCAACTGGGAGAGGAGCTACAGGGCAGACAAATAATTTTCATTCTTCCTGCTGACACCATGAAAAACATAGTTCAGAATTAAGTTGGGTTGTTCTTAGGAATCTCACTTTGTTAGACCAAAGGTTACAACATTGAGCTGGAGGAGTGGGAAGCTGGGAAGCACTGGGTAGTCTAAAACTGTGTCTAGTGCACTAGCTTCTTTGGTAGACTTCATGTGGGAGGCAGCAATTTTCAAGGCTCCTAATGTTCAATTTAGCTACAAACTAGTGCTGTTAAGATGGTGGGGCATCAAAATGGAATTAGAGTTACCTAAAGAATTCATCTGGTAAAAACTGTAGTAATTATAGATGGAAATTTGTGGATGGTTCTTTCGAATTATTACCTAAATTTTGCTCAAGTTCAACCTCAAGATCACAAAACTTCATTTACTTTAACTTTCTAATCCCTGAGTAGCATTCCACCTTTACAAGTTAGTTTTATTTGAAGGAAAGCATTTAATTTCTCTTGTTTTCTCCCCAAATAAATTGTGACCCTTGCTAAGATTACTAAAGGGAACATTTTCCTCCAGAGTAAGAGAAAGCAAACTGCTCCTGCTCTGAAGGAAAATGCTCCCTTTAGTAATTTGATTTGTAGAGAGCAGCAGGAAGCCATCACTTTCTGTCTGTTCACACATTTTATGGGCACTTGTGGGTTTTGACACTGTGTCAGTTCACTTTGCCTTCCTGCCTGGAACTGATGGTGATATTCCACAATAAATGCCCGTGTTTGCTGATTGCCATTTCTGGTGACTATTTGGTGAGCCAATATGTGATTACAAATTCCTGTGCATCATCACTATGTGTATTATGCAGTGTGGCACTGTAACATGGACAGCTACTGCCAAACTCGTTGAAGGATGCACAGACAACATTAATTTTTTGGCAGAATATATCCTTCTTTGGTCCTCTTTTGGTGTCAGCCAAAATGGTGCTGTTTACTGACTGTGTCCAAAAGTTGCTGAAGAGACAATTTCACAGCTGTTATAAAGTAAATGAAAATTCAAAGAGGAAAGAAAAAGGCAATTTTTACCCATGTGTTCTATGAACACTTCAAAACAAAGATGTTTCTGTTCACCTGCACAATAATTTTTACTAACATTGCAGTGTCAATACGTACTGTCTTCCATGTATATCATCTGGTTGGAAAAGACCTCTGAGGTCATTGAGTCCAACCATACAGATATGGGGTAAGCTGAGGGTGGGTAGAGTCTGTATAAGTGACAGTGTTCAGATAATTGTGCATCATTTTGATAGTCCTCTGGAAAATTCAATGAGCATTAACAGAGACCAGCTTGTAATTCTTCAAAATTAGAGTACGTTGCGGTTTCAAATGAAATGTGAAATGTCTCTTGGATTTACATAGCAGAAACCTGCTTCCAAGGCAGCTGCAGATATCAAACAGAATATAATTAGGGTGAATTAAATCATTCTAGGACAATAATACCATGTTCCCTCAATAAAGAAACAAACTATTTCAAAATAGTTTCTCTAGTGACTTATTCTTCTGTACTGCTTCCTAAAGATGCCTATTTAGGGACCATTTATGTTGCAATGTAGTATGCAGTGCTTTACCCAGAAATCATTTTAAACACTTTGTATTTCTCTGATGAACTTATTTGCAGATCAATACAAGATACTTTATCTTTAAGAGGTAACTAGTTTTATGGTTACTATTTTCTTTTCCTTTTTTATGAAGACTGTTACAGAGATTCCCCATGGGATGCTCCATTTAAAAACTACAGAAATATAGTAATATTTTGTGGGCTGCAGTTCTGTCTTTATTCCTTCACATGGTTTGCAGGAGAAAAAAGTTGAAAGGGTTTTTCAGGTCCTAAATAACTAAAGAGAGACTTGCAAATCCCTGCAATGATGATGATGAAATATGAATTCCATTAAAATGGTCCAAAAAGCAGTGTGGAGAAAAACCAGACAGAGTGAGGGAACAGTAGAAAGGTTGTCCCTTGTGAAGAGTGTAGTATAATTTTTATTGTACACCATGTTGATGTTGCTCAAGGTATAATTTCTGTGTGGCTGAATTCCCTATGGCCTGCATCTGTAAGAGGTGATGTTTGAACTGAGCGTGGTGCTTGATTTAATCCCACGGTGAGAACAAACAGCTACGTGGGCTCTGATCCACCACGAAGGGCCATGTGGATAGAATCCTACTGAGCCTCCACACAGCAACCTCTCCCAAGGATCTGGTTTAGCCTATTTCCCAGCAGCTCAGCTGGAATGCTGGCAGGATCTGTAGTCTGCATCTGTGAGGTTTTCTGACAGTCAGGGCAGAAGTCCCTTTCCCTAACAAACAAGTTTCTCAGAGAACAAAACAGCCCAGCACTTCCCAAGGTGTCCCTTAAAAAGACCAACACTACCTCCCAGGCCTACGAGGAGAGGCTGAGGGACCTGGGGGTGTTTGGCCTGGAGAAGAGGAGGCTGAGGGGAGACCTCATCCCTGTCTGCAACTGCCTGAAAGGAGGCTGTGGGGAGGGGGGTGTTGGTCTCTTCTCCCAAGTGACAGTGACAGGACGAGAGGAAATGGCCTCAAGTTGCACCAGGGGAGGTTCAGACTGGACATCAGGAAAAATTTCTTCCCTGAAAGGGTTCTCAGGCCCTGGAAGGGCTGCCCAGGGAGGGGGTTGAGTCCCCACCCCTGGAGGTGTTTAAAAGGCAGGTGGATGAGTTTCTTAGGGACATGGTTTAGTGAGGGGACAGGGACGGTTGGACTGGATGGTCTCAGAGGTCTTTTCCAACCAGATCATTCTATAATTCTATGTCACATTATGCATCCTTCGAATTTTCGGTTCTCTCTTCTGCCTATTCAATCCACGTGACCAGAAACACTAAGAGACTAAAACTCTTCTCTGTGTGTGGGTGATACAGATGGGTATTCATAGAAATAAAGAATAGTTGCTGCAGCTTGTCAGAGATCAGTCTTGAAAAACAGTTTCTTAACAGACAGCAGACCTTATGTAACTTCTTTCTTTTGCTTTGCTTTCTTTTACTCAATAGATTTTACATAAAGCAGCAGATGCAAAATATTCGGGATCAACCTTCACTTTGTAGGAGTTGATCACTGTTCTGTTTTTACAGTTGATTCTAAATTTTCATAATGTTTAAATTATTTGACAGATTCCTAAAATGATTCTCTGCTTCCTTTCACTGACCACTACTTATTTTTTCAGCATCCCTCACAATTCTCTTTGAGCAGGAGGTGAACTCAGGTTACTTAACTTCCCCTCTATTTTTCTGTAACATCAAACAATAGATCAACTCTAGAAAAATCAGTATTTATCACTTTCCTCACCACAGGATGCTCTGAGGATGAAGATCAACTGTTGTCTTGTAGGAAAATTGAGTGCTGTGTTCACTTGATCATATTCAGGATTTGTTATTTTACAAGATTAGTCTATTAGAATTATTATATTTGGAAAAGCATTATTTTGATGACTTTTTTCCCCTTCAGTTCCTTGCACATGTTGTCTCCTCCATTTGAGTGAAGCCCAGGGCAGTCTCCTGAGAGAAACAAATAAGAAATAATTTACCTAACAATGCTATTCTAACATAGAAAGCTGATACTGCTTGCACAAAATTGGCTTTTATTGACCTGTGGTGACCTAAGGACAATGAATCTGCCTCTGCAAACTGTTCCACAGTTGGTGGGGGAGGCTGAAAATCCATTCAGGCTCAGATATTTATCTGTAGCCTCAAGTTAAGAATTGTCTGATCCACTAGAGCATTGACTTTTTGCTCAAGTATATACAAAGCCTTCATCTCAGGACAGACAAACTTCATACTTGAATATTTCCCTTCATGCTTTGCCCTATGTATTTTTGGCCTGTCTCCAATCAGCAAAATCTGTTAGAATTTAAATAATTCATTTTTTTTAGAAGAACTACCCAAACTGTCACCCTCATTGAAAAAAGAGCATTCAGGAAAATTATTTTAGCAATGGGAAGACCTCTATGCTTTGTTTAGTTAAAGTGGTTAGAAAATTGAAAAAAATATACTGAGATAAAGGTAAAATCAATTATGTGTTTTCTTAGAAATATATTGTCATAGCTGTTGGGTACTAAAGACAAGAGCTTGAAGAGTTGTAGAGGATTTGTCATCCTCAGAAATACCCTTTTTCATCTAGTTGCATTAATAATACCCTTGTATGATGGCACTTGCACTTCACAGAATATGTTTCATCGTATCATAACCTGACCAGAGACATTCACACTTCATCTGCACCTACTTATGTTGATTTTACTTAGGTGTAATGTTTTGATGATTGTTGTGTAAACTGATGGATTATTTTCTGTGTCATCACCAGAATATTGCTGCTGTTGAAGGCAAAAGTACCTCAGCAAAATGACAAAGCACAGCTCAGCTTGCAGTGGGAAATGTCAGAGCAAGGCGATAAAAGAGTGCAGCTGCAGAGACATAACTGTGATTGATATTCAGGTTTGCAATGAGGGAGTTTTCATCCCGTGACCTCACTGAATGAAAATGACAGTCTGGAAAGCAAAGAACTGGAAAAAAGAAGATTATTCCATTTCTTGAGGGAAGTGACCCCAGAAATTATACACTTCGTGTTCATTTTCCGTGCACAGTCAATATTAGGTGAAGTATTTTGTTTAAGGATGTGACTGACACCTTGCTTCCAAAAATGAACTTCATAGCAGAGGGAAAAGGTGAAAGGCCTAAAAGTCTGACATAAATAGCCAATAAAAGGATGAAGAGCTTTTTCCAAAGGGATAAAACTCTTAATTTGTACATAGTTTCATCTCTCTGAAATGGGACACAGTGAACAGCTGACTAAGTGTAAAGTCCTAAATTATAATCATGCTGTAGTCAGGTATGAGATGATTGTGAATACAGAAAGCAAAGCTTAAAACAGAACCAAATTTATGCATATATATGTATTAACACAAATATGCAGGCACACTTGATAATAAACAGGGCAAAGCAGACAAGTGTTACACTTAAAAACAATCAGAATAGAAAAATTAGGACTTCATAAAACAGCTATTTTTCGACTTTGATGTATTATCTATACTCAGACTGCCTTAGAAGTCACCTGTCTGTGCAGAAGGCTCAAAATTCACAATGTTAGTGGAGAAAGCTGGAGAAAGTAAAACAATATAAGGAATAAGGAAGAAACGAGAGGAAAAAATCTACCATTTCAGTCTTTGTTTCAGTCCAAATTGCATCTCTGCTTAATTGTCACAAATCCATCACAAATGTACAGAAATATTCTTAGAATTCAGGAGCCAGAAGCAGCATTGTCCCTGCTCTGTGTGTTCCCTCTTTTGTCTGTTCTTCCTTCTCCAGACTCCTTTCCATAGAACTCTTCCCACGTGATGTGCAGGTAGCAGCACACAGTCAGCAAGAGTAGCTTCAAATCACTTTCTACCCTCCCTGTCATCGTCAAGCAGAGAAGGTTCATAGATTGGATGAGGTTTGGAGGGACCTCTGGAAGTCATATTGTCCCCTGCTGTGCTCAACCACGTCCAAAAATAAACCCAAGTTTTTAAAATTCATTCATCTCTTCTACAAAGTGGCTCAGCCACCTTTTTTCTCCCCACCCTGTGCTGCACTTAGTGAAGAGCCTCATACAGCACACCAGCTGTGCCCTGGAAGCACCTACAGCCTCAGGCAGTGAAAGGCTGGTGCTGAAATGAGAAACTTTCACATGTCCTGCTGGAAACAGCTTTTTAATAGAGGTGGTGATGGTGGGGAAGTCGTTCAGGACCGACGGGACAGAGGTGTCTATGCTTAAGGTAAAACTGGGATGAGATCAGGTCATTAGTACCTGCCTGTCAATCTCTTACTGGAGGAATGCATGTTATGAGGAAATATTTTAAGCCTAAACTATTACAACAGGAACACGGGAGTTAGGTCAAATCTTATTTTCTACATCTTTTTAAGGGTTAACTTGGCAGGTTGTTATTTAGAAGAAAAGCTATGCCTGGTCCATAAAGCCTGATTAAAAGCCATTACACAAATTACCACTCTGTGAAGATAAGGCTTGGCTGATACCTCATTGTTTGATTTTCAAGTAATCCTTAATTTTCCATCCCAGCTCTAGTGTCAGACCTGAGAAAAACCACAATGATTAAGGAACTAAATTTTGTTCCTTGACCTGTATTTGTGATTTGTATGTTTTATTTTTACTGTTTCTTCCTTTTACTTTCACTTGTCCTCTCCAAGATCTCTGACATAACCTTAGGATGGAAATATTTCTGCTAAGCTTATAAATTAGTTATTAACTTCACCTGGTCTCCCTTCATTTTATCTGTCCCAGAAGCTCCCAGTGTAGTGTACTGAGAGCTATATTGCACTTGATTTAGAAATGCCACCATCTGACCTCTTTGCTTAACTTTAATGGATAAAAAATCAGTGTACCTCTGTGTTTAATAACTGATGAGAGGAAAAGAAGAAACTTCAAGTATACATAAATCATGATGTAGCCCTCAATTTTGTGAATGCCCTGTCACAGTGTATTCTGAATTTTCATTAGTAATCTGGTCACAGAAAATGGAAAGGAACGGTTTATAGTGGATGGCAAGAAGATTGAGTTAATTTTATAGGACAGAACAGAGAAAACCATGTGTCAATCTTTTCCAAATCAGGCACTATAACTGAAAACCAAAGGTCAGAAGTGACAGAGTGCTTCATCAGTCTATTTTTCTGCCCCAAGACAGGATCAACTGTACTCATGTCACTCCCAATAGATATTTAACTTGTTCCTAAAGACTTCTGTTAATGGAACTGAGTACATGTGGCTTCTCTGCTTTATCATCCTTATCCTGTTTCCACGTATGTATTGAGGGGATGTGCTACAGGGCTGAGATGTTAAACAGCAAGTTACAGTCTATGAGGCAAGGCAGGTGATGTGTAACTGTACATGGCAGATGTTGCTATAGGACAGATTTTATGAAAGTTCACACAGGATTTTTTATACTTCTGATTGAGAGCTTACTAGCAGAGGATGCTGTCCTGGTTGGAAGGAAATAGAAGGAGATACCATCACATTACACTGAAATAAACCAGAAAAATAGTATTCATTTTCCTGCACCAGTTCACTGTCTTACATGGCAGAGATTATAATTGGAAAATCAACTGCATAAGACTTCCAATATACCATAACACTACACCAGCCTTTCTAAAATTTATAGGTAACATTTTCCTGACAGAAAAACTATTATGCCTAATGCATTGTGGATATTTTGGATGCTAAAGGAATGACTGGATAAAAATTAATCCCGTGTCACTGGTTTTTGTTTCCAGATCACTGGCATGATCTCATTGTCAACATTGCTGAGCCATTAGAATAATCCATAAGTACTTAAAGAGCTCCAAGATTAATAAAATACAAAATTTAAACCACCAGGGCATGTTTCTGGCTGAAAGTACTTGCTATTTCACAGCAAAGTGCGGGCAACAGTTTCAAACGTAAAAGCAATAGGCAAGATACAGAACTAGAGGAAGCAAAACCAACAAAAAACTCACAAAAGAAACTAAGAGCATAGTGGGTTAAAAAGGAAGAAAAAAGATGGACTAAGGACAAGAAGAGCAGTTTTGAAATGAGAACTGGGCTAAAAACTGTGCTTAATAATATAGTTCACTCTTTGATTATAGTGTAACGCGGTAACGAACTTACTGAGCAGTAAGTTCTTCCAGTTTATAGTTGAATTGATAATATCAGACCTTTTCCAGTTGTGATTGAAGGATTTTCTCCTTTACAAGGAGAAAACATTGTAAAATTCTCACCCTGTTTTATTGGAATCGTAGGTAGAGGAGATCCCTGACCCACTGTTAGGGATTTTAATTAAGTCTCCGGATGCCAGAGAAAACACAAATGAATAAAGTGTGCCATTGCAAGCATTCAGACAGCGTGTGCTGGGTGATGCACATGACTATGGGCAGGGTAGCTGGACATCAGCCAGGGGACAATAATGAGAAAGCTCATAGAGGATTAAAAAATAATGACTATGAAGGACTATAATTAATGTAAGACAAAGAGAAGACACGCAGTCCGAGCAATCAGCATGCTTTCCTAGAAAATGCATCTTGTCAAGCAGTTTAGTTTAATTATAAGAAAAAATTGCAGGTTTGATTATTAGAGGTAATGACATCAGGCTTCTGACTTAGAACTCTGTGATATTTAAAATAGGGCTGCATTTCAGACGCTGCCCTCAGGTGGAATTTTAGGGGAATATGGGCAACGTTCCACCTAGGCTCAACAGCCTTCAATGTTTGCTGTAGTTATACAGAGTAAATATGAAATAAAACTTAGGTTCAATTACAAAATGCATGGACCACACTGGAAGAGTAATAAATCACCATGAGTTCAGAGCAGCTACAGAGGGAAACCGGATGCTTTTGTAATTTGTTGAAGTCAAATATATGCTTAATGTAGCCGGCTGCAAGCATTCCGTGTCTGGAAAGACATGACCTCTACAGGATAGGGATGAGTCTAAAATAGATTTACACATCTCACAGGACAGCTGATCAAAGGCGTATTCCATATATGACATCTGAGAATTTACTGAGCACGACATCATGCTCACTATGTAAACTGAGGGGAGGCTGCCCAGGAGAACTGGAAGTCAGGAACTAGCAGGGCATTGTTCAGTGAGTGGTGAGCAATCGTGCTGTGCATCACTTGTTTCGTATATGCTATTATTACCATCATCAGTGTCCCCTTCTTCTTCTTCTTTCCTTCTTTTCTTCTTCTTCTTCTTCTTCTTCTTCTTCTTCTTCTTCTTCTTCTTCTTCTTCTTCGTCTTCTTCTTCTTTGTCTTCTTCTTCGTCTTCTTCTTTGTCTTCTTCTTCTTCTTCATCTTCTTCATCTTCTTCATCTTCTTCTTCATCTTCTTCATCTTCTTCTTCATCTTCTTCATCTTCTTCTTCATCTTCTTCTTCTTCTTCTTCTTCTTCTTCTTCGTCTTCTTCTTCTTCTTCTTCTTCTTCTTCTTCTTCTTCTTCTTCTTCTTCTTCTTCTTCTTCTTCGTCTTCTTCCTCTTTGTCTTCTCGGTCTTCTTTGTCTTCTCTGTCTTCTTCTTCTTCGTCTTCATCTCTGTCTTCTTCTTTGTCTCCTTCTTCTTCATCTTCTTCATCCTCTTCATCTTCCTCTTTATCTTACTCTCCATCTTCTTCTTCGTCTTCTTCTTCTACATCTTCGTCTTCATTTTCCTTGTTTTCTTCTTCTTCCTTGTCTTCTTCTCCTTTTCTGTCCTATTAAACTGCTTTTATCTCAACCCGTGAGTCTGACTTTTTTTCCCTCTCCTGATTCTCTCCCTCACCCCATTATGGGGAGAGTGTGCCAGTAGCTGTGTGCTTGTTTTAGCTGCCTGCTGGTTAGCATGGTATAGAAAAAAAATCAGCAGTTTTAATGTTATGTTTTAAAAACCTGTTGACAGGTCAAAGATAGTTACACCCCTCCCCAGTTCCTGAGAAATAGTTTAAAGGAAAACAAAACCCCACAGAAAAAAACAAGGTATATAAGATCTTAAGGGTCTCCTTAAACAGTAGTTAACTGTTGTATCTTTATTTTGTGACTGCCAATCTGAGTGAGTAAACAATACACTAAAAAAGTGGATTCACTATTTTATGTCTTATTCAATGAAATATTATTTCATGCACAGCCAACAGCTTTAACAATTGTGGGAAAAAATATGTATGGCCTAATTGATACAGGACATAAGACTAACCTGAGGGCTCTTCTTGACTTAAATCACATGACTCTGTATGTAAAATTAGCCTCACTGACTGGACCTAGCAAAATGCAACTACCCATAGATACTAAATTAATTTTAGGAAGAAACTATAATCCTCTTAGTGGGAATGAAAATGAAATGAAGAATGTGTAATTGAAATGACAGGAAAAAAAATCCATACCCTAATGAATATATTAGCAATGGATGTTATGCCTCTTTTGTTGCTTTTGCTTTGATTCTTACGTTATTTTTATTACAAAATTTCTGCATTCTAATGTGGTTTATTATCTGACAAAATTTCAAGATACAGTAATTTAAAGAATATTGACTTTTGCAGAATGATTACTCAAAGACCAAGGGTGTTATTCTGATATACGAGGAAAGGTCAGTCCTAAATAAAGAACATTCATGTCCTTATGTTACTTTCTCCTAAGCCTATTTTCTGACAAAGAAAGAAAGAATTTGCCTGCTTCTTCTTTGCTAATGCTTCTTTTAGCACCCCTATAAGGCAGTTATTCTTCTCTAAGAGTACCAAGCTTCAGGATTTGCTAATTTTGTGAATGATTTTTGACATCACTAAAAAGTAAAGACCATGGTTAGCAAGCCATTAAATCAACATTTAGGATTATGCATCTAAAGGAGTCCAATATTGCTTTTATTATTAAGAAACAGTTTCAGAGTTTCCCTCTGGGCTGTCCAAGAAGGTGCAAATATCTGTCTACTTGTGTCTTGCTGGCTACCTGAATGAATCACTGTGGTGCTTTTGACTATGTTTTCTTCATCTCTCTCCAAAAGGAAGATAATGAGGTTCCCAGGAGCAGGACTGAGAGTGTTGGGCTCATCCATCCCCAGCCTGCCCTACTGATGTGTTGGCCCCCTACCACGTGCAAGAAAAAGACTAATGGCTAAGTGCATTTTAGAAATACTGGATAAACTATTTTCAGAGTGGCAGCTGGACACCTTCTTGAAACCTATGTAAAAAAATCACTCAGGCTGTTTCTACATGATTTAGGGTTTTGTATTTGATCATTGATCTTCTTCTGGAAGATTTTACTCTTTTTCCTCCCTTTCCTCTTTTTTAACAACACAACATCCCACTTACAGATGTCAAGAGAAAGACATGCTGTAATCAAACAGGAAAACAGAGTAAATTTAGGCTGTTGCAAATAGTAAATAGTATCTGCTATGTACTGGGTTTGCCAAGACTATTCAATTTCTTGGCAAGATTGCAGCTTCCACCTCTTATCAGCTTTGTCTCTCTTGATAAGGAGCTAAAAAGGAAGTCATGTCTCCAAAAAAGGTCCAATATTTCCATTCCTTGTGATCACAGGATAAGAGCCATTTTGCCATTTTCCATAGCTTACTTCCACTGACTCTTAGCTTTCCTGTCTGTTTCAGAGCAAATTATGTATAAGAATTATTATGCAGCGTCGATTCAGATACAAAATTCATTATTACAAAATCCACTTTAGGAGTATAAAGTCAGACTGATGTGTAGTAAATGCATATCAAATAAGTTTAATTTCTTCTCTTGATTGTATTACGCAAAGCAGACAACATTTAATGGCTTGGCTCAGGTCAGGTCTCTTACAATGTCCTCGTAGACCAAAATTTTACCACATCTTAATACCAATGGGAACATCATTTCAGAACCTTTCAAATGAAGACAAAGGAGGACCATCTTTTTTCATCATCATATTATTCAGATGGGAAAAATCTCACCTTTTTTGCCCCATTCTATTAAATATTTTAATTCTTTTGTAATATGAGATCAATTTAAATTGTCAACTGTAAGACCTCAATGCAACTGCAAAGTTAACTTAATCTAATATTTTCAAAATTTTCAATGTACTGTTCTTTAAAAACATTTCTCTGGATCTCTGTTAATTAAGGATACTGCAGAGATACAGGGAAATGACATTAAACAGTGTTAATTACCAAAAAGCTGTTTAAAGAATTTTTAAAACCTCCCTGAGAAGCTCAAGAAATGCATATAATTACACCTACCAGGGGTTTCCTAATTGAGAGTAACTTCACCTCCTATGGATTATGTTGTGTATCTCAGCTAATGATTCCTGAACCCAGAAGTCCAAAAGGCTGTTTGAGGTGACACTTGTACAACACCACCTTTTTTCAATAGCAACTGATCACCAATTTAAAATATTTCATAAAATCAAGTAAAAAACAATTTTTGGTGTAGTTGGCTTTTGCCATGATTCTGAAAGTTCTGCAATATAAACAAATATTATTAAAACCTGTTGTGATGTGTTGTCATAGCATCTCTTTGACATGCTTGAAAATAGACTTGATATCAACGAATCCCTTTATCAGAGTATTTATGGGTCAGGACACCCTGCAGGATGTAGGAAATTGGAAGCAGTTTGCTTTGAAACAGAAGAAATAACAATAAATTATTAATTGGGCAAGATGACATTTTTTTCTTGGTTATCTTTACACAGAAACCTATAGGCTACAAATAGAAAGAAAATGCAGAGTTATATCACAAGCCAAGTCTCGTGAACAAAACAGTGGATTTTGTTCCACAGAATAATACAAAATATTTACCAGCCAAGGGGTGTGATCTACTTACATACATGTTGACAACAAAACCCTGAACAGTCCAGAGTGTCACTCTCCTGTCTCTACCAAAATTTTTGCTGGAAGGATTAGGAAGATGGAATTTACCTCTTTTTGTTTTGTTCCTACTACATATCTGAAAACATTTATCTCATCATCTCTTCTCTTCTCTTCTCTTCTCTTCTCTTCTCTTCTCTTCTCTTCTCTTCTCTTCTCTTCTCTTCTCTTCTCTTCTCTTCTCATCTCTTCTCTTCTCTTCTACACCTGAATAGGAGAGCAGGTAGTTAGCAGCACATCCCAAATATTAGGGGATTCAAGGACCTGTTAGGGTTAATGTCATTCCATTCCTCCTTCCTATGAATACAGAGGTGAAGGAGTTGAAAATCTTCCATATATATAATGTCTTTCCATGCCTGGCATGGAATAAATCTGCAACTGACATGTACAACATCTGTCAGGGGCCTTTAGTGTGCATAATAGCTTAGATGTAATATACACTTAACCTTAGTCATGGGCAGTATTTGATGTCTCTATGTCTGTATCAGATACTCTATTTGGAAACACAGTCCTGAGACGTTGCCTTTTCCATCCATATGAAATCTGCACGATTTTCAGAAAGATCTGGAAGCATTCAGATGTACCAGGCAGCCTAATGGCCAAAGTTGTGCCCCAGGGCTGAAGATAAAGGCCTAATATCTTCCATTATACTTCTCAGGCCAAGCTAATGGCCATGCACAAACCACCAGCTGCTGTGATGATAGTCATTGAGCTAGAGAACTACAATGGTGTAAGTAGTGGCTGACATGCCAGGTGGGGTGACATCTCAGACAGAACAAGTTGTCATTCATCCTCTGCTCTTAACAGACTTTTTTATCTAAGCCAAGAAATCTCCAATCCATTTCTCCACTTGTGACCCAATTTACAATGCACTGCAGTCCAGGAACACAGTATAATAAACCTGTTTGAAGATCACTTTGTTCCTCTGTTGATGCTTTTTCATTTGCTGTCCTGTTAAGGTTACAGGAGAATTAATGTGTGAAACCCTCTCTTTGAACTTAGGATGTGGACCTGTGTCATGTCATGTATCACGTGGATGTGTATCACATTCCCCAGGGCTCAGAGCTTGGTCCAGCCCTGCTCCATAACAGTAAGTTTGCAGAAGACACCAATCTGGGCTGAAGTGTTGATCTGCTCAAAGGAAGGGAGGCTCTGCAGAGGGATCTGGACAGGCTGGATCCATGGGCTGAGACCAATGGGATCAGGTTCAACAAGGCCAAGGGCCAAGTCCTGCACTTGGGACACAACAACCCCAGCAGCGTTCCAGGTTGGGGCAGAGTGTCTGGAGAGCTGCCTGGAGGAGAAGGCCCTGGGGGTGTTGGTTGGCAGCGGCTGAACATGAGCCAGCAGTGGCCCAGGGGGCCAAGAGGGCCAATGGCATCCTGGGCTGTGTCAGACACAGCGTGGGCAGCAGGAGCAGGGCAGGGATTGTGCCCCTGCACTCAGCACTGGGGAGGCCACACCTCGAGCACTGGGGGCAGTTCTGGGCCCCTCACTCCAAGAAGGACATTGAGGGGCTGGAGCGCGTCCAGAGAAGGGAACGAGGCTGGGGAAGGGGCTGGAGAACAAGGCCTACGAGGAGAGGCTGAGGGACCTGGGGGTGTTTGGCCTGGAGAAGAGGAGGCTGAGGGGAGACCTCATCCCTGTCTGCAACTGCCTGAAAGGAGGCTGTGGGGAGGGGGGTGTTGGTCTCTTCTCCCAAGTGACAGTGACAGGATGAGAGGAAATGGCCTCAAGTTGCACCAGGGGAGGTTCAGACTGGACATCAGGAAAAATTTCTTCCCTGAAAGGGTTCTCAGGGCCTGGAAGGGCTGCCCAGGGAGGGGGTTGAGTCCCCATCCCTGGAGGTGTTTAAAAGGCAGGTGGATGAGTTTCTTAGGGACATGGTTTAGTGATGGGACAGGGACGGTTGGACTGGATGGTCTCAGAGGTCTTTTCCAACCAGATCATTCTATGTCTGACAGTGCCAAAAGCACAGGCAAAGTTATAGGAACAGAGCCAGTATACAGGAACATTTCTAGTGTTCAGCTGCTTGCAAATTAAAAACTTCCTAAGACAGAGATTGTGTCTCTTGATGGATTTTTTCTTTTATTCCAAGATTATGCCTGGTTACCTTTTAAAACCATGTAAACATTTAGCATCCATATCCTCTGCCAGTGGTTCACTAATTAGATATTTTATGAAAAAGCAGGTAGTTTGTTTTTAAACTTTTGATATGAATATTGACACTAATGCTCTAGAGTTACATGGCTCAAAATGCTGATTGTTTCCCATGTTGTCTCTTTCACTCATCATTTGAAAGATTTCTGTCATATCTGAATCTCTAGACTGAGAAGCTTGATTGATTTCAGCCTTCTTGAGAGGAGGTTGTTCTATAACTCTGACCATCTTTCTTGCCTGTCCCTGTTGTTTTTACAGCCCTGCTATATCTTTTTTACTGGAGTTCAGAGAGGTGTGTGGTATAAAGATGTGAGCATACCAAAGAGTTAGTCAGTAGTATAACTCCTTCTGGTTTCCTCTCAACATTCTACTACTCTCTTTCTACAGCACAGAGATAATGTTTTTTTAATCCTATCAAGATGTCTTAAAGATCTTCTTTCAGAGTTGTAATGGTTAGCTTCAAGGCCCTCATTAGGTATGTATAGTTTGGTCTGTTTTTCTGTGAGAGAATTACTTTGTGTTTATCAGTGCTGAATTTCATCTGCTACTTTATCACCTAGTCAGTCAGTATCATGAGATGAATCAATGTTTCATGAATTTAATGACATGTAATAAAGTCTTGTAACAAGAAGCTCAATCTAAAGAGCATAAAAAGACCATGGGAAAATTACTTGGTAATTTCACCAAAGCAAAATGAAATCTGTTTGCCTATTTAGTGGCTTTTCACACAAAGAACAATTAGCTGTGTGTTTAAACTTCAGTGAAGTTTTGGGGTGTAAGGGGATTATCTTAGAAACATCTCCTCTGTTTGTGTTTTAGTGGAGAAGGTGATGTCAGCTGGGATGTTTCAGTAGCAGTTGCTGGGTTTAAAAGTGAGGAAATATCAGGCAGGATTCCCAAAGTGGGTCATTGCCTCCTCAGGACACATCCCTACACCCATGGCAGACTTCCCAGCAATGGCAAAAAGAAGTTAGGGCAGACCCTTAGATGATCAGGGAAGATCTTTATATTTCTGTTTTCTTCCACAAATTCTTGCTGTTCTGTGCATCTTGTCTTGTGAAATGGTACAGAAATAAACCTTAAATAATTATGCCCTAAATCTAAAAAAAATCTAGTAACAAACAAATCCAAATTCCCAGGCAGGGTAACTTTGACTCCTAGAAGTTTATCCATGAGCATATCCATGGCTCAGAAAAAAAATGGCTGATTCTGAGAGCAATTCTCTTCATAACCACAAAACCATCCTATCCTGAGGTAGTTTCTGTACGTTGTCAGTATGCTTTGAATATTGACTTCATTAGAGATGAGTCACAAATCCATAAGGCATATGTTTCTAAGGAGATCTAAGGCTTTTTTTTTCCTCAGTCCAGTAGGAACAGGCTTCAACATTCTGTCATGAGATAATCAGTAATTCATACAATCAGGACCAGATGACCTTAAGTAAGTTCCTCAGTCTTTTTTTCTATGAAAACCAGTCTGTTTGTAAAATCAGTACTCAAACTGCTGTCAGTTTGAGAGAAAAAGAGAAACTTGAGAAGCCTCATCAATGATCAATCCTTTCCATCTTTCTAAGTCTCCTTTAGGAATACCTTATTTTTTTTAACCTCTTATTCTGTAGGTTAAGGAAAAGAAACTGTTCTGACAAAATGTGCATAATATGCTGTTGCTCAGGCTTAGCCTGCAACTCTTCATGAATGCTTACTTAGCCACCAGACAAGTGCAACACATTCGAAGCTTTTGAGAAAAACCCCTCTGAATACATTTTGTGTCGAGAACTTCGGGGCTTGGAAGAAAAGCAGGATGTAATTTCATGCAAAAGCAGTAATTTTAGGTCAAAAAATTCAAGGTCAAAATCATGACAGCATCGAGTAATCCTAGATCATGTAGTTTATAAGTTTTAAACTAAAAATTTCACTCACTAGTACAATGCAGTAAGCCACAGTCTTTAATCAATAAGTGAAAATCTGAACCAATTAAGAAAGTAGTCATAATAAGAACAGTTTCAAAGCATGGTTTGAAGATAAAATACCAAAGTCTAGGATGAAAAGAATAGATCTCCAGTCATGAAGAACAGTAGAGAACCAGGTCAGCAAAAGTTACCTAATCCACAACTTCTGTTCACGGAAGGACATTGTGGGCATGGAAAGCCTTACTTAGAAAATGCACAAAGGCAGTAGGGACCTGGGCCGTGCTATATATAATCAAGAGGATGAGAGGGAGTACTAAAAGGCATAATAAGAAATTCCCAAGTCCTTTTTAGTGCCTGCAATGACAGAAAGGGAGGGGGTGGAGTCACCGACCCTGGAGGTGTTTAAGGGGAGACTGGATGAGGCACTGAGTGCCATGGTTTAGATGATGGTTGGTGTTAGTGTTGGGTTATAGGTTGGACTGGATGATCTCAGAGGTCCTTTCCAACCTTGTGATACTATGATACTGTGATACTGTGATACTGTGATACTGTGATACTGTGATACTAATGGACCCTTTTGAGTAACAAGTAGGAAGCAGCAATAATAAGAATTAAGGCTCTGTATATTAACAATACCAACCTCTAGCAATAGCCAGATATTTTCTGTTGTACTGAAAAGTAGTGACAGAAAATATGAAGTACAAAATAAAACAACAACCTCAATAACATGAAAACTTTTTGGAACCAAAGCATCTGTAAAGGACATTTCATAAAACACCGCAAAGCAATTTTAAGAAAATGCGTTTTCCAAAACATAAATTAATATTCAGGATAGCATATGTGAATCAAAAATGAGAGTTCTGACACCATAACAAGCTCAAAATTCTGAGACAATAGGGGACTTTGGAAAACAGCAGAGGTCTTCAAAAATACAAAATTAATTAGATTTTTTTAATGCTTCTTCCTGGTAATCATTTTAGTTCTTTCGAAATGTTGTTTAATTTAAGAAAACACTGGTGATGCAAATACAATGACACAGCTATTGCAAAGTCTGTTACAAAAATTTGCAACGTATATTGAATGTCTTATTAATATTTTCAACAATCATTTGTCAGATGTCAATGTAAATTGCCTTAAAATTCCACAAGAAAGTGTGAAAACAGTTTGTGCCATCAAACTCCACCGAGAAATACGAAGTTCTTATTTTGTTTCTGTAATTTCCTGTATTGTGCTTAACATTATAATATATGAGCAAATTTTGCTAATGTCCTAAATACATGCAGTCCTCACTACATGGTAGTTGTTTTCTTACTCTGCTCAGCCCCTGTTGTGTGTGACTTTACATACACACATGTGGTTTGAAATCCATTAGTTAGGTAAAGGTGAGCAGAAGGTTTTCTAAGACAGAGATTCATATTGGAGCTTTCATCCTGTAGAAGGTTTTTCTTTCCTCCTAAAGAGGGACATCAGTGTGGTTCCCTTCAGAAACAGTTCTGTTTGCCATCAGGCTAGCAAGAGAGATCCTTTAAGAAAAAGTAAGTTGTCCAGCAAACAGCTGTCCTAATTTTCTTGGACAAGGAACAGCAACATAGATGACTTGGGAAGCACCTTGGATGCAGAGAAGGATATCTCAGACAACGTCCCAGGAGGATTCCATTGAGTTTCTCCACTCCTGTTTCTCAGAAATGAGATGCTCCAGAGTGTGACAATGGTCTTGGGTTACAAACTGTACAGAAGCAGAAGGATTTCCCACTCTTCTCCAGTATCTCAGAGCTCAAGGAAGGTGGGCCCCCATTTCTTGCTGGAGAAGCATGATGGCATTTGGTCCAGGCTCCATGGATGGCTGCTGCAGGTTTTACTCTGCCCAACCATCTCCCCGTTCTCCTCCACAGAGTTTACTCTGACTCCAGTGACTCCCAGTTCTGCGCTTATTGTCAGTTGCAGGACCCAAAAAGGACTTTTCCCATCAGCAAAAACATGGTGTGAGGGGTTTTTTCACATTATGTCTAATTATATCTATATTGCGTTTCAGTACAAAGCAGGAATGTTGTCAGTGAAGGCTCCACAGTCAACACCTGCTCCTCATGTCCCTTTCCTCTGCTGTTTGCCCATATGGATGTAGGTGTTCACCTTCCAGGTTTAGTCTCTGTGATGGTCTAGTCCAGGAGTAGAAGCTGTCTTACAAGCCCTCTTTAAGAGGCCCAGATGGAGAACACCACTGAATGGTTTGAGATAGTTTCTCCATGAAACAACTCTTCTGAATAAAATGGCACTCACAGCACAGCATGCTGTGGTGGGGTTTTTTCCACAAGGTGTTACAACTGAGTTTTGTTCAGCTTGTCTGATAACCAGAAGTCCAAAGGATTGTTGGGGACAAAGAGGCCCTGTAGAGGGATCTTGACAGATTGGAGATCTGGGCAATCACCAACTGCATGAAATTTAACAAGGGCAAGGGTTGGGTTCTGCACCTGGGACACAGCAACCCTGGACACACGGACAGACTGGGGAGTGAGAGGCTGGAGAGCAGCCCTGAGGAGAGGGACCTGGGGGCTCTGGTCAATGGCAAATTGGACATGAGCCAACAGTGAGCCCTGGCAGCCAAGAGGGCAACCATGTCCTGGGGGGCACCAAGCACAGCATCACCAGCCGGGAGAGGGAGGGGATTGTCCTGCTCTGCCCTGCTCTGGGGAGGCCCCACCTCGAGCACTGGGGGCAGTTTGGGGCACCACAGGGTAAAAAGGACATCAAAGCACTGGAGAGTGTCCAGAGGAGGCCACGAGGCTGGGGAAGGGTCTGGAGGGGAAGGCGTGTGGGGAGAGGCTGAAGTCCCTTGGTCTGTTCAGCTGGAGAAGAGGAGCCTGAGAGGGGGTCTCAGAGCTGTTTGTGCCTTCTCCCAAGGGAGGGAGGGGACACAGGGGCTGAGCTCTGCTCTCTGGTGACCGGTGACAGGACCCGAGGGAATGGCAGGAAGATGTGCCAGGGGAGGGTTGGGTTGGACATCAGGAAGAGGTTCTTCCCCAGCGGGTGGTGGAGCCCTGGAACAGCTCCCCAGGGAAGCAGTCCCAGCACCCACTCTGCCAGCATTCCAGAAGCATCTGGACACTGCCCTCGGTCACACGGGGTGAGTGTTGGGAGTGTCCTGTGTAGGGATGGGAGTTGGACTCGATGGTCCCTATGGATTCCTCCCAGCTTGGGTCATTCTATGGTTGGGTTTCGTGTGCACCAGGGGATCCCTACTCATGCTGACTTTCGGAGCTGCAGGGTTGGTTAGCAGAGGTCAGCACTGCTCCAGCACCCTGCCAGACAGTGCTGGGGACAGGCAGCAAGTGCCAATGTTACCCTCTGTTTCTTTACTCACCCAAGGGAAGCAGTTCACAAAGTACAGAGGGAACTGTTTTTACATAGGAATATCTGCTATCGTGCTGGTCAGAAGATGCCACCTGGATGCTGAAAAATGTAGCCTCCTAGCAATGATGTTTATTTGTGGAACAGGTTATTTGAAAAATTGATGTTACTGCACAGTTTTCTTCCAGTTTTATTCCAGTACTTCTTTGCATTGTCTTTTCATTTTGCATTTACTGCTCTTCTCCCCCTTTGTTCTTCCCTTTCTATGAAAAGCTTTGCCATGCATATTTTTTTCCATTTTTCTTTTTCCCCTTACAGTCTCTTTCTTATCCAGGTTCAAGTTTCTCCTTGGCACCCACACAGATTTCACTGAAGTGCACCTATTCAAATATCATATATAAGAAGATTCTGCTTGAATGCCAAAAGAATGGTTGTAACCACAGCCCAGTAAAAATGCATTGACTGTGAGCAAGGTCAGAAGAGGAGGTATTAGAACGTAGTTATATCTTATTCAAATTTCTACTGCATAAAGATATTGACATTTTAATGGCAGACTCAACTAAAAAGAGAAAAAGCTCACATGCCCCACTCTCTGCTAGAGCTGCAATGTTCTCAGAAGTTCTCAGTGATGCCCACCTCCCACTGGAAGCAGTAGAAGCTTGTTTGCATCACACTCTGGAGGATGGCTTTCCACAACCATTTTGGAAACGAGTCAAAGTACTTGTTCATTGATGCATCCTCCTGGTAGTGAGCATTTAACCATCAGACCTTAGCCAACAGGAGAGGAATCTAGCAAGAGTGTCCTGCTACTGCAGTGCTGCCCTGAAGAGTAACCTTGCCTAACAGGGTGCAAATGTCTTTCACTTCTTTCATTGAACAGGACTGGCAAAAATTGCTGGAATTAGCATGGTAGCATTTGTCACGTTCTGAAAAACATACTAGAAAGGTCTTAAAAAGACTCTGACAGGTTAGATCATACAGGAATGATGGAAAACAAACAACTTTTAGAAAAGAAAAAGCCAAAAATATCTCCCAGTGTCAATAATGTGAACAGTAATGGAAATAAGCATTTAGCAACTTCTCTCGAAACAGTGGAATGACACTACTGTAAATAACTGAAAGGTGCGTGGTATTTCCAAAATGTTTTATACAGGGAAACGTTTGTACAGGATTATTTAGATGGTTAAAAGTTGAAGGTTAGGCTCAGCAAACTCTTTTGTGAAAATTCCTAGTGCCACCTATTGGCAGAGAGGATAAATGTGAGTCAGCCCAGTGCTACATGTCCTGAAATAACATATTTCCTTAAAAAAAAATCGTTCAAAAAACCCTTGCATTTCACCTTTAAAATACTATTCCACGTTAGAATTAAGTTCTTAAGAGCCACACATAGAAATGTTATTTTCTGGTTAATGCGTTTACTTCCCAGCTGCTCCTTCTGCTCGTGAAGTGGAGGCAGCAGGAGATGATGCCCTGAACTACCAACCTAGAACGAGCCACCCGGTGCCCTGACGGGACTTCTGTTGCTTCTGCCTCATTTTCTAGGATAAATAGCACACCTTTTTGTTTCTTTTGAAGCAATTCATAAACAAAGAGCTGTAATGAAGACTTGAACAACATACAGTCCTTGACAGAAACTCGTTTGTGCTGAACACTTTAAGGCACTTTGTTGCTTGCATTTTCACGACAATGTATTTAGGTAACCACAAGGTCGGAGTGAAAGTCTCTTACTGTCTGTTTATCTCAATATTTTGACGTTCAAAGAGTAACTTTCCTATTTAATTCTTTGAAACATCAGGGGAAGAAATAAAAGGAAATAATTACACCTTGTTAGCATCGTTTATATGCTTAGAACAAGAATGTAGAAAAAGTAATTAGGAGAGGTTATTTTCTGGTTATTTTTTGCCCTTAAATCCTGCCTTTTCTTCTGCTGGTATGCAAAGGGGAGGTCAGACAGTTAGAAATAGCAAATTGCCCTGCTGAGGATCCTTGCCACACCAAAGGACAGCATAAGAGCAGACACTCCCAGTGTGCAGGAGTGGCAGAGCCCGATGAGACCTGATCACACCACCTACAGCAAATCCACTTCACTGGAAACTGTTCAGCAGCAGCTCAGTGCCTGCAAATGGGAACTGAATGTTTTCTGTGCTGTAGTGCAGAACACAGAAGGGGAAAGGCAGAGGAGCAGAGAGGGTCTGGCAGAGGACAGGGACCTGCAGAAGCAGCTGTGCTCCTGAGCAGCCCTCAGGGATCATGTGTATCCCAAGGGATGGGTGAAAAATAAGTGCTTACCAACAGATGTGTGCTTTGAAAGCAGTGGCAGCGTTTTCATATCACTAAATAAGTGCCTAGCTTACTCATTTTCTATTCAGGTTTTAATTAATCTTGCTAAAAATTTCCATGAGAAACAGAAACAACAGTATGATTGTGAGGGTTAAGTCAGAAAGATTTTGCAGATATCACATTCAGAAATTTCTTTTTTACAAGTAAGTCAGCAACAAAAGTACTCAGTGCTAGGTATCAATTTAACAGCAATTCAAGACTTGGTTCAAACGGTTAATAAATTAAGACACACAATTAATTGTAGAAAAAGGTGCTGAAATTTAATTTGATACATAGGCAAGAGTATCATACAGTAGATTTTAAGATTCTGTCATGAATTGCTGCAACATTTTCAATTATATGAAGGCAAACTAATACTCTATACTTTATTTGAAGTCATTTTGAAGACATTTCTATTGCTGTGCTTATGAGAACAAAATTCAGTAACTTTAGTTTTCCACTTTGTTTCTATGAATCCAACCTTCTGTGTGTCAGGGAAGTGAAACTTGGCGCTAGAAAAACCACAAAAAAGAGAAAGATATCAGATGGCTTGAAATTCTTGACATACTTCAAGGATTATGAGAACCCAAAAGCTTTTTTTTTATAGCATAGATGAGTTTAGCTTTCAATACAGACTCCTGAACTCCAAACACTGGCAGAAGTAATTCACATAAAATATGGATTTGTAAATATTTGCATGACAATTTTATTTGTAAAATGTATTATCCAGGAAAGCATATATATTTAAAACAGACTTCTCAAAATGAAAACTTAAGTATCAACCTCATTAATTATGTGTGCTTACTCTGAATTTAACCTCTGGACAGCTGAAAGGAGGTTTTCAGTACAGCCTTGAGGTCAGTGTGTTTGCACTTACCATTTTTGGCCAAATTGGATTTTAATGAGCATCAAATTAGAGATCCATTTAGTATTTTTCTAGGTTTGCATTAGTTTCCAGATCCAATCTAAAGGAAAAATAATGAGAAAGTACAGAGGTTTTGGAGCCTGCAGAACGAAGATAAAGATGGATGATAAGAGGTTGATGTGCTCTATTTAACCTATGGCAAAAATTTGCAGGTAATGACAAAGAAACCTCACATCTGTTGATAATCTGCACTCTTAAAGCTGAATGCCATGGGAAATGGCTATGACTGTACCTTTATCTGAGAAGCACAGGTACTGAGCAGCCACACAGCACTTTTATGACCCAAATAGATGCAGCTGTCTGAAAGTATTAAAAAATTAGTGTTGCTATATGTACAGTATCCCCCATTTTTCACAGAATCCTCAGAGATGAGATTTCCAAGATGTTGGTGCTGAGACTTGTCCCTTCACACTAAAAACCAGAGTTATTTTTTTGTTTATTTCTCATCACTTAAAGCTTGTAAACAGTAATAAAAATATGACTGTTTCTTGCTGTTTGTCTTCATTCCAATATAATGAAAGCAGTAATATAGAGAAATCTAACCAATTTTGATATGAAAAATAAAACTTGTGGGTATAATAGTGAGAAGTGCTGTATTTTTTGGAAAGATTGCCTAATAATTCTTGCAGTCATGAAAAAAAATCTATTTAACAAATCAAAACCAAGAAAATTCTGCTTGTTCAGGAACATAAAAACAATTTCTATCGTTACAATCAAACATCTCACAAAATCTTTTTCATCATATGCTGGACAAACACCTTGAAGTGTTTTGGGGTTCTTGTCTTTACCTTCATCAATAAAAAGAATCACTCCAGAACCTCTCTCAATGGAACCATAGATATTTCAAGTTGATAATGGAAACCTCTGGGGTAAAAAGAAAAGCTCCATTCTATAGGGCAGGGTATTTGGAAAGGGAAGGGGTGAGAGGCAATTGGATGAGGGGGCTGCTACGATTCTGGCCATAGCCATGGGTTTGCAGTGAGAGTCTCAGCTCCTGGCTACCTGATATGTCAGAAATATAGGCTATGATTGAAACTAAATATTTTCACCCATTTGAAAAAAATAAATGAGCAAGACTAACCTGGAAAAAACTGAAAAACCTGGGGGGAAAAAACCCAATGTTATGGGGTTTTCCATTGGGTTTTTAATTTTCCTTTCACATTCCTGGCTGGCACATTACTGACCTTTAGCCCCTCAATCTGGTTTTCTTTTATCCTCTGATATAGACATATTTCTTCATGCACCTTGCATTATAAAGGTAGCCCTGAGCAGAGTGTCTGGGGCAGTGGCAGTGGGGTTGGTACACGAGGGCAGCACTTCACCTGGCTCTCAGTTTGATGTGGGAACAGAGCTCCAGGACCCAACTCCTCCCAAACAGCCTGCACAGACATGTGCTTTGCTGGGCTGCCCTGTTTATTTTCCAACACCATTTTCCAAGCCAAACTGCGTACATGAATTTTATTATCTGTCTCCTGCTCCCATGAATGTGTTTGTTCTTCAACCTTTTGACTTTCCTGCATCTGTGATTCTTTTCACCTTTCCAGTTTTATTTTTTCTTTGTATGTAACTCACAGTACTGTATTAATTGTGGACTTCAAGGAGTGGGCAGTTCATACACCATGGGAACATTTATTTTTCACTGTTTTTAAAAAGAAGGTTTCCAAATGTGAAGAGTTGATACATAAATTTCTAATCTAATTTATATAATTAAATCATCATTGCTGTTGTTCACGTAAGATATACCCATAGCACAAAAGAAGAGGCCACACCATTCACTGAACAGAACCTTTAACACAGAACTTAATCTGGTAATATTTCACTGACACTAGTATTGTGTTTTTAAAAATTCTGATGAATACAATAGTTCATTGATATAGTATAAGTTACAGTTTTTCTTCTGCTACGCATATGCCACTGACATATATGTATTAATTTCAATTATTTTATAAATTTAAAAAGTCTTTTAGGAAATTTCTCCTGGCATTTTATGTAACCTGGAAAGCTTGAAGTCTCACCTGGAGCTTATCATCACTTTGGCATTGAGTTTGTCTTCGTCCTTTCCAAATCTAGATAATTCTGCCAGGCCATCAGCCAAGAATTACACTGGATAGAGATAAGGTACTGTGCAAAATCATAAACAAATTGTGTGTCTTGTAACAAGAAAAATGATTATAGAAAATAACCCATAGTGAGGGAGTTTTGGGTAAATAGGAATCACTCTCTGCCAAGAGAAATGCCTGATATGTACTGTATTACTTGAACTGGAAAAAAAGAATAAAGACTACATGAGAAGTGCTTCTCTGGTCATTAAACTATTGACCAGGGATCCTTGTACTTGAATGAAAAGAAGCAAAAAAAAGATAATCAGGAGTCATATTACAGCTGATATACTATCATAATGGCAAGTCTATTAAATTGATTTTCTGAGATGTTCAAAGAGAAATTTGAACTGAGACTTGGCAACCAACTAATAAGAATGGTTTGGATTAAGGTTTGCCTTAATGAAAACTATATTTTTGCCCAGAGACAGAGTGTAAATCTAGAAGGTGAGTTCCAAAATAGGGAATTTTACTGAACCAGAAGAGCAGGAAACAAAAAGTTTTGACTGAATGTAAATGTGTTTCATCTTAGCCTGGTGTAAAGAATGTGTTTGAGTACCTTCTTGCACTTACCCTGTCAAAAACCTGCAGCTTTCAGGAGCAATTCTCCATGGTCTTGAATTTGTGTTTCTCTTGGTGTTCTTGAGGTTTAAAATCAAATTTCACAATTTAAGATAACGTTTGGACATATTTCATAGAGGAAAGGAAAATTTCATAAAGGACTTCAAACTTGAGAACCCTGTATTAGTTCTAAATAAGAGCAGAAATCAGAACTAATTGCAGAATTAGTAGAGAAGGCAAAAAACACCTTCTTGTGCTTGTTTGTAGCCAGCCCTTATCTTTCTTTGTTAGCTTTTCACCATGAATGTCTTAATTAAATGAAAATTTCAAGAAGTTGCATTGCAGGTGAAGTTTAGAGAATTGCTTTTCTCATCCCCAGTCATGTCTTTCCTTTCCAGTGTGCAAACACTATTTGCTCAGCATGTTTCTGCCACAGTAGAGTCGACTGCCAAATGCAGAAGAGCACAAGTGCTCCTCATGGTGTTGCATCTGCGAATGTTTAATGAATAGTGCAGCCTGCACGATTTCAATACATTTTTAATTATATTTGGCAGAAAAGAAAAGCCATGACCCAGCTTAAAATGCATCTCAGTCAGATCCCTGGTATTTAAGCAAGAAATGGTCTCACTGGAATACAAAGCCTGTTTAATTGTTTCGGAGAATTCACATTAGGATTAAGCTTTCTAAAGTTCTCATCAAAGATACTACGGTTCATTTTCTTTTCTCTCACCCAAGGACTTTTGCACTTACATCTTCTGAAGTGTCCACTGCTTATGAGAATATTGCTTATTATTTGTCACTGAACATGATCACCTTGGTCAGGGAAAGCAGCCCTAACCGTGTGTTCCATGACAGCTGTATTATCACCATGAGATTGCTCTGACCAGTTGTGTGCTGATTTTAATGGTGTTTTTTGATAGGTTAAACTCCTCATTTCCCTCCCACCTTTGGCTAAGCCTCCACTAACCACTGGTGGTAGAATTATTGGTGGCATCTTGGGCTGTATCATAGCATCCTGGGCTGTGTCAGACACAGCGTGGGCAGCAGGAGCAGGGCAGGGATTGTGCCCCTGCACTCAGCACTGGGGAGGCCACACCTCGAGCACTGGGGTCAGTTCTGGGCCCCTCACTCCAAGAAGGACATTGAGGGGCTGGAGCGCGTCCAGAGAAGGGAACGAGGCCGGGGAAGGGGCTGGAGAACAAGGCCTACGAGGAGAGGCTGAGGGACCTGGGGGTGTTTGGCCTGGAGAGGAGGAGGCTGAGGGGAGACCTCATCCCTGTCTGCAACTGCCTGAAAGGAAGCTGTGGGGAGGGGGGTGTTGGTCTCTTCTCCCAAGTGACAGTGACAGGGTGAGAGGAAATGGCCTCAAGTTGCACCAGGGGAGGTTCAGACTGGACATCAGGGAAAATTTCTTCCCTGAAAGGGTTGTCAGTCCCTGGAAGGGCTGCCCAGGGAGGGGGTTGAGTCCCCATCCCTGGAGGTGTTTAAAAGGCAGGTGGATGAGTTTCTTAGGGACATGGTTTAGTGAGGGGACAGGGACGGTTGGACTGGATGGTCTCAGAGGTCTTTTCCAACCAGATCATTCTATGATTCTATGATCACAATCTTTGTTTTAATAGTGTTTTTCAACCCACTGTCCCTGGCAACTTCTTTGCACGCTCTTGCTCTTTATGATGAAGTCATTAATACTAATTGCATGCTTTTCATGGGAAAACAGAGTTATTATACAAGCACTGTTCCCTAAATGGAATGCACAGTGCTCTTGATTTTAACAACCACCTGCAGCCAACATTCACAGTCGATAACAATTTGCAGATAAAAATCAATCAGCTGTACTTGACTGGGCAGTGTAACTGTCCTGCCATGCTTAACTAGGCTTGTAAAATCACTGCTTACCCAAAATTCCTGCTGGTTTTATTTACATAATCTTTTTCATTTCTCTTTTTTTTAGTGTTTTGAATACTCATGAAAGTGAGTAATTTCTTAGACCAGAATTAAGATTGAATATTACCTTCAATTATACGCCACATTTTTAATCTTTATCACTAAAGGCAAAAAAAAACCCAAAATGCTTCAAAATGTATGTGTTCCCTTTCAGAAGAAGATGCTTTTGAGACTTTCAAATATTTTGAATACTATTAGAAAAAATACTTATCAGAGATTATTTTAACACCTCTTTATCATTGACTTTCTGATTATTTTACTGGATTATTTATGTGCATGAGAGCTTATCATATATTCAAAATGTCTAGGCTTGTACTGGATTCTGCTGTGTTAAATACTTCCTACTATTTTGTTTAGGGGGTCTGATGCAGGAGTTTTTAAACATCTGTAAAATAATCACTTGGCTTTTGTAAAAGCAATTTGAGATACACAGCTGAAAACAAGTGTATAACAGTCAAATAAGTTTATACAAGGAGAAAAGATGCTGATTTTGAGTTTTTATTAGAAAAAGGAGGTGGAAATATGCATGGAAGAAAATTCAGAGAGACCCGAGCTTCGTTAGGAGGTGAGAAGCATTGAGAAATAAAAATAATCCTGCTAAGTTGTAAGTTAAGTCTTGCTTACCAAGTTTTACCTTTTTTACAAACTTTGTGCAGCAAGTCAAAAAAGGATTTTCTTCTGTGAGATATCACTAGGGAAAAGGCTTGTGCTGGACTCTGCTGTACAGATACATCCATTTGCTTTCCCTTCTCTCTCTGGAGTTACCTCTAGATCCAAGGGGTAAAACTGCTGTAGAAATCAAGAGTATAAACAGTGCAGTTAAGCATAAGTTAAAGTACCTCTGTTGGATATGAATCAGAGTGTACAACACTTTGCAGAACAGCATTTTAAAAGCACTGGCTTTGGAGGAGAAGTACCTCTACAGGGAAATACTTGGCCATTTGAGTCTTATTTCTCCCTGCATCAGCATGAGAACTGGGAATTTACTCTGCTGGGCCAGCCAGCTGCAGAGGAACAGCTGAACACCACATTGTATCTCTGAGAGCACAGTACAACTGATGCTTCAGAGGAAAGTATAATCCATAACACCAGATATCTTGGGAACAATTAATTTTACTTGTCAGGGGACGTGAGGAGTTAATATCCTAAACAATAAGAAAGACTGGTGTATTCCACAGGGAGTTTTGCAGTTTAGTTGTCTTTGCACAAAAAGGTATTCCCCTGGACTATTTCAACTATATTACTCTTACTGTCTGTGAATGCTTTCCCATATTTATATTATGGGAAGGGCACTGGGCTTCTTTTTAGAAATTCTGATTTAATATATGTATTTAGCAAAGCAGCTTTCACTCTCTTAAAAAAGTTATTCCCCTCAAACCCCTTCAAGCTAATTAGTCTGCTGCTTTTAATCTTTCCTTGTAGGGAAGTTCTTCATCTTCTTGCCTTTAATAAATTTCATTGCCCTTCTTAGGACTTTTTGTATAACTGAGAAGTTTTAAATTGGTCCCTCTGATATGCAATACTTGCATTTCTCCACGTTGAGTTTCAGCTGTCATTACGTAGCCTAATTGCATAACAGCTTTAGAAGGTCAAATCTTGTCAAACCTAAATAATTTCATCCTTATAAAGTCTTGTGAGAAGGTTGTTTCTGTTTGATTGAATCAGTGATGAACATCAGAGAATTAAAAGGAAGCCCACGTCATTGATTATAGATTAGAAAATAATCAGAAATGGTAATTTCTGTGTATTGTATTGCTGTGCAAGAGAGTGTGACAGCAGCTGAGAGATAACACAAGCTCACTGTAAAAGAAAAGTGTTTTCTTTCCTGGCCCCTCCCAATTTGGAAGAATTTTTATACATCTTCATTGCAAGACATGATAGTGAAAATTTTTGAAAAGTTCCTCTAGTGACACTTGATCACACCAAAACTGAAAACATTATTCATGCACAAAACCCATTAATATATACATTTAAACACACTCACACACACTGTGAGTAAACTGGGTAAGCTCAGAGAGCCAGTGAGGCTTATGAGATACCTGACAGCTCAACATCAGCAGTTTCTGGGGCTGCAAAACTGCAGGGACCTAAAAGCACCTCAGATAGGAAGTTTAATAATCTCCCTAGCTAAACAGCTAATAATGGGCAGCCTTTTGGAACTGTACTTGTAAACCTGGGTACCCCAGATCTTCTTCTATTTAGCCATTAGTTTACAGGCTCAGAGGTATAACTTGGAAATTATTACATTCTGAGATTTGTGTTTCTGTTGTCCTCTCAGTATTATTTCAATGGCAGTACAGATCACAGACATAAATGCAGTTTCAGTCTGGGTGATCATTACTTATTCTGCAATTTTAGAATATTAAACTTTAAAATCAGTAAATTATTCTGCTGCATTTATGTAACAGAGAACTGTTACCTCTGTCCACCCAAGATGCCTTGCAGTAGTACTTAAACTAGTCTTATATGGACGACTAATAAAAAACTGGGACTTTATTGCAACAAAATTTTCCATACTCATTGTCAGGAAAGGTGTTATTATTTCTTTAGAAGCAAATGTTTTCCTTAGTGTGAAAACTCTGAAGTGAGAAAAAGTTCACGCAGAGGAAATCCTGAATTTGGCTATGTACCTGCAAAATATTAATTTTTAATTCTTCCAGTATAAATGTTTTCACTGTCCACATACATTTTGCTTTTTGTCATTTACAGTGTTCAAACGAAATATTGAGTTCTACTCCTAACGGCAATTTTGTTGGTTTACATGAAAGAAATAATCTAAACTTCACATTTTGAAAGAAATCAAACTAATTTCTACTAAAAGGACTAAAGGCATGTTTAAATTAGTCTTGTGTGGAAAAGGACTGGTCATTACATAGATACCTCGTTTCATGCACCTGGCACAGCTGGAATCTCCCACTTTCTTGTTCCCCCGAGCATCCCTTGAAGTGTGACTTCAGAGTCTCTATGTCATTCCATTTGCTTCCCAACAGCCCTTCACTGCCTTTGTGAATTAGTTATCTTGTGGAAACCACTGCCTCTTATAAAGCAGAAATGGAATTTTCCAGGACAGACCAGAATATCTCACGTGGGTGTCAGCAATTGAAGCAATCAGAGGAACCAGAGCACTATCCAGGCTGGTAGTGAGTATTTATTTAGGTTATTTGGGTATCTCAATTAATAATACAGGTATTACTGCCAATATCTATACACACATGGAATTTTAGCTTCTGAGTTCACAGGCAGCCTCTTTTTCTGCAACAAAATTGCCATTAGTCCCTACAGTTTCCAGTTAATTAATGAAGGTTATGTGCTCATGTGCTCCACATGAGGGCTGTTGAAGGGGTTGAGGGACTTTTTGCCTCCCATGGCATAGCCTGAAGCACTGATTAGAAAACAGCTGCTGAAAAATACTGTCCCTGAAGCAAAAAAAAAGGCAGATAGAGCAGGCTTGGGTTTTCTCTAAGGATGTTTCAAGTTCCTGCATGGTAGCTTTTGGTCTTCTCAAGTCAGGATCATCCAAAAGATGTGTTAGGAGAGAAGAACCTTACAGGTTTAGCAGCTTGGCCATGCAGAAACATCAGTGGTGTCTGAATAGTTTCAGTACAGCTTTCACCTGACTGAGCTCTCCTGAGGCTGCCAGAATGCATGTTACTGAGACTTCCAAAAAAGCCCTATCTGATATCTAAATTAATGCCCTTTTTTTCAATATATCAATTCAGATATAAAGATGCAAAATATCTCTTTTCAGGAAGGGCCATACTATGCCCTCTTTTAGGTTGCTGTGTTTTTATTCTTGTGGGCAATGTTTTTGAAGATTGGATTCTGTACCTGAAAAGTGAGCACTGTGATTATACTTGGATACTTGGAAAGATGTGTCATGCATGGCACAGGAACAGGTGAAAAGAAGGATATGCCATAAAACATTTTTGTAGTAAAGTGGGCTACCTCTGCCTACAGACCCTCTTCCCTCCTTCCCTTTCAAACACCATAAAGGGACTTTTGTTTAGGTTTCCACACCTCTTTGTAATTATACTTGGGATATTTTTATTTTTAGCTATATAAATGTAGTCCTTTGAAAATTTTGTCTTTAGAAACTGTTTCCTAGCAACAGTGTATTTGTCACTCTCAAGCAAGGAAATGATATATTGCCATTTGGATACCCTAATTGTGACCTTTTTCTCCTTTTTTCAGACAAGGAAATAGCATGCATTCAGACAATGTTAAATTAGAAGGAAGAGAGTTTAAAAGGAATAATGGCAAACACAATTGGAAAAAAACCTGATCATATTTGTTTGCATATGAAGATGGAGTTTCTTCCCAGGGAGGCTGATACTGGTATATTAAAACAAAGAATTGTTTAGTAAGGGGATGGGTACAGCTGCACTTGATGACCTCAGAGGTTTTTTCCAACCAGATCATTCTATGATTCTATAAAACCAATAGTTCCCAGATACCTATGACTGAATAATAATCATTATTTTTAAAAAGCAAGGAGGCAGAATAAGGTAAATTTAAGGACTCTTTCCTATAACTCTGAAGATATTTTATCATCCTTTGTTAACATCAACTCTGCTTGTATCTGATGTACACTAAAAGAAGAGCTACTTGTTTTACCAGCTAGTGATACAGGTTTCTAATTCCAGTGGTAAATGTAACACAGTAATTGTCAGAGATTAACCTGACAGTTTCATGTGTCATTAGGGAGGTCATTAGGATGCCATTTGGTCACCTTTGGCCACGCTTCCAATACATTCATTTTTCATTCATTTTAAATCAGCGTGAACTCCATTTAATGAATTAGACTTTAAAAAATATCTAAGATTATTCTTCAAGTTCTGTTGCTGAACAGGTGAAAGAATAGCATCACAGTCCCTTATCTTGAAACCAGATCATTTTGCCCTTCTGAGAACTGAGAACACTCAGCAGGATGTCCTAAAGGTTCTGCAAAACTCTGTGTGTGCATGTGGTGAGTGCAAATATTCTCTGAAGAAACAGTGGAGAACAAATGCCTCTAATGGAAAAATACTACTGGAATCAATAGTGTGATAAGAATGCCTGATCAGGAATCTATAGATATCCATGGTTTATAATACTTCCTATTATACTTTCCTCTGTATTGGCACTAGAGTGGATGTACATTATTTAAAATCATTTCATCTTAAGTGTTCTCTCTCGTGTCACACCGGACTTCGAGGTTTGTATTTCCTCTTTTTAACCCCAGCTTTCCTGTCCTTTTAGTGCTCAATGAGGCAAACAATTCAAGTGAGTAGGCATTAGAAGGCTGAACACCCTTCTAATGTGTAGGCATTGTGGGACTGAACAGCCAGAAAATTAAGTAAAAAATGTTAAATAACTTTCATTTATCAGTTAAAATTTTTCATTTAAATCCTCTCATAAACTTTTCGCCAACCTCCTTTTGTCACGATGTTTTTGATCAGTGAAGCAAGAAGAAAATAAATGCAGAAGTCAGCTGTGACTTTTAAAACCTGTAATATATAAAAAATCAATACAGCAAAATTATTTATTGTGTGTTTGAACTTGAGCAGGTTTATAAAATATGGAAAACACTTCACAAGTAGCTGTGTAAAAATCCTTTTCTTAATTTGACATTGGAGAAATAAATAATAACAATATTTGCCTGTAAAAAAGAGTCAGAGTTTTATGGGGCATTCCATTCCATGCTATTTTATCTATTAAGTCATCTCACAAAGGGAAATTTGTTTATTTTATGCACCCTGCAGGCATGATCAAAAAAAGGCAGTTAGATGATAGTGTGCAAGGAAAGGAGACCTGTTTGAAAAATGAGTGTGAGAGACAGGAAAACTACTTAAAAGAAAGACAATTTTGATATTTAATGATTCTGTAGCAAAGTTTCAAGCAGATTGATGGACAGATAGAAAAAGACTTTAAAAAGTGTCTTGTTCTAGCTGGGAAAAGATGGCACTGAAAATTTGACACAACATTACAGAAATTGTCACATAATGAGCGATTCATTTTATAAAGTCTTATATGTAACCAGAAAACTAATAAAATGAATCAATTACAAGCTCCAAACCAATTATTATCGAGTTTGTGCTTATGGATGTGAAGAGGGAAAAGCAATGGTTCTGCAGGATAAGTAATTTATGTAATTGGATGATCTTCATTGGCACTTACGCATAAGCACACGTGTGGAGAGTGAAGGGAGCTTAAAGAAACACAATTTATTGGAAATTCCAATTTTTATAATTCCAGGTGGTCAGCAGCAGGATAATATACAGTGTCAAAATGAAGCTGGAAGCAAAAGTGACTTGGCAGGATAATTTGGTTAAACCTTACTCCAGAGTTAAAATGGAATCCTCGTGGTTTCTCGGTGCTCGTGCCAAAATTCCACTTTGTTGTATCAATCCATTCATTTTCATGGCAACTGATAAACAGGGGGAAGAAAGGCTCTTTGAAACTTGTTTTTTCCCAAATTTGGAGTGCAACAGGTATTGCAGAATTCTTAAGAAACCTTTCTTCAAGTCAAAATGTTTTCATAACAGGTATTCCAAAGTTGTTGGATTTCGAAGGCTGGAATTGTGCTCCTCCTTCCTTCCTGAGTGCGTAGAAAGCCTTGCAAGAGGTAGCTGAGCCAACCCGCCTGCAGAGTGCCTCGAGGATGGCTGATGGGGCATTCTGTGTATTGAACAGTCTATTTCAAACACCTCCTATGCTGCTGCCACAGCATTCATAATGCCATGGTTTAGACATGGTTTTGCCGTGGTTTAGACGATGAGCAGGTGTTGGTGTTGGGTCATAGGTTGGACTCGACAATCTCAAAGGTCTTTTCCAACCATGTGATATCGTGATACTGTGATAATGATTTTAAAACATCTCATAATGTAAATGTCAAGTGGTTTACACTGTGCTTTTTACATGCTGTTGCACTTTTGTGGCATCCATACTGCACCAGATTTTTTTCTAAAGATATCTAACCACTCTTTCTTAAATTTTATCTCTTTCTTAAATTCTAGGAACTTCACTGACTTTAATTCAGGCCTCCAGGTGAGTTTTAATGTCCTCCCAAGGCCTACCAAAATTAGAGCTGGTTGTGTGTCAAGGATGTTTCAGAAGAAAAGTAATGTAAAATACATTTCATACATAAATTTCACAATCACCTCGTGTGTGGTAGCAGGAAAACCCCTGAGTGCTTTGGTTTCCACGTGTGCACAAGGTTATTTTCAGAAAGTGAGCGTTCAGAAGTAAAAGCAGATGAAATTTACAGTGATGCTCAGCAGGAACATATCTGCATAGCACAGTGCTCTGCTCCAATTGCACGTGACTTTGAAAATGCACCTTCAAGAGTAAAATGCTACCTGTAGTCTTTTATTGCTATATTGTCTCATCCATGGCAGAGCTTTCTCTGCCTTGTATACTTTATCTTACTGTTAGGAATGCAGAAGTTACCATGAGTCTGCTGGAAATGGTTTGTCCCTTGCCAGCTGCAGGAATTTCCATCCTCTGGAAGCCTCAGTATCCCATCTGCAAGAAGCTGAGCATTTTTTTAGGAGATATCAGCTACCAATAGCAGAGAGGCTCCTTATGAAAGGTAATCCAAACCTCTCAGGATGAAGTTCACCTACGGACTAGCAGTGGTAATTACATACCTTGAGGGCTAAAAATGCCTCTTTGACAGTATCTGTGCTTGCTAGGATTGCAGGTATTTAATTCAGTATCTCTCAATGCCTTAAACATAAATTAACTGATCGGTCTCAGTAGACTGGAGGCCATGGTTTTAATCTGCAAAACCATTCCCTTTCAGAAAGAAAGCAGGAGCTGAAGGAGCCGTTCCAGACTGAGCTGGAATATGTAAGATTTCACAGGACTGGACCTTTCATGAAACAGCAATTGTCTTTTGAGAAACTTACTAGACCAGTTCTTAAATTCATATCATGAAATCAGCTCATTTTTCTAATTCTGATTTTAATTTGTCTATCTTATCTATTTTATCTATCTTCATTTGCATTAACATCCAGATTTCCTGTGCTACACAGACAAGAGCCTGTGCAGTTTTTTGTCCCCTTATAGTTTTCCAACAAACTGAGCCATTAAACAGGTGGTGGGAGCACCCAAACTTAGGCGTGTATTTTTTGCATCACGATCAGAACTAAAGCTTACAAACTATAAAAGCACCTGAAATATTCCTACAGATTATGACCAAAGCTGCTCCAAAGTCTTTCACCTCGGTCCCTCTTTAGAAGAATTCGAAGCAATCAGCTATTTCAGGCTTTTTTCAGCCTGGCATTAAAGCTGGCAAGCACTATATTTTTGGAGTGACTCTTTTCCACCTGAGAAGAACCCCTTTTTAACATGTTTTGAATCTTGCAGGTCCCAGACATATATGTGGTTAACCTCCAGCTTCATCTGTATTTAGCCAAGAAGCTGTGGATACTTTGTTCCCTATCTATGTGCTCTAATGATTTGAGCCCAGTCTGTGTCACCACAACCTGGATTATCTCAGCATAGTTATCCTTGAAATTTCACCAGAGATCTCACCTACATTTGAATTTACATAGAATTTACTTTTTGGGGAGCTCTCTTGCTCAATATGTATTTCTATCAAAATGAGAAGGAAAATATTTCCTTTCAACTGTTGATTCAGTCTACAAAATTTAAAATATTTTAGGCTCCACGTTTCTATAAACAAAATAATTTAATTAACACAAACTGGCTGATTGGCAGTATAAAAACTGATTGAAGGAGAAAACTGAGACCTGCATTACATCATCTGGTAGGTGATTCTTAGTTGTAAATGACTCTTAAGAGTGGCTTTGTAACTCTACAGAGATCTTTTGTTCCTTATGGGTATGAGATGTATGTCTTGACAATGGAGAAAAAGAGGCAGATAAACACCTTTCCTGCTGCAATATTAAGTTGTATTCTGGGCCATTGGAAGCAAATAATAAATGTATATATATGGAGGACAGATCCACATACAGAGAAGTCCTCAGAAATATCAATTACTGCCAATATTAACACTTTGAGTATGGGAAGTCTTGATTAATCCAGACGGCCTTTATGGTTCAACTGGGCTTTAGTGCCATCTTCTCCACAAGCTGAGAGTTGTTGGTACACCTGGATCATGCTCAGCTGAGGGGTGTCTTTACCCACACTCAGTTTTTGGCAGTGCTATAGGTTTTGCATTGTTATAAAATCGATATGAGTGTCACAGAAAGAGATTTGTTAAGATCAGTGACAGAATTAGAAATAGGACCTCCTTATCCTGAGTTCTTCCCTCCATACCATCCCCAGCGATTGCTTTCAGGAAGCAACAAGTTTTCAAATCCCCTTTCAAAGTAAACATTGTTAAATATCCTAAATTAAACAACTTATGCATTGCTGCACAACTTATTTTCTTATGGTTTAGGATGGTTCTTTTCAGCACTATGTGACTGCAGGAATTCACTTTTTGAAATCCTTAACTGGTTCTCACATGACTTTTTCTAACAATTTAGTAGCATTAATCATTTACCTAAGCTAAATTCTACAGCTAAAATCTGGCAGTAATGTAGATTACTTTCATTTGTTAGAAATTATTTCTCCCTTTACTGAACAAATCCTCCAGTAATCTCAGCAGTTTATTGTTAATGAAAGATATTACTACATTAAGAAGGCAATTCATTTAGTTTCTTTTGTAAGTTTGCCATTAAAAAGTGATTAATTGGTATTAGAGACAATGAATCAACATCATTTGACATAATCCACTGTTTCTTGTGAGTCTACTGTTAAGTAATTTTCATTTTGTGACCAAAATTTAATATTCTTCCAGGGACATATTCTGCTGTTAACTCACATCCTTAATTATCTTCAGCACTGAGGGAATTGTATAATACCTGCATGCAACAAATAATTACAATCCTTAAAATTCTAACACAATGAATATTCTTTCGTGACACCATTGAAAAGGTTTGTATTTCCTATACTATTATTTTTTCTATCTCTCTTTAATAAAAACCATTGTATTAAATAGATCTCAGAGGCAATATTGATATATCTCTACAGCTTTCTGGTAGATATTACTCCTTTGTTCACTCATGCAGTGTCAGTACCCCAGAACCTACCTTCACTGATGTTGACTTTTAAATGTTTTTTGAGATACAGGACATTTTTTTCTGCACTGATCGTTCTTCTTTGGCTCTGCACAGGGTAGATTCATGCCACCCCCAGAGACAACTCTTTAATGGGTCTTTTTGACAGCTTTTTAATATATCCCTTTTTATATATCCTTTATGGCCTCCAAACTGGTGTGGTTCTAGAGAACAAGGCAGATGTGTTGAGATGCAGGTCTGCAACAGAGGCACCCTCCTCCTGTAGAGAGGACTTAAGCAACTAATGGCATTTCAGCCACCAGGTTTACTTTGCTTATCCATGAGGAGAACAAGGATCACACTGTGTATCTTATGTTTGCCTTTTCTGTCTCAAAATCATCATTTTCAAACTTCAAACTAACAACAAAACACTTATTATAACTCATGGTATCATTTCTGGAGTTTTCACAATTCCCTTCACGAGAAGAAAGTTGGGAGATCTTAATAATGCTTCTTTTTTACTATAAAATTATGACAAAAGAAATAGAATACACATAACCCACGATAGACATGAAAATAAAAAACCCTTGTTTCCATTCTTTTTATATATCCCTTGATGCAGGACTGTGGGTTTGCAATGAACTTTTAAGTCTGCATTTACAATTAGTTACTTCTGATGTGAAAACTATTGGCATTTCCAGTACCGTGAGAGACATTATTGTATCAGGCATTATACAAGAAATAAAGAGACCATCCCTGGTTCTAAGGAGTTTACAGTTTAGGCATACTAACTTGTAATTTTATAGTCTTTTAGCCTGCAAAAGAAAACATTAGTACCCATGTAATATCATATTAGCTCCTTCCTATACTTCTTGAGAGCTCGGAATAAATCCTTTCATCTCTGTGTGAGTATTTTCTGTAGTATAAAGGAATTAGGCACGACAGTAACCTTATCATCATCTTTTAATGTATCAGTTTCCTAATGGTCCCACTGTGACACAAACTTCTGATTTAGTATGTGCAGCACCACCTAGAAACTGGGCACAGATTATTAAGGTTTTATTTTCTTTTTAAAGGTACTCAAGAATCTGCTGAGCTTGTTTCAGCCACATGATTTTCCATGCCTGAAGCATCAATTTACAGCATATATGAGACAGAGAATCCTTAGCTGGTAACTACAGGCCTTGGACAAAGCCCAGAGGTACGTAATAAAGATAGAACCTCTAACAATTCCAAAGAGGGAGAACAAAAATAGCCCTACAGAAGATTCCACTGCTAAAAACATCTTGTTGTTTCAGTAAAGTTGAAAAAAATCTGAAGCATGTTAAATCCACGAGTAGAAGAAAACCTACCCATAAAGTTTAGAGAAGAAAAGGAGGAAAAAACTCTCCTCACTTTTTAATGTCTTCAGGAATCAAAGCTAAAAATAAAGATTAACTTCATTTTTTCTTTTTAAAAGAAAATTACGTATTACAAATTATAATAGAGAAAATATGAAAGTTTTGTTGTTTGTCATGAATATAAAAACACCACCAGCAAGGAACCAATAACCAAACATTTTTCTTGACCTATTAGTAAGATTCTCATTTTACACCTGTCTTTGTGTTCTAACATTATGTAAATTATCTTGCATCAAGGAAATTACTTTGTTTTTACAAAAACCAGCTAAATTTGAGGCAAAGACAGTGAAAATTTAAGTGATGTTTCTACTTAATAATGCCAGAGGAAAACTCAGTTCATAAGCCCTTGTATTCATAAGGACATTTGAATTCTTTGTGACCTGCAATAGGAAAATAATCCTCAGTACTTGAGCCCTCTAAATATAATACAGATTATACACAGAGAGATCTTAAACAAAAGCCAGCGTAGCTGTAGACTGAAAATAAAGGAAAACAGGAAGAGGTGAAGGTGATATTTTTCAAAATACACAAATTAAAAGAAGTAAACAGCATGTTACTCCCAGCAGCATGTGGCAGATACAGTAAGGAGTGATACACTGGTCCTGGAAATGTTGTAGTTACTAGTAATAAAATAAACTTCTATTAAAAATATTGTGTTATTGAATGAAATTCAGGGAAAAAAAAATCTTTCCTTTGAAACGCAGGTTTTTCCTTCAAAACTGAACCACAAAGTTGTTTTTTGAAAAAAACAGCTGTGACAAAAAATTGTCAATTAACACATTCTATGGGAATCTGTGAAAGAGAACAAAGTCTGCTGTAATACCTTTGTACCTGCTGTGAATTGTGTATGAGTGCACACCACATAAAGCAACTGACATACAGGAACTTGTTAGTGTTCCTAAGTCCTTGTGCCTAGACCTGACTGTGTGATTCATTAGTTTTATCACTGCCAGAGGGCATTTTATTCATTCCAGATACCGCTCATACAGAAGTAAGAGAAGAACTTCTGTTGACCTACACTGGGGAAAAAAATTGTTTGTTTATATGCACTATGAGACAAATTGATGTTTGACATTCCACAGGACGGTGAGATGCTCCGATCATACAGATATAAATCATTATTACTGGAGATCTAGAGTACATTAGATCTTTATCACACTGCTACCACCTGTTTTATCATCATCTTCTTCTTTTTAATCTTCTCACCACAGCAGTTCTTTGATCTGCAGCATTTGTCAAGGGAAGGGGAACGTCTCCACGTGTCACACGGTTCAAAGTGCTCTCTTTAGCTGAAACAGCAGCAAACAAAAAGTTGAGTCAGTGGAGGACCAGAGGAGACCCTCCACGTGCAGATCTGTGTTTGTAAAGAGGCAGACTTCTTCGTAATCAAAATGTAAATAGTTTGCCAGGAGAGATTTTAGCAATTTTTGACTTGATAATTGAGTTAAGAGACAAAAGCAGCACAATAACGCAAAACCAATTGTAAAGGATTTTGAAGGCACCAAGACCGTTGCTTTGGGCAGGAACTAAATGAAATGAAAGAAACAAAGGGAGACTTTTCAGGTGTTCAAACTGGATTTAAGGAGGTGCATTTTCATTTTGTTTTGTTCTTTTAAACCAAGGACAAACCTGGTACTAAGCACTAGAGCTGTTTTTCAAATCCTTGAGGAAAGGGGCATTCTGAATTTAGGATGATGATTAGTGGTTATAATTATGCAGCTGGAGCATCCATGCCTAAGTTATGATATTCACTGAATATACATATTTGCTTTATTGAAAGTTTCTGCTGCAAGAAAAATCTCTAACTTTCTTAATTAAGAATTTCTGAAACCATTTTAAATCAGTGATAACTTTCATTCATTTTTCAAAAGAAATTTCCTCATTTGTTGTACGAGTGGCAGAGAAAATCTGCTCATAAAGTTCCAAGGTTTGGCCCAGGGCTCTGGAATGTGGTATTTGATGTGGGCTTGCCTCAGAGCCAGGCTCTCTCTATCTTTACAGAGGATTTCTGTGCTATTCACTGGCTTAACAAATGAAGGCAGAAATTAATCCCTTTCATACAGTTTCTGCTGTCTCAGTTCAAGTATACTTTTAAGTTGAAGGTATTAAATTTCCTAGGAAAAGTATTAATATATTCTTGTAGATATTGGCATCCTGATTATATAGGGTTTTTTTTGATATTTCTACTAGATATTACAAAAGCCTTCATTTATCTTTTCAAGGCCATCTTAAAACAGATTGTCAGCACGTTAAAATTGAACATATATATTTAGATTTGTGTTTGTTTGCAGTTTGAGGCTGAGGTCAGTGCTTGCTGACATCTGTACGTTGCACACAAGGTGTGTGGGATATGAGAGCCACATCTGAGCGTTCAGTGGGACCATCAGAAGAGCTACCTGAAAATTGCCATTGAGCAGCAGTGCAGAGCATGATGGTACAGTACTGCTGACCCTCTGATTTGCCCTTTTCCTGTAATATTCTGAATGAATTTAAGGGTCTCGTGTTGATGTAGGAGTTATAGCCTACTTCTTGCATAACCTCTGCTTCCACTCAATAATTAACTTCTCAGAAACATAAACCTGAAGCATCCTTAGCCTCAGCATAGAGCTGGTTTTACCTTCCCTCAGCACAGTGTGGCCCCTGGTGCTGTCCCAGCCCACACTGCAGGAGAGTCCAAGCACACTCCATCTCTTTAAGAGGGCAGATTGTGTCTTATGCATTCCCTGGGTTTAAGTCTTGGCTGTCTGTTCTCACTCTTCAAATACCACTTAGAAGAAAACCCAGGACCAAGGGCAGAGCAGGAATCCTAAGCCCACTACAAGGCTGAATTCAAACCCAAAAAGGAGAAAGAGGAGCGTTTTCTGTTCCTTCCACAGCGTGGGCACATCCAGCTCTGCTGTCTGAGTCCTTTCCCTTACAGATGGGCTGTGCACGTATTCTTCCTGGGTCTGACTCAAAGCCCAGTGTGGCTGGAAAGGATGTTCACTGACTTTGCCACAGCTGGGAAGAAGCCCATCAGGAGCCATCCACTCTGCATTTGTGCAAGAGCACCTGGCATTTATGCTCTCACTGAAGCTATAGCCTGTGCAGTACTCATGTCACATGCCAGTCACTGTGGGTTTCTTCCCACTAGAGCTGCAAGCTGCAAAAAAAAAAAGAGCTAATTAGTTCTGGAGTGGCAGTTTGATGATATCTTTGCAAAATTCTCCAATAAATTCACTTAGGTCTAGGTTATTTTCTCACAGACATTTGCTGAAGTTCTACGCCTTTCTCAGTTACCAAATATGGCCAGAGCAGCCACAAATCTCATCAGTGCACAAATCACTGACAAACAAGCCTGAGTGCCTGCCAGAATTCGACAGACTTGTTTTTAGCTGCTGCATTTCATGTGCTATGTCTTATCTATAATGACTATACCCAGACTCCTTGGAAAATTGCAGACAAATTAAAAAAAATTAAACATACTGTGTTTTTCAACTGCCTGAAATGAAGACAGCTCTGGGCTAGCATCTTCCCCCACAACAACTTTCCTTCTTGAAAGTCTCTTTTGCCTTTTTTTCTCCCTTTCTTTTTGTTTTGATGCGTAAATCAGACACCCAGGAGACACAGGGGAACTAGGACAGGCTTTTCAAATGCAACAAACAGAGCAAATGGAGCTGGATAGCCCAATGGCAATTCTCAGTGCCCCAAAGATTAGAGAGCAACACTTTTCTGATCTGCCACAGAGAGGAAAGGAAGGGAAAAAGAAAAAAAAAGAAAAAACACAAATATCTCTCTGTAATTCGTTTCATTTTCTGCTAAAAGCGTTGCCATGGGAACTCACTGCAGAGGAGATAGGGCACAGGACCTGACAGTTTCTGGGAGCTGGTTCAGGCACAGCTGTTTGGGTGAACTTCTCCTGTTTCTTGCAATATTCATAGGGAAATTAAAATATAAGGTTTATTTACTTTTACTTCCAAAAGAGAACTTCTTAAAGCTTTAAGTTGTCAGCTTTGCCTGCCATCACGTCTATTACCTTCACTTGTTATTATCAGGTCAGGGGTCCCTGGATGGAAAGTGGAGTAGAACAATCATCAAAGGCCAGACATTAACTGAAAGCTTTTATGCTGCTGTTCATTCTATACACAATGAACATGATTTCTGAACAGAGAGTAAATATTGGTATTCCTGAGAACTGGCACACAGCCCTGGCAGTAGTGAGATTACCTGACAGATGATTTGACACTCTATATTTTATATAATACAACCTGTCAGGAATGAACCTGTGCATATTTTCTGAGTAATGAGGGGAAAACTCTTACCACTGTTCCCAGGGATATTCTGCAGCAGTACATCAGCTCTGAATACAACCCAGTCAAAAATGAATGCAGTGATACAGTTATTTGTGGTTCAAAAAGCTTTCTTACCTTGCTGTGTGAATTAAAGTGCAAGCAGAAGACTTGAAATTATTTATTCATAAGATCAACGGGAAATGGGGCCTCTAACTATTAATACCAGATATTGTATTAGCCCAGTCAGGCTTCAAAGTAAATTAAATATGTAATGTGAATATTGCTTTGGGGAAAACTGGTGGGAAAGCATGACACTGAATGGGATAACTGGAACCAGGTGTAGTCTGGAGAGGAGGCTACCTAAGCACGTACTAAGGGCAAAATATTTCTGGTAATTTATAAAAGACCTAATGATATCCTTTACTACAAAGAAAAGAAATCTGTTCATTTGCAAGTCTAACCTGCCTTTTGTGTCTTTAAAATACAGCAGAATTGCTCCAGAGAAGGACAGAAGTTTTCATCAGACACTGTTTCAGTTGGTAGACTTTCAATGCTAACAGCTACTATGGCCTCATAAAGAAGGGGACAGGGAGGTGTTAGTCTTTGTACTTTTAATAAGTCTGTTGCTGTTAATGATCTGGTGGTAGATTTTGAAATTTCATCCTTTTGCAGAAGTCTCTAATAGTTGAGTTATAAAATTTCAAAGGATCTTGAAAGGATTTCAGAGTGAATGATAAATATGGATCTCACTTTTTCCCCATCATCGACTGTATTGTGATATCCTGGCATAGCTACTTTTATTCCAGATGACAAACACTAAAAAAAATACTATGAAAAGAGATTTCAGAGTATCTACAGATTCCATTTTTACCTTCATGATGCTCACACTTCACACAAGACATGTAAGTAATATCTTAGTGGGAAGAAATTACTCTGCCATAGTGCTTATCAGGTTTATTTAGCTCAAGGTTTACTACTTTTAATTGTCCTGCTAGAAATCACCATTATGGAAGTGTTCAGTCTACCTTCTGTGTACAAGGAGTGTATTATGTTGATGCTTATTCATCAGCTTTCCCTAATCCCAAAATAAATATGAGTTCAAGCATGGAAAAAATCATGTGAGGATCAGCTAAAGAATGCACTTGACTCCAGATTCTCAACCCAGTATTAATATATCCCAGAAGTGGATGCAGAGAATTTATTCCTCAGGTATTTACAGATTTTTAGAAGTTTTACAAGGAAATGTCTCCTGCTGTGGTACAAACCTTGAACTTTTCAACCCTCCAGGTTTTCTGTTTTAAAATAATCTTTTTTGTTAGTAAGATGAACTTCCAGTCTTCAAGTAGGAAAAAACAAGAAGAAACATTTCAAATTGGGACCTATTTTTAATGTCTTATGAGTGCCCAATCAAAATGACTAGAACAGTTGGGATGACTTTGATTTGTTAGAGCTACACTGAGCTTGATTTAAGCTTGATTATTTGTACCTGGTATTATTACTATAAAACAGCTAGGAAATGAAAATAAAAAAGATAAAAATGAAAAAAAAAAGCCTGCCATATTCTGAATTCATAGATTAATATTCTGATACTTAGACTGATTTATCAATTTCAGAGTTGTGCCATGGTAACATCATAACTCTACAATTACTGCAGTCACCAGGTAAAGATCAACATTTGGCAATGAACCAAACGCTAAAATTTGTCACAGATGTGGCAATCCTATCCATAAAATATCAACTGCATGTCATGTGCTACTGGAGTGCAACTTTATGACTTAATTATTATTGTCAACTATCTGTCTGTAAAGACTGGATCATCTTAGAGGTGTTTTCCACTCAATGCTATGGTTATTTTCCAATTAATTATTGTATTCTTCGAGTTTCTTGATAAGTTGATAGATCTCAACAAAAAGATTGGTACCCAGTCTCACACTTATTTTCAATCCACAATCATCTCCCCTACACTGGGACAAAGATTGCTGAGAGTTATTGAATCTACATGAAGAAATTGATGCAGGCAACAATTAAGAAAAAACAACATCCAGAATAAATCAAATCCATTTGTGATCATCTCAACAACTAATATTCTGAATGCATCTTAATTTTAAAAAAACCCTGTATAGGAAAAGCTTAGTATTTAATTTTACAGTTGGCAGTGGTTGCTTCTGAGTATTTTACAGAAGCCAGGAAAGAGTTAAGTAACTTTCCACAGAGAGCTGCAATATTTAGGGAAATAGCCTTAAGGTCACCTGTGAGATGCATACAAAAAAAAAGAACAAATGGAGCTGCTTCCAAAGAAAGGAGAACATCTTTGAATTATTAAAGGGAGAGGTCTGACTCATGTGTCTTTTGTCACTACACCAAGTCAGATGAATGTTTACTTCAGATCTCCAGTATCAGATAAAGCTTTTAAGAGTGGAAGTTATGTATTATGAGAAAGGGTTTTTAAGGGATTTTGGCAAAATAACAGTGTGACACTCAGCAGACACTGATTTTCTCTTCACTGGAGGAATGATCTTGACCATCAAATACTCTTTCATTTCTAATGTCTCTCCGCTGTTATTAACATCCCCTCACACATAATTGACAACAACCTTACAAATTACTAACTGCAACCTCTTCAGTGCTGGTATTTCTTCTCTAAAGAATTTCTGACACAACTTACCACTAGCTGTAATGACCATTTTTAACATTAGATATAAATATTTAACCACACGCTTTAAAGCTGCACAGGCATAAAGAGGAGAGAAGCTTTGGAAAACTCTTTAAATGCTTATGGTACACAAAATATTGACATCTCAAGTTAAACACACACACAAAACGTGAAACAGAGAAAACAAAAGCAATGTCAAAATCTCCTCTACATGTGTTTTATCTTATTAATGCTACTGGAGCTTCCCTGATTTAGTAGTTTTGGATGTCCATCAGTCCCTAGAGTGATCATTATTGCAGTTATAAAGTGGGTGCTGCTATAGACAATCGAAAGTTATGTATAATAAATGGTCTAAGAAATAGTTTTCTGGCATCAAATTGCAGAGGAAGACTGGAGAACTATCTCCAATATTCTAAAATTATGTTGTAGAGATATAGAATCAATTATGATCAGCTGGTTTGTGTATGGCTAATGAACAGGTATGATATGTTACTGACAGACTGTTATGGCTCTTGTCCTTTGGAAAGAGGATTGGGATAGGCTGAGGTGATGGAAATGCACACTCTGCCTTCTTTGCAGAAAACTGTTGGGAAATACCTATTTCCTTACTTTACTCTTTGTTGTAACTGCCCAGTTTCCTGATTTTCCAGCCCTCTTGCTCTTACATGCAGTAAGTTAGACTGGGAAAATCTGCTTCTTCCACTGGGAAATCAGTAGTGGTAAATTAACCACTACTTGGCAACCCTCCACAGATGGTGCCAGCAGAATTTCAGCTTAAGTCAGTAAGAACAAAGCAATTTAAAAACATTAAAAATGCATTGACAGCAAAAGGAATAAAAGCAGTCACTCAGGTACCAGCCAGAATAATTAAAAAGCTTTTGGCAATACCAGTTTATTTCTATTCTATGCAATAGTCTATTTTGCACAGAGAACTTTGTAGGGAAAATAGGCACAGTGGTATAGTCTGTCCTCAAGATATTTCTTGGGAAAGAAAGTGTGGATTTTTGTCAATTCCCTTCTTTTTGAAATGACAGAATTCAGTCAGCTAAAAGTATGTAAAATACATGAATATGTACAAAACAGAAAAATGGTTTAATATCTGTAATAAACATGATGGACTGAGATTTGATGAATCATTTATTAATAAATTTAGCTTACTTGACATCTTGGGTGACCCCAGTGGTTTGAAGTGCAATAATTTTTTAAATGGTTGCTGGCAGGTAATTTATTAGGATGTTTGTTCAGCATTTAGAATTTCCATATCTTGCTGCATCATCTGCTATCTTTGATTTGACACTCAGAGTGAATAGGTAATAGGATAAAATTGCTTGTCACTGATCCCATGAGAATTGTGTCACTTTCTGGTGAAATATGTGAATATTCTAACTCATAATTGTATGTCCTTAATGTTACCTAGGAGCACCCTGATAGTTGCATTGCAATTTGGAATATTTTGTGTGAATAAATCAGAAAAAGATCACAGATCTCATGTGTAGGGGGATGGAGGGAGCAGTCCGTGATCAGTAAATCCTGATCTCCCATACCAGTGAGTGTGCCATGTCATGATTTTCACCATCATAATATGTGAAGTTTAACCTGGAGCCCATGATTTATTTTTTTCACAGAGTCTTCTTTCCCAAAGTGCTGTTCTCAAGCCTTGAAGCTCCTCTTTTGTGAGGCCAGACTGCCATGGACACAGGTCTCCTCAAAAAGGATCTTCGTGCTCGCAGCAGAAAAGCGTTAACCTTGGCAACAGGAACCTGCCCGTGAGATCTCTGAGCTCCTTGACACACCTGAACTATGTGTAAGTCTTATTCTGAGCGTTTCTCTTTTCAGACCTGTAAGACTAGACAGACCCCAAGCAGGTTTTATTTTGGGGGATCCACTATTCCTTATTAATACATTTCACAGTCTCACTGCCCTCACAGCTGGAAACCTTACAAGTTACAGACACTGTGTCCCACAATCCTCTTTATTCTGCTGCCAAAGGTCTTTTAACACACCCTTCCTAAAGCTGATTCCTGGCATGCTGATTAAAGAAAATATTCATACTCATGCTTTATTTTACCAAGATAAGACAACTGGGCATTTTTAGTTGGTTTCTTTATTTTTTTATTTAGTCTCCATGTCACAGAACACCACTCTAGGTTTTTTCAGCACCAGTTCCTTGTGATCTCCAAGTTCTTTAACTGACATGACCACTTTTTATATGGTCTTCTCAACAAGCTTTCTCCAACACTTTATAAGATAGCTTACCTTTGCACGATATGCCACAGAAAATGCTGGAATGAGAGGAAATACCTTGTCTGCTCCGTCCTGCAGACACTTCTGCCTTTTTCACAGCCTTGACTTACATCTCAATAGGTCATAATCACGCTGACAAATCAGTTACAGTCATCTTGTAATATTCCTCTGACATTTTCTGCTGGCTAGCCATTATTTTACAGCAGAAATTCATATCAACCCTTGAATGCCTGACCTTTTAGCAGTACTCCATTTGTGTAATTCTGGCCTACAAGACATTTGATTTTTTATGTAGGATATTTTCACTGTTTTTTTACCAGATGCACTGCTAGTATCAGATTTTAAGATTACTTTGAAGCCCTGTTACACATTTTCCATCCTTGCCCTTCATCCCAGTTTCTACCAGTATTGAGCAGGATCTCCACACAACCCTTTAAGGGAATACTGTGTTTTATGAATATGTAGAATTAATTATGGAAAAGCTATATCAATCAGCCAGAACTTCCAAATAATGTAAAAATCAATTAAACATTTTGGTATAGTATTTATTTTGAAGGACCTTCATCTTTTAGTAAAAACTAACCGGAAATCTCAAGAAAAACCTCTCCTTGTTTTTCTAAAACTCTTGTTACATCTAAATTAAAGCAGTGACTTCATGTCTGAGACCTTGTAAGTTAAAACATTACCAGAGGCATTTTTCTTACATATATAACTCAGGTTAAAAAATAGCATGTGAAAACTGGGTTGTAGACAATTTATCTGAATTATAATTCTATGATTTTAAGTATATATTAAAGGAAGATGAGATTTATATTTTTGCCCACCTCACTCAGGGAATATTACTGTAAGCTGAATAACAAGAATATTTAAATCCCATTTCCTCATGGGTCCAGCAGTTTTCATTTCACAGGAGAGATTTGATTCTGCTCATCCCAAATGCACAGAAACAACACGTGTCCCCTAAATAATCGCTGCATCGAACATGTTGTATATATCTATATCCTGCAGATTATCTCCTAATATCACAGCTTGAAAGGTCTTTTCTAACTGTTAACAATTATTTTACGATTAATTTAGGACTCTTTAGTGGCCAATTCTCTTTCAGCAAGGTGCAAATCCTTTCAGGGTGACAGAAAGAAAGGAACTGCCAAGGATAGAGTGCTTTTCATGTTGGTTTTTTTTTAACAGGGTGACAAGGTTGTTTATAATAGTCTTAGAATCAGAACACGATCTGGTTTTGTCTGAGCAAATCTTTTTTGATTTAGTGAATTAACGTAAGTTGAAACACAGGTAAAGTATTTGTTAAGAAATGTAGCTGACAATCATAGAATGATGGAGTGACCTGAGTTGGAAGGATCCTCCTGAACCTGTACAGGACACTCCCAACACTCACCCCGTGTGACTGAGGGCAGTGTCCAGATGCTTCTGGAATGCTGGCAGAGTGGGTGCTGGGACTGCTTCCCTGGGGAGCTGTTCCAGGGCTCCACCACCCGCTGGGGAAGAACCTCTTCCTGATATCCAACCTAACCCTGCCCTGGCACATCTTCCTGCCATTCCCTCGGGTCCTGTCACCGGTCACCAGAGAGCAGAGCTCAGCCCCTGTGTCCCCTCCCTCCCTTGGGAGAAGGCACAAACAGCTCTGAGAGCCCCTCTCAGGCTCCTCCTGCTCACCCAGTGCCTTCAGCCTCTCCCCACACGCCTTCCCCTCCAGACCCTTCCCCAGCCTCGTGGCCTCCTCTGGACACTCTCCAGTGCTTTGATGTCCTTTTTACCCTGTGGCACCCAAACTGCCCCCAGTGCTCGAGGTGGGGTCTCCCCAGAGCAGAGCAGAGCAGGACAATCCCCTCCCTCTCCTGGCTGGTGATGCTGTGCTTGGTGCCCCCCAGGACACGGTTGCCCTCTTGGCTGCCAGGGCTCACTGTAGAAACACTAAAACACAGGTACAGAAAATTGAACAGGACATCCAGAAATCCACTGAGCTCTCAAGCTCTTAACATCATATTTAAATCCGGTGAAAAAAAAATTAGCCTAATTCATAGAATCACAGAATCTTCCAGTTGAAAAAGGCTTTTGAGATCATCGAGTCCAACTGTACTCACCCTCTGCTAAACCATGTCCCTGAAAAACTCAACCACCCATTTTTTAAACACCTCCAGGGATGGGGACTCAACCACCTCCTGGGCAGCCGTTCCAATTGCTCCTGAAAATAATGTTAAATTTACAGATAACCACATCGTTACTGAATATTTAAACCTGAGAACAGAATTGCTGTGGACTGTTTTTGTGGGGAATACCATATAAAACGGATATGGACAAGATTATGGCTATTTCAGGAATCCTTTAGTCCCTGCCTCATATCCTAGGGTTTTTAGGAGCTTTAAAGACTGTGAATTTATTGTGTGTTTCCCTTTTTAAAAAAAACTGTGAAAATACTACTTTATCTGTGGGGGAAAAAAAAAGCTTGACAGGTTGTAGAAACCTGTGAGATATTATTTGTGTTATGTTTGAACCTGAGATTAGTTTAATTCCAATATACTATTTTATTGCTTCTAGAACAAGAATTATTAAAACATATCAGAACTGAATTACTCTCTTAAAACCATTAAAAACTATGAAGATCAAATGGCACATATGAAGGCAGCATAAGCATATCTCTAAGAAAAAGTCAGAATAGTCTAGGGAAAATTAAACTTCCTTAAAGCATCTTTTATGATTAAAATCTCTCATTTTTTCATTTAATGTCCCTTATATTTATCTAGGAAAGTCAGTTACCACATACCCTTGCCTCTAAGGAAATCAGGGGCTATTTTGCTTGTAGCTTTACAAGGGGTGAACATTTCCTCCTAGTTTTCTCTGCAGTCTGACTTTTGGTAATATGTGTAAAACCAAATTCTAGTAAAGAGAAAATGAAACAATTTTTTGGCATGTTTGCTCAATAGACCCTACGTTTTCTGTTTCTGACAATTTTTGCTGATCTCTTCTATCACCTTCTCTAATCTCATGCATTGGCCTCCACCTCAGGTCATCTGGAAACCTGATGAGTGAATGTTTATTTTTTCAGATGCTTTTGGGGGAAAGAACTGGGTGATTTGGTTGGTTTGGTCTGGTTATGGCACTGCTTTCCTTCTGAGTTTGTACAGGAACACAGCGTGTACTACGAGAAATTAATAAACTGTAATAAATGGCCACCTGATATAGAAAAGAAACTTGCAGAACTTAAAAATTTATCAAGCAAGACCATCAATTCTTCAAGTGCTATTTGCTTGGTGTGAAATCACCAGAGCACAAAACTGTTCCAATCTAATTGCCAAGTGCATTTTGAGTGAGTTTTTTACCTTTGATTAGTCTCAGTCAAAAAGAAGTTCCACCATTATGGAAATGACATAATTAAAAACTCCTCCAATATAATTAAAAGAGTCCTTATTCCTAGATTAGAAGAAAATTATTTCCTGGTGAAAGCATTCAATTCTAGAAATTGAAAGGGTCAAGGGAAAAGAAAATTCAATTTAATTAATTAAAATAACCTCACCTTTCACAGAGCGTTTTTTTCATTCACTGTGGTTCGTAGTAAGGCTTTAGAAAGTTGCTTAGGTCTTCAAAAAGAACATTAAATTTACTATTTAATATACTTAGCTATTTTTTTTCCTCCTTTTTAAAAGAAAATGCATAAAATCCACAATGCTCCAAGTTAATTAAGCAAATAAGTGTCATCCATACTACTGCATCATCAGCTATACTCTTATTGTATTTTCCTTTAAAAGAGATGGCTAAAGGCTATCAGAGTGAATGCCTTTGGGTTCGTATCAAAGTCTGACCCTGTGACCTCTGAGTATTCACAATTCCTTTAATTGTTTCTCCCAGGAATCAAAATATGGCCTTATCCTCTTCTAATAAAAAGCAAGTCAGTGTTGTAGGACACCGTCTTCTCCTCCCTTTCTCTTGAAACTCTTCTGCTAGTGAAGCTAAAAACCAAAACTATCAAAACATTCAGTGCAATTTTTCTCCCTCAGGCTGGAAAATCCCTGTAGTTTTAAGCCCTAATTCTTCACCCAGAACATTTTGCCTGGCTTCATATTTTCACATAAATCTATTTCATACTCTAAGATCAGTCAAGATCTTCGTAGAGTTTTCAACACAATAAGTGAAAAGACCCTACATCAGGCCAATATGTTTTATTTATTTATCTTTTTGCCAGAATCTCCATCCAAACCACTTTTTTTCCTAAAGTACTACAGTCCTTACAAAGTAGAACCTTCAAGAACACACTCTGAAATAGGAGAAAACATTACAAAATATAATAAATGTACACAGTGTTTAGAGCACCTTTTACCCACTTCACTTTTGATCTTCTCCCTGGAGGACAAATTATATCTTGGTTACAGAAATTTGCACTTTCAAATATTTATGATTTTAATTTCATTAGAATCAATCTCTTGTTAATACCCTTTTCCTTCCAAAACACACCTTGAAGACCTACAGGTTGTACCCAGTGTTGTGTATACTATTTGTGGGGCAGATTTATGTGAACAGTGATGTAAGAGTTCTGGGGTTTGATACTTCTCATTTATTTTTTTAATCTTCAATTAATTGAATTGAATTGAATTGAATTGAATTGAATTGAATTGAATTGAATTGAATTGAATTGAATTGAATTGAATTGAATTGAATTGAATTGAATTTATTGAATTGAATTTATTGAATTTAAGGTGAGTTCTGTAAAGCATCTTACCCTTTTTATGTGTTGGAAAGTGTGCTCACCAGTGTGCTTATAAGTCATTCAAGGCATTCTGATTCAGTCAGGGAATGGAAACTTTCAACTCACATGATTTTTTTCAAAATAAAAATTATGAATATCCAAGAACAATGTTTATTATAAATATTTATGACTTGAAGCCATATGTCTAGGTTCATATCATTTGCTACTGAGCAGTTTCCCTTTTTCTGTTCACCAAAGCTTTGTAGACACAAAAGGTAATAGAAAACAATGTTCTTATTTTCTCTCTTCCACTGTAACATTTTATTGCAAATTGAATAGGAAACAAAATTTAGGTAAGCAGACAAAATATTTGAAAGGAAACAGTTTGAGGTCCCTCTGATCACAGAAACAAGCTGTAGCTAATTCAAATTACCTAAATTTCTCGAGTTTCGTATGACAAGTCATTATATATCATCTCCTGGAAGGAATATGAGTTTACCTGGATTTAAGTTTCATTGTCTGAAAAATGATCTACAACATTTTTTTTTAAACTAAAGCTGCTTATAAAGAATACCAAACAGAGGATAGAGACAGCTGCATGCAAATACCTTTGAAAATAATGCTTTGGATTCTTAGCCTTCAGCTATCTCATTGTGCAATGTGATCTGGTATATGCTTATCTTTTATGTTTAAGAATATTCACATTCCTCCTTCTATTGTGATAGAATGACTTGGGTTATATTCCCAAGTGGAGCTATGAAGTAGTTGCAGAATGAATAATTTCAATGAGTGATCTGTTAAAAACATACAAAGACGTAGCCAAGTTGAATATTGAATCATTATTTCAATTATTTTTGTCTCTAGTTGTACAAAAGATGTGCTTAAAATGCTGGTACTATATTAGAAATTACAAACATTAAAATTAATATTAAAATATGACAATATATTTGTTAAATATTGACTTTTTCACTATTCTTTATGAACCTTTATCTTTAAATCTAGGCTGGGACAATGAGTCTATTTTCCCTTCCGAAGCAGCAAAAACAAACCATGCCAAGATTTGCTCCTCTAAATCAATGCTGATATTGGATGTTCTTAATTGAGTTTCATTTTTTTAAAAAATGTTTGGTGTTCAACACTGTTAAACACTTCTAAATAAGCTGACATTCACATCCTTATCTCTTTTGGCTGGTACCAAATGACACTAAAGTGACAAACACAAGTCTGTTGGGCTGGATGGGATCCCCCTGAGGGAGCCGGCAGCAGTGCTCACCAAGACATTGTCCATCATTATATGGAGGTTTTCTGCAATATTTACATGCATGGAAGTGTAACATTTTTCCTGCAATTGTTCTGTCCACCTATTTCATTTGACAGCCAACGGATCAACAATTAGTTGACAAGAAACAACAGTGAGAAATAGCTGTGGAGAGTTCTTCAGTAGCAAACTCATGTTAGAGTGCACTAAGATTACAGTGCATGGGTAGATCCTCAAAATACCTGAATTGGCTCAACATTCATGGAAAAATTCAGAGTTGAGCAGCTGCTACTGCATTTTTGGAGTGTAACATCATTCAATATGATAACATGTTTAACAGATTTCTAAGGGAATTTTCTAAAGTACTTCATGCCTTAAATCTGCTTCAATAAGAGTCATAGAACATAAACATGACCTCCTCTAGAAGGAGATTAGATTTAACACTGAATTCTTCATAAAAAAACCTACCTTTTAATTATAGAGTAATTCAAAGTAGAACAAAAAGGATTCTTCCAGTTTTAAGCATGCACAGCATTCCCCTGAGACTGCAGCATGAGGCAGCAGGAGCCTCATAGTCCTGTCATCGCTTTGCCATAAACACGTCAAGGCTTGCAGTAACTGGAGCACTGAATTCATGTCAGGAAGCAAGGACTAAGCACACAAATGTAAATATACATTTTTTTTTTCCACCAAGAAGTTACATCTTTATTTTCAACTTACAGCTGTTTTAACTCCAGGCAGAAGGGAGTCACATGACAGCAGAACATGTTCTGGGAGCACTCTTTACTCTTTATAAATAAAAACTTTCAGAGTTATAGCGACTTGCAAAAGGTTTTCTAAATCCTATCACTGAGCTTTTCCTTGAAAGATGCAGAAAGAAGAGCAGTTTCTTCCTTTATCAATTTTAATACTGAATCCAAAATACTACAGAAAAGAAGAATTCCAGTTACATTCATCTTACTCTGTTTTCTTTGGATTGTCAGTCAGAGGCTCTTCCCTCCTGGAAGAAAGAATGAGTACATAGAGAAGATGGAGTTTGATCCTTGTACGAGCTTGAAGAAAAAAGAAAACCACATCTTTGCCATCATTTAAGTCAGAATAAGGATGTCTAAATGGCACTCAAACCATGTCAGTGGCACCATGGTTAAGGAGAAACAACAGAGGAGAATCTGTCTCCAAAACACCACATCTTTATTTGTAATTGTCTCTCCTGTTCCTGGTATCTGAAGTAAAAAGAAAAAAAGAAACAAAGTATATATATATTTAATTATAATTATATTAATATAATTATATTATATATTATCATATTTAATTATATAATTAAATGTAATTGTGTATTATTATATATATTATATATACATATATAACAAGGCTAGCCCTTTACCACTGGATGCTCTTACATTTTCCATTGCTTATTCTCTTGGTCAGCAAAGCTGCATGGAAATTAGATAACTATTAATCTCTATAAAAATAATTATATGTATATATATTATATATATTATGTGTATATGATATGATAATTCTCTTTGGGATGCTAGTGAGAAATGGCCTGTTTTCAAATGATTCAGGCACTCAGGCAATTAATATCTCTGATATCTTGCTTTTCAGCTGACACCTTCAGATCTTTTTTTTTTCCAAAAAAAAGGTGCTCTGTGGAAATCATGATCTTAATGGGATACCTAATCATCATAAATAGGGGACACACTCCTCTGGAAATAAAAAAACCCATCCAAACCCAGACATTAATAATTACATATGCTGAGTGCATGTTAGATCCCAGGAGCTGCAGAGAAATTGCCTTCAGAGCTGCTCTTCTGAGCACTTTGGGATTTTTCCAAATAATGAAATGTTGACAAAATTAATTTCAGCTTTTTAATTTTAGCAGACAAGATAAAATGCCCTATTAAAAACTTTGACTGGTGCCAACGATGTATTTCCCTTTCTCCAGTTTCTGTTCTTTTGAACTACTGCACCCAAATATGACTGTTAAGAAGATACATTTTTCTCATCGGATCATTAACAGTAATGTAGAATAGTGCCTCTTTATTATTCCTGAAGATATATTAGCTGAACTTTTCACACTGTTAATTTGTAGTTGATAAAAATTCATCTGTAAGAAGAATCAATGTTTTGTTTGATCAACACTTCACAGAACAGGATTCCCTCCCTCTGGTTTATCAAGAAGATCTTTTATAAACTCCTACAATAAGCATCAATTAACATCCAGCATCATTACATTCTTTAAACCATGAACAAAATTTATTTGGGACCTTCCATGAATGGGAGTAATAAAATCTACTGCACAAAAGTTTGAGTAATATCAGAAGATGCTTTATCAGCATTTTCCTCATTGTCTACCGTAAACTCTAGAGAAATAGTCACAATTATCATCTCCAACATCACTGTAGAAACAGTCCAGTTCCGTATTAATATTAATGTATTCACGGCCATTAACATGGAGAAAGATAAGATGAAATCTATCAAGAAAATGTTACTCCTTACAATTTGTGCAGGAGTGATCATTAAACCCTGACAAACGTTTTGCGGGTGGCACGAGGCTATGACCGAGGACTGATGGATTTCTCCTCCTGGAGTTCTGCGCTGGTTACAGTGATCAATCACTCCACGGCACAGTGTGCTGCTATGCTGCTACAAAAGGGAAATTAAAGAATAACTACACTCTTCCAGGCAGCACTCTTGTATCTACTCTTCCAAGAATCGTGGCCTTCTCTCTGCATCTCCACTCAGCCACTTCTCAGACAGGTTTTTTTCAGACATCAGGTATCTGGGATGTCTTCTCGGGTAATTGTTATTTGCTTTGCCACAACTTTAGTGTGGAAGCTCAAAGCATGAGATACACCTTTTTCCTGAGCTTCATTTTGAGTCCAGGACTGAAAAAGAGACACCAACACTCAGAGGTGTACAACATTTTACAAAAAACTAGCAAATCTTAAGCTATTTGCCCTGCAGAGAGAATCGTCAGGGGCTGTTGAGGAGTAGCACTGACAGCATAGTACATCCGTGCTTTAATAAGAAAATGCTGCAAAGCTCTTCTCAGAAATGAGCACCACTCCAGGGCTTGCTAGTCAAGATTAAAGTCCTTAGCACGAGCACAGTTGTAGATCAATTTTTCTTTTCTGCAGTATGTAGAAAAAGAAGGAATCAAGACCATAAGAAATGAAGACAGCACGTTTGTAAGTGTTGTATTTAATCTCTTGGCACGGAAGAATGGGTGAAAGTAGCTAGCAGGGAGATCTCTTTTAAAACAGCTGAAAAAAGACTGAGGTAGTGAGAGAAAATAGAACAGGATACAAAGAGATACAAGCAAACCAAAAAGGTAGGGTTCAGGTACAGAATTTGCACAAGGCAAAGCAGTCGGTACTAAAACAGAAGAGTAAACTATATGAAGACAAGAAGGAGGCAAGAAATGCTGTCATAAAGCATTCATATTTTGAATTTTTTCTTTAAAATTATGTTAGAAGATGTCCAACACAAAGAAAACTAAGATAAAGGATCTAATACACACCAATCAAAAGTATGACATATGTATACTTTCCATAGACTAAATCCCTATTTTCAAATTTATAAAACAAGCTCTTTCTCAAGTGAAAATCTTTACATGACAAATCCTGTACTACAGAACAAAACAGAAAAGGAGAGTAAGAGTTGTGGCCACTCATTTCTTTCTCATATATTTAAAACTGTTGTTTTCAAAGCATGAAAGTGGAAGCCACTGGTTTTTTTAGGATTCAATTCTAACACAGTTTCTTAAGAGTTACAGGTAGGTTACCACAGTCTGTCACGATAGTGAGTTGTTCATCTGGAGACAGGTCAGACAGGAATAGAAAATAAGAAAATAGGCAAAATAGGAAACTAATGTCAGATTGTGAGGATCCTGAGACAGCAATCAATGGTTGTAGGAGGTCTTTATGTAAAACTCTGGCAGATAATATCATCCCCCATAGAAACTGGGCTTTAGAACAGCAACCAGTCAGGCAGTCAGTTAACATGCTCTTGTGAATAAGTACTGGTGTGGTTATGGCACAGACAGAACTTTTTATGGAAGTCACAGTCTTAAAATGAATAAATAGAGCGGTCCAGGGGCAGCATTGTATAAGCAGTTGCAATTTTGAGGAAGAAATAATTTTATACTTAGCCAAGATCCTTAAGTGTCATGTTTAGAGGTATAACCTACGCCACAAAGCTGGCCCACTGCAATCAGTGAAGAGGTTTGGATCAGATAAAATAAACCATGGGAAGATGAGAATTGCCCCTGGGAAGATGAGAATTGCAACTGATCCCACTGGTGAAAAACCTCACGGCTCTAAGGTTAAATCCTCAGTTTGGCACCAAGCATTATTTTCAGCACCCTCTGGGGTTTAGGAAATTCTCTCACTGCTGCAGCCGTGACTACTGCTCTCTTCAAGACAGACAGAAGGACAAACACACCCAGAGGTGCACGTTGAATCACTATTTCTTTTAAATCATGTAAGAAGGAAGAGAACATGACAATGCTTCTTCTCATCCCTTTTTATAGCACCTACCTGTGTTCAATTTCCTCTCGGTGACAGGTCCATATTTCCAGCAGCCTGGGGCAATACCCTGACCTACATGTTCCTGCTGCAATTCTGACACTGTGTGGGAAATAGTGTTGGATTTATGGGACCAAGAAATGCTGGGAAGAACGTGATCTGATCACCTTTCAGTGAGGTCATTCAATGGAAACAAAGCATTAATTTCTGGTCCCTACTTCTAATACTGTTTATGCATTTAGCATGAGGTGTTCATTAGATAAAACACATGATACTGTTTGCCATTGTTGTCCAAAAATGACCTACGATTAAAATTTGTCCTAGTAAAGGTGTGTAGATTCCTGCTGAATATATACAAATTAATATATTGGGTTTGTGAGACTGACATGCTTCTGAATGTTGATGACAGTTGAGAGTTTGGCCTAAAAAAACCCACCCTCCATGTGATACCAGTAGTGGATCTTGAGATTAAAAAACAAGCAAACAAACAAATAAACAAATCGTATATTTGCTTAAAGGAGCAGCAAGTGTAAAAATTTATCCTTAAGAATTTCCTACAAACTATTTTTGTCAAAATGGTTTGGAATTCCAAATTTCAGCCACCTTCTGACACTCAGAATTGTAATGTTGGTTAGGTTCCCAGGAACTGTTTAGAAACCACACTGCAAATTACCTTCCCTGGGCCTGAGCTCTAAGAAATAGATCAAAACACAAACTGATCAAATAGGGCATGACTGTAATTTTAAAATGCCTCATGTTCAAACCTCCTGCTTTATTTGAATGCATAGCACGGATGAGCTTCTCTGAACAGTAGGTCCCTTGTAAGGCAATGCTTTTATCAGGAAACAACTAGCTTTAAGGAAAGGTTAATATGAATACTGTATCATGTTATCTCTCTCTGCATTCTCAAACTCCACAGAGGGAATTTGGCAGTGCCAAAAGCCTTTCTGGAGTCTGGTCTCCTCATGAGGTAACACAGAAATATCATTGTCAAAGTATCATTCAGTGTATTAAAATTAGCAACAGAAGACATCAAAATTGTAGGGTGGATAACCAGCCAGCAAAATTCCTGCTCTCTCTACAACCAGAGCAAAGTGATAGTAAAAGGATGCTTTTTTTTGCCATGCTCTGTCAAGGAACTGATCTGCTAGAAAAATATACATTGCTCTGTGTCTAGAGCAAATTCAGATGCTTCCTTCGGGGGCCTTGTGCCCCTTCAAGCTCTTGTGTCAAGGAGAAAGACATAAATCTGTGTCTCAGCAGTGGCAATACATTGTCAGAAAAGGAAGTAAGTTTATCTTTCTTGACCAAATGAAGGACATAGCAATAGGTGCCCTCCCCACACACACTCTCTCAAGTATTTTGCTTTTGGAGCATGTTTCTGACATCAGTTTGGATGTGGAGAGAGGTGGTAGATTTTGCCTGAGATTGTTTTGTGCACTAGATAGCACCCTGTACGTTAAAGATCATCTGCTCCTTGATATTCTGATTCTTTCTATAATTCCTGCACATTTTATTCAAACACTTTTTATAGTTAGTGCACATTTACTTCAGTGGTTTGGAGGCTGGAGGCAAGGTTAGACCATAAGCAACTTGAAATTCCATTTTTTCAGAGCTGTTACCATCAGGCTGCTGTTACACCAGACAGAAGCTATGGTGATGGTTTTTAAAACCATCTGCATGCAGCCAGGCTCAGGAAGGCACAGTATTTACTGCAGCTTTACAGCAGCTCAGACAATAATTCTTCCTGGGAAGCAATAACCTTCAGGAAGAGAAAAGGGACAGTTGAGGTCATCCAGCTTTAATTAATCTACAGATGTGGCCAAGTTTTCAAAGTTATGGTTATTTTAACATGCAGAAAAGCTAAAGGCTTAACTAAAAAATTAAGACTTACCTGGAAAGCACTTTGAAATGTTTTTATGCAAATGAACATCTTGAATAGTCTGTGGAAGACAATGCACAGAAATGCATATTCAGAGTTTGGCAGACCTATTTTGATATCCAAAGATGTTTCAGCTTCATGGTGGTATCTTGCAAGTACACAGGTGCAAAGACATGAAAAATGTGGAGGAAGCACTGTAAGGGAAGCTTTATTTATTGAAATGCTATTAATATTTTCAAGGGATCCTGAAGTCACACCTTCGTGAGCTGTATCTGTGAGGTGCACTCGGGTGCAAATAAAAGGAGGCTAAGGATGCCTGAGTGCATTCTCAAATCTTGTCTCACAGCAGAGACAATCAGTTTTGATATTAAGACCTGAAAGGACGAGTTGGGATTACAATCCTTTTTTTCAAAATCTATCTTCTGATACCCTCACTGCAAGGATACTGCTCCAGGAGCTGCCCTCCCTTTTTCTCACTAAGTACTGCCTTTCCCACAAAAATTAGAATAACCATGCTTAATTTGGTGTTAGTCAAGCTAAGGAGGAATCACTTCTTTTGACAATGAGTACCACTTGTTCTCATTACTGCAGCAACGTTATCACATCTCAAGACCCTTCAGCTCTGCTTTGGAAGACAGCAACCCCTCAAGATTTTTCTTGTGGATAGGTTGATTTAATGCCCCTGAGAGCACACAGGACCAACACAGAGGGCCAAGGGGATGAAGGAGTTGGACCAAGGCCTTCCCCCTCTACTCAGCTTCACGAGCAGCCTCTGCCCATCAACAAGGGAGAGCTTTGAGTGTCAGTGTGCACGTGGAAGGAATGGCCACAGACCCCAGAAAGACACGGGGAATACTGGGAGGGCTGAATCCAGAAAATCCCTGGTAAAGAGGTCACATGGTAAAGGGTGACTCCACCCAGTGCTGTGCTAAAGCAAGTCTTCTTGCTGCTGTACCCCCTCCTGAAATCTGCTTCTCCATTCAGACTGAAATACAGAAGCTCCTTTCCCAATGTGTTTGAGCTGTTGCATGAAATGCACCCAAGTTTATTTTCATTTTTCATTCAGCAGAACAAGTTGGACACTCTCTCCTGTGAAAACTCTTTCCCAGAAGTCTTGGAACTAACTCCATGTAACATGATCTCCTTTCACCTATGCTAAGATGCAATCTCTTCTCAGGCATTTCCATAGGACATCTTGTCCATCAAATAATTTACTTCTTTGGAATTTATTTTTCTGTCCTGCGAAAAAAACAGGGGAGTTTTTTCCACTCATTTTCAGCTCTCTCTTTATTTGGTGTCTGGGTTAACTCTTTCCTTGTAATTTGTATCTTGTACAGTGCAGGAATCATCTTTTTCCCTGAACCCTGTTCTTGGAAAAGATCAGAAAAACTTTTGAAGCTAAATCTCCTGAAAGCCACAGCATGAAATTACTCAATTTGAAAAGTATTATAATAGGGAAACCTGCAACAGTGATATTTTTGGGGTCTTCATTATAATCAATGATGGTATTGAAAGTAAAGAACAGTTATTGCAAAATCCATCTAAAATTGCTTTGATGAGTGACTGGATGCTTCAGAATATAACAAACACTGGGTTTTTGCAGATATTAAAGTGTGGACATACAAAACCATGTAATATAGAGAATCACAGGATCATAGAATCATAGAATGGTTTGGGTTGGAAGGGACCTTAAGAATCATGTAGTTCCAACCCCCCTGCCATGGGCAGGGACACCTTCCACCAGATCAGGCTGCTCAAAACCTCATCCAACCCGGCCTTGAACATTTCTGGGGAGGGGGCATCATCCACAGCTTCCCCAGGCAACCTGTGCCAGGGCCTCACCACCCTCACAGTAAGAACTTTCTTATTGATATCTAATCTAAATCTCCCCTCTTTCAGTTTAAAACTGTTACCCCTTGTCCTATCCCTGCACTCCCTGACAAAGAGCCCCTCCCCAGCTTTCCTGGAGCCCCTTTCAGTACTGGAAGGCTGCTCTAAGGTCTCCCCAGAGCCTCATCTGCTCTAGGCTACACAAGCCCAGCTCTCTCAGCCTGTCCTCATATGGGAGGTGCTCCAGCCCTCCAACCATCTCTGGGGCCCTGCTCTCGACTCACTGTAACAGATCCATGTCCTTGTTTAAATTCAAAGCCTTTTTACAATCTGTATATAGGTGCTACACAGAAATGTTATTCATTATAACCAAAAAGTTGAGGCAAAGGGGAAAAATAAAACCTAAATGGATGCAATCACAAAATAACTGAGCTAAAAGTCATTACAAATGTTGTAGCAAGCACACTTAGTTTTGGGTTTGACAGCATGACAGAGAAAGAAAGAATTATAAATAAATCCAAAGACACCAAAGACTGTCTCAGTTGCATAAATATGCAGAGGTATTTCCATGCCACTGAAACTACCAACATTTAGTTTTATTGGTGACAGAAGGTAACCTTTGGGTAAGGTTCTGTATCAGAATCTGGACAAAATATTATGATGCTTCTTTATTATTAAGATTCTTAACCCTGAGTTACTTTGAAACAAACAATACCTGTGCCTCAAAAGGAATTCTTGAAATAAGCATCTGTTTTCTGGGGTGATCTCAACGCGGTTTTGCGTGTTGCTCGGATTTATTCTGTATTATGAAAACATTTGAAACAAATTGGAGAAAAAATATCTCCTGCTGTTTAGCAAGGAACAGAGGTCATTGATAGTCGTTAGCACCTCTTCATAAACAGCTCAGCAGTTTATGCTGGTGAAACCATGCTTGTGTGCCCTTGAAACTGGTGGGTGGGACAGTGGAGGTCTGAGAGGTCGTTATCAGTTGAGTCAGTGGAGAGAGAAGGAGAGAGGGATGTTCTCTGGGTAAAATCTGCGTACAGGGAGAATGAAAGCAGCCTTTTTTTTTGTGGGAGATGTGGGCATAATAGCAGAGCAAAGTTCGTTGTTTGAGTTCATTCCTTCAAAAGGCTTTGCAGGAGTGAGAATTGAGACAGCTCTTCCGAGTGGGGAGCTGACCAGATAGCAGAGATGAAAGAATTGACTTCACTAAGAGTAAAAGAGACACTGGAGGGAAAAAAAAATAGCTGCTAGTGAAGGAGAGAGCTCTGAGAGTGACAGTTGAAAGGGAAGGACTTCACAGAAGCACCAGCAGGAAAGGAAGACCCAGCAATTGCAATTTAACAATAGAGTGGTGATGGGGGTGGAAACTGCGTAAGGGATGTGAGGAATCATGGAAAATGAGACATAGGAGACTGTGCAGCAGAGTGAAAATAAAAAGGTGAAGAGTTTAAAATCAGAGGAATAAAGAGGAAAAAAGTTCTGAGTATAGAGTGTTATCAAAGAGGTTGCCATCCCAGTGCCAACAGCAGCTCAGCCATGTCAGTCAATGAGAAAACTTGGTGTGTTAGAACAGCTCTTTATGTTTATTACCCACAAGACATCACTTGTGTCACTGGAAGTTTGTCATTGCTGTTTGTGAAAATAATAATGCTTTTGGCCCTGAACCTTAATAGGTGAAGGTGCTTACTTTGCTCCTAATAGGCAGAAGAATCAACAAAAAAAATAGCACAATATAGCTGACAAAGCAATCCTAACTCTAAATAAAACCAACAGCAACAACAAGACACCCTTTTCTGTGCTAAACATAAAGCACTGAGGGAACCTGTTGTGTAATTGATTCCATGAGGCAGAATCACCTTGCTCAGCACAGCATGAGCAGTCTCTGAATATCCAGGGGCTTCTATTGGTGTTGAAGCCTGTGGCTACTTCTCCCACCAGGGACAGTTCACAGGGACTTTGTCAGTCTCTGGATCAGGCTTCCAACCACACCTCGAAAAGAAAACACTGCGACCAGAGGGACAGTGCACATGGGAGAAAGAGTATGATATTGCAATGAGGTAGAAAGTTTGTATAGAAGCAAAGGGGGAAGGAGGATGAGAAGAAATAAAACCTGCTGTTTGTTAGCTGGTTTTGTTCAAATCTCACCTAAAAGCCATTTTTTTCCCTTCTCAGTCTTCTTCGTGTGCCACATTCCTTCAGTTTTTCATGACTGGTGTCTGCACTAAATGCTTTCCTGGATACAATCTGAAAAAAACATTGATAACTGTATTGGTTTTCAGCTGAATTAAAGTTAATTAGAATTATGATACTGTAATATCATAGTATAGATTTCATGCAGAATTTAAAGGATTTAGAGTACAAATATTTTCTTCAATATGTCAAATATTTTTATATAATGACCAATTTTTCCACTCCCATGAGAGCCTGTGTTCTTGACTGAGATGACTTAGAGAAAAGGGGTTTACACTGAGCTGACTTTCTGAGCTTGATTTGTTGCTCCAGGTCAAGAGTTACTGTGCAACTGGTTTCTTCCTGTTATAGTACAACTACAGTTATACCTGCCCAGGAAATGTTTATGCACATAATTTGTACAAGAGCTTGCAATGAGATGACTTGATTGCTTATTAATAAGTATATACACATTCACCAGGAACTTCAGTGGCTTTGAACATAAAGCTAGATCCTTCCAAACTCTCCAAAAACATCTAAAACCAACATGCTACAGGGAATGAGGACTGATTTTTCACTAAACCAGGAATTTCCCTGCATGCTGTTTGGCAGTAGGGATGATATAAACATAGTAATGGAATTTGCCATGACAGACAAAGCTTTCTTTGTGCTGATTCACAAATGCCATTAACAGCAGCTTCTCCCTCTGAGAATTTCCTCTGTAGGTTCACAATGACCAGGCATGGAAAAATACAGTTGTATTTTTAATTACCTTAAAGGGAATATTAAACAAATGTTTGCAAGAAGCAGATGCCACACACAAAGTGAAAGTCATGAGCCATTTTATACATCATTTGCACAAAAGTAACTTTAGACTATGCAAGAAATCAACTGCTGGACATTAGTAAAAATAATATGCCATAGGATGTGCAGTTATCCCAGTTTTAATTGCTCCACCTTCAAAGATCATGTAATATAGGTTAATTGCATATGATTACAAAACTAATTCAATTTCACATGCTTTGCCACACAGCTCAGTGCCAAATCTAGTGACAAATTTGGAGCACTCAGAACTGAGAGTAAAGAGCCCAAGAACCCAGTGCTTTTCCTGACTCCCTGCCGAAATCAGGCAGCAACTGGCACAAACCTGAGGCTGAGGGAACGAACTGGCAGTATAGTCTGGGAGTATGGCTTCAAAAAAGGAGTTGGAATGAGAAAACTTTTGAGTTAGTTGAGGTTGGGGTATCACTTAAGTCAATAACAAAAGAGTATTGTTAAAATTTTGGTAGATATGGCAAAGAAAAATAATGGCAAACAAGATGTTCTGTAACAAAACATTTTGGAAGAATTTAATGAGGGAAAAAGATAAATATTTCATTCTAGTGATTACTAAACTCTACCAGAATGGGTTGATGTGATGCTTCTGCTCAACTGACTTGTCTTCCATGAAGCCTTGCCATCTCTTTCTCTGCCAGTTCCAGTCAGAACTCATTGTAACCTAAATTTTATAGAAGCCAAGAAAACAAGACTTTGGCACTGAGCAAGGTCTGTTAGAGAGTAGGAGGGGATCGAGTTTAAAGGATTGTTTATCCTATACCTGTCAATAGAGGCTTCCTTCACCTTCAGAAAACTCTTGTGTTGGCCAGTGTCAAAGGCAAGACACCGAGTCAGATCTGAGTGATGTCAAGAAGTTTACATTAGAATTGGGCAAACTTCTCTATAAATAAACTTGATGAACACAAAGTTTATATTTTCATAGTGTAAATAGAATGTCTTCACAGATATGTAGCTGAAGTGATAATTTATATCAAGTAAATGATGAATGCTTCAGCAATATTTAGTTATATGAAGACTACACCCTTATTCATGCCTCCTCTTTTGTCTCAACTGCTGTGGAGCATCTCTGACAGATGATTGACCTTCCCTAGAGCTGTTTGCATTTCAATTACAACTTCAAGATAAAACTAGTACAGAAAAAATATTATAATGGGTTTTGCAAATGTTAACTCCTAAAAATATCCACTAAGAATATGTAAGATGCTTTAAGGAACGTAAAATGTTGGCTGTACCAACATAAAATGGGCTGTACCCATTTTTTGAGGTCTTCCTAGATCTTATAAGAATTGAGTTTATTTGTCAACAGAGCAGCTTATAAATTATATTTAACAGTAAGCATGGAAAGCAAGTTTCCAATTCATGGTTTACACTGAAAATCTAAGAATTGTGCTTAACCAATCGGCAAGCAAACGTACAAAACTTTACTTGGTGACACGTTTGCCAAGATGAACAGCACCAATTTTGAATAATGAATTCTTGCAATAAACAATCTTTATAGTAAAAATTATTCAGAGAAATTATACCATGAATGATGAATATATCAGAGAAAATAACAACCCATATATGGACAAGTCTTGCACAGAAAAAGAGATAAGATATGATAAATAAATAATTTGTTCTGAATTATTCACCTGGGTTGCCACTTATAGAAAAGGACATATTTTGTATTAAAAGGACCATATCTTGTATTAAAGGATTTGCCAGGTACTCCTCTGGAGAGGAGTAAAAGAAAAAAACCCTGCATTTTAATAATTACCCTAAGTCCCAGAGTTTATCATAAAGCAGAACTGGGAATGACTTCAATTTTAATGCAGTCATTAAACTATAGATTTCCTTAAATCAGAGGATTATACACCTTTTGTACTGAAGGGAGTAAATTTAGCTGGGGCTTGTCACCCAGAAAACACATAGGTTACAAAATGCAATTTCACATTTAACACCATCGAAGCCTTTTTGTTTCATGGAAAGTTAAATGTGAAGAGTCCTACTTTGCAATTACCTGAAAAATGTGTTAAGATGAAGAATACTTCCAAAACTGTGAGTTTCAGTTCAAAAAAAAAGGTTGGGACTTAGGAAAAGGAGAAAATATAGGTAAAACTAGAAAATTTGCACACATTTCATGTGAATTTCCTGACAACTCAGCTATAGGGTTTTAACTTCTTGCTGCATTGTAGTGGTGTTGTAGAATGTGATAAATGTGCATGAGAGACTAAGAGAATACTTTCATTGCCACTGAAGGGTGTTTAAAGACCCAACGGGCAATGCTGTAAAGGTTTGTGTAGTGACAGTATTTATATATTAATAACACCTCAATTTCAGGGTATCCACCACCTGAACAGTGCTATTATGAAATGATGAATGCCACTAAAAGGAGAAATTCAGTGCTGACCCAGGAGGAGAGATGAGACAAACAGGTACAGTGTCATTTTCCAATCATCACGTCTGTTTTCACATCAAAAGATATGATCTTGACTCTCTCTTTCACTGCTCACACCAGAAAAAACAACGTCACACAGACGTATTCCAGTGATCCAGCTCTCAACCATCTCACCTTCTGGAAATCACCTCTCTTTTTTTATATGTATGTGCTGTAACAAATACCCTCCCTGAGAGGGCTGGGTTTAGAGAGCCAAGTGTTTTTATGCACGTAAAATATGCTTTGAAAAATGTTGACTATTTTGAACTCTGCCATGAATTATTGGCTGATACAGTGCTAATTTAAACAAACATATTCATCCTGTCCTCCTCTTGCATTTTTTAGCTATTTTTGTGGCACACTGACTGCTAACTCTGGATTAGCTCACGTTAGTGCCAAGCAGCAAGCGGATTTCAGGTCCAGAAACGACACAGCCTAAGTGAAAGTGAAGGTGGTAGGTAAGAAAGCATTAACATGTAATTAACACAGGCTTATAGCAAGGCTTAATTACCTTTTTTTCCCAGTGTGTTCTTTGTGAAGGTCTATAGTACAGTTCCTCTTTCAAAAACAACTGCCCTGTGCACTGTGCTGCTGTCTGATCTTAGCCAGCTCGGGGAGTTCTTATTATCCAGGAAAATAGATATTCTTAGAATTTACTAACTTCAGAGGAAGCTCACTGAGTAGTTTTCAGAGGGAATCTGAAAGCATTGCTTAGGCACTTCCAGCCTTGTTCTCGTTCTGTAACGCTTTAATCTGGAATAGTTCAATTTTAACCAGAACACAGTAAGGTAAGAAAAGGTGGCAAAAGGATATTCTGTCTTAAATAGATCTTCCAGCTCTGGGATATCTGACTGTGCAGCAAGCGAGAGCAGGGAGATATGGACTCTTCAAGGAAATGCATAATGTGATACCAAGCCACATTTAAATCATTTATCCTGAATTTTACTCAAAGGATATCTAAGCACACACAAAAATCCCTTCCTCACACTGAACCATCACTTATTGATTTTGCTTTCTTGTGGCAATGTTACATTCATCTAAGGTATTTCCATAATTTGCAGACCTTATAGGACAGTTCTCTAAATTATTAAGAGTAGGTTTTTTTTTCCTTCATTCTGGCAAAACTCTTGATCATCCCAGAGCAAGTGATACCCCCACAGTGTGTGGTGACAAGCGTGTCAAAGTAAAAGGAAATCGATTGATTTCTTATCAATTTATGCCTTATTTAGAGAAACGATGCAGAAGTTTATAAAGAAGTTACTCTTCATAACTGGAACTCATTTTGGAGGAGACTTTAAATCTTTTTTATAAACATAATGGTCAGGAGATATGGTTTGAATTTCACTTCATCTGGTGTGTTTCATATTGGGTATATTGCAGAATGTTTGTACAACTCAGCAGCTGGGGTAGGATTGCCCATTTATTTAATGGATAACACAGGTCTCTCCAGTGTAATTATCTTTAATCATGAATATTTTCCCTTGTAGCAATCTTTCACCATTACTGTTAGACTGAAGGAGAAAAGTTAGCAATGTCCCTGAGTGCACTTTGATATTGTTTGTGTAACACAATGTATTTAACTGTCAGCAATGTGACTAACTCCTGGTTCTCTAATAATCACTTTAATTTTCTTTTTGGCTAATTTTTTTTGAGAAAATAATATTTAACATGTGAACAGAGACTCTGCTTGTTTGGAACAGAGTTATTCTGCGTTGATGTCAGACACATAAACTTATAGAATTGCCAGAAGAACAAAAATAGCAAGGTATATTGCATAACAGTGGTTGTAGACTATTAAAAAAATGTATTAAAAATCCAGGAAAAAAATGACAATTCAAATCCATTTGATTTGCATTTAGAGAACAATCAGTTCCAAGCATGAAATTTTACTTAATCAGGTGATGGCTTCATTAACAGCAGTTAATCACATACTACCTTCAACTCGTTTTCAGAACTTGGAATTAGTTATTCAAATTATAGCAATTAAAATATCTCAGTCAAGGGCTCAATTCATCTGGGAAAAATACTTATGCAAACTCATCACATATTTATCGATCGTTTATAAGAGACAGAATGTGAGCTGAATATCTAATTCTAAAAGGAAAATTGTGATTTCTGTAGATAAACATAGCATCCTGCATGTAGAATAAATGCAGGCATACAGAAAATAGGGGTTTTTTTTATTTATAGGAAGCTTGAGTCTGGAATTTTACTGTCACTTTATTCATGTGGAGAATCAGAGTTTACTGTGTCTATGAACACAAATATAATTTTAGAGCTACCTCTAGCAATTTCTGCAAGTTGCAGCTCTTATAAAGCACTGTGATCTTTGCAAACAGACATAAAAAATAAATAAATCCCAACAAAAATCCCTTCCTCACAGCTTTCCATTCTTCTGTCAGAGTTCTGGATGCAGTCCAATGGATGAAATCATCTGTTTGCCAGTTAAACACAGCGTGGGTAAGCAGAGAAAATGAATGAAGAAAAGCTGTGATTTCCCTAAGTATTTATATATTAATAACACCTCAATTTCAGGGTATCTTCCACGTGAACAGAGCTGTTACAAAATGATGGATTTTCAAGAATGCCACTAAAAAGAGAAATTTACGGATATCAAGGTACAGTATTGTATTTTTAATAGTTATATCTTTAGATAACATTCTAGTAAGTTGGCTGCTGGGATGCAAAAATAAGTGTTAGCTCTGTGCACTGTGAATATCCAAGGGTGGAACAAGCGAGCTGCACCACGTTCATCATGTACAGCCAAGGTGCTTCCACCATTTCTGTGTGATGCAGTGTTTTCTGTTGTGCAAATCACAACTCATATATGCTCATATTGTGTTTTGGTGGTGTAAATTTCTATATGATGCTCACTGACAACCAGAAATATATACTATTTCTCAAAAGTGAAATAATTAAGAGAATATAGTACACTCACAGGTGTCACAGTGAGAAATTCAGTACTAGAACTACAACAATTTTTGGTTAAAATTTATTTGTAATATCCCAAATGCTGCTTAAAATATTTTTGGTGTTCAGTAAATATTTGTTGTGTTAGGGTATGACTCTGAAAAATGCCTGAAACCACTGGTTTCTGCCTTTCCAGGTTTTGTGTAAATAGACCACCTTCTTAAAACACCCCAAACTTTGACTGATCTCCAGCACAGGATTACAAAGCAATAAGGGAAGAATAGGATGTAAAGCTCATACCTGGTGCATGGTCAGCAATTCCATAGCTCCTTACTCTGCACAGCCAAAGAACCCTGTGGCACTGGCACGTGGGCTGTGAGAAGTAAAGCTTCCCTTCCCAATAAGCTAAGCATGTTAAACAGGGTTTTGTTTGATCCTGAGGATCCCAGGAAGCACACCTTCAAACATGGCCCTTCCCCATTCACCCCACAGCTTGTGCCAGGATGAACAGACAGAAGTGGTTGTGGAGAACCTTTCTGATGACTATTAGGGAGCATATTTGTATTAATACACTTATTCAGATTAAAGAAATCCATGTAAAAAGGCAATTGCCATAGCGTTTGCACTGGCTTAAGGTGCTTTCTTAGGCTTGAACCCATGGTCAATTTGCTAGGGATCTGTCAAGTCAGCTCTCTTCACTCCTCCTTACCAAGGACTTTTGCATCACCAGAAGAAAATTACAGTTGATGTTGAAAAAGAAGATATTACTACTTTCCTTATTAGCATAATGAGCACCTGTTTCATAATTAATGCACTGCTTAAGTGCCATTAGTGAAACCATGCAGTGCCCATGTTCAGTGAAACATGAAAGAACAAAGAAAGCAGGAAGCAATCCCATTTGCTCTCCCTTCCTAATGCCTGTATTCGAGCCAAATGCCTGCCTGAGAGGAAAAAGCACAACGTGCTTGCTCTCAAAATTCCCAGGTACACAAATTTTTCACTGAATATTCCTCAGTTAAATCCTGCATTCGTTTATGAGAGGGTAAAAGGCAGCGACATGAGCTGAAGAGACTGTGTTCTGGCCTCTGTCAGCCCATCTGTCAGTCAAGCAATCCATTACACTGCACGAGCTCCATGTGCCCAGTGATGACACTGTATTTCCCAAGCATTTCTGGTCATTTTGAGGAGCCCTCTATTGATCTGCAGTCATATAACCAAAGACAAACAGCTAAAATTCAGAACTAGATGGAAACTGTCAGCTTCCTAAGAAACCAAGCCAAAATGGAAATGGGTGCTAGGATGCATTTATAGCTTTCTTTTGCACCCACCTCTCCCTCTCTTTTTTTATCTCTGGTTAGGAAATTCGTAACTGTCTCATTTAATAAGTATTAAAATAAACACTGCCCTGCTTAAAAGCTTGAGGTGGGTTTGAACCCACTCTGTGCCACTCTAGGAAAGATTTTTCAGTGCTTGGATGAGATGTTTTTTATGACATAGCAAGTCTTAAGAACAGAACTTTCTCTTTGTGGAGTGTTCCCTTGTGAATAGAACAAGGGATGGAATCTGAGTTTGTCTTGCTAGTCTAAGAAACACTTTCATCCCCAGCCTAAGAAAAGGTTTAGAAATTAATTTTGCTCACGATAGGAATTTCCAGATCTGGAAAATCTTGCCTTTCAGCACTGTTGGCCAGACACTGGAAACATTCAGGTGCTCGAGCAATTAGGTGGATATCTGGATTTTCAGCCATGGAGTCATAACCCTTAGGTACTCCTGAAAAATACTTATCTGAATTTTCAGCTATCAGCTCTGTAAATGTCTTTTGAAAACCTAGCACTGGTGGAGATCTTTAGAATGCACACCATTTTCTAGAAGCTGAAAAACTTCTGATTTTGAATTAGCAGTTTAAAAAACTCATACTAAGGAAGCTGCTGCACTCCTGCGTTTCACAGCGTGGGGAATTAATAAGCACTTTAAATTGTCTTAATCACTTAAAGCAGATGCACTGAAATCTTATTGTAATCTGATTTTTCATATTTGTTACTGCAACATTATCCAGACATTAAAAAAATCATTTTAATACATAAAAATTACCTCAAATTGCTACAATTATTGTACTTTTGTATTGCAATATTCAATTTATGAAGAAAAGACCAAACACTGCGAGAGCAGAAGAGGAATATGACATATTCATGTTTCTATAACATATTAATTACCTATAAAGCTTTGACAAACACAATTAAACTGACTTGAGAAACATATTTTCAGGGTTTTTTTCCCTGTGAGTGGCCATTGTAAATCTGAGTCCTTCCTTTAGACAAGACAGTGGTATGAGAGAATCTGCTGCTCCTGCAGACCGTGGGAAAAGGCTATAGGCAGTTGGATTTCCTCCTGTACATCCCTTGCCACTTCACATCATCTCCCAGTAACAGCTGGTGAAAGAGACATTGTGCCTCTAGGAAAGTTCTCTTTCCTCTCTTCCATCTGTTTCGGTCCATTTACCTCAGAGATGAAACTCTGGTTTTGTTGGTCTGTTCACATTTTATCCAGATCATAATTTAAATTCCTTCTGTTTGGGGTATAGATCACGTGGGGTTTTTTATTTCTTTAAAAATAGCAATTCTGGGGTTCTTTTCACGCCATTTTCTTAATGAGGAAAAATAAAAAGGGAATCAAGAAACTCTTTAAGTATCTCTCCTTTTGCTAAATAAAAGGATTCATCCAGACATACAAATTCTCTGTTAAATTACTCTTCCTGTACAGCAAGTAGTCTTTTTAATTGAGCTCCAGGACAAATATTTGATGTGCCATCAGAAAAAAGAACCTCCTTCTTGTACCTTTATGAGGACCAAACCTCCTTCAGCCTTTTCCTGTGCACCTTAATAGTGGTGATCTAGAAGTTGCCAACAGCAGTTTACAATTGTTGCATTTCTGAGGATAAGATTCATTGAGCCGGTTTCTTATTTTAAGTTCCCTGCATTTTGAATGCCTTTGAGAGTTTAAATAACACTTTCATTCTTCTAAATATTTCATGACTATTGTTTTTTGAATAATTTCTCAAAATTGTAGTATTGACTTTTTCTCTGTGTTCAATATTGGATAAACCTTGCTTGCTTTGTTAACTTTAGAATAAAAAATCAATATCCATATTGACGTGGCTAAGTTCCTTTTAGAACCTGCATATTTAGAGAGTTGTGTACTTTACAGCTTAGAGAAATCTTGTGGATATCTGACTCAGTCCAACACCAGTTTAGTTTTATTTATTTTGTTGGATGGCTTTGGTTTTCCTGTGTACTGAAAGATCTCCTGGATTCCTGGTAAGCAAGAAACAGGAGTAAATAAGTTGTTATATTGCTTACAAAGTTTAAAACATAATATAAATGGGGGTATATGAAAAATGGAACAGCATTTACAATTTGCAGAAGGTTTCTCCTGGCGTATTTTCCTGTGTCTTGATATTTTGGAGGCAGTTTGAGTATTCTTTTTAACAAATGGAAAATATTTCCCCTTAATCTTTCCTCTACGTAGCTTTTGGTGCTTTAAATGCAAGATCACCACTGCTCCTAATGCTGTTGAGCAATGGCAAATCTTAACTTCATCAGAAGCAGGATGATACACTAAACAAAGACAGTTTTGTTCCCAACCATCAATTTTTCAGAAAGCTGAAAATGAACAAAATCTGTCTCCTAGAAAAGAAGAAAAGTTTTTACTACACCACCTACAATAAATGTCATAATTTCCAAATTCTAACTTTGTAAACTGAATGTGTCACTAAATGACAGAGGCTGCTATTTGTCTCACCATCCTTGGCAGGATAGTCTACAGATGGCAAAGAATATGAAAGTTTTGCCTCAGAACACATTTATTTATTCAAAAATTTTTTTTTCTGGATGTGGCCTCATGAAAGCAGTTTCATTTTTGTTAACACTTAGTGGGACACCACTCGTGCAGAGCTGCCCAGATGTGTTCAGGGCACTTAGGAACGTTGAATCCCCAGTACCTGGAAACAAAGACATTTCTGGGCACATTTTAAAAACTATTTTATCCTGACAAGGTAACAGGTGAAACACTTCAATCGAAACACTAGGACTGTGAAAGATCAGGAATGATCTTCCCATCTAAATTATGGTATCTCTAGTTTAGATGTTTACCTTCAAGCCTGACAAGCAGTGATTATTAGTGAATAGAAATACTATTTTTACTTCACAATACTTTGAAGCTCAACTGAAAACATTTTACAGTTTATCTTATTACAGTTAGCAAAATTTGGGGAATATCCAGTTATGGCTGATAAACCAGAAGTATTTGGTGATTTTGGGTTTGGGTAGACACGTGAATTCTGGGGAAGGACATCTGCACTTACTGGTAAAAGGACTAGGGAGAGGTTTAGATGAGTTCTTGGTCATTTTAAAATAATTTCACAGAGAAGAAGAAAAACAAATCTATTGGAAATATGGTGCAGGAAACCATTCCATCTATCATCAGGTAAAGGACAGGAAAGTGAAGCTGAGCAGACTGAAATATGGGAGATGGTGACACTCTTCCAAAGTTGACATTCTCCCAACTGACTTAGAACAGTTAAGAATATGGTTAAAGACAAGACTTTCATATAAATACTAAATCAAACCATGCTGATGTCCCTTGAGGAAGTTAAAATTTGGCCAATGTGGATATCTTTGTGGAAATAACACTTCTGAAATTTTGCACAAAACCCAATCCTGTGCTGATGAAAACTTCTCATTAGCTCAAAGCAAATAAATGTAGAAAAGGTTAATAAATGGCTAACTTCAGCTCTAAACTCATTGTCAGTAATAAAACTTTATCAAAAGAAAATATTTCTATTATTCAGTGCAACATCTGATACTTTTACAAGCTTAATATGCAGCACATATGGAGAGGCTGAGGGACCTGGGGGTGTTTGGCCTGGAGAAGAGGAGGCTGAGGGGAGACCTCATCCCTGTCTGCAACTGCCTGAAAGGAGGCTGTGGGGAGGGGGGTGTTGGTCTCTTCTCCCAAGTGACAGTGACAGGATGAGAGGAAATGGCCTCAAGTTGCACCAGGGGAGGTTCAGACGGGACATCAGGAAAAATTTCTTCCCTGAAAGGGTTCTCAGGCCCTGGAAGGGCTGCCCAGGGAGGGGGTTGAGTCCCCATCCCTGGAGGTGTTTAAAAGGCAGGTGGATGAGTTTCTTAGGGACATGGTTTAGTGAGGGGACAGGGACGGTTGGACTGGATGGTCTCAGAGGTCTTTCCCAACCAGATCATTCTAAGATTCTATCATCAATCATTACAGCACAAGATGAAATTCTAGGTTAGTTCAATCCATTAAACGGATTTTAATAACAGTTAACGGTGATGTTGACCATACCCACAGAAAGAGTCATGGAAAACCTAAACATTGTGGAAAAAAAAGTGCAGGAAACATTGAACCAGACAAGAAAGTTGTGAGTTATTTCCTGAGGTTATCTTGGGATGCACTTTGGGAGCAGTGAATATAAATAGGATATTAACTTTCATACGTAGCATTGTGAAGACATGCTATAATGCTCTACTTAGTCTGGGTTTCACAGCTGTAAAAAAATGAGGGTTTAGGGTAGTTTCACAAAAAATAAAAACAAGACTGCTAGGAAGACTACAGAAATATATACAGTAAACCAGTCTGCCTGTTTAACAAGGAAAGGAAAAGGAAGGGAAGGGAAGGGAAGGGAAGGGAAGGGAAGGGAAGGGAAGGGAAGGGAAGGGAAGGGAAGGGAAGGGAAGGGAAGGGAAGGGAAGGGAAGGGAAGGGAGGGGAAGGGAAGGGAGGGGAAGGGAAGGGAAGGGAGGGGAAGGGAGGGGAGGGGAGGGGAGGGGAGGGGAGGGGAGGGGAGGGGAGGGGAGGGGAGGGGAGGGGAGGGGAGGGGAGGGGAGGGGAGGGGAGGGGAGGGGAGGGGAGGGGAGGGGAGGGGAGGGGAGGGGAGGGGAAAGGCGAGGAAAGGCGAGGAAAGGCGAGGAAAGGCAAGGAAAGGCAAGGAAAGGCAAGGAAAGGCAAGGAAAGGAAAGGAAAGGAAAGGAAAGGAAAGGAGGGGAGGGAGGAAGGAAGGAAGAGGAGGGAAGAAATTAAACATTTAACTATCTCTAATATCACATCGGGTGCTAAAGTTCATTGTGGGCATTTAATGTTATTAAGAAAGGCATATGGCTGGCGTATGAAGCCAGGCAAAATCAAACTGGAAATAAAGGGTTTTCTTAAAAAATTAGTCATTAACCAGGCATGGATTTATGAGAAAGTCTTTTCCACTCCCTTTTTTGCTTTAGCACATGATGTGCAGTACCTGATCCTGCTTAAAAGCACAGCTGTGCAGCCCTTCCTTCCCACCACTGCTGCAACTTCTTCCACGTCTAACCAGTGAAACCAAACAAGATTTGGTGCTCTCCTGGAATCTGTTTTATCCAAGTTATGCTTTAGTCAAGCTCAGGTTACAGGTGTTGAACAGACAAGTAGCAAGGTGTAACTGAGGGGCCTGTGATATGCAATAACCCACTGCAGGTAGCCTTGAGCAGTAGGAACCTGTGAAGATACTTTTTCTGCTTCTGTCAGTCTTCAAATCCTTTTCAGTTGCTGAACAGGATTCTGTTCTTCAGGAAGTTATGATGTTTCATACAACTTTTTACTGCTGTAAACTTGCCACTCTTTCATGTCATTGTGAGTCTTTATGGCTTACAGAGTCTTTCTGAAGGTTACCAAGTCTTTATTTACCCTGGAGCCCCTGCAATGCAGCAGAGACCCTCTCTTTGCAGGCAGCTCTCTCTTATCTGCAAAACAGTAACCCAATAAAGCAATCAAAGAGAGGTTTTCTATCTCCATGAAAAACACACAGCTGACTGTTTGCCCAGCTTTCTCCCACTCGACTACTCTCTCCAATTTAACCCTAGGGATCTGTTGAAGGATTCACCCTCAATTTGAAAACATTTTTTTTAAGAAAACAACAATAAGAAGCAACAAAATTTATATATTTAGTGTGCTGGTTTATCTGTGATTTCAAAGCTTCATAGCCCTGAGTGCTTTCTAAAGGTGCAAGAAATCTAGCCTGCTAAAAATTGAATACCCTTTCAAAGTAAATCCATTCATTAATATTGGAAAACAGAGGCTGAAAAAGAACAATCTGTATGAATTAATAGGCTCATTTCTTTGTTCCTACTATGAAGATTGCAGTCACCTCTTCAGTGCCAGCACATAAAAAAGACTAAATATATATTAAATCCTGCATCTTCAAACACACACCAACAATTACCATTGGAATTTGCAACTCCTGGCACGGTGACCTTGAAGATGCAATTGTGGCCTGAAGGTTTTAATTGGAATTGAGCTTTAAATCAGGTGCTTATCATATGACTCTATATTCCTGAATGTGTTTTGCTTGAAATTCATCTTCTAGGTGCAAATTTTTCAGGATTAATGCACCTAGGAAAAACATGAAGGCTGAACTCCTTGAATAAATGTTTACTTTAATCTTGAAATGCTTTGGAGAGCAATATCCAGAACTCCATTACAGCAGACAGTCCTGAGGCACGGAGAATTTAGTTTGCCAGAGGAGCTTTCTATTGCAGTCTTGGGTTTGACTGTGCAGTGCCAGCTCTAGTTAAGCAGTCTTGAAGGTTTAGGGCCATTGGATGGGTGGAGAATGATGAGTCTCTTCCTCATGATACAGCTCCCAGGTGATGCCCAGTGAAATCAGCAAGCTCCAGACTTAAAAATGACATGAACTTTTCTCACAGTGTACACTAAACTGTGAAATCCCCTCCTGCAGGGTGTTGTGTGTTAAAATCATAAAACTGTGGGAAGAGTGACCCATCAGGGAGTAGGAAACACAAAACAGGCTGGATGCAGTAGCACTGGAAGTCCTTAAAGTTCTGCAGTCTAAACTGGTGGACTGGCACTGTTTCTTGACTCCCTTTCTTAGATATTCACATCTGGTCACTGTTGCAGATGATACATGAAACCATCCGGGGCAAAAAGATTCGATCTAACTGTAACATCATTTGTCCAGCTTCCTGAGACTACAGAGAAGCTTCATAATCATGCATTTATCTAAAAGCTGTAGGATCTTTCTGAAAGCATATTTCTTGAAAAAAAGGAATTTTTAAAAATTTCCATTGGTCCACTCTGAATTTCAGTTCATTCTGAGTAAATTTTTACAATAAAATAATGAGAAATCAGTTTCCCTGTGTACAGGGAAACAGCCCTATGAGGAAATAGTTTAATGTACTTATGTGTATGAGATAAAGGATATTTGTGAGTCTTGGGTGGAAAATTAGGAGAGATAGTAGCTTTAGGCAGAACAATGCACAAGAAAAATATGTTTCAAATTTAAGCTCATTTCTTTCTATCTCAGGCAACACTTTCTTAAAATTTAACTATGATTCCTCCTCCAAAATGATGTGTTTATAACAGATTGTTTGGGCAGGTTCAATCAATGGAGTGAAGTCAATGCCATTAGCCTAAAAGCTCTGCCTAAAAGCCTGTACATCAAAGGAGCTGGGAAAGACTCCGAAGAAAAATTACTTGCCAAAGGAATTTGAACTGATTTCTCCAGAGGCAGATGAAGGAATTATCTCAAGTGCACATGATTTCTAGAAGGATAGTATACACCTTCTCTTCTTTTTCCCTATATGGGGGAAAAGATAACTATGAAAGAATGATGGATAAATATTTTTTAAAGGAGCATTTTACAGAAATGAATGTTATTTTTCTTAACATTGATTGTGTTTTTCTCCCAGATAAACATTTCTGCTGCTTTCAGTTATCATAAGCTTCAAAATAGTTTAATGATAATAATTATTTCAATAAATCTCATGCTTTTTTTTTTTCCTAAAACGATTTATAAAGCTCTCTAGAGTTACAATTTGAATTTATTTGGAACTTCATGTTAACAGAATCAATATTTATCTGGGTTCTGAAGTTCTTCCAAGCTTGTTTGTTTACTCAGGAAAATATTTTCCTGCTGTTGTGTTTAAATGCAAATAGACAAAGAAATTTAACAAGTTTTTTGTTTTGTTTGAAAAGGGGGGATAGAACAAGAATGCTAAGAAATGTACTATTTTTCTGGTACAGAATTCCTGAATAATAAACACTCCCTACCAAATATCTCAAAGTACAGTCAGTCTGTGCTCTGTCTTTTATCAAGTGTCAGCCCATCAACAACGCTCAACAGACTTGCAGAAGGAAACAGTTTTCAGAAAAAGTGAGTGAATTGAATTACTGTAAATTAACTCTCTGAAATAAAATGTGAACCTGTGCAAATTAAACAGAATTCAATAAATAAAACTTGTTTTCTTTGGGTAGGATACTTTCTAGAGTATGAGCAAGAATTTGTCAGCGATTTTTTATTTTACTTCAATTTGTTTTCACAAATACCAACACCTAAAAGTTCAGATGGTTGTAATTTTAAGATCGTAAAAATATTGAATTAAACATGTAATATAGCAGCTTTGCTAATATATTAATATACTAAACTGCTAATAACAGCCAAGTATATAACAAGAGAGAGATTTTCAGGTATTTTCAATGACAGAATATAAAGATAATTATCTTCTGGGATTGCTTCAGTCTGCTTTATATTAAAAAATGTCAAATTAAATATCATGTGTAATTCTAAATTCTTTTTCATAAATAAGGAAGATTTAACTTACTAGTGCAATATTTAAGAGAAAATCAGTTTAGTTACAGTTTGCAGTGTATGAAATGGGCAAATATTCACTGTTATTGCCTGCCCTCTGTTAAACTGTACAGACTAATATCTCCTTTAGTATTACATCTTCATTCATAAGCAAAACACAAATATCAAATCATTCATATTTCTGAACATTCTAAATAGTGCTCTAAAGTAGTCTTGAAAATAATAATGTAGGCAATGAATTCCTGATGTGGGAATGAACTGAATGGTAATGATATGAACCTGTTATTGAGTGACTTACACAATGAGTAAGAATAATATTAGGCCACATATTTGTTGTTTCTGTATCAGCCATATTTATCATCACATTCATGTTAACAAATTTAAAGAGTTTTACTTGAAAAAGCTATTCTAAAAATAAGTGTATGAGCAACGTTCATGACATGTTTTTGTGGTCCATAAGAGTATTACAGCAAGCCTTATATCAACTATTCTAATTATTCAGTGGTGCTTGCAAAAGCATTCAGCTCTCAGATCTGGGGAGTGCAAGATCTGCTCTAATTCAGAAGTAACTTGTTTTACTGGTGAGTGCCACCAATCCAGTCATTCTCATCATCACACACCACAAATCCATGTAAAACTAATTATATAATGATTATGCTTATCCTTTGGTCTTGGTCACTTTCTGTGCTCTTCATGTAGTAACCAGCTCTAAATCTAGGCAAATCCATGGCTCAAAATGTTTGAATCCATAGGTTGAGTGCCTATGGAAATTCAAGCTGTGCTGCTTTTAGGCAAACTGGAGTTATTCTGAAAACAGGTTTGAAACTCTCATTACTCAATGATCTTTTTCAATAGCACAGAACTGCTATTTACTCATAGACACTGATGGACATTTCCAAATTTTTTCCTTTCCTGACATTTTCTTGAACAGATAGCAAGAAAAAAACCTGAAACTTGAGGCACTACTTTATTTAAACCAATTCTCAAAGCTGTGTGCATGGTTTTATTTCACATTACAATTAAACAAAACACAATTTTAGAGGTTTTTGAGCCATCTATTTTAAAGGCAGATTCTATGATTCTAATTCAAAACCAAAAACCGGGTTTTGTTAATATTTAAGTTGCACAGCTTGTAAAATTTAGGGGGAAATTTTCTAAAGATGCTACCACCTTCAGAATAGAAAAGATGAGTGCCAGGAGAAAACAGGTGATAAAATGGCAGGTGAAATTTCATTAAAAGGGATGTAATGTTTACCATAGGGACGTAATAGTCAGAACTATGAAAATGTCATTTCTGTCCTCAGTAGTGATGAAAAAAGAATAAAATGGAATTTTAGGAATTGTTGGAAAACTAGAAAAAAAAATCACAAAAAGTATTACACCTCTGTATGACTCCATGATGCCCTGTATCTTGAATATTGTTCTGCTTCCCTGAAGAAATAGCAGAACTGGAAAAGTGCAGAGAAAAAAAAAGAGACATGTCTAAAGGTGTGGAGTGGTTTCTGTTTAAGAAAGCACTGAATTTCTTAAGACCAGAACACTTCAGGCTGGAAAAGAGGGGCTTGAATACAGCAGAGGTTCACAAAATCATGAAAGACTTTGAGAAAGTGAGTAGAGACCCTCTCACTCTCTCTTCTGATACACGAGTTAATGGACATCAAATAAAGCAGCACGAGGCAGGCTCAGAGCAGCCAAGGACATATTTCCTCATGTGATGGGCAGCTGTGAAACCCTCGTGGGACATTCTGTATAGAGAATGCACCCAGGTTCAAAAACAACAGAGCACATTCCGGGAGGGAAAGTCCACTGAGCGTCGTTAAACTGGAAGATATTCTCTCTCACTCAAAAGTTCCTGAGTTATAAATCACAGGAGGCTGTAGTGCTGTACCCTGGCCGTGTGCTTTTGGTTTTCCCTTTGGATCTGTTCTGGAAACAGCCTGAAGAGATTTCTCTCACCTGCCCTGGCTGTTGGATACAGAAGTGACACAGACTGGTGTCATGGCAGACGTTTTATATTCAAGACTGACAAAAGAAATAACACCTGTGATTTTTAAAATTGTTTAGAAAGCCATCCCAATGATCTCTGTGGAGCTTTCAGAAAGGTCCTTCAAAAGACCTGTCGTGCTTACTGACAGCAGGGCTCCAATCAGTGTGCCTTCAGAGTAGGAATTGGGTCACTTCCACAAGTCCTCAAGTTCCTATCCCAGTTGCTAAGAGATTTACCTAAAATAATGTACCTTCAATAGATTTATACATGCATACGATGGACAGGAAGCAAATATTAACATTAATCTAGGCCTAAGTTCAAAATACAACCTAGATTTAGCTATTATTGCAATTATTGGCAAAGGAGTGCCACGTTTAGTTCCATGTATACACATATACTCCATATTCTCAGCAGAGAGAACCAGAAGAGTAAAAGTGAGGGGAAACACACGGGTTGAGATAAAGACAATTTAAGAAGCAAAGCCAAAGCCACACACGCAAGCAAACCAAGAAATTCATTCACCACTTCCCATCTGCAGGCAGGTGTTCAGCCACCTCCAGGAAAGCAGGGCTCCAGCACACCTAATGGTTCTTGGGAAGACAAAACACCCTCACTCCGAGCATCCCAACCTTCCTTCTTCTTCCCCAGCTTTGTTCACTGAACATGACTTCCTATGGTGTGGAATATCCCCTGGGTCAGCTGTCCTGGCTGGGTTCCCTTGGGCACCCCCAGCCTATTCACTGGGGGGGGTGGGTGAGAGGCAGCAAGGGTCTTGACTCTGTGTAAGCACTGCTGGCAGTGAGGAAAACATCTCTGCATCACCAACACTGTTTCCAGCACAAATCCAAAACACAGCCCCATACCAGCTACTCTGAAGGAAATTGACCCTGTCCCAGCCCAAACCAGCAGAGCATAAGGAAAAACAGACCTCTCTTCCATTAGGAATATCAAAACAACCTTTCAGTAACATCTTGCATGTTTTATAAAGTGGTAACCCTTCCTCTTTCATTGTGAAAAGAGAGCAGGCTTATATTTAGTAAAATATTCAGAATGAAACTCACTATGAGAAATAATTACAAATATTGTTACAGATTTCCCTCAACATTGAAGACCAATTACATTTTTTAAAAGAAAAACAATTACAGAAGAAGAATACTTGAGGGAAATATAATGTATAAAACGTTTAACATTGACTTTAAAATATAGATCCATCACTAACAAAGCATAAAAAATTAGGTTCCTTAGCTACTAGAAACTTACTGACATATGCTGCAGACAATGCTTAAAGAATTAAAATTAAAAGTTAGATTTTACTAAAGTATTAATTTTTAGGACTATCACAAAGAGCTGTTTGATTTTCCCAGGAGCAGGGAAAATAAGATTGTTCATGTCCCATGCTGTGTAGTCCAAACTTAACTGAGCTTGATTCCCCAGAGTCTGGAAGATTTGGAAGAGGGAATTATGCCATCAGATAAATTAATGTAAAGGAACTTTAAAGAGTGAAGGAAAGGGTGAATGATAGTACAAGGCACTGGGAAAAGAGTGGGGAAAGAGAGGAGAGAAGGATCCAGCTGGTCCTTGAACAGGAACAGGCAACTTGAAAAGGGTCATATATTTATCTTGAGAGAATCTGCAGTAGATACATTGGTGAAATTGTTCAATGCAAAAAAGAGCTACACTTGGATTAAATCAGAGATGGGCAGAGACAAAAAGAAGGGCTAAAAGTACAAGGTTCTGTTGTAATGCTGGAGCTCAGTGAGAAGCCTTTTTACATTATTGAAACAACTTGTGGCTTTAGAAAAAGAGTTTCTGTATTGATTAAGGACTGTGGCTTCTTGTTCTGACCAGAAAGTCTGTGTTCTATCACAAAAATCTTTGTAATTACTTCTTATCTAAACTGATACATTTCTGCCCTTGCTCTCGTGTGCATCTTCTGCTATTATGTCAAAATTCTCAATAGGCTGTAGGGAGAGCTCAGAGAAGGTCAGAAGTGGGTAGGTTTTGTGATGAGCAGCATTTGGTATCCTACAAAGGAATTCATGGCATTAGAGTCAATGTTGGGCTCAGAACTGGAGTGGGAAAACAGGGAAAATGAGAAAAGGAAAGCAAGTGGGCTGATACGGCCCAGCAAAAAGAGTGGATGGTTCCTGCTGTACCTGCACAGGAGGAACTGGACCCTAAGGAACTAATTCTCCATCAAGGAATGAGCTGCATTAGGCTTTACCTCTTACATGGCCCAAAGCCTGTGCCAAGACCAAGTGGTGCCGTTGTGGAAGGCAAAGAACATGCCATTACAGAAACTGTATTGAAGAGACAGAAGAATCATCTCCAGAAGGCACAAGAAGAATAATTGAGGTTACTTCTCACTCATCCTTCTAATACAGTGCCTAAGAGACTTTGTTGATACCAAAATGCCAAGTGAGAGGCCAAAAAATGAGTGAGGTGCTTAGCAGTATTTGCCAAGTCCATCAGGCATTAAGGTTTTGATGTACTTAATGATTTTACCTATGAAATAATACAGTGAAGGACAACCAGGGATAGCTGAAGACTGTGATTATTATCAATAAATATGACAATTTAAAAAAAAATGAATTCAGAACATTAACAGTGTAGCTAAGGCTTCATGAGTGCATTAATTTTTAGGAAGAACAAGTTTTTAACTATTTGAACTATCATTATTCTCATTTTTGACTTTGTAAAATACCATTAAGAGCAGTCACTACATAGTGGTATAGTCATGATACTTATGACTGAGTTGTCTAACAAAGAGCATCATTAAATTCTATGAAATTATCCTGGTGAAGGGCAGAGGAGGAGATCTTTATATTTTACAATCAAAGAAAAGAAAGAGAAACATTTAATGACACAAAACAAGTCTGAGGGCACTACTGCCAGCTGCTGCAAATTGTTTTTATAAATGTATGCCACAGGAACAAGTGAGCACAGACTGGATGAAAAGCAGCTCTAGAACCTCTAAAGTATTAAACCAAGATTAAACAAAAATACCAACAGTGTTTACACTTTTTAAAGAAGAATTTAAATATAAGCTTTGTTTCCAAGAATCTCAGATGCAAGGATAAGATTTTACCTGCAATAGTCTGTGTTTCTATACTTTCTATTCTCATGGTAAGATCCTGTGCCACTCCAGACATATCTTTGCAGAGTATAAAAAGACAAAATGTGGTAGATTACCAGATTATCAGTGCTATGGCACAGAATATCTTCAGAGAGAAGGGATAAGGCTGTGCTGGCACATCACTTACTTTAATATACTTAACTTCAAGCCTTGTAGTAACAAGGATGATGAATCACTCGTTCATCACCTTAGGAAGCAAGTCTTCCTGCTGAACCAAATTATAACAGACAAGGGCTTTAGCAACTCTGCTTTGCAGAATTAAGAGGCAGAAAGAATGTGATGAAGAATGACAGTTTGTCTACAGCCCAAAACCTGCAGCACTGTGCCATAGATCCCTCTTAGAACAAGACCTGAATTCTTAAGCTTGAGTTCTGGTTATGTTTCAGAACACAGCTCATCTTTTTTTCATTTTAAAAGTGTTCTCCCATAAGCAACACCAAGGGTTCTTTGATTCACATATAAGCCAAGGAGATCCTTCAACAGATAGAAGACCTATGGTTTTGGTGTAGTTTTGGTAAATTTTCATATAGACCTCATTTATCAAACTGATTGCGATAAAGCTGTTTCTAAGGGACTTGCAAACACGGTGGGAGACTGCACATTCCACCCTGAATCGGGTGGTTTTTTCTGCTTGAGACATTCCAACCAGGTCCTTCTCAAGTAGTTCCCAAAGGGAAGAAGGCTGGGCAAAACACAAAGGACATTTTATTTGCCTTCCTTCCTGCTGCTGTCCAGGGAGCTCCACACTTCTGCAGCTTCCCAGCTGCCGCAGGTGTTACTGTGTTAGACAGTGGATGTTGCTGCTTCTGCAGTATTGGTCCCCTGGGAAATGTAAGGTCCTTTAAATTGTCTCTGCAGGTCTTTTGGCCCCTCTTGAGAACAGCGATTCATCCGTATTCTTTTTGTTTTCTCCTTTTCTTTTGTCACAAAGGAATTACGCAGGAGAATTGTCTCTGCCTCCTGTACTTAGCTTACTGTACTCAAACATTTTGCCATTTCTGACATATCATGGAGTCCTGGGGGCAGTTCTGGGCCCCTCACTCCAAGAAGGACATTGAGGGGCTGGAGCGCGTCCAGAGAAGGGAACGAGGCCGGGGAAGGGGCTGGAGAACAAGGCCTACGAGGAGAGGCTGAGGGACCTGGGGGTGTTTGGTCTGGAGAGGAGGAGGCTGAGGGGAGACCTCATCCCTGTCTGCAACTGCCTGAAAGGAGGCTGTGGGGAGGGGGGTGTTGGTCTCTTCTCCCAAGTGACAGTGACAGGATGAGAGGAAATGGCCTCAGGTTGCACCAGGGGAGGTTCAGACTGGACATCAGGAAAAATTTCTTCCCTGAAAGGGCTCTCAGGCCCTGGAAGGGCTGCCCAGGGAGGCAGTTGGGTCCCCATCCCTGGAGGTGTTTAAAAGGCAGGTGGATGAGTTTCTTAGGGACATGGTTTAGTGAGGGGACAGGGACGGTTGGACTGGATGGTCTCAGAGGTCTTTTCCAACCAGATCATTCTATGATGATTTTTCTATGGTGGATACCTATAAATTGTCTTTTGTTGTGGGAGGTTCCCATTACATACCAGTCAGGTCTTCACCTGCTCCCTCTGTAAGGACCAGCACTCACAGGTTAAAAAATTTAAAGTTCTTTGCAGCAATAGAAATCACATTTTCCAGAACTGCTTTTTAGCCTCTCTTCTTACTGTTGGCCATAATTTTCCCCAACTTGTTTCCCTAGACCCTACTAGAAAAGCAAGGGCATTAGAATAAATTCTCTCCTGCTCCAGGGACCTCTTCACCAACATTTTTAGATATTTTTCATCCCTGCATTACTTTACATTAAAAAATGAAAGGCCTATCACTAAGTTCCTTTGCATGCTTTTACATTATCTCATTTTAATACCAGGAGAGGTTTTTTCTGCATGTTATTGTGATGATTGGTCCTTTTCCACAGTACTAAATCTTGCTGAACTTGTGACTTATGAAATACTTGCCTTAAATGATTATAACTGCATGGGGTAAAAATCACCTGCCGTGTGTTTGTGGAGCTACAGTCCTAACTGAGCCTGGCCAGTTTGTTTTACAGTCTTCATGTGATAAGGATATGTCTATTGAACTGTGAATATTCTTTTGTGGCTGTTGGATAACATACTCAGGGTAGTGTTGAGGGTCAAGATGTCTTACTCACCAGTCAGAATCATAAAGTGTAAACCTCAGCAAAACTGTGAAGGTCTAAGCAATAAACATCTACTTTTAACAGACAAAATGAGACTAAGACATTGTAGTACACATGCTAAACATGAGAAAACTATGAGTAAGATTAAGAAAAATAAAGAATAAAAACTCACTCACATCTGGACACTATTCTGAATAAGACAAGTGTTCAGTTTGTGAAGAGAAGACTGTACCTTTGTGTTGTGCATTACCAACACACACGCTAACGTGGAAATAAATACATTGGTAGATCACCAACAGTGTTTCTCATCTGTATTGCAGAGAACTTTCTGACAGACACAGGGGATTTTTCAACCAAGTCCAGTTCTGTTTCAGTCAACATAAATTCCTACACTTTTCTCATCACTTCAATATTTGAGCATCTTTCATGTTCAAGCGCTTTGTGAGCAGAAAATACCGATTCCTTAAAATGTACCGGAAGGGAGAACAGGCTTTTTCTGTTGTTTTTAATTTACAGTTGAGGGAGCAGATGAAGGGATTAAAGATCCCAGAGGATTTAGAATGAAGGTGCTTCACATCCAGGCCAATATTTAAATTTCTGTGATTTGCCCCAGTTTAATGTCACACGCTCCTTTCAGAGCCATGCTGGATATAAAATAAAGCAATAGGTGACCAAGGTGCATCAGCTGTGTATTTACATGATGTTCCATAATAGATATCATTTCTATGCATTTTAAAACACATAACACTGTCTAAGAGGTTTTTTAAAAAGTGCTTTCTGGTGCTAAATGCAGTTTTTCTTCAATACATAAAAAATATTTCTATTGCTTATAAGTTGGTTTGCTTTCTCTGCCATATTTCCTTTGCCCTTTAATACACTCTATTTCCTTTTAAATGTCCAAAAAAAAGGAAAAGCCAATCTTGCAGAGGTTCTTCAGTGGAAGTTCAGAATACTTATTATCTTTCCAATTATATTACAAAACTTGCCTTCACTGAATAACTGCCCAGCCACAGGATTTTTACCAGGATAAGTGTTCACCTTGACAGCAGTTAATTAGAACTTCCCATCCACAGTATTTGTTCTCCACTTGCTCAATAATGATCATTATGGCAACCAAAAATAAATACTTATAGCTTTATGTTTTCAATTTTTATACTTTGCTCCTAACAAAATTCAAGGCTTGGATTATTCCTGTTTTGCTGCAGAGAGCTAGATAATGGTGCTCCAGCTTTCACAGTATTCTGGTGCAATTTAGAGTATGACTTCAGTTTAAATTTCTCATGTTTATGAGCTCAGAGGTAACACTGTTAAGTTGACTCTGATGAAAATGTGACTTCAGATGCATTATGAGAATCACAAAGGCTTATATCAATTCAAAACTTCTCTAAATTCACACATGGATGAACCTAACAAACAATTTTAGATTTGCAGAGCTCAAAGAATTGCTTCATTTCAAATTCACATGCTCCTTATGGAGTATAGGAGTGTGTGAGCAGTATTTTTTCATTCATGGATGTGCATTTTTCTTTTTGAGTTTTTCCAGCTCATTTGAAAATACTAAAACGAAGATTGTACATGAATAGGAGGGAAACAGTCTTCAAAATTACAGTTGTAAATGGGTATATGGTATACATTTTTTAACAGCCAATTTATTTTCATTGATATTCACTCCTTATATCAGAGTAGCCAAGATGATGGTTACATTACGTGACTGATAAGTACCAAGAGGTCTCCAGCAGCAAGCTGTAACTAGGAGAAATTTTACATCACCCTCCACCTGGGACTCACTCACTGCACCTGAGACATATTTTTGCAGCTCAGGGTTTGAAATCTGCAGCAAGATGTGCAGCTCAGAGACAAAACAGCCTCACGGGCAAACCTATATATGTGCCCTCCAGTACTTGACTGGAGGAATGGAAGGAACCTGAGCTGGGAGGCAAAGTTTTAAGCATGTTAAGCAGTTTCTGGGCTGTGTGATCTTGCCTCCATCTCTGGGCTGGAGGGAACCAACCCCCTTGGCTTTGTCCAAGCAAGCCCTAAGGAAGGAGGACTCATGCAGGCACTGACTGCCCCTCAGATGATGGTCAGGGGGCTCTCAGCTTCTATTCACTCTTGCCAGCTCAGGGCCACGGGTGCACGGCTACAAACCTGGTGGTTTGGATCTTTGGTCATGTCCCCAGCCTGTGCTCTGAGCCTGGCCAAAGCCATAGTGCAGGGGCAGCAACTCGAGACGTTCGCTCTCACCTCTTTTTAATTCTTGCTTCTCTACTCTCTTGACTCTCTTACTTGCTGCCTTCCCTATCCCTGCTATTTCATTTTCCAGTCAGTCCTCAGAAGGATGTAAACCTAATAATTCTGTGTTAGTAGGACTCCAGCCTAGATTACTCTTCTGTATGATGATTGATTATATTTTAAAATGTACGTGTATTAAAATAGGTGAACAGGCTGTCTCATACTTAGTGTTTGAAAATAAGGAATAAAAAAAGAGAACTTCATTTTTTGTTTTAAATTTCTAAAGCAAAAGCTACCTGATTGAATTTCCTGAGGTTAAATGATTTTTTTTTAAACCAAAACCATTCCCATTAGTTTCTAAAATCTTAATTTTTCATGGTAATACCTTAATTTCCTGAATGTTCAACAACGAAAGACAAAACTTCATCTGTGCTTTTCATTACTGTTATTGCTAGGACTCTCAGAGTAGAATAATTCTCTAGCAAGTGCTGGGAAGTATTGACATTAAATTGCCAACTGCCAAGAGTAGATATATAACACAGAGCTTTTAGAGTCAGCTCTGACTAGAGTCAATGGTGAACTCATATCTCAGTGTGAACAAATAGCACTGTACATTAAGCATCTGTGACAAAAGAACAGAGTTTGGCTCCTGAGTGTAAAAGACTTCAGTCAGAAAAGTAGAAGAAAATCATCAGGAGTCTTTGTGAGGATGTGTACACACCATCTGATCTTTGCCCCAATCCCATCAGTCTCAGGCAAGATGAGCCAACCAAAGGAACTCCCTCCAGATGGCTATGCAAACTGCCTAAAGCAGGGGTGGCAAACACAAGGCCCATGGGCTGAATCCAGGCCTCCACCTTGTTTTATCTGGCCCAGCACCTCGTTTCTCCTTGGTGGCAGTGCCAAGCTCCTTGTCCCTGTGCTCCACCAGCGCTGGGCACGTGCGCAGCGTGGGACGGGCGTTACGCCGCAGGAGCAGGGTGATGTGGCCCCTGGTGAAATGAGTTTGACATCCCTGCACAGATTTCTGCCTTGGCAGAGCTCTTGGCCACCTGACACCATCACCAACACTCAATCAGCCTTGGTATCAGCAGGACCTGGGAACATGCAAGCACTGCAGCCTGCAGAGAGAACATCCCACAGGATACAGCTGCCTCTAGCTGCTGGCAGGTAGATTTTTGAAAGAAAAGAACTAATAAGAACTGCAACTGAACTAAGCTTTTATGCCAACATTAAACTTACTCAGGACTATGCACTGTCGTGCCTACCAATGATAACTGAGTTATTCCCCCTGTAAATGCTTTGCCTTCTCATTGTGCCAAGTGTCAATAATACGAGTGAGCTAACCTGTGTCAGGTCTGATTTTACAAACTTAGTGGTCAACACAGCCTCTAAAAGCTGTAGTGTCAATAACAACGTTAACACAATGAATAAGGACATTTTTGTCACCTTTCCCAAGGCTGCTTTTTAATGTAGTCTGCATATTCCTCATCCTTCCGAGCTCATGTTTACAGCTGCTTTAGGCTGTTTGGTTTGGATTTGCAGTATTTGTCCACATGCCCAGCTCTCCGTAGCCATGCCATTCACATCATTCCTAATTGAAGTACATGAAAGTTATTGACTGCTTTCCATTTGTGCAGTCTTTTGTGTCTGAAACGTGAAAAAGACAATCCCTAATAAGGTTCTCAGGAACAACAGCCAGAAAGACATTCACACACAAAGAATGGTGGCATCCAAATGTGCCAACTGTGCTGTGCCCCTGTCCATACACACCACGTTAGAGGTGCCATTTATATGCTTTTTTTCACATTAATGAGGTATCTAAAACATGTTCTTTATGAGTCAGACACTATTACTTTGCCATGCTTTAAATGACGAGTAGGTGTTGGTGTTGGGGCATAGGTTGGACTGGATGATCTTAGAGGTCTTTTCCAACCTTGTGATACTGTGATACTTTTGTACATATCAAGTAACACATTATTTAAACTGCTCCGTTTTCAGTGAACAAAGAACAGAAAAAAACTGGAAAATCTGGCTCTTTGGGAATATATCAGTTTAATTACTTCAATTTTCCCATGAAAAGAGCATAAGGGTTTATTTCTCCCCACTGGAGTCCTGACTCTGCAGGAACATAAAGAGGAAACTGAAGGATTAAGTTCTATATTTACTTCCTACTAGTGCTGAGAGCCATTCTCAAGTTCAGTCATTGATCATTTCCTACAGCCAGAGGAATAATATTTCTGCTTTTGGGGCACACACACACACACAAAGTGCTAACACTGATGTGCCAGGTGTAAATGAACAGGCTCTACCCATAGGACTCCTTGCCGTGACCAAAGCAAGGATTAAATCAATCAATACAAGCAATAGTCTTGAATTATTGTAAAACGCAAGTAACAAGTGTACAGAGAGTATTTGTGATTACAAAAATCATCTTGCTTCAGAAGAAAAATTGCCTAATATCCTCCTGGGGATGGGAATGTGTCTTTGTACATGCTGTTATTTTTACAAAGGAGACATAAAAAGCCGTGTTATTAATGAAACACCTGCTTCTGCTTTTTCTTTCCTTTCTAATGATGATACACCTGTTCAGAAGATTCTACTGCTTTCACAGGTTCTTCTAACATGTGTTGTCCTCCTTATATGAAGTTGCTGTGATATTCATGATTCTCTGCAACAAACTATGCTTTTGTGACCTCTGTGACACCTGAAAGACTGGAAAGCAGAGAAGTAGTACAAATACTTCAAAGACCAAAAGGGGGAAAGAATAATGTGAGTTCCACTCTCTGATGGGGATATGAAAGGAATAATTTTTCCTGTTCTCATGTCTAGAAGATGAAGAGCAGGATTCTAGTTGTAGGCAGCCAGCAGTAACCACACACCTGTAAAGCTACGTCAGCTAATGCTCAGATTCACTAAAATCTAGATTATTTCAGCCTGAAAATGAATCTGAAACCATTTTGCGACAGAACTACAGACCTGATATTTGCAGGACTTCAGTCATTCTCATAACACCTCTCATACATTAAAGCACCAAAGTCCTTAAATGGCCCACATAATAGTGACTCTAAGGACTGAAAAAGAAGAATAGTTAGTACTGCTGCCACTGGAAGCTGAGATAGAGTTCTTGGCAATGCAAGACAATGATGAAAGAGCCATCACTGCAGCTTCCTCCTTGTAATTGTAATTATTATTGTTCATATTTGTGATAGAACGTGAACTCCCTGTGCTTGAATATTTACCAAGAGAACTTCCTCTGTGGGATGCCATACATGGAAACTTTGGACTCTTCTGATGTTGTGGGATTTGTTTCTGAAAACCACAGCTGCGTCTTCAGACAAAGGACCATCGAACGCCAAGTGAGCCGTATGTCTTTGTGAACTCTAATTGCATTTGTCTGGGGATAAGAGAACTTTCCAGCAGAGAAGAGCAAAGAAGTTCTGCCATACATTTCAAGAGCAATATCATTCATTGTTCAGCTTTTTTACTCTGCAGCCTTTCCTGTGAACAAATGGCTAGCACTACATCACAATATTTTTCAGGACTTTACCCTAGGAGACTTTCTTCTACTTCTCAGCCATTCTTATTAATTAACTAAGTATTTTATATGTAGTAGAAACAGTAGAGTGCCACTCATTCCCCCTTTGAAAAGAGTAATACATCACCCCAAAGCAAAGGCAAGTACCCAAATCCATGATAAAGTACCTAAATGATTTAAGTCTGTTTTTTAAATTTAACAAGCAACTTTAAGTCCCTCTGCTATCAGTAGAGGCTGTGGATGGATAACACCTCAGCATGCATTCATGCTGGGTAACTGCAAGTACTGAAGTTGATATTTTCTGGATGAATTTCAGTACCTCTGTTTTTTCTGATATAGCTGATGTACAGTCTGATATGGGCAAACAGGAACACTTAAAGGCATGATAATAGCTAGCAGTGGGCCTCAACTGAAGTCTCACTCTCACCTGGGATCCTAACACCTATTTCAAACCTGTTGTATTACAAGCTGTGTGCAATTTTGGGCCCCTCACTCCAAGAAGGACATTGAGGGGCTGGAGCGCGTCTGGTGCCTGAACCCCTCTCTGTGAGATTCAGAAAGGGCCAAAGGAATCCAGTTCTCCAGTCCCAACCTGAGAGAGAATCAAACTCATAGATAATGTCTCCTGCAGGAACTATCTGAAGTCACATCAAAATGATGGATAACAAGTCACTATAGAAAAACATCCCTTTGGTCTTTAGATTGACCACTGTGCTTAGCATCAGGCAGGACATGCCTTAAGGGAAGGCTCAGCTCTCTTGGTGATACCAAAAGTGTTAATCGTTACAAAACTCTTCTGCCAAAGGCCCCACTGCTGTTGCTTTTAGATTACTAAATAATCTGGTCCTTCAGGAAAGGAAAAAGTTCACAGATTTGGAGAAAAGCTTGAAAATGCGGCAGGTAAAAAGGACTTCTATGTTTATTAATGATGTTTTAATCAATTTAAAAATATTGGGGGGGGGGGAATGCTGTTGTTCTTTCATTTTTAAATGACTGTAACTGGCACTGGTAATATTGCTGTAAGAATGTAAAGTTAAAGGAATAATACTCCATGGTAGGTACTACAGAACACACAAATCAGCAAGCTGCCATCTAAAATTGCTACCACTCCAAATATCTTTATTTATGTGGTTAATAAACAGGATAATATTATCAAGCTGCTCTCCTAATTAGTCAATACTATCAACAGTTCTTAACACCTTAATTTCTCTCCTTCTAGCCCTTGTTTCTGCTCTTCCTGCTGTGTTAATTTTAAATTCCTTTAAAAGACTTCTGACTATGAATCTGTGAAGTGGTTCAGTTAATGAATTCCTGAGCTGACTGCATGTTTAAGCACCAAGACACAAAGCGTTTCAGTGTGGCACATTGTAAGCATGTAAGATTATTTGCCATACACTTAAGCACTGAGCTTTCTTGTGGCAGGAAATATTGATGAATTCTAATATATGACTGTACAATGAAGGCTGATGAAGCCTCTAATTTTGCATCAGGGTCCAAAGTGGCCAGTACAGAACAAATAACTAAAATTGTGTTACTACTGTTCATTTTCATAATTTACACCACTGCAATGTCAGCTGCAGTCCGAATTGTGAAGATTATTAATTACTCTGGTGTCATCTAATCAGAGAATATCAGATATCATGTTTTATAATTTGTCTTACTCTCATGCCATTGCTTGAGAAGATGAGTAATTTAGTCAAATCCCTTGATTCACTTTAGGTATAAATAAACATAAATATGTCCTTTCTTTTGAAAGAGGAATGCTGTTATCTCAGCCCAGATTCCAGTCACTAGAAATTCCAGTATGTGAGGGAGAATTTTTTTGAGAGACTTAGAGAAAAACAAACTTTTTTTCTAATCTTATGCAGAGCAAACTGTAAGATTGTACTTAGCTGAAATAGTTTCTCTTAATTAGGTGGGGAAAACACATTTAACCTTCAACTCTTATCATGTGCATGCATACAAAAAAATGAATTATTATACCTGTGCTTATATATGCTCCAGAGATGCTGAGCAACCATTATTTTAACCTAAAGATTTCCCATGTAAGGAAGATAGTACAGTCAAGGTCTTTAAAGTATATGGTACAATCCTAGCTTAATCATCCTCTAAATGATGTGAGCTTTGAAGAAACAGGCAAGAGGACACAGGGTGGCTGCTCTACTGAACCTTTTTTCAGTCATAATTCTCACTGGGATGAATATTCTGTCAAGACAAAGGCAGGGGTAGACATTTTAATAGAATGTCTGTGGATATGGTAGGGAATTATTCCTTGGAGAAGAAGCTTTTCTCTATATCCTCTTGCCCAATAAGTCAGTCTCAGAATTTGATTTTTTCCCCCAGGAATTTCACAGAGAACACAGTTGGGTACAATGTGAGCAGGGGATGTTTTGAATATTTTGGAATGGACAAATGTGTGAAACCAAGAATCCATTGACAAAAAAAATTGTATAGGAAAAAAAGCTGAATATAGAAATCAGAGTTTCACAGTTATAATTTATGGACCACTTTTACACAAATTGTTAATACCCATGATTCGTTGATTATCAACCATTTATGATATGCAATTGGTCCCTCACAGGACATTGGTCTTGATCAGACTGAACAAATGAAACTGGTGGGCATGCATGAAAGGGAGTTTTGTTTTCTGGCTGTTTTTATCACATTAGTTTTAAATTGGAAAACAGAAATAGATTAACAGCTTTCTGTTTATTTCAAAGTAATTTTTCAAACAATATTTTCAAAACAATAATGTTTCAAAATATTTTTTTTCAGAGCTTATTCTGCCCAGAGTAAAAACATTAATCAATGTCAGGATTTGAAATAGCACTTCAAAAGCATAGATCTCTAATAATTCCCATAATTCTACTGGTGGAGAATTCCTCTAGGTAATATCAGAATAGAAGGTAAAACAGATAGTGAGAATATTTGTTTTATTCCTATAATTATTAGTTTATTATTGGTTTTGATGGTGCATGCAGCTCATCAAAGTGAAACAGCTACATTCTCCATTGGTAGTGGTTTTACTGCACTGGACCACACATTTATCTCTTGATAAATGGACTTGGATGATCTCAGAGGTCTTTTCCAACCAGATGATTCTATGATTCTATGAAATCAATGTCTTTGTCATTGTCCAGTGCATCTCCAGTTCTCCCATCAATATTTTTAATCAGTGCACCTCTTCCTCTTAAATTGCAATTAACATCCATTTGAGCAGCATCGGTGTGCTTTAGTCTTAAAATGTAAGAAAAATAAGGATTGCAAAGTGGCAATAAGAGATTTTAAAACATAGTACTAATTAATGAATGAATTTCACAATTATAGTTGGTCAGTGCATATTTCCAGCTCTCACTGAGGTGAGGAAATTAATTTTGTACAAGTGTATATATTGCAGATTATCTCAAGCATTTAAACCTTAAAAAAGACAAGAAAGGAGAGGAAACAACATCAAAAAAACCCCTAAACTTCAGCTCAGGAAATAGCAAATCTCCCTGTACTAATCATAATCTAAAAATGTTTAGCTAGGATAATAAAAATGTCTGCTCACTACCATAACTTATTTTCATGACCTGCATTAACTGTTATGAATGTTTCCCATCAGTACAGATATATCTTTTATCAGTCCAGGATATATTGTTTGCCAGACAAAGCTATTAAAAGAAGCTGTAACAATAGACCAGTCACATCAACAATTAAGCTTATTAAAAACAATGTAAGGGAAAGTGGAAGAAATTGAAATGTGAACCAAGTGAACATAGACACCAATAAACAAAAATAAGGATTCAAGACAGTTATCAGAGTCAGCATATTCAGAAGCTGGTTTTGTTCAACTATGTCTTCCAAAAGCAACATGAAAATGAAGAAATCATTTAGCTCCAGGAGGTTTCATCACAAAATCAAGTTATCCAAAGAAGTTTGGTGTTACAAGTACAGAAGAAAAGTCTGGTTTGGTTTTTTTTCCTAACTGGCTGCAAACCAGGGAAAGTAAAAAAAACAAACAAAAAAAAGCAGTTTACTTCAAAATAATTATTAATAAATTCAATTAATGTTGTGTACAGAAAATGTTAAATAAATTCTGAGATTTCTTCAATGTATAGAACTGATTGGGAAGAGTTTTAAAGCACAGATGCCTGCATTTCTTTTCATTCTCCCACTACCAGCCCTTGATCTACACTCAGTTCAGAATGATAAATGAGTATTTTCACCTTCCTGAGGTGTTTTGCCACCTCTCAGATTTGTCGGGTGATGAATGTCAACTGATAGGACGGGGTAAAGAACGAACCCAGACAACCCTGGCCAGAGTATTAAGGATTCAGCATGTGAGAATCCTGCTCAATGAGTGAAAACAGCATTCTGCTGTAAATAATGTGCAGATCTGGGAATGCAATAGGATTAGGATCTGTGAAATAATCTTTCTGAAAAAAAAATTGAGAGGTTTCAGCTAAACTCGAACTGTATTTGGTTTAAGTGATAGAAAATTGGAAAATTCAGTATAAGGAGAACATCAAAAGTGATTTTTTTTAAATTAAGAAATCTGGAAAAAGGAACAAAAAGGACTTCCTTTTTAGGAAGAGTTTTAAAAAGACAATATTGATCAGTTTCAGTATTTTAGAAATCGAGAGGATTTTAGGAATAAGACAGCTGATCAACTTATTTGCACAAAATAAGTGTCAGGCTGGATTTTTAAGAAGGATTTTCAAAAGAATTGCTACCTGAGCCCCAGATCAGGGTCTGCAGGGATGTTATGGAGTGTCCTTTACGGGAAGCTGCAGGAAAAGGTATAATAAACAACTGCTGGAGGTGGGCAAGGAATATTTGTCCTTTCCAAGAGATAAAATGTGCATGTATACGTATATATAAAAAAAGTGATTCTCCAAATTAAGCATGTCATAATATTTTATGAACCCAAGACATTAGGACCTAAAACTGTCAACTTCTTTTCTCCCTCATTAATCTCAAAATATAACTCAGCTTCCTGCACAAAATTACCTGCTGTAGATTCAAGTAATGATTTCTGTCTAGTTAAAGAGAGCAATAACATATATTTCATGCTTGTCACGCATAGATTCAAAACAAAACAGATATATTTTAAAACTGAACTCTACTTATTTTATGACTGATCAAATCTGATGTTTAATCTTCAACAAGACAGGCTAATTCAGAACTTATTAAAAATTAATTGTGTTCATTTGCTCCTTGAAATTTTGTACAATTGTTTATAATATATTCTGCAAGGAGAGCTTATTTTGCAATTATTTAGCCACTGAACAAAACAAACATTAAAAGTAGGAATAAAGCTTGTATCCTATCAGTCAGCTTTGGTGGTGACTGTGTCAATAGGCTCAAGAACTGAAGACAAACACTCTCAGAGTCGAGTGTACCAGAGGAGTCCTGTAGAGATTTATGTTGGGACCTCTGCTAAGATTAACTAAAAGTGTTTTTGAAAAAGGGACAAACTACTGATGCCACAAAGTTTGTAGGCAACACAAAAATGACCAGGGTACTGAATAAAAATGAGACTTTTAAGCACTGTTGAATGTTCTCATGGAGAAGAAAGGCAAAATGGCAAAAATGGCAGCCTCAAAACTGTTAAATGCAAAGAAAAATACTTGGACTAAAAGAACTATATATGCACCATGGTGTATTATAAATTGTCAGTTTCTATTCAGATAAGAGAATATGGAGTTTTTACAGGAAGTTTTAAAATTATCAGGTCAATTCTTAATAGCAACTCACCAAGGAAATAAAATGTAAAATGTGTTAGGAAATGAACTGATAATCATTCCTTCTACTGTGAGATCACAGATTAAATGTTTACCTACAGCCTCACTGCTTCCAGCTTTTCTTATTTTATCTGCAAAATAGCACAGAACTAAAAAATGGATTCAGAAACTCCACGAGGATGATCAGAGGTGTGAGTTGGTTTAACCCCAGGTAGCAACTAAAAACCACACAGGCACCTGCTCACTCCCCTCTGGTGGGATGGGGAAGAGCATTGGAAGAGTAAAAGTGAGAGAACTCTGGACTGGGATAAAGACAGTTTAAGAAGCAAAGCAAAAGTCATTCACACAAACAAAGCAAACCAAGAAATTCATTCACCACTTCCCATCTGCAGGCAGGTGTTCAGCCACCTCCAGGAAAGCAGGGCTCCAGCACACCTAATGGTTCTTGGGAAGACAAAACACCCTCACTCCGAGCATCCCAACCTTCCTTCTTCTTCCCCAGCTTTGTTCACTGAACATGACTTCCTATGGTGTGGAATATCCCCTGGGTCAGCTGCCCCTGCTTATTTATGGTTCACAAAAAGCCTAAATTAGGACTCCAACTTGGAAAAACAGTAGCTGGCACAACAATTCTCTATGATTTCTTATAGTTTGTCATGATGGAAGAACCAAGGACACCCAGTGAAATTACTGTGCAGAATGTAATTGAATTAAGTAACTCATTGCCACAAAGTGTGGCAGAGGCTGGATTAAAAATGTGCTTAGAAAGCAAACTTTAAAGCAAATTCATGGAAGAAAGATCCACTTTCAAGTGCACTGATGTAAATGCACTCTCTGGCTGTGGGAGACCCTAAACTGTAGATTGCTGAAAGCTGGAATGAAACACCAGGGGAAATGTCACTCTTTCATTATCCTATTCTTGTCCTTTTTTAGTAAACTTCTGCAAATGGTGCTGTCAGAGATAGGATATCAACCTAAATGCATCTTTGGTTTCATCAGGAAATCTGTTCTGAATTTCTTAACACTGATGCAGAGGAGATACAGTAGGTCATAGTCTAAAAAAGAATACATAAGACCTACTAAAACATTACCCAATTGATTAATAGCTTAAGGATATTAATAAGAAAAAATGATGTATTGTTTAATCAAGCTTATTACATTTAAAATAAATATATGGCAAATATTTTCAGATTTGAAACCAGGTTGCCCAGAGACTGCAGAATTCCTAGGCCCAGAAGTCTTGAAAGGGTAACAGTATTTTTATTGTCCATACAAGTTTCAATTCCTCCTGCCTGTTTGAATGATAAATTCTGCCAGTTGCTTCCTCTCTTGCCTTCAGGGAATTTTGAAATAGTGGTTTAGGAAGCATATAATGCCTGTTACCCCTCCAACTGTTCTGTCTACAAAATGAATATGACTGAAGTATGTGCCGGTATTAAACATGAAGTTAAAAGATAAGATGTTATTTTAGCAGAAAGCAGAAAGAATCTGAGAGTTATTTCTGGGAGTCACATTTTACAGAGGTCAAATATTATGAAAGACTTCAATTCCTTTATCTCACCTGTTAGAAAATCCTTAGAGACTGTTTGTTTATCTACAAGAGGCAGCCTAACAAACTTCTATCTTCATCAGGCAAAAGACACATTTCTTTAATATCAAAGAAAGAAATGTTCAGTTCTTGATATCTCAGCTATTTCACAGCAAAGTCTCTCCTTACTGAAGTTTACTTCACAGTGTCAAAGGGACTCCTATCAGTGGGCAATTTTCTCACTAGGCAATGCTCTCTGCTTCAGTAAAAGCACAAGAAACACCTGCTGTCCTGTGGGTCAGCCTTTACACCTCAAGAACGTGGGTTACCTTCCTCCTACCCTGCCGTGGACTCCGTTTAGAGTTGCCATTTCTGAGGGTGACCAGGCAGGTGACCAAGTGGCCACTGTATGGGGCACATCCAGAAGACCATTCCTGTTAGCCAGGGAGCCTGGAGAACACCAAGTGCACCTGTGTGTCATGGGGATGTTATTGTAAAGCTTCCACAGGTCCTATAATTGAGGATAATTGAAGCCCAAAGAAGTGCCAGCTGCAGCAACGGTGCAGAAGGGGAAAATAAAGCTGCAGCAAAGAGAAGAAACCTCCTGGTTTCTTCCTACAGGGCCAGGGGAAGACAGAGGGCCACAGTCTTACTCTCTGCTAATTATAAGCCTTTTAAAACATCACAGTTGTTCTTAGAAAAACAATTAGAAACTGGACATGTGCTTCAACTGTAAATAGCTAAAGAAGGCAGATTTATTTCGGCCCTGAATACTCATGTCAAGAACCAAAAATTAGCTTATAGCCCTCTTTTCTTATCCTTTCCCTAGGCAGTCCTGCATTATGAGCATTTGTAAATAACAACACATGCAGCACTGTAACAGCGTGGGGAGTGGGGAGAGGAAAAATACCAGCATTGTTCACACGAGAGGTAATTTCATTGAGTTCGCAAATTCTGTGCCTAAGAGAGAAGGAAGTAAAAAGACAGTGAGTTTTTCTTGGCCACTGACAGTCCTTCTCTCAAAGAAACTGTTCTTCCAGTAGAAAAATGAGAAATTTATTATAACTTTTTAAAAAAACCCCTCCAGAAACTGCTGACATAATAAGCTGCAATTTATATGAAAAGCAATATTTTTACTTCTCCAGGGTATTAGAGTTCCTCATCCATTTCTCTAGACTACATTTCTTAACTCTGAAATAGCTCAAAAGACTAGGAGGATCTTAAAAGCATTGACAACTCTGCAAGGAAAAAAGCAAAGCACCATTTTTATCTCTTCCCCACCTGCTTTCAGCAGGTGTGTGCACTCAGAATACACAGCTTTTACACATTGTGAATCTTGTATAATTTAGAACTTCACGCTCTACACATTTCAAATTGGTTTGACCCTTTTCCCTCCCAGGCACACACAAGAACACAAATGGAGTTTTACTCTCTTTTTCAAAGCACTGTATCCTAATTTATTCAGGGTTGCCTTTTAGAGTGGTTAAAAAAGCATTTTAATTAACGTTTTAGTCAGAAACCTTCCTCATGATTCTGTGGTGAAGAGCCAAGCATAAAAGTGACTCTGTGAGTATTGCATATTTTGTTGTAATTCTCATATTTTTGGACATAAACTGACTGTCTGGCAATCTGTTCACATCTCCATGACTGAGTGATGAAAATGGATGCATTTAATTATTGAACTCTACTTTATTCAATAGCTTAAAACTACATTTTTGTAAATAAGGAGCCACTGAGGGATTTGGGATTATTTCTGCCTTTCCAATAAATTTCCTTGTCCAGCTACTATTTCCTATGTACAATGGGAATTCTCAGCTGATTACAACAGATAAGGACTGCACTGTCTTCCTCGCTCCTGTTCTGTCATCAGGGAAAGACAAGAACAAAGCAGAAAACAGACAATAAGAATTCTTGGCTAATCCAAGATCTATGCACATGAAATAAAGTGAAGACCCACAGCTCACTCATACCATTTTGAACCAAGATGTTCTGTCCTGTCCTGTAAAGGAAGAAAGCTGTAGTCAGTTTCTAATTAATCTGTCATTTTTTCTTTGGAAGCAACCAGTTTCTGAAACAAACCTAAACCAGTAATTACACAATTACTGGCTTTGACATACCTTACTGCACTCCTTAAGACTTTCCATTGGAGTGTTTCTTAAAAGAAGTATGAAAAAATAGACCATAAGAAGTGTTATGCTTTTGGTTTGCTTTTAGAAAGAACAATGATACTGGTTTTAGATTTGCAAGTTTCTCTGCTGCTTGGATGTAAATTATTTTATTCCCAAATCCACTTTTTTGGGTTTGAAGAGTCTCATTTCAGCTGAAAACTGCCAGTTTGTGTGGAGACACAGCTCAGGGCAGTGAAGACTCTCTCACTATGACTGTTGCATTGTCTCCTTGTTCCTTTTTCTTCTAAAGGCTGGTATTGTCCAGATCCCCACTGTCTACGTTTGACATAGCTCTGTGTACCTTACTCTGGAGGATGTCCTTCGTTATCTGAAGGACTTTTCTCTGCTTACACCTCTTCCATGGAGAAGTGGTCATTCTGCCCTCTCTCTTCTGTCCATTAAGCCAACCTTTTGCTAACCTTCCAGTGGGCTATGTCAGAAATGCACATTTTCAAGACAGTTTTTCATGTTTGTTACTGAAGTTATCCAAAGTCAATGTACCATTTTTTGTTTTCCTGAACCACCTTCCTTGAATGCACTCTATGAAATTAAAAATATTTAATTAGCCCAACCATATAATTCCAATGTAATGAAAGTCAGTATTTTTAGAGCAGATTAATGTAGTATATAATTTTACTAACAGAGGAACATTTAAAAGTGTTAAGTAATGGCTTAGAGGGAAATAAAAAGACAATAAAAGAATATAAGTAGTGTACTCTGAATTAAAATGATGTTAAACCGTCCATTTAAAAAGAAGTTTCACATACCCTTTTTGTTCCCTCAGTTTTCAAAGGAAGTTTCCTGAGCTCTGTCTATGCAGCAGTAGTCCAGGAATGTTTCATTCCTGCTGGTTCTGTAGATTCATTCTGGGATACGATCCCACTGAGCATGATCTCTCTCCCAGTTAACACTGGGACACTTCCTGGGCTCACAGGAAAGAAGAGGCCACAGGATTATTCCCGTGGGTCTCTGAACTGGATTATAATGGGGACAAGAGTTGGGTGGGCACCAACCTCACAGTGAAAAAACAAATACTGATTTGTGGTGCTCAACCATCACTCAATTTCTTTATTTTCCACAAACATATCTTCGTTGGAATTCTTTTCCTTTTATTTAAAAGTTCTTTTCTTTTTATTAAGCATTGGGTTTCATTATGTGCTTTCTTTATTACAACTTCTCTTCACAGACTAAGTATTTAAAATACCTACCGTTTTCTCATACAAATGTTCTAAATAAGTCATGTAAAAATCAATAAAGCCACTTAAATTAGGAGATTAATATTCATTGTGCAAATTAAAAAAAGAAAACAACAACAAAAAATGTTACTAAAGCCCAACCCCAACGTTTCATTAAGTCTCACAGCTTAATAAAAAAATCAATAAAGTCAGAGAGTGCAATTTGTAGCTTAATATATATCAAATTTCCTTTGTATGTGGAGAATGTAATTGTTTAGTGTTGTAGGTATGTGTTTCAAAGCAAACAAGGCACATGGTAGCAGTGGGGCTGTGTGTATTGGCCATAACCGAGGGACACCTCATTGGCACACAGAAGATAACAACACACCAGGGGAGTTGTCTGTGTGTTGCACAGCACAGATGGGAAATTGGTGTGGTTCAGAACAGGTGAAATCTCCCCAGGTTTGAAGTGTTAAGAACAGCTAAGAGGAGGAAGAGGACAGATACCTGTGCATCAGTCCCTGAATTTAGCAGTGTTAATGCAGTGTGACACCACGCACAGGTAAGCTACTACTGCTGTTCAGGTGAGGGTCAAACCCACCACCCCAGCAGCCATTACAATCAGTATATCTTTCTGAATCATTTTTTTCCAAATGTCTCAAACAAATCAGATATTTAGTATATCCTGGGATGATTTTTTTTTAGCTTTGATTTCTGTTAATCTCCCGTGACTGTGTGTGTGACTTGAGTGGAATTTGTTGCTAGACAAAGATGCAGAAGATAGAGAGACACTGTTGGATGACGTTACAAAGCATCACTAACTGCAAGAGTGACTGACTAATCAATTGTAGTGCCTCTTCCCAAATCCTAATTCAGGCAAAAACTGGAGTGGGTTGTTGTATGGTAAAGCACAGACTCAAGCTTTTAACCTACTTATTGATGAAACCCACAGGGAAAGGATATGAAGAATAGTTTTGCCTAAAATTCAGCTAGATTCCCTCAAACAAACACCATCTTCTACTTACCAAACTGCAAAGAGTTTGTCTGCTAGAGAAATTTCTAAAGATCTCTCTGCTGGGAGCTTTATGTAAGAGTGTACCACGTGCCTTCTGGTAGTGTCTCTTCATTGAGACATCATTCAGCCACAGATTCTCCACAGAGAATAAATCCTCAAAGCTGATAATGCCGCGGATGCGATCCTGAAGGAGAAGACAGGCAGTTCATCCACATGATGGCACAGCACTCCCCATCACCAGTTTATGCCTCTGTGGAGGGTGAAACCTTCTTCATGTGTGGTGAATATGTAGGCAGAAAATCACAGGGGAAAATTCAATACTGGGAATGGCAAAAAAAAATGTCCTAAAGAAGCATAATCCGGTGCTAACTGGAATTCTTAAATTAATATAAAAAATGCACTATGATTGGCCACAAAGCAGAGAAAGGTACACCAATTTTTAACCTTAAAATTCTGTGATAATGATATAATGGCTTCTAAGGAACAGAAGTGATGTATTTACTTGTGGGGTTTTTTTCATTCCTTTAATCCTCATTTCTGTTACTGACTGAAGGAAAACAGCAGGAAATTGCAAGTGCTGTAAATTCTGAGCTGTTGAAAGTTCCTTCACCTCGTGGTACTGCCCTCCCAGTCACTCACCCTTTCATCTGGCACCATATTAGAACCTAGTGAGATGTCTCCAGGGGACGTCTCAAGCCTGAAGCAATCCTTGTGGAATTTAGAACACGACATCTTTATTTTTTGACAACATAAAAGTAGTGGAGCAGAGACAAGAATCTGGCCAGAGAAAGTTTTTCTCTGCAAAGGCAGATAGTGCTAAAAGAAAGTGTGTTATGTACTAAGTATTTAATCTCTTTTTTGTACTACTTTAAGGTGGCAACATATTATGTGACTTATTTTACTTCTTTAGTCAAAAGACTTTTGCCATCAGGCTGGCGTGGAGCAGAGTTAGAGAAGTAGAAGATCCAGCATTGGAGAAATATAATATTAGCACAGGAAAGTTGCTGGGTGTGTACAAGTGTATGAGTGGGTTTGTGCAGAAGTTTGAATATCCTTCTGCTGCAGTGAGCCAGTGGAAACAGCTTGTTTGAGTTCTTGGAAAGTAATCTGATGCCAGAGTCGGAAAGCTAGACAAAGCCTCACTGAAATCTGCACAAACATTGCCTGTTGAAGGAGGATTGCAAAGAAGGTCATCACCAAACGTACCCTCAAAGCACTAAGCAGGCAGCCTGAGTGTCCTGTGCTCAGTGAAATACTCGTGTGCCTGGAGGTGACTAAAGCCAAGTGGTATTTTCAGCTACTGCTGTGTTCTGGTATTACAGTCTGTGCACTGCAGCATCACCATCTGAAGCAATTCCATTCATTATTATATAATACTTGATTTTCTTTAAAAGAAATACCATCTCCTGAAAGAAAATTGGTATCCTTCCATTTTTAATTTCTTATTTTCCCCTCAGAGGTACCTTAGCTTGAAGCACAGTTATCTTTGCAACAGAACATGTGGCAAGAGCACCATGGGAATCTGTCACCACTTTACACCTTCTGGTTTCTGTTTGTGCATTTGGACCTGCTTGGTTTCCACACACATGAAAACAGGTAGTGCTGTAACAGCAGGTGTGACTGAGAAGAAAAAGAGAGGGAACAGCAGCTTTCACAAGGAATAACAATTTTGGTAATTCTCTAAATAAAAAATAGTCTCTAAAATTTTTTGGAAAATCTGTTTCCATTTAACAAGCCAAGAAATGCATCATAATAATAATTAAAAAAAAAGATAAAAATATGAAAGGATCAAGTGAAAGCACACTATCTCTATTGTTTTTCAGACTATTTTGACTTTTCATTTCCTAACTAGTCATTTCATAATAAAGTATTTCCGTTCCTTTGCAAAACCAAAGCTCTTAAGGACAAAAATAGGAACAAGTGGTCAAGCACTGTAAGAAAATATTTGTTTCTAATGGAGCTAAACACTTCAGCTTGACCCCTATAAAGTACAACAACATTTCAGGTTAACCCAGATCAAATATTTTATTTTATTTTATTTTATTGGTCAAGTTGCTAAATCCAAATCCTATAATTTAACATGTATAAGTAAAGTTTCTGTCTCTTTCTCTGTGTTTGAGGTATGTTAATCAATAAAAACATTCCTTAGCCATCTTATTGCCTTATTATATTGATCTTATTTTCTAAGGTAAGAGAACTGAAATCAATTAAGTAAACAGTCTTCAATAAAATAAATGTCCTCCTTTAATTCATATATTTCTTCTAGACTTTTCAGGGATTCTACAAACTATGAGCAACTTTCACAGGAAAACCAATGGAATTTTAATTATAAAATTGATTATTTTTCTCTCCTGCTATTCCTCTTTCTGTTGGATTTTTAACAAAACCAACCATCAATAGCAATATTTGAAACCAAATAAAACAATTATCTTATTGGTGGAAACTCTTGCAAGTGGTTTTCCAGCATGTGTGCACATTTCAGAAAAAGAAAAGTAATTTTTTAGGCTATACTCAAATTTTAATGGTAAAATAGTTCCAATTTATTTCACCATAGCAAATAGCTAACAGGCTGTATTTTGGCCTTATAAAATTAATATTTTCTACTTAAGCATTTCTCCATTGTTTTAAGTATAAACCTGTTTAGCGTAGAGGTAAATGTTCACAAATTCCAAATTAAGTAACTGAGAAAAACACACCACAAAAAATCAACTTTGCATCAAGTAATTCAGAAGTCTGTAAAGTGAAAATGTCATTGTTCTTGTTTTGTGGTTTTTCCTGGAGGCACTGCTGAAGAAAAGTGAGAGTGGACAGAGGTAAAAGATCAACCTTCCTCCTGTCAGCCCTGCAAGTTATTTGTGGCCAGAGGTGATGTGGGGAAAAAAAAGCCACGCATCTTTCTGCAGCTGGTAAGTGAACAAAACCTGTAGAAATTGTAGGCAGCACCTCCTCCAACTGGATGGTTTGAAATGTTGATAACAAGGGAAAGATTTGCATGTGTTGACCTGACTTCTGATCCGTCTGCTGAAGCGCTCTTTTTAAGTCCGAGTTGGAAGAGACCCAAAAGGATCATCAATCCAACTCTCATGTATGAACTTATGTTCCACAAACATAAGTTCATGTGAACTTTTCCCTTAACACAAGGGAGAAAGCTGAAACAGAAACAAACCCAGCATTTTTTTCCTGTTGATTGGTATTGTGACCTTCATGAGGTCATTCCAGCTCTGATCTTCCTCTATAAAACAGGGATAACCTTCACAAGTAACCCAAAACATACTGTTAATTCACTTGCCATGAGTTACTCTTATAAAAAACCTGTGGCAATGAAAGGGGTAGTTTTAACAGGAGTGAAGGGACAGAGAAATGTGTCAGTAAGGGGGCTTTGATTTTCCCCTAATGCCAATATTTGCACAGCTGCACAACCTCCAAACACATCCCTGAACGAGCAGCTCTGAACTGAGTGCATATCTATAAAACATATCTAATGGTGTTGAGAGATGACATTGGATCTTATAGTCACATTAATTCTATTATACCAATATAAAGTATTTTTAAAGCACAATGAGTGCAATTAAGACATAAGGGAGGGTGAATCCATACAATGCAGAGCACTGAATTTTAATGGGGAGTTCTATTTACTTGCATTTTGTAGTGAAAAGGTATGCGAAGGGGCTGCTCACTTCTACATTTCTTTAGGCCTCTGAGCAAAATATGAGTCTGTTACACAAATTAACTACCTTGGCAGCAAAAGTGTGTTGTCAAGGCCTTTCACACATTTATGCGGGAGCTAGAAAGTGTATGCCAAGGTAACAAGTATCTTTATTTTGTTATCTATAGTCAAAGAAATACCAAAAATGTGAAAGTGGGTTGTGCCCCTGACAGTCCACGATCACTCTGAAAAATAACATCCACTTTCTTGGGGGCATCTCTCTATAGCCCATCATATTAATTTTGACAGCTTCATTTGGCATGTGGTGCATTTCTTGCCTTGGAACTGCTAGATTTGTTTAACTTAAATTGGCAGGAAGAAATTGGGAGAGGAAGGCTACAGGAGATCATGTCTTTACCTCCTTGATGACTGTCCTCAAAAGCAGACAGCCCAGTGACAGCTGTCACCTTGTGGAACTGGAGCCAGCAATGTACAGTCTCCCTTAGCCAAGTGGGATCTGATCCTGTGCTCCAGCCCACGATCATCACTCACCCATTTGTTACCCAGTAGGTGATAGGAGAATGGGGGCACAGGGCAGACTTCAGAGCACCTCCCAGAGAAGAAGGTCATGCTCTAACATGACATTTTAACATAATCCCAGACTCGCCTTCATACAGTCTGGATAGATCTTGTATGGGCCAGGAAAGCTGAAAGTAAAGCCTCTTAATTCACCAATACACAGTTCTGTTCCTTTTCCTTTAAACTTGAAATACAGCCTAGCCAACAACAGGGAGAATCAAAGCATTCCTCTCACATTTTGGCATACTGCCTCTTCCCAGTCTCCAAAAACTCCTCTTTTCCAGTGCTTCATTATCAGCATCAATATAGGCAGAAGATCCCACAGGTTGTAGCATCCTTAGCAAAACTGAAAAGGAAAACCAAACCAGGACACGACTGGGCATAAATCCGAAGCAAAGACCAAGCTTCTGCCAGTCAGATAGAGCACAGTTATTCTCCAGTGCTTCTCTTGCTTGTCACTCGTAATTTTCAGTGAGGCTTTATACCTTTTTCTCACAAAAGCCAGAAGGATGGTTCACGCTCCAAACTTGGCTGTTCAGAAGCTTTGCAGTCATGCAGTCATTTGGACCACTGTGCTTCACTTCCAGCAGGCCACAGATGTTATTCTCCGTTTATTTTTTCCTGCTTGGGTATCAACCTCCATTCCCATTTCCCATTTATTAAAAATCCTTGAAGGAGACAGCTTGGAAGCCCAGTGTGACCAACCACAGTATCTTATGCCAATAAATAAAAGGGTGCCAAGAGCAGATGGAAAAGCTGGGATCTAAGTCACAGCTTGACCCTTTCCTAGCTGTGTGTATTCAAACAGCATTCAAATAGTAGACTAACACAATAAACATATATATTCTTAGGTGAACCACAAGTGGAGCACCATTCGTCAGCTGGAAAAACCACTTACTGATCTGTTTCTTTTCCACCATTATAATATCCTGTGCTGTCACACTACGAATCAAGATCTACCCAATCTGGCTGAGATTAAAGGTGATTTCAGAGTCAGCAAGTGTTGATTTGTTTAAAAAAAATTATGTTAGATACAGAATTCATGAGAGCATTTCCTTTCTGAACCATGGAGCTTCTGGTTCATTTGGCCACGCTTTTATTTTGATGCACCATGTCATTGGTCCTACACGTGTTAAGGCACTGTGAGACTCCAGATTGGGGGTTAGTTGAGCAGGAACATAAAGTAAAACTATGCTGAGTTTCAAGGCAGTTTCCATCTTTCTATTTTATTTTGGTATTTTACACACTTCACTGATTGGAAGGTGGAGGCACAGGTTTCCTCGTACCACCTGACTTTCTGGTCAGAGTTAAGGAATCTCATTATTTGAATTCTGTGAAGATTAAAACCAAAAATCCACCAGGTTTCTTGGTACAAGTGTTCTGGACCCTGTGTGCCAGGAACTGGCATTCACTCTGCTCCAGATTTTGAATTCCAGCCAATCTCAGAATTCTCACAACCACCAACTAATCATACGGCCTCCTACTCTGAGAGAAAAGGCATCCAGCCTCTGAATCCACAAACTCAGCTCTGGCTAAACCTGGATGCTTCCTCCTTGATAACATTTCCAAAGTTTAATATGTTTTTTCTGTTTAATCTGCTAAAGGTTCTTCCTCAGGCCATTTTCTTCTCCTACCCCAAGCTCTGCAATGCTTCCCCACTGAGCTTCACATTGACCATAACTCCTTCAGCTCCCTGTTCTTTATGTTTGCTGCCCTCTGTCCCCATCATCATCTAGGCAAAGATTTAGCTTTTAAAGCCCTCAGTCTACCAAACTATAGCTTTTCTTTTCCTACCATGAGGACAAGACTCCTCAACTGTGTGGAGTCTTTCAGCACTATTTGTACTAAAAACTTACACAAATCTAGAATATCCGTAAGAGTTGGTTATGAATTTTTAAGTCAGATATGAAAAAAAAAAGAAACAGAGGGAAAAAAATGGAAAAACAATAGAAAAATCTAGTTAGGTAGGTCTAAAAATAAGGCATCTCTATAATTCCAAGATCTGCTTCTTTCTTTAAGTCAGACAATTACACACAGCTCAAACCACAGACAATAGCCACATACCTTCTGTTTACAGGGAATGTAAGGTTTCCCTGATTGCTTGTCTCTCTTGTATTTATAGAGTGTTTGGAAGGCAAAATGGATGTCTGCTGTAACAAAAACAATAAAACCAGATTAGGCTTGGGAACAGCAATGGAAATCTCTCCCTGGTGTTTTGCAGTCACAGGTGTGTGACCACAGATAGGCCTTCCCAACACAAACGTGCTCCTTCAGCTATGTGTAAATCTCCTTGAAAGCTACTTCCTGCGGGTCCCTGCTTCAAAGTTTGCTTTGATAAAACACAAATAGCTCATCTGATGTTTCTGCACCTCACCCAAGCCCCTCAGTCACCCTGCCACAGCTACAGCTACGAGCTGGAGAGATCACAGTGTGTGGAGGCAGCAACAGATACATCCGTAAGCGAGAACAGGAGATGGAGCCATAAAGCACAAGGGACAGAATATACCCTTCTATGGTAAAAATTAGCAATAACACTTTGGTGATGAAGAGAAGGGAGGCACAGGGTAGGGAGAATGGCAACAGGACTCTTTCCCCAGCAAGTGTGTTCTCTTTAGAAGAGGTGGAAGTGGCCCTTGCCTTCACCAAAATGCAAAAGTGGTTGTGGTGGAAAGGATAATCCACAGAGAAGTACGAAATTGCATGTGTGCTCTGCACATTGTGGGGTAAAATTCTCCTTCTTACTCACAACGGGGTTTTTTTAGAGTGGTATAAAATCTATGAATGTAAGAAATAAAAACTAAAAAAGAGAAGTCTCCATCAGACTCAGATAAAAAATTTCTTCACCAGAAACAAAGTGCATGTCCAAACAGCTGTACATTTCCTCAAGGGATAATGGTAATACCTAAAAAATATAATAAAAGGGGTGATAAGGCAGGAAGAAACTCCTTCAGCTACTGGTTTAAGTCTTCTCTGTGTCCCTTGGCGTGCAGCCGCGCCTTCTCCTCTCCCAAAAGTCAAATTTACCACACTTCCCTAAACAACCATAGGAAAGAATGGGCACCAAAGGTGAGAGTAATCCTTTTTCTGCTGCAGGCTGGGTAATATCTTCCCACCCTGCCATTCTTTCACCCAATCTTCCTGATTCTCACACATAAGCAGTAATATGCGTGACATAAGTGTCACCTGTGAGCATGTTTATGTCACTGGCTGCCAGTTATTTTATGTAAGATGAATTGCAGCTGCTACATGTTCTTAAGTGAAAAAATTACATGAGAAGAGAATATTTTATTTTACTCTGTTGTCTTTATCTGTTGAAACACAGCACTACCTATTTTCTCAGCAACTGGAAGCTGTATCTGGAATGCTGGAGACAGTTTCCCTCAAATCTTTTATTGCATTTTGTGCTGGTTTTCTATCAACATTCACTTTTCTTGCACAATCCTTTTTATAAACACTGAATAATCTTAGGATTTTAGAGGAAGCAATTTCTGCATTTATCATGTACATTTTAGCTTATAGAGCAATTTCAGGAAGCTGAAAGTAGCACTTATTTTGAAGAAAAACACTTCTTCCATTGTTAGCAAAAGATATCTAACCTGAAACACATTGACTTGTTTTTACAGTTACACAAACCAAATAAAAATATAAAATTACTGCTCCAAATGGCTCATATACACATATTCTGGTTTTTATGTAAAATATCATTAACACCTTATTTATCTGAAACTATTTTTATTAGGCTGGTTTTGGGTAGCATAGCAACAAAAGACAGGAAATGGGTTTTTTTCTTGCAGAAAGTTAACTTTCCAATAAATTTCAAAGGAAATCCAGATCTTTGTGGAAAATATTTTCTCTCATAAAAAAAGACTGTGCTTTTTGAATCTTAAGCAACTTCTTCAATTTCTAGCACATTTTAGACCGGCAGAGATGATCTTGTCATTTGCTATGTTGTCTGGACACATTCTACTGATGTATCTCTTTTTTCTGTAGCACATTCCCACCCTTTGTGCTTCCATAAATTTTATGCCTTTGTCCTGTGTTATCTAAAACCAGATGGTCACCTCAGTTCTCAGACAGAAATTGATTATTCTATGGTGGTGGAGTTATTTCCACTTCATTTACCTTTTTTTCTGCTCATGTCAAAAGACAAAGCTAGAACAGGGAACTATGATTTATTTTCATCTGTTTCAGAGCAGATTGTTATAATTTAAAACCAATTATAATTTAACTCTTCTTCTCACTCTGTTTCAGTTAAAATAACCAAACATATTTTGCCAGTACCACAAATAAGAAATGGAATATACTATAAACAGCCAGTTCTTTGCAAGATCCGGTTTATTTTCAGAGAGGAAACTCTTGTCTCTTTTTATTATCAGCACCAGGCAGAATAGCACAAGCTTCCTCTGTATCCCTCATATATGTGAGTACTTCATTTTGGTGGGGAAGAACACTCTAGAAATTAAAGACAGGGTATGTTTATTGTCCTTCAATTTCTGATCTTTTGATAAGATTGCCAGTTAAAAATGTAGTTGTAATGTACTTGTAAATACCTTGGCTCACCATAAGTACTTTAAACTGAAAAAAATGCCTGACCTCATTAGCCCCAGGTCTAACTATCCCAAAGGTGTGATACCACCTGGAAATCTCTATGGAGTCCTTGGCCAAGTCAAGAAATCGTTATTAAAAACTGCATGAGGTAAAAGAAACAGTCACAGAGTCATAGAAAGTCCCGAGTTAGAATGGATCACAAGCCATAGGACAACCCCAAAAATTCACACCATATATCTGAGGACCAAACGCTTCTTGAATGTTGTCAGGCTTGAATTGCCATGCCTACTTCCCTTTGGAGCCAGTTCCAATGCTCCACCACCCTCTGGGTGAAGAACCTTTTCCTAAGATCCAACCTAAACTTCCCCAGACACATCTTCCTGCCATTCCCTCAGGTCCTGTCATTTTGCATATTGTCAATAATTAAAAAACAAACCAAGAATTAATGACACAAACTAAAAAGTGAAATGATTCCATCAGTCTACCCCATCACTCCATCCTACAAAGACTTTAAAACTTACAGAATACCTGACAACAATGGAAGTATCCTCAGTCTGGGTATCTGTTTCACATCAAAGCCCTCACTCAAGAAAATAACTCACCCCAAAGAGTCAAGTGTTTGGAAAAAAGACAAATCTTATGTTCACCACTGATGGTTATGTAGAATACTGTAAATCAAAAGTTGATTGACAGGCTTTTGACTGAGGATTCCCTGCCTTCTGCCTCAAGACATCAGTGCTACAAATGCTGTGTGTTACAGTTGGCATTGTTAATGATATCTTTAAGGTGTTTAGCCTGCAGGGCGTAAGAGAGCTTCCAAATATGGTCCAGACACACTCTCAAGTTTCAGAAATCAGAAAGCAAAATTTAAAAAAATACTTTAATTGCTTTGGAAAAAGCTACAGCTGTTGAGTAAGTGTCTTGGGTCTCGGTTCCTGCTTTCAGAACACTGTTTTTTCATATTAGCAAATGGAAAGTTCAAAAGCATTAAAAAATATTCATAGGACAGAGACCCCTCGGGGCAATACCTGGTTGTGTAGTGGGTCTTGACAACAGGGGTTTGGGTTTTCAGCCTCCAAGGACTGAGGCCTGAAAGGGAGAGATGGGATTCTCTCAATCAGTTGAGACAAAAACACCTCTGTCAACCAGCTGGTGAGTAGAGCTTTAAAGGAGGAACAATGAAGGAGGAAGATGATAACCCACAGTCAGGTGAGGAGGTGGCAGACCTGGCTGAAAAGTAGCTCTTCTTCATGTGGCTCAAGACAGGTATTCAGTCATGAAATTTATGGCAACTATTTCTCTAAACAGGCATAAAAACATAATTCTTTAAAAGATCTAGGGATGGGACAAACCAAAATTGGTTAATTTCTATTAAATGCTGACAATATTTTTAGCTTTTCCAATCAGCCTCAGATGGAACTGAGAATCCACACTGTCAGACCTCAGGAGAGTGTTGCAGCACTTGAAAAATCACACCTGCAACACAGTGCTGCAAGCCCTCAGAATTTCTTCATGGTCGTGATGTAGTCAGGGACCAAAATTTCAAAAGAAATCTGCTGGATTAGGCACATATCTGGTCCACAGAATAAAACCTTGCTCCGTATTTTGTACGTTGTCTTATCCCAGATGCGAGACCGTTCATTCTCTTTCTCAAGAGGTGTCATTACTGGTGCAACAATCCCTTTCTACAGAAAGACTGCCAAGGGGACAAAACAAAATTGCTTCTACAACCCTATGAAAATGCTGCAGAAGCAACCCTGGGGTTGGCACAGGAGCACGTGCATATGGCTGTGGCATGATCAGGGTGGCAAAGTACATCTTAAGTGCTGTATGTGCAGACCTAGGACTGCTGAAGTGTCACAACGAGATAATTGAAAGCAGTGCCACAAAGGGACACTGCAGTCCACTACGTGAGCTCATTCTGTGCTACAGAAACTGGAGTTACTTAATGCAGCAGCAAATTATTCAGGCTACTCACAGTGATAACCACCTTTCGAAGAGGGTAGACCTAACACTGCCTGTGAGTCTCAGAGATGCTTCCACAGGACACACAACAGAAATCTAGGCTTTCCCAGCTCGACTTTAATGGAGAAACAGAGCCCCAGAGTTTTGCTATAACATAGTAAAATACATAGCATAAATAATTCTCAATTTCAACCCACAAACTAGCTTTCTGTTCAAACCTTTAGTGAACAGCAGCAGTGCCTTCCTCTGTTGCTCCAACTTTGTAAGCATTTCTTGCAGTTAGTCAAAAGTTTGAAACTTTTGATCTTAACACATCTGGTATCAGAAACTCCATGAAGTCACCTAGGACTGCTTTGCTGGTGACCTGCTGCTCAGACATGGCAAGAATTGCTGATAAAAGCAAACCAAGGAAGGAAAAGGAAAAGTATAATAGTATGAGAAGATGGTTACCGAGGAGTGAACTTTACAGACTCAAGATGAGTCTTGTGGGTTAACAGCTTGCCCCTTTCTCACATACAAGGGTATATCCACACGAAATTAGTCTGGTTTAGCAGTCTCTGAGGCTCTCTGCACTGGTTTGTTTAACACTGAGTTGGACAAAGGGCATACACTGTCATTTACCCTCAGTTTATCCTGGGTACTCGGTGGTTTCCGATGATGCAGCTATTCCCTATCTGTTTGCACGTTGCCGTTAGACACCTGCCCACTGAGTACCTATTTCACAGTACACCCTGATTTGGCTTTTCCAACTTAGAATATTTCTGTTAAAAAAAACCCTTTAATGTAACTGCACTTTGGTTTCAATCTGTGAAAACACTTTTCATAATACCTCAAATATTTTAAAATATTTAAAGCATATTGGCTTCCTGCAAATTTTATTTCCAGTAAACCGAGAGCTTTGCATTTTAGAAATTTGAAAGACTCTATATAAAAATACAAGTTCAAGCTATGCTTGAGAACTGAATAAAACCATATATAACAATTCTTAAATATGAGACTTATCTTTGGAGCGCAGAAAATCTTCAGTAAGAAAATGTTAATTCATTCATGTGTTCTGAAGAAAAGAACATGTTTAATCCAAAGACTCATAAAACGCTCGGAATACTCAACAGCAAACTAATTTCTGCTATCAGTTTCAACCATACCAAACACAACAAGATTTTTATGCTACTGCTAGGAGGAATGCTGTTACATGGGAATACACATCATTTCCAGAACGAAAGCAAACAATATATTCTATGCAAACAGAATAGATCTTACAGACTGACACCGAGTTTCAAACCCTCAGGCACCCAAGTCAGATGATGTGAGCTCTACCTGTTTCCTGTCTCTTTTTTTTGTGGTACATAAACAATAAAGATAGCGTGGAACTATCCCATAAGCACAGTCTTACTTGCACCTGTGTGTAAAGACCTAATGATAAGCAAACTACTCATGTTAAGAGTAACTTAACCAATGTAAATAAATACTAAAGAGTCTGCTGATTTGGGACTTAAGTTTTCCACTCCTTTTCAGCTGCAAGTCAGTATCACAGGGGTAGATTAGGGACAATTTCAAGAAAAGCCAAACATATCTTGAAACTAGAAGAAGGAAAAATGGAGTATCACAGTTTTTTTCTTCAAAAAGTTATATATTCCTGTTAAGAATTACTTTTTTTGGCATGTTTGTGTTTAGCCAGATGCAGTTGAGTAGTCTCATCCACTCCCTTCAAAAAATCTCTTTGATCATTTGCTTACTCACTTAGTATCAAAGTGCCAAATGAATAGCAACACTCAGTTCACCATATGCAGGCAAAAAAAATAATGGAGAAAACATAAAGATTTAGGTACAGTTTCAAAAATTCCATGTTACTGTGCTGGCTTCTTTCCTATCAGTGACTAAAACTGACCCAAATGACATACCATACTCACTTAGGAAAACACAGACATTATTGCATGTATTTCTCACAGTAATGTTGATATTCAAACTGGGTGTTTTACATTTAACTCTTATAAATCTAAGGACTATCTAAAGATGAGGAACTAATGCAGGGGCATATCTGAAGGCTGTGAGTTACAGGCTGTCCAAGAGGGGAAGCTTTTGTTTAAGGTATGATCTCTTTTTAGTACACATAATTTTACAATATTTTTTTAACATAGATCACATTTTAAGATGCTGTGGGATAGGCAAGAGGTGTAAAGCTTTGGAGAATTTCACTTTTGTATTCCAATAAATGTCTAAATGTCATGCTGTTCTTCACCCTGCCTCACGGAATGACAAGCTTCTCTCTGGAAATCAGTCAAAGAACAGTGAAAGACATTGCTGCTGCCTCCTTTCCTGCAGACTTTCAATGGGAAATGGAAAGAAAAATTAAAGGGCAGGAATAAAAAAGTGTACCTTTATGGTCAAGATGACAGTATACAGCCTAAGGGAATAAGAATTGCTGGGCAAGTCACCTGAGCTAAAGATTTTGTATTTTTCAGATGCTGGATTTACAATATTTGCCCAATCTACCCTCAACTGTGTTTGAGATCTCGGTCTTGTCACTTTATTATTTCAATAGAAATGCCTCCCATTTCAAGCAACACATGTTATCCAGGGAGATTATTGAGACCACAGCAGAGATAAACTCCCTGTTAATAGGTGTCACATGAAAATTCATTTTTACACCTGTAGCCCTGGGCATGCCTTATTGCTCTGAAAGACGGCACGTGTGTGATCTACTGACATGCAGGAACCTTGTTGATTATTGGAGATTTGAATAGCTTGAGGTTTCTTAGGCAAGTTTGACTTTTTTGTCTGTTTACCTGTTAAACTGTGTAATTCATAAACTGCAATTTCTAATGGCTAAAAATATTTTAAACATAGAGGACATTGTGCTACAGATACCAGACTGTAACGGAAGCGGCTGTGTCCAAGTCATTAAACTGTATAAGCACCCAAAACAGGGCAACAGCACACAAAATGCCTTTGGACACAAATGCCTTTGTGCTGTGCAAGTTAATACAAATCAAAATCGTGACAGAAACCATTGCCTTTTAAGAGTTTAAGTGAGTGAATTCCAGAGAGAGTGTCCTCTGACGCAGTTTAAATTACTGGCATTGGAGAGGCCCTGGAGCCCAGATTTGGACCAGTATTTCCAGGACAGCACAAGACAAATATGGCACCATCCCTCCTCACAGATCAAGCCCTATCCAAGCTTCAAATCACTGTATTTACAACAGGAAGCCCAGACTCTTCAAATTAAAATTCATCAGCTTTATTTCTAACATTGTTAAACACAACCGTATTTTCTAACTTATTTCTCAGAAGTGAAGAAACAGTTTCTAAGGAGGTTCTCAAACAGGACTACAACCTCAACAAATGCCATTGAGGGCATTCAATTGAATTGAAGCGAATTGCATTCCCTCATGGACAGCAAGTTGACAATGAGCCAGCACTGGGGACAAGAAGGTCAGAAGGTCAACACCTGATTAGCTGTCCTCAGTGAAGTTGAGATGAGTATGCAAACACATGTGATACAAGGAGAACCTCTTGAACAGAAGCTAAACCCTGTTTAAATGCATTACAGCAAATTGCCTTTGCTGTAATCACGAGAGGATACGACTCCACTCACTGCAGCTGGGCTGAAAGCCAGGCATCTGTACCTGTCCTTGACTGTCACACGGCCTGGGGCTTCCGTTATATAAAAATGGTGCTTTGTGAGAAAGAATAGCCTTCTTAAAACATTAAATAAAGGTAAAGGTGACAGAGGTTGGAATACAGAAAGCAGAATAATCAGTGTAGAGACAGCCTGCCCTTAAGGGCTGGAAGGAAACTTGGGAGCTCACCTTTAAGATTTGGCTATAGATAGTGCAAAGTAGAATTTAAACTGTGAACCTGGTCACTAACGGCACCGACTGCGCTGGGCCCCAAAAGGTCTTTTTAGTTTTGAGAAAGCTTCCCAGTAAAAGTCTGAGGTTACGGTTTGTGGGATTTTTGGAGCATGTCTGTAACTTTTTACAGCCCTGGTTTAGGGGACAGGCTAAAAAAGCACTGCCAGTGGATGATTTTATGTGTATGAAATACCCTGTCCTAGAAAAAGGTAATGCAGGTCTCACCTTCCCAGGTGAATCCAGATCGTTGTAGTAATTCAGAGGATAGTGGTCTTCACGTGGTACTAGGAAGTGAGACTCTCTTCAGTCCTCCTCTGTCAGCTTTTCCTCTAGACATCTGTTTCATGGGTTCAAGTGACAAAATGAATGACACTTTATTATAGAGCTGTAACTGTTTTCCTTCTCTTCACTCACTCTTTTAGATCAAAGTTATTGTTTGCAATTAGCATCATTTTCACTGCATAAGTACATTCTAAAAGCATGCTTTGTATTTCCTCAAGAAGTTTTTATGCTTTTATTTTTTTCAAATAATGTGCCCTTTCTTGAAAGGCAATGCAAAGCAGAAAGAAAAAGATTATTTTAAGGTGATAGGGTACATAAGTGCTCCTGTCATGAACGCCTTCAAAATAGCTGTTTTATGCACTGAGAGAAAGCAGCTTAAAACTTTAAGGCTCTTTCTCATCTCAGTAAAATGTGCCTTTTTCACTGCCTGCTGCTGAGTTATGAATGGTAATAGTGAGAGCAATACAGTGGCAGTAAGACATGTGCTATGGGTTATTGACAGGAAACTCTCCACAGACATGATCAAACTTAGAGACTCATCTTCAAAGTGTTCCGTTAGCAACAGGAGACAAAACTGATGAAGAGCTGAAGCTTTCTTTTGTTTGGATTGGGACTCAGAGCAGGTGCCTCCAGGGCCACTATTTGTCATTAAGCAATCTGAGGATATGCTTTGTATCCTGAAAAAAAGGTGAAGAAAAGAAAGGTTAGGACTGCAGGCCCAAGAGAACTGGTTTGGTTAGGAATTTTGTGTTCCTATGGGTATGAGGCAATGGATATGGGCTGAGGATTTTCATAAATAAAAAGAGACAGGCCATTGAACTTCATTCCCTGACCAGGAAAAGCCACTCTCCACTTTCCTTTTTGAGAGTTTCTATAAACAGCATTATGGCTTTGTAGCTTTGCTGCTGTTTTCATTCTCCTGAAACTCAGCACAACAAACCAAGTGAAGCAACACTGAGTCTTGAAATGATGAACTGACCCACTTCAAAGTCTCAGCACTCTTCTTTCTCAGGAGCACTTATGAAACAAAAAACTCTCCTTTTTGACTGCTGTTTACATCAACCAGTATATAAAATACATAGATGCATATAACAGCTATTTGTAGTTAAGGCTGTTTTCCTTAAAACTACAAAACAATAAACATACTGAAAAACAAATTCCAGGCAACACAAAGCACAGTGAACTACGTTCATAAGCTAACTAATATTTACTTCTTTAATTCACCAGCAAAGAAAAAAAAGAGCCTGATATGAAATTGATGGGGAATGAAAGCTCAAGAAGCAGAAATTTAACACGAATCCTTTTTGGCTGGAGGATTGCTTTTTTTCACTCTATCTCTGTTACCATGGTGAATTTTGTGAAGAAAATCCAAGAGTTTTGAAAAGCCTGTGACTGCAGTCAGTTATTACTGACTGTGCTTTCGTATCCGAATCCCCAATCTTTAAAATCCAAAACAATGTGTGTTGCTAGAGGAGGATGGGATGGATGCTGCAAATGCTGTATGGGTGCATTTTAATAAGAAACATCAATAAATGACACACTGGGAAAATGTTGACTGAGAAGCCTAGAAAACCACTTAGATCAGTTTGGATGGTAATTGCATCCTGCTATAGCTAAAGTATCCCTTGTGCAAGAAATAACTCTGCATTTACATTAAGTGTGGAAATAGCTAGATTCTCTCCATCTTTATAGTGTCCTGGGAATACTACTCTTATCAATGGAAAGCAGAATGAATCTCACTCCTTTTGAGAATTCTCAACTCTGTGGCAGTTTTGACTGTCCTGATAAATATCTTTTTAAGAATCCTCCTCTGTCTGTAAGCTGAGCACAGGAAAGTAACCTTGGAAGTCAGAGGAAAGTCAAAATATGAACCATGGGTAGCAAGAGGGGAACATCCTCTGAGTCCTAAGAATGAAGGACAACAAATGTTAAGTGCTGTTTCACAGTTATTTATCATCTTTTGTGACTTGCTACAGATCAACATGTGGAAGGCAAAAGAGTGTTGACCCATGTGGCATGTCACTTGTACATAATTCAAGAAATAAGCTTAATTTTCCCTGCTTTTTGACCCTTCCTCTACCCTGCAGCCACCTTCAACATTTCTGTATTCTCTTTGGTTACAAACGCCAATAATAGCAATAAAAAATATTGTTTCATGTCTACTGGTAATGATTTTGGACAGCCCAGTCCTTCAAAATTACCAGAGTTACTCAAAGCTGAGGGATGTTACAGATCATCACTTGCAACCTGGCTTGCAGCTACTTCTGAGTCTTTTAGAAAGACTGGAATTTTTGAACAATATGTGTAATTGCATAATGATTGTAAAGACACAAAGAAAAGAGAGGCGTTTATCTTTTTGTGAAGGGGGATGTTATGGGTTGTTCTGCAAGGCCTAAATATCTCCAGAAAGTCACATATGTTTCTTCATCAGAATATCTCAAGATAAATTTTTTAACTCTCTCATTAAACTACCATTTATTTCCTGAGTATAAATGAGGAATCAGCATTTGTGCTTCAAATGGGGACATTTTTCACTGACTTCAGCTAAGTGACTTCATGGAATTTCTCTGCTATATATTTCTTCTCCTTGTTCCATTAAAAACTGTATACCTATAATTTCTGTCTCTAATTTAATGTTCTCTGGATGTAATTGTGGCTTATGTAAATTTTTCCAATATACTAATGGCTTGAAGAGAATTGAAACTGAAGGCTATCAAAGACCTGCTAATGAAAGGTCTCACTAGAGGCACCATAAGAGAGGAAAGACTGACTTTCATCAGTGTAATTCTGAGCTGAGCTGAACTACCCTCAAATACAACTTTTAAATCTTTAGTTCTTTGAAGAAAGTAGTATATATCTAAACTTTCCTCTACAATTCCTGAGCTGGACTGGTGTTAGGAAAAAAGGCTTCAAGATGTTCATTTTCTTCAGCAGTCTGAACTTTTTTGTCATAATACACTCAGACCATTTGGGGTTTTAATACCTGGAAATGATGCCTTTTAAAAGTAGCAAAGAATTTTGAAGAATTAATTCCTACTAGAGCAGGTGAGAATACAGTACCTTTGGGAAAGCTAATGCATAACAGTTCTTTGCCTTTGGGCTCCTCTCTGTTCAATAGACAAGAAATGCATCCCATCATCATCTTAACATTTTGTTCTATAGGAGATAGTCCCAGAAATTCTTATTTCTATGCTTCGTATTGCTACTGAAATGAACAAGGAACAAAAGCAATCGCTGTTAAAGGAGCTACAGTCACTTCACTCCCACAGTGCTTCCTCTCCTCTCCTCTCCTCTCCTCTCCTCTCCTCTCCTCTCCTCTCCTCTCCTCTCCTCTCCTCTCCTCTCCTCTCCTCTCCTCTCCTCTCCTCTCCTCTCCTCTCCTCTCCTCTCCTCTCCTCTCCTCTCCTCTCCTCTCCTCTCCTCTCCTCTCCTCTCCTCTCCTCTCCTCTCCTCTCCTCTCCTCTCCTCTCCTCTCCTCTCCTCTCCTCTCCTCTCCTCTCCTCTCCTCTCCTCTCCTCTCCTCTCCTCTCCTCTTTCATCTCCCATTAAAATGCTGCTATTGTTGGGTTTTAAAGTCTTTAGGTTTCTGCTAAGTAAAACCATGGTTTTCATTGCAGGTGACTATTCTTTTCTATGACCTCAAGATTTTTATGATGATTTATCCATCAGAAGATGGGGAGAGGAAGGAAAGGGATATTCATCTAGGTTTACAAAAGCGATAATAAGTTATTCTAGACACCATTCTATCTTAAAAATTTCTGAGCAGAAGGATTATCTTTGCTTTGACTTCAACAAGCTTTGACTAAAGCCCAAGGTGAGCAACAAATATACACTGTGTATTATGTTATTTTATAATTTTTTTTTTGGAATTGCAAACCTTTCTGCTTCTTCTTAGGACATCTTTTAGGGAATGAGAAGTTTTCTCTCTTTCTCTTCAAAGATGTATTATACCTGTTCACATAAATGCTTAGCAACCTTCAGTCAGTGGAGATGGCTGATAATGCTGGCATTAACCCAGTAAGAAGGAAAACTTGAGAAACTGCAGGATCTTAGGAACTATAGAGTTAATACAAAGATAAAACACAGCAAGTGGAAATGGTCACTGGAGGAGCAATAGTAGCCTTGCAAACTAGATAAGTTCTCGTTCATCAGGGAGGATTCCTTTCAAAGCTGAAGGAAGACATCTGTATTTACAGGTTGGTAGAGGGAGAAAATCCCTCAAGTGTCCCAGAGACCTCTGAATCAATAAGTAAATACTTGTGACCATTATGGGGCCAGTGCTCACACTGAAGTTGTAATGGAACTCTCAGCTTCAGATCAGAGGACTCTCAGATGGTCTCAAAAACCCATCAGGAGGGGCCTTTCTGCTTCTGTGTCTGCAGTTCTGCTATTTTCCCTTTAATAACTGACAACACAGGGAAAAAGCAAACATAATTTGTTTTCAAAGGCATCCAGCCAGAGGGAATCTCAACGTTTTCCTACAGAAAAACTTTATTAACTGTTCAGGTGAGAAAAACACAGAAAAATATACAAGTTTAAAATAGAGTAAAATATCAAAAATATCAATAGGTAAGAGCTTTGGGATTTGTGTGAGTGTGTAGGATTTCTCTTTTTATTTTAGTTTAGTTTTACCAATATCAGTTATCACATCTATAGGGAGAGCTGGGGTTTCATGACTGATGGAGGAGTGAGGAGCCTTAGAAAAATTTGCTTTGCAAAGTGCTGGGTTCTGTTTAAAGCTTCCCCCAGCAGAGAAAGAAAGGTATGTCTTATACCTGCCAAAATAAAGACAAATTAAACTAATAATTTAGTAATAATACCAGATTCCTCTTCAAGTGTTTCAGTGAAAAAGATTACTTACATTTTTATGTTACTCAGGGAGTAAGAATATCTTTACACTACTAAAAGAAGCACGAGCATTTCCTAGCTTTCTTGATTAAAATTATGCTTCAGCAATAAAATGAGGCAAGCAAAACCTCAGGATGTGGGTACCCTAAGGAATTTCTGAACACGCATGCACAGGTTTTTCAGTTTCTTTTAAATTTGAAAACCAAATCTTGAACTGAAGGGAATTTCTCTTTGAGCAGCTTGCTCTGCCATCGCCGTAGAGGCAAGGCACAGCGGTAATTACATCTTACTCTTTCAGATTATTAAGGATATCAAGACTTTTTCCTTTGGGATGAAGTGTTCCCATATGGCAGAGTTTTGCCATTAATACTGGTGGAAGAACTCGTACACCTGTGCAATCCCATGCCTTTGACAAATGCTTCATTTCTTCTGCTCCCAACAGGTCCCATGGAACCACAGTCAGGGCCGCGGGCTGTAAACCCCCGGTGCCTCAGGGCTCAACCAGCCTGGTTGTGTTGACTTGAGGAGCTTTCTTTGCTTGACTACTGTGAAATGACTACTAATTAATGCTAATCTGAATGCCGTGAGCAGAGCAATGCTGGAAAGTTCTTTCAGAGTTATACTCAGCTCTGTCACTCCTGTTAGAGTTCTGGTAAGTGCACCTGGACTTGTTTGACACAAGCACCTGGGCTGTTCACCTTTGCTATCTCTCTAAAGTGGTTTTTTGATCCTACAGGCAGTTAATTAGATCTGCTTAAGGCCAGTTTTGCTACAGGCATGGGAATTTTTCTTGCTATAGTGACTTCAGAGTACCTATATCATCTTAAATGCAGAATTTGGGGAAAAATCTTTTAAGAAAGTTCTTATTTAATGATAATTTCTACACGTGAAAGTAGGGATTTCTGTTGTTTTGAGTCTTCTACAATTCAGTAAAAGTGGACTGACTGTTGTACTTGATGATCTTAGAGTCTTTTCCAACCTTCTATAATTCTACTATGTGAAATAACTGAGGCATATGAATTATGATGTCTGCAGAATGTTTTGTTTATGAAAATGATGTTCTGATTGTTGTATTAGTTTGGGAAAGAAAAGGATTTTTTTCTTTCTTGTGTAACTCCCAAACTGCCTCTATGAGCTGTTACTAAGCTTCATTTCTGATTTGTGCTAGCTGAGACCAAGACAATTCAATAAAGAGATGAGGATGATCAGGGAAAAAGAAGCCTTGTTGTGCTCAGACTTCCGGGGCTGTCTTCAGGAGATACAGGACACAGTTACCAGTAATCTCTGAAAGAGCTCTGTAGGGAGGAAAAGAGAAAGTAAATGCATTTTAAAAGTTGTCACTGGCAATCCTTTGAAGTGCTTATGGATGTTGACAGTGTAATAATACCACCTGCCTCTTGGTGACAACGGAGTGGATTGGCATTTTTTTATAATAATGCAACACATGCCAAAATGTACAAGTTTACAGCTAAATTAGAAAAGCATAGTTTTGCTGCATATTTGTTTAATATGTGACAACTGGTAGGATGCACAGAAATGGATTAGGTTCTCTGTACATAAATTCTGCTAAAAAGAGATTTCTGCTTCTACAATAGAAGAGGTAAAGCGTATTAATTTCACCATGTTAAGGAAGTAGAGACTGGAGTAGAATTTCCAGGAGCAGCCTGCCAAACGGGGGGAAAAGGTGGAAGAATTAAAATGAGCTGCTGAGAAAACAGCAGTTGGTTTTGATGTGACAAAGAGTAGGCCATTTGTGGAGAATTGGGGAAGAGAACAGACTGTATCATGACTTTCAAAGTAGCAAGGGCTGTGAGGCCCTCTAGCTGATGGTGCTGAGGAAACTGGTGATTCTCAGACTTCTAGGAATGGAAATTAAAAGGTGATGTGTGTGATTATAGCCTCACTTAGGAGTAGATTGAGGAATTGTGAGATTGTTTCCTTGACCCATTTGGATAAAGAAGCCATTTGGCCATCTCTTTCTGAGAATGTGATTTAAATGCTGAGTGAGCAGAGATACACAAATATAGCTCAGCTGTTGATAACTGTGATATCTGTTTTGCTTAAATCAGCCTCTAGAATCTCAGCTGAGAGCCTGATGGGTTTTTGGAAGGCCAGAGGAAGTTTATCATTCTCACAGTCTGATGGGTCCTGGATAAAAGAACAGTTGTGAATTTACAGGAAAGCAAACCAAAAAAAGAATTAAGAAGGTACCAACATAAATTAAAGGTTGTGTGTAAATGCATGTTGTAAATCCCTGTCATTAATAGGCATCGTGACCAAAGGTTTTAAAGGAATTTAAAGTCAAAGGAATTAGAAACCTGTAGTGTTATAGTGGATAATGGTTTCTCTTTGGACTTTTCAGTGTATAGGGGGTGAATTTTTTTTCCAGCAGTCAGCTGTTTTGTTGGGTTTGCAGAGGAATTTCACACAGATTCCAGTGTAGATTACAGATTCCCTGGAAATTGGGGTGGGGTGTTCTCCAAAGAATTATTTAATGTCATGACTAAAATTGAGTGTGGAATGAAAGTACACTGATAACTCCTGAAACTCAAAGCAAACTGTTTTGGCACAAAGTTTTAATTCTCAGTTCAGGTGGTATCTGGAGATAGGTTATTCTATATAATGCTCTTTGAAGGGTTTCTTTTTGCAACATGTACTTGCTACTTTAGATAAAAAAAATTTAATGATCATTTGAATGCCTAGATACAAACCAAAGTAGTGGCATTTTAAAGATCTCTGAATATATTTGCACAAGCTACCTCCTGCTGCACAAGTGAACTGATGGGAGACCATGATAAACAGTAAGACAGAAGAGAGCAGAGGTCAGAACACTGAATAGCTTACAATAGTACAAAGTGATCTTTATTTTAATTTTATGTTTTAGGAGAAAAAACTTACCTTTTTTTTCAGTTGAGGTTTGTGTATCTTTGCTGACTATTTGTTACTTGTTTATTTTCCACTATTCAGGCTGGTATGAAAAATGAACTACCTGAAGGGGAGGAAAGAAAGGTCAATACAACACATTTATATTGCACACAGGGCAGCAATGGCAGCAAAATAATTCAAGTATTATATCATGGGATTTTAATTTGCTAATAAAAATAAGGCACCTAATTTTGGAGCTCTTTTTCATGGTGTTTATGAACAAGAAATCTTATTTGAGAGGAAAGATGTATTTCTCAAAACAGGAGTGTTGAAAACTCTGCAGGAAGAATGCAAGCAATGATGTTTCCTCCCTCTGGAATTCCGTGAGCTTACACACAACAGGAAGGTGTGCGTTAGACCTATGCAATCACTGAAAGTCTGGGGTGAAATTATGCATTTCATGTGCAGACAGGGGAGTTCTGCATTCAAATGGAAGACAAAACAATTTATCAGTGTTACAGGAGTATTTTTGCAAAGCATTCATATTGACTCCTCATTATAATTGCTTTGTCAGCACAAAGTGCTTCTCATTTTGAAGCTTCAAAAAATATTTAGCACATGTACTGTAAAATAGTCTGGGACTACTTTTTTTAATAGGGTTGTTTGAGTGTCTGATACAGCAAAGAGAGTTGTACTTGCAGAAGAAAGGTAGAACTGATAAATCAAAACATTCACCAAGGATTTGCAAGTAAAATGACAATCAGCATTTGAAATAAGTACAGTGTTAATTTGGACAATAAGAGAACATATGAACATAAGGCCTCACAGAGAAGGAAATATTGTATTATAAACCATTTTCCACTTTATTGAAACAGGGCCTGATCTTTTGTAGGAATCAAAAGGCAGTGACTGTGTGCCTCAACAGCAAAGTATTACACAACACCTTGGATTTGCAGGGTGTGGAGACAAGAGGCAAAGCAACCCATGAACTCTCATGGGCCTGAGCTGCCACTGGTCCTGGGCAACCCAGCCAAGTATCTCCTATTCATGGGGTTGTGCCTGTCTTTATAAGAGTAATGGGAAGAGGGCTGCAAAGTGAACACTGGAAGACTCCTCCAGAGAAAGAATTGCACTTTGCTTGGTCATGTCTGTCCTCTTCAGAAGTAATTTGGCATAAAACAAGTAACACGTAGGTTTTTTTTCCTTAAATCTAATATGAAAGAAAAAAGCATTGAGGAGTCTTCAGAATTTCAAACATTACAAGTCTTGAATTTTTTTTTCACATTTCTTTATTTATTTTTTTGTATTGCTCTTCGATGTGCCCAGAGCCTGTGTTTTTAAAGAGGTGGTGTATGTTTAGCAAGTACCCTCCAGAGCTTTGGGGCTCTCAGAAGGACAAATTAGAAGTTGAAGAGGCTGCTATGCTTAATTAGCTACAGAAATTGAACTAATTTTCATTGTGAAGGGAAAAAAAACCCACCTGTCTGTGGTCTGAGTGAATGAAATTCTGCTCTAAAATCTGATACATGGAGCAAGTTACTATCAAGAGTTATTGCTGGTGCTTATTAGGTGCAATATTCCTGTGGTTAGAAGGCTTAGGAGCAGAAAATCATTGCTCACAGCTCCTGAATATTTTCATTTTGACCAGCAAAAGAAGAAGCTGGATGGCTCATGGTCCTGTTCTTAAAATACCAATAGGGTTTGGAAGAAGGTGAATGCAGTACCTCAGGGTGGATGATGAGCCACAGACCCCTGCCCAGGGTCACTGCAGTCACCATGGCAGCCTTGACAATCAGCAGAGAGGAGCATCAAGAATGGATACCTTTGACACCAAGGACTGGATAAGGGTCTGTGTACCACAAAAGATATCAAAGGCTGAGGAGTTGAGAAGATAAAGGAAAGCACTATTAGAAAAAGAGTCTTCATGTGATAAATCTCCTCACAATCATTTTCTTTGACCTGCTTTTATAGAATCACAAAGATTTCATAGGAAATGCAATAGACATGGAACAGTTCAGGCCCCTGTGGTTAACACGAACAATATCACCCAAAATGGTTTCAATCCTGATGTGTTTCCTTGAAATCTTTAAACCCTCATGTCCTCAAGTATGCCCTACACCTAGGTCATAATAGGTTGTACTGGGTAAATCAACAGACTCATTTCTTTTGATTGCAAAATGGGATATCTGCTATATAAATGTTGCTAATCAGGGACTGTTAACTACAGTATTTAAACAATGTAAGTACTAATACACATTTTAAGTAGGAATGATTTGCCTAAGAATCCTACCTATTTCTGTCACACAGCATTAACTATCACTGCAGCCTCACCAAACACAACACCATTTATCCCATCTTTCTCCAGGCTGTGTAAAAACACTCCAAGTCATGGTTTCTCTTTATCTAACGTAAGAATAATAGCTTAGGTTTGTGAGACAAAAATACAAGATGTTTACAGGCCTCATTTCTCTTCAAGAATAACCTTTAAAAAACATTATCTAGCCTCTTGTTTATGCTGATGGATGTTATTTTCAGAATTTAACACTCAATAGAGTAACTGACTACAGATATACTACATATTAAAGGGGAAAATACCAAACCAAAATGCAGTGAATTCAAAAAAAACTAGTCTGAAATGTTTTGAGGGGCTATATTTTTGAATAATGCTGCCATTTTTTCTAGTATTGTTTTCTTATTATTGTTCTTTTGCGGCGTTTCCTTACTTTTAAGTGTTCTCACTCCTCAGTTTTGTAAAAAACACTAGCAAACAAAACAGAATATTGACTGGCAGAGCACTTAGGTGGGAGAGAAAATGATAGCATTAGATTGTCCAGTCAATTGCATAAGGGAACAAAGTGAAGTCCTAGACTGGTAATATTATGAGTGGTGTGGAGGAGAAGTGATTGTTAAGTTGATGGTCCAGGATTGCCATGATTTTTCAGCTTTGTAATAATGTCCTTACTTCAATATTATACCAGGAAGACTAAGAAAGGAGAACTATAATTATTAAAACCCAAGCAGTGGCAGTTAATTTTATATTTCAAGGTAAACACATAGAGTTTTATTCAATGCACAGGAAGTAAATTATGATAGTTATTTCTATTAATTTGATTTCTTATATTGATATCCACATAAATGATTTATTATTCCTTTAATCCTTTCCTTTCACATGTTTGGTTTCTGCTTTTGCTTTCTCTTTGGTTTTTTTTCTTCCATATGCAGTTTTTGGTCCATATGTAGTTTTTTTCATTTAGGCCATGGTATTCTTCTTGGAAGGATGTTGGTCAGGGACACGTTAGAGAAGGGGTATACGTTGGAGCTTTGCTGTCAAATGTTTAACTACATTTAACATGTTGTAGTTAGTCTGTTCTAAAGTTGGGTCTCTTTTCACAACCATTGTTTATTCCATTTTTTGTGAGAACAGGTAGGCTTTCCTTCTGGACCTACCCTTATTTAGATCTCAGAATACATCAAATTAAATACATGCAAGCAAGTACAGAAACAATTCTGAAAAGCACTTGAACGTCAAGATTATTTCATGAGTTGCTGAAAGATTTTTGTAGATTGTATCTATCTTTTTTTATGTGAGGTGTCCTGAGTTATCAAATGCAACCTCCATGTCTGAACAGGTGTTAAACCTCATCCTTCTCCTCAGAGTTAGTCTGCTTCCTTGCTCTGTTATCCCTTGCAGCACTGACCTGACACACCTTTCACACAACAAGAAATTCTCTAGGCAAAACCATAAATGTCTCTTGTCTAGGTTTGATTTTAGTTCCATTATATTAACTGAACAGGTGATTTGAGTACATCTGCCTGATACAAAGCCATATTGGAAAAGATTTATTAAGTTGAGGTTTGAAAGGAGAGCTGTAAGATAGTTAAGCAACTGGTAAAAGGGGAAACATAAGGTACCAGCACTGGAAAAGGTCAGGCAGCAGAACATCAGGAGTGGAACACTTCAGTAATCTGCCTAATGCCATTAATAATAGCATTACCTTCTTCCCCCCCAAAAATAAGATAAGCATGTTCAGGTGCTGTCAACAAATATTGCTTCATTTAGAAAAAGCCAGAGGCTCTTGACAACCCAGGAGAATAGTGGAGACAGAAAAGCAAGAAGGGATCTTAGAAAGAACTGGATCAGTCTCTGACAGAGCCAATAGCTAAGTTTGAGGGACTGGACCCCATCTCTGCTCCCACAGGAGGGCTGTTCCAAAGGCTAGCTTGCATCCATCTTTAAATTCCTAGTCTGTTTCATAATAGTTTAAAACTTTTGGCCTAGTGCAAAAATGTCTGATAAATCAAATAGTTCTTGTTCCCTTCCTGGCATTTATTTCTCCCAAATATTTAAAGGGAGTAATCTTCTGGCTTTGTTTTTGATGGACTAATGGACCCCTCTGTTTATTTTCAGGATATTCTCATAGTTCCTGTGGCTGTTCAAAGTTCATTATGTCCTTTAGAGACCATAGGCAACCCAAATCTGTTGCAGTAAATGAGATTTGCACCAGTGGAGGGTACTTTAATCTCTCCCCTATTTCTGCTGAGATATCTCAGCTGATATATTCTAGGATAACATTTGCCTTTCTCACAGCTGTGCTGCATTGAGGGCTCATAACCATCCTCTGATCAGCCAGCACATGTGGATCCTCTTTCTCCAGAGATCACTAAAATGGTGAGAAATAGCCTAAGTAGAGCAGTGCAGCAGCCCTAGAATTTTATGATAGGTATGTGTAGCTAGGGACTGGAGAAAATTTTATTAAGACAATTTCTATGGAAATATAAACATTAATGGAAACACTATGGGATGCAGACTTTCAAACCATATGCCTCAGCTTTTTTAAAGTGACTTTTCTCTGATAATTATTTCTGGATGTTATTATATTGCTAGGTGTTATTACAGGTGTTGTAAATTATTTCTATGGGGTTTTTTAAAAAAAAACATGAAAAAAAGCCCATTGAACAATAATAATTTTCCTTCAACAGTACTGCAAAGCATTTCAAAATACCTTGTTTGGAAGTCCAGAATAATATGCAGGGTGCAAATGGAACTACAAATAACTGTATGGAGTGGAGCCAAAGGACACTGATTTTACAAGTAATGATTGATGGTGCCATGTAATGTTCATCCCTCCTGGTTAACTGAAGTCAGGAAATTGGAAGCATTCCTTTATTTCACACCTTTACAGTGTTAATATCAAATTACACCTCTGTCATGTTGGAACTGCAGTTTCAAAGGGCATCCACGATAAGCTGGAAGAAATGAGTGCAGGTTTTTCCCAGTGGGCAAGTGAAGCAGCAGGAAAAACAAAGAGGTTGAAATAGAGGATAGAATGTGGAGGAGTAAGACTTTCTGTCTGCAGTTCCTGCAGGACCTCCTGCCTTGGGCATTTGGAAACTTGTCTTTATTCACAGTAGGTTTCGAAGTGTGGGCTCTGTCCAAGTGGCCACCCAAGGGGTCAAATCCTCCTGCCCAAAGAAGTCAAACTTCATCCTCTTACAAAAGACACCAAGATCTTTCCTGCTGTGCTCAGTACGGGGTCCCAGGGAAGGTGGCACAACCTGCACGTAAGGCAGAAGGAATCTGGAGAGCTTTGTGCGTGACGCATGAAGGATTCAGGCGTGTATTCAGGATCCAGCGGCTGCCGCTGCTGACAGAAGATATTCTGAATGGCCTGAAAAAGAAATGGATCTTCTCCTTCACTCTCAAAAGAGGTAAGTTTAGTGGACAGCACAGCTTTCACCAGACAAGATGGAACATGATGGTGTTTTGGTTTGGGACTTCTTCCTTCCTTGCCTTTACATGAAGGTCCAGTGATCCTTCCGTTCTTCTTTCCCTTCTGTTTCCCTCTGTCCCCTCAGAATTTGGGTGGTGGAGATGATTGATGAAAAACTGATTGACTGATGTTTTTGGAGCTTATTAAATCCTTTAGATAATTGTAATAGATACCTGACTGTACGAGAAGCAAGTTTTAGGAGTAGAAAACTAGACTGTGAAAGTTTCATTTTGGTGTTTCACAGAGCTGAGATAGATGAAACCAGAGCAGAGACAATCAGCACCAATAACCCAACAGGAATCACCAATGAACTGTTTTATGGATGTAGTCAGGGAATGCATTTAAGAGAAGTGAATGGAAAATTGATATGTGAATTAACACTTAATAAATTAAAGAATATTTTTCTTTCCTTCCATGAAAATTAAATGTAAGTCTACGCAAAAAATATATTTGTGAGCAATTTACCTCATTTGACCACATTCAGCACTTCCTGAGCTGTCTGCAAACATATACTGTGTTAAGATAATTTCACACATAAGCTTGTTATTCAAAGCTAAATGTGTTTTTCCTTTCCATAATATTTTCATTTTTCTAACTTGCCTACAACTTCAGAATTTCTTATTTCTGAGATGTTTAAAATAGATTGCTTCCTCTTCGGATTTCTTTGTCCAGATTTCAGGTTTATGACCAATTTAAGAATAGTGACAAAGACATGATGAAAACAGTGGGATTTAAATAAAATTCTCTGTAAAGAAAAAGATACACCTGCATCAGGATCAATGATACACCTTTTACTTTTAAATGATATAGAAAATGGCAGACTGTTACCTGTTTCCATACATAAATACAAGAAGCACTCCTAAGATCACTTATCCATAGCATTGAAAGTCCCCCAAAATAAAAAATGTCAGTGAGGAAACTGCTTAAAGATATTCAGTAATCTCTTAACTGCTTCAGCTGCTTTAAAAAGCCCTGGGTTTTATTTCATTCATTGCTGTGCACTATCTAGTTCTGGCTGAATTTGATATTGCAAGACACAGATACGATACAATCGCATGAAAATTGCAGAAACACGTGTAAGAGCATTAAGAATTTCCTCATGCATCCTGAGCAGTTTGTCTCCCTCCTTAAGCAGCATCCTCAGCTGCCTTCAGACTAAGATAGGAGATGTTAACAGAAACTTTTACAAGCTGTTATAGGCTTTCCGCTTCAAATCCTTTCTTTTTTAAGCTAACACATGCGGTTTCTTTACGGCTTTCTCCTAAGAAATTTTAGCCAAAACACAAGAAAATGGGTCATTATTGTCAGTCATATTAAAACAGGACGATGTCTCACCCCCTCTTAAAAATATTTTATAACACAAGCAAAGGCAGAAGCGATTATAAAGGTGTATACAGTCTTTAAGGTTTGATTTTTTCAAATCCCTTTAGGATTGTAATTGCATTTTATCCTTGCTATTTTCTTTTTATCATAATCATTGTACCTCTTCTTGCTCACAAAACAAGGGCTGGACATCTGTAAATAATCCAGTTCAAGCATTTTGGCATACGGCCTACAGTGTGGAGCTGGCAATGACTGTCCTGTTCTTCAGAGCTTGGTGCAGTTCCTGTTCATGCATTGAAGCCATGGAAGAGCTGTCTCACTATCTGTATGCATTTAGGCACCTGCTGGTACAGGGCTCAGATACACATCAATAGTGACTTTCAGACAGGGAGAGGAGGATCAGCACCACCTCTATTACTCTTCTGGCCAAAACATGAGGAAACTCAGTTTCAAAATACACAGAGGACTCTCTGTTAACAAATGGACATGTGGAAAAACAGCAGGTCCTTAATCTCACTGAGGACAGGGCTTATACAGGTAATGGCAGTTGTCCCTTCTCCTCACATCCTTTCATATGTAAAAGGCCAACTAAAAATAGATTTATAGATTACAAAAATAGCATTGGTAATAAATCATAAAATAAAAACCCAGAACAAATCAAAAAACAGTGTCCCCTCACCCCTGTGTTAATGTGACAGCAGGGTAGATGCAGCTGTAGTGTGAGCAGGGCTGCACTCAGCTCCCTGTTCTCCCTTCCCTTGGCTGCGTGTGAAGAGCAGCTCTACACAGCAGCACGTGTTCCTTCTGATAGAGCTGAAAAGCCACTGTTGTGATCACACCACCACAGCAGCAAAAGAGTAAATAGGCTCTTACATGTAGGAGAGGGTGTCAGAAGCTCCATGGCATGTCTCCCCCTCAGATGGTTTCTGTGATGTTTGTGGGATAGGTCTGGTTTAATGCCCTTTTGCAGTCCTGAATTGCAGCAGTTTTTGCCTGGTAAGTTAGATGACATTTGCATTTGGCTAAGGAAATAAATTCACCTACCTGACTGGGAAACACTGCCAGGAAAAGGTGTGGGAGAGCCAAAACATACTGTCCTACCCCAGAAACCCAAAGGATTCATCACCTATTGTCATAGGCAGAGCCCCAGTTGCAGGGAGGATTTTGGAGAGCCTTCCCTGGACAACTGGAAAGTCCTATGCAGTGCATCCACTGTAGGTGAGGGCTCCAAAGTCACTGCAAGAGGGTCCAGGTTTTATATTACTAAATAAACAACTTAAATCATTCAAAAAACATGGAATCTCTGGTCTCAGCTGCCCTGTTGTCTGCCCTCCTGGAGCCAGGAGGGAAGATAAGGGAACCGCAGGATATCTCTTGTCTTTGAACCAAGGTGACTGTTGAGATGCAGCATTCCTGCACAGCCCTTGTCTTTTCACAGCGTTCGTGCTCGGGCTGATTGGCCACCCAGGGTGTTGATGGCCAATGAGAATGGTGATCATGCTTCGCCCCTGAGTCCAGTGACTGCTGCCCTTCTTCTATGATGTTTCTTCTCACGTCCTGCACACATGGAAGAATCCATGAAGTGGCACAACCCAACTGCACTAACAATGTGACTGTGAGGCATTTTCTCATGGCCTGTGTATTACAAAAATAGCACAGCACAATTCTACTGATAATAGCAATGCAAGAAGCTACAAACCCTTCTAGGAGAAGGGACTGAGTGCACCCTTAGCAAGTTTGCAGATGACACCAAGCTGGGTGCAGTGTTGATCTGCTGGAAGGAAGGGAGGCTCTGCAGAGGGATCTGGACAGGCTGGATCCATGGGCTGAGACCAACGGGATGAGGGTCAACAAGGCCAAGGGCCGGGTCCTGCACCTGGGACACAACAACCCCAGCAGTGTTCCAGGCTGGGGAAGAGTGTCTGGAGAGCTGCCTGGAGGAGAAGGCCCTGGGGGTGTTGGTTGGCAGCGGCTGAACATGAGCCAGCAGTGGCCCAGGGGGCCAAGAGGGCCAATGGCATCCTGGGCTGTGTCAGACACAGCGTGGGCAGCAGGAGCAGGGCAGGGATTGTGCCCCTGCACTCAGCACTGGGGAGGCCACACCTCGAGCACTGGGGGCAGTTCTGGGCCCCTCACTCCAAGAAGGACATTGAGGGGCTGGAGTGCGTCCAGAGAAGGGAACGAGGCTGGGGAAGGGGCTGGAGAACAAGGCCTACGAGGAAAGGCTGAGGGACCTGGGGGTGTTTGGTCTGGAGAAGAGGAGGCTGAGGGGAGACCTCATCCCTGTCTGCAACTGCCTGAAAGGAGGCTGTGGGGAGGGGGGTGTTGGTCTCTTCTCCCAAGTGACAGTGACAGGAGGAGAGGAAATGGCCTCAAGTTGCACCAGGGGAGGTTCAGACTGGACATCAGGGAACATTTCTTCCCTGAAAGGGTTCTCAGGCCCTGGAAGGGCTGCCCAGGGAGGGGGTTGAGTCCCCATCCCTGGAGGTGTTTAAAAGGCAGGTGGATGAGTTTCTTAGGGACACGGTTTAGTGAGGGGACAGGGACGGTTGGACTGGATGGTCTCAGAGGTCTTTTCCAACCAGATGATTCTGTGATTCTAAATTCAACAGTACACATACCAATCAATATGAGTAATCCATGGGTCAGCTGTTTTGTTTTAGGCCTGTTAATCAGGCCCTGTCACTTCACCTCAACAGTGTTTAGAACTGCTAACGGCGAATGGTGATGGTGTTTTTCATCTAACATTTTTCAAGGAATAATTCATTTTCAAAGTGTTCTATGTGCAGATCATTGCTTGTGATTCCTTCAGGCCTAGTTGTCTCCATTAGCAACTCTCTTTACAAAATTTGATTTACCATATGTATGGAAAGAGGAAGTATTTTCTCTTATTTGGAGACTAGACTCAAGGCAGTGTAGACTGATGTTTTATTTTAAATTCAGTATGTGGAAAGGAAGTTTATTTTATGATCAGGAAAGTCTCATAATTTTCAGATGACATGTTCATAACGGTTCCATTTCTGAGATTTCTTTTTTTCAAACTACAATAAACTCAATGTCCCTTTGAAACCCATTAGAAGGCCTTTACATACACCCAAAAGATACCTTAAACACCCTAAATATATAAGGTTTTTATAGAAGTGTCTCTGGCACTGAAGTACCAACAGCCAGCGTCTGCTGTGTTACAGCTGAATAAGAATGGGGACACTGCTGTCAGTAGTCTTAGCAAACTCTAAAGCAGAATTTAGTCATGTGTGGCTGATCCATTCATTCTGTTTTTCTGCCATCTGTTCCCCTTTATTTGATTAACCTTTTTTGTTGGAAGTCTCTGCCCAAGTGAAACATTTAGTTCTGTTTTGGAATGAAAGTAATATAAATACACAGAGTATCAGGAAACCAGCAAGGAATTTGGCCAAACAGTGCTGACTTGCAACCACAGCTGATGAAATTTATTTGTTTGAAACTAGAATTTGACAGGAAAAAAAAAGTATCTTTGCTGAAGAAAATATGATTTTCAATGGCTGGAAAAGTTACCAGTGCCATCAAGATTTGTAGTGGAAAATGTTGCTGTAGTATTTCATAACAGATAATGCTTAGGTGCTGACATGTCCTCTTTTCATTCATCAGATCTCTCAATCAGGCTATAATTCTCATGAGACATCATAACTGGAGCATTGATGAAGTGTTTTACTTTCATGGCTCACCAAGGATGGAGCCTGCTGTACAACTCATGGAAAGCAACACGATAGGGCCATGCAGTGCCATTCCATAATGGATAGTTCTGGTTTAAAAGTGGCATTTTTAGAAAAAACATTATCTATTTCATTTGAGGAAGTGATCTTTTGTATCTTGATGTCTTCATCACACACATCAGGTCTAGGGAGTATCATAAACTAGATCTCGTAGTCAGGATGCATAGATTTAATTATTTGATCCCTCTGAAGATATTTGCTGATAGGTGCCAGTATAATTCATTCCAGAAAAGTTAACAAAATAGAATAAAATTAAGCTACTCTTGTTTCACAACATCTGTTTTATTAGCTGCTATTAAAAAAGCGTGATTGGATTGTGTTATGAGAGTTATTGGTAAAGCACTGAGGTATCAGGAGGAGGAAATAGTTATACTGAGCACATACAACTATAGTGTATTTTTACTCTCTCTTATGCTCTTTCACATCGCCTCACAGACTGTTTTCTTTGCAAGGCTACCCCAATTTTTTCATTCTGTGTATGTGTGATGAATTCAAAGCTGTTCAAAGTGCTTCTATGACCCTTATCTGCTCCTATTTCCACCTCTCTCTCTCTCTTTTCCCTGTGCTTAAGCCACCAGCATGTGCTAAAAGGCAAATCTTGTCCTCACTTCAGCTTGTGCAAAGAACTCCAGATATAGCAGGACAGGGCAGTGGCGCTTCAGCAAGGGACACATCATGATTTCTCTGTCCTTGCTCCCTTTAGAGCAGTGCTGGTGACTTAATGAATTATGCAGTTTGCAGGGATTTAGTGTCACTGCCCAGGAGCACCTGTGTTTTTTAGAGGGAGACCACCCACTCAGAGTATCTATAGATGCTGCTCCCTGGTGTATCTGTTGAGTGAGTCCTTGCTACTGCAGGTACCTGCAGATGTGTCTCAGCAAATATCATACCAAAACCTTGAGAAAGGTTTCCATTCCCCAAATTTTGTACTTGACTAGGAATCAATTTAAGCTATAAAGGCATTTAATTGCATTAATTATACTGGTTTGGGTCCCGTGGTACAAAAACTGCAACTATGTCCATTTGGAAATTTTATGTCAGAGTGACATTTCGTCAGGGAATGTGATTTCTTAGAAACCAATCTCTTTGTAGCACCATTTTTTCACAACAGTTCTTTCAGGACAGCTTGATCTTCTCCGCAACCAACTGACAGCAGGGCACCCCAGAACAGAAACACGGAATCCTTTTGACTGGAAAAGGCTCCTAAGCTCATTGAGCCCAACCATTCACCCAGCACTACCAAATCCACCACTAAACCATGTCCCTAAGGGCCACATCAATACCTGAAGGCCAGGCACCTCCAAAATGTGGGGAGTGCATGGTCATTGCTTTGTGGGAAGCAGTGATCAGTCTTGAGCCTCCCCCTCTGATGGCTCAGGCGTGTCAGTACCCAGTAGCAGCTTGGCTGCATGAACAGGATCTTTCCAAATCCCCCACATACGAGGGCTTTCAGCTACTGAACAGCAGTCCTGGGACAGAGAGAGAAGCAGTAGCTGTGGATACTTTCTAGGATGTGGCAGGCAAACATCCTTATCTCTGTGCAGCAAGGATCATATAACACACTATTTGTGTAAATAATCAGAATAATGGCTGGGCCTGGACCTTATTTCAAGTCTCACATAACCTGAGGACTGCCTTCACCTTCAGATTCTCTGGGAAATATTTCTGGTTCCTACATCTTTAGGAGAAATATATGAAAAGGACTCTCTTATCCCGGTTCATAATTGTTGGGGGTGGATTTTTTTTTTGTTGGAGGTTTTCTGTTTGTTGGTTTTTGATTTTTTTTTTTCTCATTTCCTGCCTAGGTTTTGTCAAATCTTACTGAGCTGATTTCTGACAGGACTCATCAAAGCATGGCCTGAGAATCTGGCCTTCTGTTAGAAACACATCACTATTCTGCTATTAGAAAAAAAGAAAAATACTGCTGGAGAGAACTATTCCATTTTTTATATCCATTTATACCTGGGCAAGTATCTTTTTACTACATAAATCATACCTAATGTTCCTCCTTGTATGCAAGCCTTCAGAAAATATCCTTAGGGAAGTTGTTTTCCAAAATAATGAGGTCAGGCATTCCCCACCTGGAAAAATATTGTTACCATGGCTTGAAACCCAGTGAGTGGTGGAATATGACTGATGTGAGCCAGTGTATTGGAAAATGGTTTTGTTTCAGACATTATACCTGGTCTTGAATCCAATCCCAGCTTTAGTGGTTTAGTTACTCAAGGGCAGACATCAAACACCTGCTCTGCCCACTCTCCTTCACTGCCAACACCATTAATTTTCCAAATGAGTCAGCACATCTCTATTTATTCTTTAATTGATTGGTAATACTGAGTTCTAATTGAGACTGTAAAATGAAAGTTGTAGATTTGATTGTCTGCTCAGAGTTCAGAGCACTTCAGTAATCAGAACTATCGGTCTGGTAAATGGTATAAGCAAACACAAAACTACAAAGAGAAAGTCAAATTCACAGTGCTGCAAAATGAGTTAACTCATGTGTGTGCTTCCTATTCAGGCTGTAACACAGGCACTTACATCTCTGTGGATCCAACTGCTAAGTTTAAACTCACAACACACTCTAATGGTTTAATTTTGTAAAAATCTGCACTCTCTTTGATAATTGTACTAAATTTTTCCAGGTGACTCAGCACACTTTTCCGATGCAGAATGCCTGAGAGGTAGAGCTTTACAGGTTACAAAAGTGCACATTTCCAGCTAAACACACATGCAAAACATCCTTATAGTACAGAAAACAGGAGGGTGGGTTCGTGGTGGAGCAGGTACTCTGCAGCCCATGGAGAACCCGTGCTGGAGGAGAAGAGAAGCGTGTGGAGGAAGGAGAAGCAGAGAGGAACTGCTGTGTCCTGCAGACCACAACCCTGCACTGCTCCTTGTCTTATGGGAGGGGCTGACTGTCATCTGCAGTGACAGCAAGGGAGAAGGAGAGGAGTCTGGAATGACAGAGTGAGAGCTGGTCCTAGAAAAGGAGGAGGAGAGATGTTAGTTCATATCTGTCTTTTTGTTTTCCACTTACCAAACCAATAATAAACTACTTATTTTAATTGGCAATAAATTCAGCTAACTATCCCTGAATTAAGTCTTTTTGTTATTTATTATGTTAATTGATAAAGGATCTCCCTGTCTATTTTTCTGTTTTCTTCTCCCCTTGCCACCCTCCCTGATGAATGGGGAGGTGTGAGTGAGCAGCTGCGTGGGAGCCTGGCTTCTAGCCAGGGCCAACCCACCACAGTAATATATTTAAAATTAAAGGTCATTCAAAATTAAAACATGCTATTGAATCATAAAAATGAAAGATGAAATGCAGTGTTAGTTGCCTTAATGTTGACAGCAAAAAGACAAAAAGAAAGCCCTAATAACAACGTTGGAACTCTTCAGTCCTAGAAGAGTTGTTCAGTATTAGATTCAAAGGAATAACTAAATCCCACAATATTTTAATAGCATATTCTGATGATTTATGACTATTGTATAAAAGTTGTGTCACATCAACAGCTCAACTATTCCGAATCATTGCAGCATTTTGGAACACACACACATTTTACAGGGTAGAGGCTTAAAAATTCAATTCAATTCACGATTCCTACAAGCAAGCTTTCTGAACAAGGACAGCATTAGCTGTGGCTCTGATATGAGGACACCTTTTTATGGGTGTCCTACAAGTCCTCCTTTCTGTCTGGGTCTGGCTGTACAGCAAAATTTTCTTTCCTGAAATGCATCAATAATACTGTGATTCTTATGATTCACAATGCATAGTTTGGTCAGAGCAAAAATCCACTGCATAATGCAGAATAGAGTGCTTCAGGGAACGTGGCTGATAAGGGAGAAAGGGACCCAGACTACAACTAAGGCAGCAATGAGCTGAAGATTGCCTATGAATATTTTCTTAAACCAATTTGAATTTAAATATTTTATTTTGTTTCAGTGAGCAGATCCATTTTGCTTCAGATTGGACTCTACCCAGTGTATATTTTCTTATTAAATACTGAATAAATTAAAATAAGTATTAAATTTATTAAATATTTAATTAATTTTTAAATTTTAGGAAGCGCCAGAATCAATACTTTTCAAAGAGGCAAAGAACTGATTTTTCTATGAATCATTTACTGTCAATAAAATATCAGTAGAAAATATTTGAACTTCTTTCATAGTTTGGTATGGTAATGAAAGCAGTTTAGTATTCTGAGAGTTTATAGGCTCAAGTACCCTGTCTATTTCAGATTCAAGGTTAATAATTACGATATCCAGCTGCATTCACTATCCTTATCCTCAAAATTGTGCCTCCTTCCCCCAACACATTCCCCTTTACCTACGTGACTGCTGTCTTCCCCAGATGTGCAGAAAGATTTAGGTTGAAGATAAATGGAGGAAGCAGCCGTCTGAACAGGGAGGAGGAGAAGTCCACCTACAAGCAGGAAAAAGGACATGTTTTATGGGTGTAGTTAATCAGATTAGCTGGGTTAGTCCATCTGATTGAGCTCCAAACCTCCCCACGTGCTGCATTAATGGGAGGACTGAACCAGCCCTGTGCCAGGGGCTCATCAGAATCATAGAATGATCTGGTTGGAAAAGACCTCTGAGATCATCCAGTCCAACCGTCCCTGTCCCCTCACTAAACCGTGTCCCTGAGAAACTCATCCACCTGCCTTTTAAACACCTCCAGGGATGGGGACTCAACCCCCTCCCTGGGCAGCCCTTCCAGGGACTGAGAGCCCTTTCAGGGAAATGTTCCTGTGAAGGGAAATTAATTACCTGCACGGTTTGTGTGCCAAGGGAGAGGCTGGGACAAGACACGGCCAGAGACTGAGAACTCAGGGACTCAGTGGAAGCTACCACATCACACACAAGAAGGTAAACGTGGTCTGGGCCCTGGCAGAGCCACAAAAACAGGGTCTAAGAGGGGCAGCAGAGACTAAAGCTCCCTTTGGGAAATATATATATGTAAACATACGTTCCTTGTCAACACAGGTTTGCCCACAGCCATGCAGGTTTTGTGGTGGAGAGAAGTAGAGCATTATTCATCTCTTACACACAGTGTAATAAAAACTGTAGTAAAAACTCTTAAATTTGGTTTCCCAGCTGACTCCTCGGAAGCCCTGTCTGGCACAGGAACTGGGAAACACAAGCAATGAACTTAATTTTTCCTCTGCCTTCAGATTTTGTTTAAAATGCATCTTTTCAGTGCAGGGGAATGAAGGTTGTCAGGTGGCTTTCAAATATGCTCACTAAAAACAAAAATGTAAATGAAATTTTTTTTAAATCCCCCTTACACCAATCATGAAGTGTAACACTGCACACAGAAATATGGTCCTATTATGCAAATGCATTACAGAGGAACTTAATAGATGGAAGCCCCTCTGTCTCAGTCTCTGTAATTAAAATGTACTGTATATAATTAAAAATAATGTAATTAAAACAATCTCAGCCACAAGTTCAATTATGTCACTCAAGTGTTGACTCTAGACACACCAGAATGAGCGCATCAGTAATATGGAGAAGATAATGCTGATATTCCTTTAGACTAATAAACAGCTTGGACCAAAAGAGGGTAGAAGGGTAAAAAATTCATAGAACAACCTGAGTTGGAAGGGACCCAAAAGGACCATCAGGTCCAACTCCCGTCCCTGCACAGGACACTCCCAACACTCACCCCATGTGACTGAGGGCAGTGTCCAGACGCTTCTGGAATGCTGGCAGAGTGGGTGCTGGGACTGCTTCCCTGGGGAGCTGTTCCAGGGCTCCACCACCCTCTGGAGGAGAATCTCTTCCTGATATCCAACCTTAAGAAACACTTAAATTTTTATTTCTTCAAAAACCAAAATTGGTGGGTTTTTTCTCCTAAGAAAAACCTTTGACATCAAAGACATCTCTGTTTTAATGTGTTCATACAAGGAACTAGAATATTAAACATCTGATAGGGCAAACCCCAACAGTTTAATCCTCTAATGAAATTCTATATAATTAATAATTATGACAAAATACTACTCAAAAAATCAGTCCTGTGAGTAGAAAAGCCAGCAAAACCTATAGTTTTACCAAGCACAGGTGGATGGACCTCAGCACCATCAGCTTCACACCACTGCTCTTCTCAGCTCCCACCCATGTCCTTGCCTTCCCCCCTCTCTGCCTGTGTAAAAAGCCCACACAGCCCAGGGCAGTAGGAGCCCTGCCAGCCATCTCCTCCACCCTGCAGCACCACCAGGCACCTGCTGGCACCCAGCAGGAGGACAGATGTTCAATGTGACTGTTTAGGATGTGAGACATGAACTCCCAAGCCCTCTGCCTTTCTTTCCAAGGGGTTTAAGCTGTCCACCAGACTAAAGGATGCAGAAACAAACCAATACCTCATCTCTATAAGTAACTTTCCTTTGGAAAAAAGGCTAACACCACACTCAAGGCAGCAAATTGGAAGTCTGTGTTTGTGGAATTTTTCTTGGAGAAAAACAACCCTCACAATCTGTTGGTTTACATTATAAACACTGGGCTAAAATAATACATTGCTGTAATGACAATTGCAGTGTTTCACACTTAAAAATAAATGGTAAATGGATGATCCTGGTCCTAATAAAATCTTGATAACTTCATAAGATATGTCTGAAGTTTTTACTACATATCAGCATTGCAAATGCATTCTTTGATGTTGTCTAAGAAGTTTCTGAGATTGAAAATTGGTGCTGTAAGAATATCCAAGTTTTTACAGAAATAACGGTCGTCCTGAAGGTCCCAGTACAAGTCCTGACCCTGAAATCATTTTTCAAACATAATGAAAGTTACATGCAAGACTTTCAGCAGTCGTGAAATACTGTATTCTGTTAGCCCCTCTAGCACCATCAACTTACAGAGATCCTATACTTAGATTAATCTTCAATATTTCTACAGTCCTTTACATATTCAAAGGTTTTTGCAGTTTCTTCTTGGCAGATGTGTGGCAATAGTGTCATTTCCCACCCATCTTTGAGGCTGCTCTGTAACACCTTTTATCTACAAGACAATTGGAAATGGATTAACACGATAAGGATGAACCTTATCAACACAAAGACAATATTTAAGTTCAGCAGTGCTGCCCTCTTGTCATGATAAGATGAATGCATTCCTGAGTGTGAAATGAAACAATTTCATAGGAGAGCTCATAATTTCACAGCTATTTTGCCTCATGTTTTATATCTGGACATTATCTTGAATTACTAATACAGCCTAGTAAAGGCTCCACATTTCACAGAGAAGTGCAACATATGTAATGTCTGATTGTCTTCTTGCCCCCATATATTGGGGTTTTTTTTTGGGGGGGGGGGGAAGAATGTAGTAGTAGGGAGGAAGAAAAGTACAGTAGCAACAGGCTACAGGATATTTATACAGCTTTGTTGTTTTCAGATGGGTAAACATGAAGCATTTCATAATATAAACTTAAAGAATGAAGTCAGCCAATCTAAGATTCATTAGCAGTTATTTTGCAGAGCTTAAAGAGGGTAAAAGAGGAACCAGATGACACAAACTTACCTCCAGGCAACGCTGTGGGAGGGGAGGAAATATCAACCAGTGTAACCTTGAACTAGGAAGGCAGAGTCAAACCAGATGAAAGTATTTAAGAGGACAAAGAGAGGAAGAAGAGCACAGATTTGACAATCTCATTCTGCCAGACTGTCAAATCAATTTTCCTAGCAGCCTGGGAAGGTTTCCCAGGATTTTTTTCCCAGTAGTCAATCTTGTCTCTTTCCCCACACTGGTAAGATTTTGACACTTTCTCACAACTTCTTTGCAAACAGGTTAGGGAAGCCTGGTCCAGATGAAGCTAAAAATTATCATGGATTTCAAAACTGGCTGAAAAACTGCTGGCAGAGAGTGAATATCACTGGTTCATAACCAAAAGAGAAATATTAATTGTGATTTCATAGGGAAGTTTACTTGGTCTTAATTAATATATTGGTATTAGTTAATATATTTATTAAAGAAGAAGTGAGATTATTCTCACTAAATCAGCAGGTGATATTACCCTGGAATATAACACTTCTGTGTTGGAAAGCAGCCTTCGAATTCAATACCAGCTTTACAAACAGGGGAACAGACTGAAAAGTAATACAGTTCAGCAGGGAAGAGTGCTCACATAGAGCCAAGAATAATAAATTGCACGACACAGGATCAGGAGTGATTGCCTGGACAGAAGTTCTACAAAAGATATGCAGTTTATAATGGATTACAACAGGAATATGGGCCAACAGTTTTACTCATTGTAAAAAAAATCAAACATCTATACTAGAATAAGCACGCCTGCCAAAATCATGATTTTATTTGTTGTAAAGCATATTTTTCTGCATTTGTTAACTATACTTTTTACCTCAATGAATTCCTGTGAAAAAAATAAGATTTTACCCCTTTTTAGTCACAACAGGTAAAATAAAAACAGCACTCAAACCTAAGAGAGACGTGGATTATTTTCTGGCTTAAGCAGCGTCACTGGATTTATTCACAAAGACTTAAAAAGAAATTACTACAGATAATATGTTGAAAGTTGTAAAATGTTCCCCTGTTGACTTCCATATCTGATTAAATTTGCATAGTTGGATATTTCTAAAATTAATTTTCTTAATATGGTTTATGCAGAATTCATTAAGTTACTAGGAAAGAAAATAAACACAATAATTGTGATTGTTCCCTTCCAGACACTTTTGGAGTAACTTCTCTAAGTATTATTGAACTTCAATAAGAAATGTGTAAAATGTAGATTAGCTCTGTTTTTAGTTCCTGAGAATAATAAACATGGAAAAGCAGATTTTGCTATAAAGACTGATTGAAAAGTATAGGATGAGTTTCTTATTTCATTTTCTCTTCGTATCATTTGTTTCCAAAACAAATAATTAAATATCTTCTGCTGTGGGAATGACAAATAGTGTCTTTACTATAAAGTGTGTCAATCAAATGCAAGGTACTTTAAGTTCTTGACAATAATTACTAAGCCAACGATTTCAAATGCTGAACCCAAACTCCCCTGAAGCACAGGTGGTTTATGGACATTTGTTTTATCAGTTGAGCAAAACACTGTCTCCAATAGAGGCTGAAAAATGTTGATGCTAAGCAAAATATATTTCTTCTACTACCCTGATTGTTTATCATTATCTTCTACAAATATGAATTCTTGTGAGCTGCACAGAACAGAAGGCCAGGGAGCAAACTCTGAGGAACATCAGCCAATTAGCATTATGCTTAATGTGTATTTATTTAATAGATATGGTAGAGGCAATACTTAGGAGCAATAAATCACATCCCAAGTTGTTATTTATGAAAATCTGTGAACAGAAGGAACTAAAGTAGAAAAACTGCTCCCAGAACAAAACCCAGTCTGTTGGCAGGATACAGTCACTAAAGAAAACTCAGAAATCCTGCTTGTCTGTGAGATGCACCCATTACAGTAGAGTAACTGTGACTCAGAAATATGTAAATCCTCAGAGTGGAGTATTTCTTTAGATGAAACGATGTCTGTGCTTATTAAGGATGAAAGAGGAAATAAAAGATAAAAGCACAAAATGTAAGTCTCTCTTTGCCCAGAGGCTTAAATTCCCAGAGTCACTGTGCAAGGTCAGAGAAGGCCCTGGGGGTGTTGGTTGGCAGCGGCTGAACATGAGCCAGCAGTGGCCCAGGGGGCCAAGAGGGCCAATGGCATCCTGGGCTGTGTCAGACACAGCGTGGGCAGCAGGAGCAGGGCAGGGATTGTGCCCCTGCACTCAGCACTGGGGAGGCCACACCTCGAGCACTGGGGGCAGTTCTGGGCCCCTCACTCCAAGAAGGACATTGAGGGGCTGGAGCACGTCCAGAGAAGGGAACGAGGCTGGGGAAGGGGCTGGAGAACAAGGCCTACGAGGAGAGGCTGAGGGACCTGGGGGTGTTTGGGCTGGAGAAGAGGAGGCTGAGGGGAGACCTCATCACTGTCTGCAACTGCCTGAAAGGAGGCTGTGGGGAGGGGGGTGTTGGTCTCTTCTCCCAAGTGACAGTGACAGGATGAGAGGAAATGGCCTCAGGTTGCACCAGGGGAGGTTCAGACTGGACATCAGGAAAAATTTCTTCCCTGAAAGGGTTCTCAGGCCCTGGAAGGGCTGCCCAGGGAGGGGGTTGAGTCCCCATCCCTGGAGGTGTTTAAAAGGCAGGTGGATGAGTTTCTCAGGGACATGGTTTAGTGAGGGGACAGGGACGGTTGGACTGGATGGTCTCAGAGGTCTTTCCCAACCAGATCATTCTACAATTCTAAGACAAATCAACAATACAGCCATCTTCTTTTACTGAACAAAAGATAAGATTGTGTCTCCTTCCGTATAGAAAACAGGTCTTATGATCCCAGATCACTGATGAACAAGTCAGCAGCACTGAAGTCAAAGTCATGCATCAGAGTGAACAGGGACATAAAGACACCTCTCTAGTGTTTAGCATGGAGACTGCAGGTGTGTTAACACCTTGACGTGAACAAGCAGGTCCAGAACAGACAAACAGTTCTGAGCCCTCACAGCAGTGGCTTTTATCTCACTGCCTACACTGGAACCTCCTGAAGTTGCAACAGTGAGATTTAAACCTCCTGCCAGATGGAAGACACTGTAATGAGCCACGTGGGAAAGACACCTCCAAACGGAATTTGGCGAACAGCCTGGCCCCAGCATCTCAAGATGCTCAGCTCACAAATCAGAGATTTACAAGGGCAAACTGGTGCTAGAACACATATAGCTATGTGCTTGTACCAAGGAAGACAAAGTACAGAGCAGCTTCCTCCAACAAAGGGAAAGGGAGACATCTTACCTGGGAATTGGGTCCCTCCTCCTCTTCCGGTGGGAAAGAATAAGCTGCTCATTTCTCAGAGTAGGCACAGAACGGAGAGGCTTTGCTAGCTGGGTACGTTCTCAGCCTCTGGGCATGTAGTGTCTGGAAGAGAAAGAAACAGAGAAACATCCATCTCTTCCCCAGGCATTGGGAATGGTGAGACAGGGCTAGAGAGGTAGTTGTACACAGGTTCTGCTTCTGCAGCTGCATGCCTGCATGATTTACATCTCCTGATGTTCATAAGAAGAATCATGATTTCTCCATGAACCATGCATGCAAAGTGTAAATCTCTCATCTCCACCACTATCCATCCTGCCAGATGCATTTCTTAGCACAAATCAGAGGAGAGCAACTAAGTCATGAGCACCAGTCAGAAAGAAATACTGTAGCATTTTTGAAAGATTCTTGATTTTGTTTCCTCGGGAAGAAAACAATTGATTGTGAAAAAGTCATGAGGAATTTGCTCAAAGCATATGGGAATCTGAAAGGCTTGGTGACTCTCAAGGTAGCACAGAGAGTCAAAGCAACACGAGACTGATGCAGTCCAGTCCAAGTTATCAAACACAAAAGCTCTTTCATAAACTAAATAGGATGCATCTTAAAACCATTTTGATTTTCAGTTCTACGAGGAATATCGGACGGTTGGACGTTTGCCTTGGAATGTCACTTTGTAGGATTTCATGAGTTCACATCTGTAGATCACTGTGCAATTGCATATATAAAAGACCCAAGAAATATCTAAAGGACTCACCTTTGAAAGAGCCATTAGTGCAGCTTCCTTTCCAAGGACACTATTTCATAGGGCTGGTAAATGTGTATGTTACTTAGTAAAGGCTACTTTTCAATACTTTTTTCCAATTCATTAACTTCCTTTCCCTGGTGTCTAGATAATTGCCTCCTAGTTGTATCCCTGGAGGGGTCCTTAAGGCATAAATGAGGGCAGAGTCACCTGAAGAAATCACTGAGGTTAATTCCCTTGGTGTCTGGAGAACAGAGACCACATACCTATTTAATCCAAATGGCCAGAGGAGAGAAAAGATAATATAAAAACTGAAGTAATATTCTTTCTACTGATTGAAAGGCAGAGGAAGAATGTCTTAATATTGCTTTTATGCTATATTTTCTTCAAGAAGAAAAAACAGAAACAAGTTTCTCCCAATGAGTAAAATTCATATCTTTCCTATTTCTTAGCAACTGAACTTTTAAAAAAGTGGGTTTAGCACTATAATAAAATATGACCCCTCGTTAAAGTATAATATGTAACGGCCATCCTACAAAGTACTTTTCAGAGATAGGGGGAGAGGGACTCAAAAACTAATGGCAGGCTGTAATTTTGTTGTTGCTACAGGAATGGTGTGCCAAGAAACAGCCTCGCTCGAGTCACTGGTGCACTGATAGGGTCAATTTGTTCCCTAGCCACTTGCTTGCCAAGACATGCGTGCTCAGATCTATTTATCCCAGTAAAAGGACTTTTCTGACAAAATAATAGTTGTTACTTGTCTGAAGGAAGCACTGACATAAAGATTGTTTTGCAGTAGGGATGGAGTAGGAAGATCTTGTATGACTTTTCTGTCCTGCAGAAATAATCGGTACTTTTGCTACCAGTACTTCACTGCAGTGAAATTTCAGTAGGAATCCAGGTCTACTCCTACTAAGTTGACTTCATTCAGAGCCTAAATTCCTAAGATATTCAGAAAAATAACAGTGATCTTTCAGTAAACCACACATTTTACTAAGGACTTTAACATCAAGGGGCCTGAAGATCATTTAAGATTTCTGAAGGGTAAACTGTGCTACACTAGATTTTTAATCAGACCTGATCTTTAATAATCTAGAGGTAGCTTCAACAATTTCCATGAAACTCATTCAGTCATGTGGGTTAGACCTCTTACCACCGATCTGCCACTACTTAAGATGCTTTTTAATGGATGTTATCTACCTCTCTGGAGCAATCTTCTCAATGGTTGTGTTTATATATTGCCCTCCAGATGACAGCAAAGGTCAATTCCCTGTCATCTCATTAAAGGTGTATTTAATTTACCCTCTTTCCTCTACACAGCTAACAAAGCCCTGATTAATCAGCTGTATAGCAAGAGTAAACACACTGCTTCACTTAATTAAAAATTAAATTCCTCTTGAGGGATCATTACAGTAGTGAGCTGCTACATGCCTTTGTTAAATAGATGTTTCTTCGAGGACACAACTAGAGGTAGGCTATTGGGAACTCTGTATCAATATAAACAGAAATTTGTCCAGACATTCAATTAGAACATTACATGTATTCGTTCTCTAAAAAAGGAGCAGGTATAGAGAAACCAAGGGTACTTTGAAGAATCTGGAATTGCAGTCCTATCTTTGGTACGCTTTAGTACATGGTATCCTTTTCAAAATGCAAAATGTAATTTTAGTATTTGGAGGAAGATGAAAAAATGTACTGCTTTGCCTCTTTGAGACTGACTTTAAACCCTTGCAATGGGAAAAGGCTCAGGGGAGATAGACAAGGGTGGTGTGTCTGTGAAGTTCAGGGGATATGCAGGGTGTAGCTGACCAAAGCAAAGAAGCTGACTTCATCTCAAGAGAAAGGGACCAAAGGGTGGCCTTGGTTTAGCTAAACAGTTATCAGTAGTTGAGTGGAACAGCTGGTGGTGTAAATGCCTCTCCCTGAGTTAATGACAAGTGTGAATGTCTCTCCAGGTTAGGCAGACCAGTGTGGAGGCAGAGGAGTGAGTAAGTGTCTCAGCCCAACACAGAGTATAGGTAGACAAATAGCAATTTGACAAAAAGCAATTTGAAGAGAGCGAAGAGCTTGTGCTGGTTTCAACCCACATATTCCTTCCTGGTGCCTGGGGATGCCCAGTGCTGTGCTGACAATCACATTATAGAGACCAGTAATGGGAATCCCATCGACATTGAGATTGAACCATGTATCACAATTGATATATTTTGCTAAATGTAACTTGAATTCATATTGTGCTTTCAACAGTCAAACTGATCAGAGCTGCAGATCCCAATAACACTGTTTAGGAAAACACTGAAAAAAATCTTCAAAGTTTTGTCCTCTCAGTTTTCCACCTTTTAATACATTTAGGAGCAAGCAGTGTAACTCACACAAAACAGATTAGCTGTAGCTAATGCGGTGAATTTTCATATGTGCTGTGACAGAAACCTGCTCCTGGCCTGGCTGCAAGTCCTGTCTGCTTCTGCCACACACAGAGTGTGACTTCAGGACTCTGCACTGCCCAACATTCCCACAAAACCAGTGCTCAACTTCTACACCCAAGCCACACAGCACTGCGAGATGCAGGTGTATCTGCTCTTTCTTTTTCCTCACTGGCATTAATTCTCCACACTGCAGAAGTTAGTAGAGTGCCACGGAGTCACCCCTGCCCTTTTGCTGACCTTCATAGCCTGTGCTTTGCAGGACAGAAGAAAACACCTTCACTCAGGCTCTCTTCCATTTCGGTGGGTTGATAACCATAGCAGTTGGCCAAAACACACCGAGAGCGTACGGTAGAGGAGGTCTGCACTAAATACAGCGCGGTGGTTTCCTGTTACAAAAGGGGCCCAAGGTTTCCTCTAAAGACTCCCTCCAATTGCTTTTTTGCCTTTCAGAATCACGCTCTGGCTCTGGAAGCAGAGAGTCAAGTGGGAGCAGACACTTCCTGTGCTGCACCGAGGACTCATCTCCGCTCGGTAATATATTCCCTCGATCCAGAAACGCAGAAGTGATCTTCTCTGTGACATAATTGTTAACATGGGGACTCTTATTTATTTTCTCAGCTACAATGCATGTAAAGCAAATAGACCATAGCAATACCATTACACACATTTCTGCACCCACTTTAGAGACAATCAATATCAATTATCAAATTCTCAACAGGAGAGAAAGGCTGTGAAATTGCCCATAAAATAAATTTACAAAGTCATCCCAATACCTTCTATTTTCTGTTCTAAAAATTCTATATAAATAATTATTTCAAATGTAGTTTCATTTCCTTACAATACCACAGCCTACTCATGATGGTGAGGTCTATACTGTCCCATGTTTCATGGAAATGAGGAAAATTACTTAGATTCCTGTTTCAGTGAAGGTCTTGGTTTTGTAGTTGACTCTGCCCTTCATAACCAGGTCATTCTCTTCTACTCAATTCCCAAGCTCTGTACCACACCAGTATCTGTTATTGAAATAAATACTGTGTTTGCTTTGTTAGCCAAATACTGAAACTCTTTATACACCTTAAAAGTTCAGGAAAATACTTCCTGCCCTGCAGGAATTCTTCATTTGTAACCTTGGAGTTTCTTTTAGGAAGATAGTCCTAAAGAACACTCACACAGAGCTTTTTCTTTTCTCTGTCTCTTGTACAACACCCACCCAATAGGGTGCAAGTTTTCTTGCAAATCTCTAAACACACCAGGCTTTCTAATGGGTTGCTTCTTTCCTGCTCCTTGAGGAAAAAGAGCCACAAAATATTTCCTTTCTTGTTTTTAGTACAAGTGATGAAAAGCTAGGCCAATGGGTTAATCAATATGCAAACGAGGTTACATCTGTGTTTTATCAATCACCTTTGGAAACATGAGAGGGAAGGAAAAGGGAATTTGTATTTTTTATACATATATATAGTTTCAATGCCACCAGTGCCCAAAGGCATAGTTTTCTGCCCAATTTGATATTTGCTGTTACTCACATCCGGGCGACAGGAGAGAACCAAGCGTTAGTAGTGGTCAGACCTAATCCTACAGCTCTCCAAAAAGCCCAGTAACTCAGATTCCTGGCAGCTGAAGTACATTCCAGTCTAACAAGCTTTATGATGTATTTCAGACAACAAAAATAACATTGTTAGATGTGTAGTGTCCTCACTCTTTTCTGTCTCTCCAAGTGAAGGATTTGCCTCCCCATCACTTTATTACACCAGTGGTCCCCACCTATTTTAGTGGAAATATGATGCAATGAACGTGTTTCAAGGCTCTAATGTGTTACTGCCTTTCCTAACAACTGCTTTCCAAGGTGATTATGCACCATTTAACACTGGGCACTCTGTGTTTGTCCGTAGGAAGTACAAAGACACCCATTATTTTACAAGGTGCTGCCAACTTGAAAGTGTCATGTTTGTACTTTAGAACATCCAAAATATTTCTTTTGTTTGATTCTTTAAACGTCTCATCCTTAATCCTTTATCTCTAATTTAGACAACAAACTGCTTCAGACAAATTAAATTGTCCCCTTTCATATTTCCCTATATGCTAAATACTGATAAGTAGCCTCCATTTATCAATGATATTCAGCTTTGCATTAATTATATTTCAAGGCACATAAAATTCATTGTGCAGCAACACTCTTTGGTGATGCACAAATGAACCACATATTGAATATGAACCAAATACAAAGAATTTAACTGAGACCAAGTGAAATACTGAAAGCTGAACAGAGATGAAAATAATACATTCAAATTAATTCAGGCAATTTTGAATACCATCATTTTTACTACAGCTTATGCTCTCAACAATCACTCTCTGAACTGCAGCAACTGGGATTAAAGATTAGGATGTAGGGAGCCTACCTGAATCTTTCTGAATAGCCACAATTATCTCATGATTTGTAATGCTGTGCTCCTGCTCTTGAATGGGAACACCAGCTACTGGTTTTATTGTGAAAAGCAGAAATTTACTAATGCCTTTTTGAACATTATTGCAGTTGTTTTTATGTGCTGAGCTGAACTGAATACATATGCAGCAAAAAATTAGCAATAAAATATGCTCTAATGTAACTGTAATTAGGACAGACATTAAAGGAAATGAGTTAGTATAGCATAAAAAAAGAAGATCACCCGGGATATATTTGGAAGCTTAAGTTCTGAGGCTTGACAAGTGATTTAAAGGCAAGTTAAAGAGTCTGAGCTAGATGCTAGCAGATATCTACCTGTGTCCTTCCAGTGCTCTGGAAGGCCTCATTAGCCATGTAAGGCCATAGATCTTGGCTCCTTTTCCACTTAAATAAATTTAACACTACGAAGAACCATAACAGAGTGGGTATTTGACACTAATGAACTCTCTGTGCTACACAGGACTATCTTCCTATTAGAAAAAAATAACTATTTCTAAGGAAATCCAATTTTTTTTACCTGAAATATTAGTCAGTCACTAGTTAGAGCAATTCCCTGTGCTGATTTAGGAATAAAGAATCAGCTAGGACTATTCTCTAAGCCAGCTGTTATGTCTATTAAATAGATTTCTCTGTGGCTGTAGTCTTTTGTCTGAGGACAATAGTAACTGGATCAAAGTTTATTTTATTTTAACTGCATCTGTATCAGCAAGGTTGCTTCAAAACAAGATCAAAAACATTCCTGGGAAATGATTTCACAGACCCCTAGTGGGCTGATATTGAGCTGCTCAGACTGACTGCGTTGCTTAGCACAGCAACAAATTCCCACAGTTTATCTCTAGAGTCTTCTTGTACAAACTCAATACTGCTGACAAGTTTTGTTCTCCACCAACTCCAGTGGTGTTTTCTGTTCTCCATATCCAAAGGTTTCTGGTACAAATATCAGTACATGTCCCAGAAATACCAAATCTTACTGTAAGGCAAGTTTAGAAAGGTATCTGGTGTATTCGTGTATGATTCATAGATCAGAAAATCACATTTAAGTAGAATTAGTTCATAAAGGTAACTCCTAGACCTGCACAGATCCTGTTCAAACAGAGCTGGTTTTCACTATCTCATCTTCCACTAACAGATTCTGAGATTAAAGAAACATTAAAGTATTCACAGCTCTGAATTGAGCTGACAGTTCCAGATTTCAGGCCTGATGAATTTTCAACCACCTGAATTTTCAGGTGGTTCATTCCAGATCAGTAGCAGAACATGTTTAGGGTATTACAAGCACGTCCTTCTTGTAGATTTGTCAATAATTTGGCTTTTTTAAACAAAACCTGGAAAGATGAAGCTTGTGATATCTGTCAGGTAAAGAAATTACACTTACCTTTCTTCTGGAATGGTTCTGAGCTGTATTAAAGCCTCTCCAGGCAAGCCAAGATTTTATACCACCCCTCAAACAACTGTGTTTAAGAATCTTCCAGTTAATAACTGTTCATTAAATGAGTCTCACATTGCACTTCTTGTGAAGACAGAAGAATCAAGAATAAATGACCTAAGGAAAGAAAATAAAGGTTTAACAGCTCACAAAAGCCCATCGCTGTCTTTGGCTTCAGCATTTCCGTTAGATTTAATAAGAATTGAAAAACACTCCCCAATAAAATATTGTTGAACAGCAAAATGGAATGGAAAACTACGTAGGAAGAGACTCTAGCTGATAAAAACTGTTATTGAGTATTCTTTGCAAGAATACATTTTCCCAAGATAATTATCTCTGCTGTCCAGAGCTGAACATCCACGGCTTTAGAGGCTCTATGAATACCTGTGTCACCTGCTCAGAGTTGCTGCTAATTGAAAGCAAGGGGTCTGAGGGATAGGGTCGTGTCCCAGTAAAACAAAAGCCATGTTCAAAAGCTGTAATTCAAATCAGTTTCATCATGGCTGAGAGGAATCTGGATTACAGTTTGGACAGTTTCATCTTATTTGTCAAAGGCTGAGAACTGTTGACCTAGGAAGAAAGTTGAGATAAAAGACAGAGAGGAAGGAGTGCAATCAAATACATACATTTGACACATCTTCCCTTCATCTTCTAACTGGGAAAATACATATCACCACAGACCCACTGGCAGTTTTTCATACACCACATTAAAAATGTGTTAGTGAGAGTATTACACACAGTGCAACACAGGCAGAACAAGCAACCTTTACCTTTATAACAAGCATGTAAAAACACTGAAGAAAGAAGTGATCATGTAGGTGTTTCCCAAGCCACACTCTGCAAATACAATTACTATTTAGGAACATTACCATCTACAGGAGATGACATTCCTGGATAGATGTGTTGATAGTCTGGACTAAAGACTGCCTTATTTGAATGAGCAGAAAAATGCACTGCTGGGAAAGCATCACCATTTAACAAAGGGATTCACAGAAGTACTTACGGATTAGGAGAGGTAGGCAGATGTCTTGTAGTACTGCTCTTCAAAGGCATTTAGGCACAGAGCCTCCTCTTGCAGCCCTTCTAGGTTCTAAAATAGCACAGTTGTGATGCAAAGTGCTTGCACCCCATACACTTGCTTTGTATTAAAGCAAATGAAATAACTGGAAGGTAGGTCTGGCAGCATTAACCTTTGCTTGCATTATTCCGCATGGTTTTACAGAAAGTCACTGCTCCAGAGGTTTGAGAGGCTTCTGCTGCCTGCTGAGTGCTGCCTCCTTAGCAGTGTTGTGGCTGAAAACACATGACCTTTGTGCTCCATTTCTCTCAGGTGCAAGGTGATTTTTTTACTTCTTCAAGAACATAAATTCCACTCTTAGAAGGCACCTGGGACCCCAAGTGAAGGCATCTGTGGCCATGCCTGGCTACGCTGCAGTTGTCAAAGGATGAAGTGCATGAAGGCCAGAAAGAGTTAGAAAGGGTTAAAAATGCAATCAGCTTTCAGAAATATCTGACTGCCATCAGAGTGCAAGCAAATTTATGTTCTCCAGGAAAGCTTTGCCACTATAAACGACACAGAGAAGACATAGCAAGGGAAATAAGAAATGAAGAGAGGAGGGATCCTGGACATTGGTTCTCTAATGGAAAAGAAGAGCAGATGATTCAACTGAAGTGCATAAAAGCCTCTGCAAAGCAGATCTAAATTACTCAGAGAACACTTAGGCATTATAGTAATGAGCAGTACAGGAAACTCTAATGCAGATGTATAGAACATTAAATAACTGGATGCATTTCTAACACCAACTTTTACCTTGTTACTTCATTCCAACCCTTCTACCCCATCTAAGGCAAGCATCAAAATAACAGCAACCTCTCCCAACAAAAACAGTATTCAGGAAGCTGTGTAACCACTTCTTCTGCTTTACTCCAATCATATTAACTCCAATACACCCAGCTCTTCAGCAAGTCTCACTGTAGTTACTCCTCCCAGATATCAGAATCATGATATTACTTGTAAACTCAGCTTAAATTAAATATGAAAAAAGTCTTCTTCGTTCTGGTGATAAAACATGATTCCTAAATATAGAAGCACTAAAAGGAAATAGAGCATGCTTTCAAATTCAGTATTTTAAACATTCTCCTTTTAAAAAAACACCCCAAAATTTATACTGATACATTTTTTTGCCTGGTTTATGATTTCTGAATGCTTGAGATTCAAAATCCTGGAAGAGAACAGGGTGGGAGTTAGTAGGTGATACCGATCATGTCAGAGGAGTTACTGATGCCTTTATTGAAATATGAACTAAGATGATAGGCAGTGAAGAGCTGGAAAATTGTAGAGTTTAAGGAGCCTGTGACCTGAGCACCTCATAGACCATGGGATGTAAGAGAGGGGAGAACTTCATCACCATGCTGTGGCGATAGCTCACCCTGTCCTTTTGATTGGTTTTGGCCCAAGTAAAAGCTGTCTGTTTACAACACCTCAGATGTGATTAATGGTCCTCATATTCCTATCTCTTACCTTAATTTTCCAAGCATTTTAATGTCTCTGTACAGACTCTTAAAACTCCCTCTACAGTCTCTGTATAGAGATTATGTAAATGCCAATTTTAAGAATAGCAAAGAAAACAGGCAAGAAACAATTTAGGTATTAATTACTGTGAAAAAGAATAACTCGGTTTTGAGTTGTGAAGGAGCTGGTAATCTCCTTAATCACAGAAAAGAATGAGAAGTGAGATACTGAATCTTTCAAGGATCTGATCATGTTTAATGACATTTAAAAGAGAAATCGGAAAGCTAAAATGTAGCAGTTATCAAACAGGGATTTTGTTGTCTGACTCAATGGGAAAAAAAGAAAAAATATTGAAGTATTTTAGAGGCTTTAAAGCTGTGCATCCTTTTGTTTTCAGCTACTTTGTCACTTTGTTTCTACAACTATAGAAAATTAAGTAGAGTCAAGGTGGCTGAAGCTGTAAATTAGAGGTCTGAAAAAATACAGATTACCATCAGTTAATAACAATGTTTCTTGCTTTTGAATATTTACTAAATAAAAACCAAATAAAGCCCTTTGAAGCCTTTCAGATCTGCATCATTTTCCAAGAAGCATGAGTCAAATAACATAATGTTTTTGCATTGACTGTGCTGAAAGTTTTACTCCCTCATGTTGAGCATTACTATTTCTGCCCTTAGAAAGGAATCCTCTTATCAGACTCTGAAAGGGAAGGTTTCCTATATATTGGAAGACTCTCTTGAGACATTGTGAAAAGGATTTAAGGCAACCAGCCCTGCTCTTTCCTCTGCTCATGTCCCTGGGCAAAACATGCCTCTGGCACAATCCCCCTGTGCCACACACCTGGCCAGGGCGAAGTGGCACCAGTCTGTCCCCCTCTAGCTCCACGCAGTAGCATTGACCAAGTCCCTGGACACAGCACCCCTTTTTTTTTTAAGTAGAAACAGATGGAAACCACTGCAGCTATCAATATATTTAAACTTGATTTTTCAAGATATCTTTGTTTGGAGTTTCTGTTTGGATCCAAGCTGAGACTAATAAGGTAGCTGCGAATTTCCCAACAAGGACTGTGTGAAACAGAGGTATCCTCAAGAAACCTAGAGCTCAGCTCTTTTAATTTGGCTGCACAACAGCTACTCAGGCAAAATCCTGCAGGGATGCTATTCCCTGTTATTCTCCAAAAGTATGTAAACTCTTGATATCCAGGGACCAGATAGGTGTGAATTGGCTCCACTTACCCTCTAGCTTTCCTTCAGTGTATCACAAACTCCAGCAAAGCAGTAACAGGTTGTGCTTAGCAAATACATGGCTTACCCTAAAAGGTACATAACCCTAAGGCAGGGGAGGTAGAACTTGCTGTGTACTTCATTTAGTTGCCTATTCAATCCAAAGATGCTCTTGGCCCCGCAGCCACATTCACATGAAACAAGTACTGCATATTGTTTTTTAAAGTGCTACCTGCTCGCTCTTCCTATTTTTGAGAGAAGATCAGGCTTCAAAGAACATCATTATTTTAGAGTGACAAGACAAGAAAGAAGTGCCATTTCTGAAAGAAAAAAGCAAAATAAAACAACAAAAAAAGAGAAAAACTAAAAATAAAAAACCCCTGTGTTTTAAAGCCACACTTTTTAGTCATAATACCACAAAATGTCCTAAGGACTCATTTTTTATATATATATTTGTTATAAGCTACCATAAAGCCATTTTCTAGAGCCAAAACTAACATCACAATTTGGACTTCTTTCACTCTTCATTTATTTTTGTGAAGGATATATGGGACTTAAAATTGTTGCTGCTTTTAGTATTTTGCAAGGCGGAGGCACAACCAAGGCTCATTATGCTTTTCCAGAACAACAATAAGTGTTGAGGTTCCCAAATTCTTAACCCAAAAGCATCCAGCTGTCCATCTGTCACACTGACAAAGGGATGTGGTCTGGAGTCAGCAAGCAAAATACCTGAGTAAACTGGATGTGTATCTATACAGGGCATACAAATACAGTATCTACATACAGACTCATGCACATTTATCTCTATGTAAATAAACATAATCCTGTATTTCATCATGACTGTTGGGATGACTGGAAGAAAGAAGTCTTAGATATAAAATGGACCTGCTCTCCACACTTAGCACAGCTCTCTAGAGACTATATTTACAGACAGTGGACTTTCCTCTCTATTAAGGAACATGAAGTCTGCAGAATGTGAAAAATTCTGAACTGTCTGCCTTATATCTTACCTAACTGTAAAACAAAAGGAGACAGTGAGGTGGAAAGACTTTTCTAGACAGGCAAAGAGACACCACACGACCCCTGTCCCCAGGCTGCACTGTTAGACTGAGAAACAACCACAAGGAAACTAAAGCAGAAGGCACAGAGAGCCGCCCACCACAGCAGCTCTGCTGGCTAAAGGAAATAAACTGTGCAGCCTACAGTTCTGAAAAGGTGAAAGGAAGATGGATGTGACCTAACTGAGCCGACTGAAACTGAGACAGGCAAGCTAAAAAGCTCCTGGAAACCCAGAAAACTGTCAGTCCCCGTTGACAGAAGAAGAGGGAAAAGACATGTAAACAAAGAGCAACACCAACTGGTGAAGGAAAGGACAAGTCCCTTCCTTAATGCATTATTATGGAAAAATAAAGGGAAATTTCTTTTTCAAGACCTGACTCAAGCCAAGGCCTCTCTTTCACTTGCAGATGGGGGACAGACACTGGCAGGGTCTGGGAAAAAAATTACCAGTAGATAACTCTCCAGATGTGAAACAGGTGATTTCAGGAAGTCCTGCACTCCGTAGCAGCACTAGCAATCAACTGAAATAAGGTTTCCTAATAGAACCTAATAATTTCAGAGATTATCCAGTTAACCAAAATCAGATTCTCTTACAAAGTAAGAAGTTATCAGTATAATTTTCCTGCTTATACATGGAGATAATTAATCATTACAGTGCCAGTAGTACTGGCTAATATATACTTAGCTTTTGTAGGACCATCTGTGTTCATTTATGTCTAGAAGTTGTGTTCTTTGTAGCAGTACTTAATTTTTGTCCTTAATAAAAGCTATAGAGCCTTTCTGGAGACCTAGTGAGCTAAAAATCACGGGGCTTACCTCCAGGATGTTGTTAGGTAAATCCTGACAGGTTTTCCCTGCTTTGATACACATTACTTTGTCCTTAGAGTAGCTAATTGATTGTAGAATCTCTGCTGTAAGAAATGGGTTTCAAGGGAAGATAAGATGAATTTCTGATGATTTCTCCCTCTCCATTGATCAGATCCATTTATTTTTTCTTATTAAACAAAAAGGAAGGATCCAGAATCATTGGTCATATATAAAACCTGACTGTTACCCTGGAAACATCTATTTCAGGTGTTCCCCTTCTCCAGTTTATTGAGATCTATTAAATTAGCATAAGCCATATGTCTTACATGCAATACAAGACTTCAGAAACTTCATAGATGCAGCATGATACCTAAACAAAATTTCTATAAGGGGAATGCAGTGTCATTATTCAATCTACGATCGACTGGGACATACATAGCAGATTTTTATTGCTGATTGTTAGCAGTGACACGAGTAATGTAATGAAGAGGACTGATATGAAGTGGTCATTGTTCTGCCACGATCACAAAGTATATTTTTTAATAGTTACATTTGGAATATTTGATCATATCTGGATATGCTTTGAAGAGAAAGCGTAATCGTTCGGGAGTGTCAACAATCACTAGGAAGGCCTGTAATTTAATTAACAGCCACATATTATTCATGTTATGTTTTCTTTGTTTTCATAGTCCAGGTTAAAAAAGTAACTGTACATCTTCTGGAGCACTTCTTGTGTCACAGGAGAAAGGAATAAGCGCTTGCTCTTGGAAGAGCTCTGGGACCTTTAAGGACTAAAGGTCACAGTTGGTTCTCACATCCTGAAGAAAAAGGTTTTCTCTGCTAGTTTCTCCTTTGCTGCAACCTGGCTCTGCCACTACACTTCTGATATTTCTGCAGTGCTTTGAGGATTCCCTCCAGAGATTTCATACAGTCATTTAGGGCAGGCAGAAACTTCTGCCGCTGCACGGCTTCTGTTTCACTTCACTGAGATGTGAAAAAAGGTGAAACACCTCATACAGCCCCAGCTGGCAGCTCACAGGCACTGTTAGCCACCTTCTTCTTTGCCACAACTACATCTATGTCATCCCACAAAACAAAACAAACCAGCCCAAACGTGCTCTAGGTCTGCCCCCCTAAGCACCACTGAATGGCTGTGACTACACACCACCTCTACGTTCAGCCTCATGGTCTTTCACGGAAGACTCAACTCTTGGGTGTGGAAACATTCATACCTTGAGCAGCAATGTTTATGGCACACTCCATTTTAAGGAGAGTTTGCTAATGAATAAAACAGTGTCTCCATCTCCAGACTCTACAGCTTTTTTTGTTGGTAAGTGCTGCAACACCACTTTCTCTCCACATCATAAAGGAGGCACCATCTGTTGTGACACAAGTGAGAGATGAGCTTACCGTGTGTTGTTTTCATCAATAACGTGGCACTCAGAATAGTTATTTTTTTAATCAATGCTGTCTTTGAGACACTGAAGAACAACAAATGCCTTTGAGAGTTTTTCTGTCACTCCACAGATGAAAACAGCATTCCTGTCACCAGTACACTCCTCCATGCTGTAGAAAGTTTAACATGCTTTCTTTTCTCCCGTTGAACACGCTTTTCAACATTATTGCTGAGGCCTTCTGGCCAGTGTGATAGTCTAAGGCTGACTTCCCAAAATGCAGGGCACCAAAGATGACCCTGAATTTCTACATAAGAGGCTTTTTATTTTCTCCATTCCCAGCCTACCTGGGCAGTCCTATAATTCTCCATCCCTGTCCTGCAAAGCTGACCAGAAGGGGAGGGATGTTGGGTCTCTGTATGTTACACATGTCCCTACCACTAAAGGGGCATTTTCACAGCAGAGATTAAAGCACGTGCCAAAGCAGAGCATGAGGGATGTCTGATGATACAAAACCTCCTGACACAGACCTGGAGGGCTGCAGAGAGAGGAGGGAACCAGATCTGGTGTGGTCTCATCCATCCTGCCAGCTGGGAGCAATCCTTGGTGCAGGGTGCCCAGGCAATTGTCTGGAGGATCTAGTCAGCCACAATAAAGTCATGAACCACGTTAACAGCTAAGCCAACAGCAAGTGATCATAGGGTAATGGTAAAACCTTTTATTTGGCTCTGGCTTATTTAATGTCATTCATATTGCCTCACTTTCAAATGTATACTTCAAAAAAAATCACTGTTCATCTCAGCAAAGAGACAGTGAAAGGGAGATCTTATCAATGTACATAAATACTTGAAGGGAGGTTGCAAAGGGGATGGAACCAGACCTCTTACAGCAGTGTCCAGTGAGAGCACACAAGACAGTGGGCACAAACCAAAACACAGGGGGTTCCTGCTGAACATCAGCAAACATCTTCTCACTGTGAGAACAACTGAGCACTGGTGCAGGTTACCTAGGGTGGCTGTAATCTTGCCACCCTTAAGTCATTCAAAAGTCACCTGGACACGATCTTGAGCAAGGGGGTTGGACCACACGACCTCCAGAAGGCCCTGCTGATCCCAGGCTTTCTGTGATTCTATGATTTAGTTATATTAAGGGTGGACAAAAGGGAAAAAAAAAACATTTGTGAAACACATACAAGGGCTTAATGGGTCATAAATGTTTTGTGAGCTGTGTTTTGGTAGTTCTTGACCTAATAAAGAAGTGTGTAGGTAGGTGTGTTGATCCAAAGAAATCTGCAGGTAAAATAGTAGTTGCTGATAATTAATGCCAGAAAAAAAAAGGACTGAAACTCCTATGACATTTACAAAGCTCCTGAGCTTAAGCAAGACATACACCCCATGAATAATCATCCAGATGAAATATATTGTGTAGGACACTTTCCATCTGTTCCACACATAGTTGTTATGTACAAAAGGAAAAGTTAAAAAGGATTGCTCCTGCCTGTTTTCACATCAGTGAAAATAAGGTGAGAATGATAAGAAATTGAGTGCATGCAAAGGAAAAAAAAATTGAAAGCATCCACATTGAGGAAGAAAAGGGTTTAAAAATTACTGCAGAAAATTTTCAGCTAACTCAAAACCAAGCAATCTGTAGAATTCATTTTTTTTGGCTGAGTGTATTTATCTTGCTAAAACTGAGCTCTGAGTTTTCTGTTATTAGAATTGTTTATATAACATAAGTCACTAACACCAAATACTACTATGTTAGATCCTAGAAGGCATGGGACAGAAAAGGATCCTTTCACATTGTAATGTTACATCTCTGTATTTACACCTGTTAGAACACCTGAAGAGGTTAAGAGTAGAATCCTTACTAAGGAAGAACCAAAGCAAATTGAACAACTAAAACTCTCACTCCCTTTTGGTTTTTTTTCCCCTCCAACACAGTGCTGTCAGAAAGACTTCTCCAGTGACTGTCAATCCCTTTCCTGTTATTTTACAGAACTATTTAAGGTCTCATTCATCAGTGTGATTGTTCATGAAGTCGTACACAGGGTTTGTTCAAAGGAAAATGTAATTACGTGATGTTCTAAATTTTGTTTAATAATCATTAATTGCTGCAGTCCTTAAACCTAGGTCACAGGTGTCAAACACATGGGTTCAAAACCATGGCATCAGCAAGATGATATTTCATTGCAATAGCCATATCAGTTGTAAATGTACAGTACCTCATTTCACAGTAGTTAAGAACAAAAAGTACTTTTAGATTCATTAAGTATTAGCACTGGGAAAATAATACTGTATGTTGCTTATTTAAGTATTTCATTTGCAATACCTGGAGCACCAGCAACTCCCAGGGGTGGATGTGGAGTCTCTGCTCCTGGGATCCTGATTCATTTTCTGGGAGTTACCATACAGACAGCATTTTTATTAAGCCATATATCACTTCAGCTTGGCACCATGGAGAAGTTAGCGAGCGCTGTGAATTAGGGAGGGTGTGAATTATGAGTTCCTTTGTGCTGCCTCCTTATATGTTCATCACAAAAGTTAACTTTGTGCTTGGGAGGAGAGTCTGCTATCATTTCCAATAAGTAATGAAAGAGAAGCAGAGATATCTCTGCTGTATCTATGTCCTTGTCCCAGTCTGGATCAATTTCTAAGTAAACTAATCTTTTTTTTCTACTGGTTGTAGAGAGAGTCTGGCCCTGTCAGTATTTCCCTCAGAACATGTACAATTAATTCCAAAATATGGAAGAATTTGTCTCACAGGCAGTGGTAAGAGGCAGAGCAGATGAGAGGGAAAGTTATCACATCACTCAAAGTGGAAGCTAATCTCCTTAGACTCCTTCTATAGTCACTGTGAGGGGAGAGAGCAAGAGAGAGAAAGAGTGAGAGAGGGAGAGAAGTTTCTCTGGAGTGGAGATCACAGCACGTGCCTGACTTGCATGCTCTGAATTTCTTTTTGCAGGAGACTCTCCATGGGCACAGAAGAAGCCTGAGGACACCTGCAGCTAAGTGAGATGGATAGTTATGCAGAGAATGTCCTCACCTGGAGCCAGCACAGAGTAAATCACACACTGGAAATTCACACTGTCATTTATTCTGTATCAGCTTTCCACATAGACGAGTCCTTCGCAGCAGAAAAGGAATCTGTAGACAAGTTCTTTGGTAGACAACGCTACAATATTAAACCCAACTTTTATATAACACTTTTCATCTATTGATTTCAAGGTATTTACAAAAACAGATTAGTACAAATACTATTTCAGAGACTGAGACCGGAAGTGATATGAGCACCAGTCTTTCAGAAACCCCAAATCTCTGGTTTTCCAGAGATTTATTGTCATTATTCAGCTGACTCAGTGTAACAAGGAAAATTAACCAACACTTTGCTGAGTTCACTCCTTTAGTGGAAATTACATTCCAAGAGTAATTACTGATGGCTGTGTATTATATGTAACTAATACCAGACATATGAAAAAACCAGAAGATATTTAAATATATGCTGAATTCCTTTGTCTACATTTTTATACTACACTCCTGCTATCTGAGAGCAGTAGTACCCAGTAAGGTTCAGCATCGGCAAGATCTTACGGGTTTATGGAACAAAGTCTTTAAATACTAACAATGGATGACAGTTTGCACAAAAGACACTTTTAGAGCCAACTAAATTCAAATTAGATCATAAAATCAAAACCATATCAATTCAAAACCATCAGTTTTATATGTGCAAGTGCAAAACCATGATTTAGTTTGTTGTTGTAGCAGGTAATTTATAGCAAAGGGAAATAGTCCTTTCGGCATCAGACATGCAGATAACAAAATAATGCCTTACTTTATATCCACTGCAACTTTGTTCAAGAATTAAGCACTGTATGGAGTCACTAAAGTATAGAAGCTGAAAACCTAAGTGGGCAAGAAGGAGACAACAGTAAAGCAATAAAACCTTTCTTTCCATCAGTTGCTTGTCAGCGTTATGCTGCTGTAACAATGACCAATGACGGCTTTGAAGCTTTCAGACACTACTCTTACAATGTGCTACACTAAATCACAAAGTAAGAACTGAAGAACTGCAGAGAAGGTACAACCTGACAGCACCCATACCAATATAAACTTCTGAAATAGCACACAACTCTCCTCTTTTCAGTGCACTGAATTAAGATTGCCAGGAGTGTGAACGGGGTAATTCCTTGCCCCCCACGAGGCCAGAGCACAGCCATCCCCTGCCACCAGCAGCTGCACGTTTTGCTGTAAGAAAGTTAACAGCACAAAAAAAGAAAACCCTGAAGTTTTGTGCAGACTGGAAAGTTTCCTGACCCGTTGTGCTTTCTCACCACCCCTCCCTGCTTGCACACGTGGACATGCAAAATGAATTCCAAGTCACTCGGGTGGTCTACCCAGGGCACAACAACTGCAAAGAGTGGGTGGCAGCTCCGAGCTCCGAGGATTTTCTTTTTAGCTGCTGTTAGACTCCAGCACTCTGTCGAGTGTGGGGGGGTGACAGGACACCACCTTCTGTTAGTGAGTGTTATCCCTGAACACACCTAGAGCCAGTGCTGTGGTAAAGGCAGGTCTGCTGGTGTTTGTATAAGGTCTCTTTGTCTCCTCACACATCCTTCTCAGCGTGGCTCAAGGCCTTCTGCACAGGAAGCAGTGGCAGGTACAGGTGTACTGGATTGTATGGACTATATACATTATATACATGGATTATATGGGCTTATATGATTATATGTACTTGTGCATTATATCCACGAATCTGTCCTTTTCTCCTGAATTTTTTACCTTCAGGCAGCTATAGTCATAAAATCATAGAATGATCTGGTTGGAAAAGACCTCTGAGATCATCCAGTCCAACCGTCCCTGTCCCCTCATAAACTCATCTGCCCACCTTTTAAACACCTCCAGGGATGACTTTAAATTGCATATTAGTAACACCAACCTCTTATTGCAGAATCCAGAGGTCTCAAGAGAACAGAACAGTTCCTGGTCTTTGTAGCAACCCACTGTGAGGCAGTAGTGCATACACAAAAAGAGCATACACATAAAAATGAGTATTAGAAAGGAGAGTTGCTACTTCTCCATAAAATTCACATAACCAGCAAAGAAAGCATTTTATTTTTGATGATCCACCTCTATCTGTTGAGCTTCGAGGCTTATTAAAACTCCTGACTGGAGGTTTGTTGCATATTAACTTACAAAGGTGACTTATTTTGATGAGCACTAAGAGCTGGAGGCTTACAAGTGGGAAAGGGGACTTCATTATAACACGAGATCTGTCCTGATATGCGAATTATTAGCATTGCCAGGTGATCTAAGACACCCCTAAAGAGGCAGGATTATGGCCATGTATGTCCTTCCTTGTAGGTCAGTAGGTTCAGGGAAGAAAACAATTACTCTTGCAATGCATAAAGGAATCTTCTTTGTTCCTTAGAGACATAGACTCATAGAATCGTTTAGTTGGAAAAGATCTTTGAGATCATCCAGTCCAACCACACCTGTCCCCTACTAAACCATATTGCTGAGTGCCTCATCTGCCTGCCTTTTAAACACCTCCAGGGATGGGGACTCAGCCCCCTCCCTGGGCAGCCCTTCCAGGGACTGAGAACCCTTTCAGGGAAGAAATTTTTCCTGATGTCCAGTCTGAACCTCCCCTGGTGCAACTTGAGGCCATTTCCTCTCATCCCATCACTTGGGAGAAGAGACCAACACCCCCCTCCCCACAGCCTCTTTTCAGGCAGTTGCAGACAGGGATGAGGTCTCCCCTCAGCCTCCTCTTCTCCAGGCCAAACTATCCCAGTTCAAAGTCTGCCCTCAGGCAGTCCAAGGTGACAGTTCTGCCAAGCCCCCTCCTTACTCCTTCAAGAACTGAGAATTCTATCATCTGGTGACCACTGTGCCCCAAGTGTCCTCCAACAGTCCCCTCTTCCTCTGCTCACAAACAGTCCTTCGTACAGCAAGAGCTACAGCCACAGGAACACCCTTCTGCGGGAAGGGACCCTTTTTAAAGGTTTAAAATTACCTAAAGAGCAAAAATAAAGGAGAAAACACTCCTGTGTGTGAACTGTTACGAGCTCTTACTGCAATCTGTACCTTGACTGTTAGGAAGGTTGGAGGTACCTCTTGAGCTAAGAAACTTCAGTGCAGAAATTCATGGGATTAAAAGTGGAGAAAATAATCTTAGTTTTTCTAATTGGCAGATATCTCATGGCCACTCTTCTGCGAAGGCCAGCACTTATAGCATCCTCATACCCTAAAATCTCAGTCAATATTGATGGCCATACCAGGCCATTGTTACAGAAAAGAACTGAGGTATGTTCTTTGGGTTTGTGCAGGCTTGAATTAAGTGGCAGCAGCTCCACAGAGGCACCTCCTTGTTTACTGTAGTCCAGTATGACCATCATGTCCCATAAAATCTAAGCTACTGGCCACGTATTTCCTGAATACTGTAATATTTAATGGCACTTTGTGAGCACAGTGTATTGCTGTGTGAAAATAATTTCAAAATAGCAAGATACCCTAAAAAATTTGATGGCAATTGCAATATTTAATATGCTTCTGAATATTTTTTTCAATTTTAAGGGTACATCACTGTTACTCAAATCACACAACTGCACTTGTCTTACCCTCCAGTGCTTGGGCAGGATAGTCAATCCCACAAATGCTTGCTACATTTCCACTAAGCCAAAAGAAAACCTTCACCACTGACCCTGAGCTACCCCTATCCACAGTTCTTTATACTTTTCTTCTTATCTTTTTCCTTGGTGAGCACAGCTGTGGGAGACTGGAAGCACACTGGCTCCATCTGCTGAAACTGGGTCTGCACAGTTTTACCCAAATGCAAGAGATTTATCTGCATCAGTAACTTAAAACCAAGAGAAGAATATTGAAAGCAGGTAAGTTGGCAATGAAAGTCTCTTTCACAAAGCTGATTCAATAAAAAATATATATTATCAATACTGCTTCAAAATCTACTTTGTAAAAATGTATTGTCCTTCAAAGTAAAAAAGTCAGATTCATTACAAAACTAAATCACTGGATTTTTCTAAGTATTTCCAATTTTTTCTGACTTCCATTTATTTCAACATCTTTATCATTAGTGTGCATTTTTTTTAACAGATAAGATTTTTTTCACAAAAATAATCTTTAAGTCCTGGTACCTCTATTGGTAAGAAGAACACGTAGAGGCAGTTAACAAATGCTGCATTAAACTTTAAATACCACTGACTGTATCCTTTCTATGTAAAACAGACATTATCTCAAAAAGAATATTTTCTTTTATTCATGAGAAAATTGTGAACTGATCTTCAAGGAAAAGTAACTCACATTTTTTCCCTTCCTACTCCTATCAGATAAAATGATCTAAAGTACTGTTAGGAGGGAAATTTTGCACAGAAATCTCCAAAACTTCTAGCAAGAAAATTAGGGAAAAAAAGTATTAACAAGAAAATAAGTAAAAATACAAAGTAATCACAACAGACAAAGCATAATTCCTTCTTAGGAGATCTCAGGTTGGTATGTAGCTGCTAACTCATAGCATACAACAGAATCTTAAATCATTTATGTTAGAAAAGACCTTTAAGATGATCAAATCCAACCTTTAACTTCACAGTGCCAACTGCACCACCGAACTATGTCCCTAAGCACCACATCTACACATCTTTCTAATACCTCCAAGGATGGTGACTCAACCACTTCTCTGGGCAACCTCAATAACTCTTTTCAGCAAAGAAATTTTCCTGATATCCAATCCCCAGCCACTCTTCCCCAAGCCTGTGACGCTGGGCAGGGTTGTTGTGGCCCAAGTGCAGGACCCAACACTTCACCTTGTTGAACCTCAGCCCATGGATCCAGCCTGTCCAGATCCCTCTTTACACCTTCCTCCTGTCAAGAATATCAACACTCCTACCAAATCTGGTGTCATGCACAAATTACTGAAGGTGCACTCAATATCCTCATCCACACCATTGATAAAGATGTTAAACAGATCTGGCCCCAACACTGACCCCCACAAATGGGTGACACCACTCGTGACCGGCCACCACCTGGATTTAACTCCACTCACCACAGCTCTTTGGGCCCGGCCATCCAGCCAGCTTTTTACTCAGTGAGGTGTCCGTGCATCCAAGCCATGAGCAGCAGTTTTTCCCATGAGAAGGCTGTGGGAAGCAGTGACTCCTTTTCCCCTCAGAACTGCCTCCCAAGGGACACTGTCACCCAGGCTCCTGAACACACCAAAGTCAGCCATCTGGAGGTCCAAGGTGGCAGTTCTGCTGATCCCTCTCCTCAGTTCTCCAAGACTCAAAAACCCTATCATTTCACAGACACTGTGCCCAAGCTGACCTCCAAACATCACATCACCCAGAAGTTCTTCTCTGTTTGCAACACACTCCAGAAGCCTCCTAACCTGTTTCCTCTCTGCTGTCTTGCATTCCCAGCAGACATCTGGCAGGTTGAAGTCACTGATGAGAACAAGGGCTAGCAATTGTGAGACTTCTCCCAGTTGCTTGTGGAATGTTTTGGCTGCCTCCTCAGGTTGGTTGGATGGTCTATAACAGACATCTGACACCAAAGCCCATTCCAGACCTACAACACCAGAGACAGTGCAAGTATTTTTCTAACTGATAAGTCATGACGATTTGCAGATGTATAAAAGAATGATTGTTCCTCCACTATTAAACTTTAAAAGGTTAAAGTGAAAAAGATAGTAGATTAAATCCCAGCAAGGTTTCTAAGTAGCTATAAATTATTGCCTGAATCAACTGCAAGATACTTTGGTCAGGTAAAACAAAACAATTTACTTATGCTTTTTGCATGCAGTTGTTAATCAAACAAACTGTGTGCTGGTCTTTCTGTGAAGTTGATTTTAATAGGAGGTCCCAGAATTTATTTCAAGTGTGGGAGAGCCAGCAGTTGTCCAGACCAGGATATCACCAGAAGGCACAAGTCAGTCCTAGTCATTTCTGTGGGCGTACCCTAGCCAAATCCTGGCTGGGTGCTGCCTGCAAGGACAGCAAGAAAGACCAAAAAGGGTGTAGACCCATAGGAAAAAAAAAAATGTGAGAATCACAAAGGGAAAGAAAAAAAGAACATGCACAAAAATTGAATAACAAAGTTTTGTACTACATCTGAGCAGTACACTCTTAACAAAAGGCTCTTTTGATGTACATTCCTAAAGCATTACCTTAGCTAAGGGCACATGAAGTGCTTTGTTCCAGCATCATCCACCCACGCACCTACAGACTCACAAAGGCTACTTATATTCAACACTCCCTACATGTATCAGATTGGCTTATTGTCTCCTGCTGTGTTTTCTCAGGCTTCTGATTATCAGCATCCTTGCTCAGTGCCTGTTACCTATTGGGGCTGTGTCTTGCAAGGGGAGATGAGGAACTCTTCTGTGTGCTTGATGCTCTTAAGCAAGTGTTAAATATCCATTTGTAAGACAAGAAAAAGAAACAATTTTTTTCTTCCTCTTTTTGAAGTGAACAGTGCTGAAAAGTTTGCTCTTCTGTGGAGACAAAGTCTAGAAGAAACTTTTTATGGGTACTGACTTTGCCATCTCTGGGTGATACTTGTCACACCCAAGCTGTTAATCTGGTGGAAGATCTAGGGCATTCAATTACACAGTTACTTAGCATATTTTACTTAGTCATTGTGCTAATTCTAATACCAAGGAAGCTGCATCTGAGGTTGTGGTGAAGCTTCTCAGTAACCTCTGGGTGTTTCCTTTCATGAATATCTCCTATGTAAGATAGAACATGATTCCTCACAGCAGGAAAGACAGCCTTTCCTGAAAGCACAGTACAGATCCCTCATGCTTCAGTGGACAGAAGGGGACAGAGAGAAAAAGGAAATTAAATGGACAGGAAAAAAATTATCAACCAGACACCAAAAAAGAACCCAGTATAGTTAGTGTTTTAAATATTTTGCATATAACTAGAATTTCCAATGGAATACGTAGGAAGTCCAAGGTCTGTCCCTTCCTCTGTAACTTCAAAGGTGACAACAATCCCACAACATCACCAAAGGGACCGATTTCACCCCAGAAATGGGTTCTGCAAAGGCAGAACGAACCCAGCCTGCCATAATTCACATTCTGCAGAAGCTGCATTCAGCCCACGGCACCACAGACCAGCACAACAGTGATCTGAGGAGAGACAGAGCAGTTTTATTCCAGTTTATTCCAGTAGCAGTGATGGGAAGATACACCTGGGTTTACAGCCCTTCCCCTGGAGAAGTGACCTTTCTTTGCTATAATGTCAGTAGGTACCTAATGAGTTAAACCAGCACTTAGGCTTGGCAGTATCCCAGCTGGGAACTAACAGGTTACAGCTGAATATATTTAAGCTAAAGCCTTTTTTTGACAAAAACCTGGGATACATTCAAAAGAAATTCAAAAAAGGGAGGGATAGGGATTAGGTGGGTTCTGTTAAGGCACAGTGATTTATTTTGCTTTTGCTTCTGCCTGTTTTCAGTAGTGTTCAAGCTATGTGTAGGTTAGCAGGCTGTAGCTGGTTTGTTTTGCCTGCTTATTTAAGTAGAACAAGCTTTTCAAGAGGTAAAAATAAACCTGTCCAAGCAGTGTGGTCTGGTTGTTCATTTTGTTTTACCTTGAGCTTTCTTTTTTGTTTTTCTATTGGCCTTGCCAGGTATTTGTGTGGCCACTGTTGTGAAGATTTTCTGTGCAATCAGTAGGATTTCTGCAGCAACAATATCTAAATATATAGCTTTTCAAGGAAGGATGGGCAAGTTCTAGTTGGTCTACATTTCTCTCCCAGGCCTAACCTGCCCAAAGAGGGGGTGGATTCACCATCCCTGGAGGTTTTTAAAATAAGACTGGATGTGGCACTTAGTGCCATGATCTAGTAATCATGATAGTGTTGGGTTAAGGGTTGGACTTGATGATCTTGGAGGTCTCTTCCAACCCAGATAATTCTAACGAAAATTATGGCTGCACCTTTTTTCCTACAATGATGTTAAAAGGTCTGTTTTAAGAATTACATTTCCAAGACAGAGGGCAACCTTGTCTAAAAGGCTACTCAGATCAACACTGAAGTCAAAGCAGCAGCTCAAATGGGGAGGGAAAGCAGCATCTGGTAAATACATGTGGAAAGGGAGAATAAATATAGAATCAATACAGGTTATGAGCAATAAATTTGCTGTGAATAAAATTTTAAAAAGATTGCTGTGAAAAAAAATCTATCTCTATCCCGAAAAGTACTAAAGTTTATAAAAAGAAACTTAAAATTATGTTAAGAACAAAAAAAATAAACCCTGGAAATATAAGAAAAAGATAGCACAGCCAGGAAATGCAAACATGTTCACAAGTAATCTGGCTTGGTTTCTATAATGATTTTATTTTTTAATAGTATTTTATGCTTTTACTCCAAGCGTGATAGAGCGTTTTGTCCATTAGCAATCAGCAAAAGTGTTAAAATATTTATCCATAGTGAATAGAATAGATAAATAAAACTGTGAGAAGCACAGAGAAAATTGCAGAAGAGCTGAAGAGATCAGCTGGATGAATGAACTGCATCAGTATTTGAGTGGCCACTCAAATAAAACATCTACACGATGTTTTAATGCTGGGAACCAAGCCTGGGCTTTAAAAGAATAAAGACTTGGTACCATAGTCCTAATAAAAAAACAACTCCATGTAAGCTCCCATATGACACAGCAGTAAAAAGGGCTGGCAGTCATGTGTTACTTAAATTATTAATAGGTATATGAGAGAAGAAACTGATTTATTTTTAGCTATGCCAAGACTGACACTAATCTTATGAACCAGTGTACAGTTTAAGGGTCTGTGTAATAACCCAGCTAGGAGATCTCTAGATGAAGGCCATATAAACGATCTAAAGGCTGGAGAAATTGCCTTGCAGTAAGAGCTTCAGAGCCCAGTAAGTTCAGCCCCAAACCAAGCACCTGAGTGGTGCCTTGGTTACTGTTTGCAAGTGCTTTCACAGCAATAAATTATGTATTAAGGGAATATTTAATATTGTAGACATAACAAGAACATATGGGCAGAAAGTAATGCCAGGCATTTCTGGCATGATATATTTCCAACAAGGAAGATGATTAATCATTAGAGGGAAATCCTAAGGGAAAGGGTGAAGTTGTAATTGTTTCATGTCTTTGTATCAAGATTAAATGTCTCACCTGGAGATATACATTTGTTAAATGCAACCTGTTTGGTGTTAACTAGGTGAAAGAACACGATTCAAGATCCAACGATGACTATAAATATTGATCTACACACCAGGACAAGACCTGTGTGACCTGTGCATTCCTGGAAGCATCTGCAGGAGATTTAAACACGGCAAAGCCAGAAGCAGCACTCAATTGGTGAGAATCAGCAGCAGGGACAGTAAGTTCTGGAGCCAAGTGCTGGTTGAAGGCTAATAGGTGCTTTTGGAATGAGGGAAGTCCACAAGTGAGCCTCCCTAGCCAGAAGACAGGGAGGGAGAGCAGAACAAGAGGAAAGGGTTAGAGACTTGCTCAGCCAATTAGACATTTACAACTCTGTGGGGCCAAATGGGCCAGGGCAGGGATTGTGCCCCTGCACTCGGAGTTAGTGAGGCCTCATCTTGAATCCTGGGCTGTGTCAGACACAGCGTGGGCAGCAGGAGCAGGGCAGGGATTGTGCCCCTGCACTCAGCACTGGGGAGGCCACACCTCGAGCACTGGGGGCAGTTCTGGGCCCCTCACTCCAAGAAGGACATTGAGGGGCTGGAGCGCGTCCAGAGAAGGGAACGAGGCTGGGGAAGGGGCTGGAGAACAAGGCCTACGAGGAGAGGCTGAGGGACCTGGGGGTGTTTGGCCTGGAGAAGAGGAGGCTGAGGGGAGACCTCATCCCTGTCTGCAACTGTCTGAAAGGAGGCTGTGGGGAGGGGGGTGTTGGTCTCTTCTCCCAAGTGACAGTGACAGGATGAGAGGAAATGGCCTCAAGTTGCACCAGGGGAGGTTCAGACTGGACATCAGGAAAAATTTCTTCCCTGAAAGGGTTCTCAGGCCCTGGAAGGGCTGCCCAGGGAGGGGGTTGAGTCCCCATCCCTGGAGGTGTTTAAAAGGCAGGCAGATGAGGCACTCAGCAATATGGTTTAGTAGGGGACAGGTGTGGTTGGACTGGATGATCTCAAAGATCTTTTCCAACTAAACGATTCTATGAGTCTATGTCTCTAAGGAACAAAGAAGATTCCTTTATGCATTGCAAGAGTAATTGTTTTCTTCCCTGAACCTACTGACCTACAAGGAAGGACATACATGGCCATAATCCTGCCTCTTTAGGGGTGTCTTAGATCACCTGGCAATGCTAATAATTCGCATATCAGGACAGATCTCGTGTTATAATGAAGTCCCCTTTCCCACTTGTAAGCCTCCAGCTCTTAGTGCTCATCAAAATAAGTCACCTTTGTAAGTTAATATGCAACAAACCTCCAGTCAGGAGTTTTAATAAGCCTCGAAGCTCAACAGATAGAGGTGGATCATCAAAAATAAAATGCTTTCTTTGCTGGTTATGTGAATTTTATGGAGAAGTAGCAACTCTCCTTTCTAATACTCATTTTTATGTGTATGCTCTTTTTGTGTATGCACTACTGCCTCACAGTGGGTTGCTACAAAGACCAGGAACTGTTCTGTTCTCTTGAGACCTCTGGATTCTGCAATAAGAGGTTGGTGTTATTGATATGCAATTTAAAGTCATCCAAAGCTCCAGTGGAGATTCTCAATTTTGACTGTGTGAAGTTAATCAGTCTTCAAATGTTGATCTTTAAATCTAGTAACAATAGAAGAAGTATGGATCCTGGGGACAGCATTCTCTTAAACACTTCAGTCACTCAGTCCATCTTCTCCACCACAGGAGAATGAAAAATGTCTTTTCAGTCTTTGGCAATATCTACACAAGGCTTACACAGCACAGAAATGCTGATGGCTGGACTAAATATGATGTAGATGATACAAATGAGGACAATCCTCTTCCTTCACATCACCATTGGCAAGATATTCAACTGCACAGCTTGTCTTAGGGAAAGGCAGCAGAAAAGTAGGAGACTGTTTCTCTGACAACAAGAGAAAGAAGATAAATCTACTATCAGACTTGTTCTTTAATAGATATGGCATTAAACAAATTTCTCTCTGTGTGGAAGACATAGAGTACACAGACAGGCTTGCAAAGGGCAGAGCACCTGTGGTGCCTTCCTGAACCCTGTAAAGAATTGAAAGGATGCTGAGTTGGCTGCACTCAAGGGGAATCCAAGGAAGAAAAGCAGGCAGAATAGCCTAGGAGAGGTCTAAGGTCTTGAAAAGAGTGATCATGCAGCTGTTCAGCTAAAGAAATGGTGTGGTTTAGAAGGGGAATTGGCGAGTGAGGTGAGGTGTGAATCAGGGGTAAAGCTATCTGTTGCCCAACAAAAGAGATTAGAAATTCTGAGTGTGTCATTTTGAAAGGAAAGCATTAGAGTGCACAGGAGATGTAAAACATCCTGAGTGTACAGAACAGCCTCTTTTTAAAGCTTTGCTAGTATAAAGTGCTGGTGCTCCGGTTCAGTTAACTGAAAAAGACAACTTCTTATTTTTCTTTGCATGCAGAAAACAAGAAGGCAGCTGCCCCAGGGAAAGCCAGTGCATTACTAGTTCTGCTTGCTGCAAGCAAAGCTTGGTTGGTTAATTGGGCTTCTGAGGATGCAAAACACGCTAGTGGAAAATTACATTATGACAATCCTGTTGCAGGAACACAGCCAGCCCTGCAACATCTGTCTTTTCCAAAAGTTTGCCGAAGCCAATTAAACTCCCTCACAACCAGCTGGTCCCAACGGGATCACACACTGGCTCAGTCAGTGCAGGCTGAGCTTTCCATACTGGGGAAAGGCAGCTTTCATTTCCACCTCTTTTGTACAACTTGCATTCAGCAGCCTCAGTCTTGCTCCCGTGGGCTTCCTTCATCAAAATGCCATTACCTTCAGGGCAAGGCCAAAGCCATCCTCAAAACATCTTCAGCCTCGCTTTGGTTTCACTACGTGATCCTGATAACCTCAGAAATAGCTGGTTCTCCCTGTGTTGCAATTCTGGTGGTCACATCAATGTCATATTGATACCCAGCAGTAAATGCCAGGCTTTAAGTGCTAAGCAAAGCCTTGTTTGTTCAGAGAATTACATGGTGTATGAACCCTCCTACTCACAAGAGCAAGGGCTGGACTGACAGACCAACACATTTCAGTCTGGGTGGTTTTCTAAGATATCTTTGTAGATTTCTGGCCTTTGGTGTACTGTCTTTTAAAAGACATGTAAAAATCACTTGGAGACATGCTGCCTGCAATTTTATTTCCTAGCAGACAGAGTTGTGGAGAACAGAGAGCAAAATAAAATGGTATCATGGTTCTATTGTCTTTTCACTCCTGTGTATCTATCAATTTAGATCACACAGTAAAAAAACTTTTATAGTACAGTGATTTTCATGAAAGTCATAGGAATATGAGAAACAATATGGTTTTGAGATTTGGAATCAAGATGTTTCCCCCTCCTGCCACATAACCCAGCCTAAAATGTTTATATAACCCAAGCTGAGTAATTACCATTAAAACATTTTCTGATATGAATTTATTGTCACTGCCAAATGAAAACTGTAGTAATAGGGTTTGTTTTTAGAGTGTAAAAATATAAATTACTGTATTTTTTTAATTCTACACAAGGACATTTTATTTTACCTTCCATCTGCACTTCATAATATCAGTAATCAATACATTTTCATGCTTTTTTCTGCAAGACAAGAATTATTTTTTATAGAGAGACAGCTCTACCTTGATAACTTCTTATATGAACTTATCAACACCTTTATAACCTGTCATCTCTAACCAGAATGCAGAAATGCCATGTACAGATAATATTTTAGTTTGGTTCTCCTTCAGAGACAAGCCTGGAGGGAAAATATCCTCTGTCTTACTAAATCACTATCAGTCTTGTTTATTGAACTCTGAGAGGTGCTGGAAAACCTTAGAAAAATGATAAGCTCATATAAAAGTAATGTTATTTGCAAATATTCTTGTTATTTATTGCAGTTTCCCAGATAAATATATTTCACAGAAGGCCTAAGAAATGATTCAGTGTACTATAAAGCAGGCACTCTAAATACAAGCATAATAAATAGTCGATGGTGCACATCAAAGCATGAGAAGGAGAGCTTAAACAGGCCCATATGGTTGCTCATGGCTCAAACATTACTGTTTATATGTGTGTGTGCAAACAGATGCTATGTCAATAATATATACATTACATATATATAAATTCACATACATGTGTATGATTGACAGGCCCGTGGCCTACTTAAGATATTATTCTGAGGCACAGTTTCATTAGAAACATTAACAGGGGTTAAACTCACAACCTGTGGGCCTAATCCACGCCTCCACCTTGTTTTATCTGGCCCAGCACCTCGTTTCTCCCTGGTGGCAGTGCCAAGCTCCTTGTCCCTGTGTTCCACCAGCTCCGGTGTGCAGCGTGGGACCGGTGTTATGCTGCAGGAGAATAGGGGGGAGCTGGGAGTTTGACACCTCTGCACTAGAAAACAAAAGAAGTGGCTCTGTTTGTGTTAGTTTGTTAACTGTCCCTTTGATCTTAGCCTGGGTTGCCTCTCTTCCTCTGGTGTAACCACTTGTGAGTGAAAGTTCTCAGATTCTACTGCTCAGCCAACATCCGCTGTGTGCTTTGGGTTATTCCTATGAGAAGAGCAGCCCTTTTCCATAGGCAGATAATTATTCTTGTGACAATATAAACCCACTGTTCCAGAGCTTGAGGCTTTGTCCTCCACTTTTAACCTTATGCTGTCCTGAAGATATCGGGGACAATAGTGATTCTTATTCAAACAGAAATTGTTTCTCAAATATTACTGTGCCTTTTGCTTCTGATTCATTTTTGATCAAAGCAATATAAGCAAAATAACAGGGAATTGTGCTACCAATGGAGAAAGCAGCAGACAAGTGAACAGATCTTTCCCTCTCTGAGTCCTCAAGGAGCAAGAGCATCTCTGGAAAAAGTAGTTACAGTTTTCCTGTTGTGATAAAAGAGAGCTTGAGGTTGATCTTACAGATCTGTGTTGTCTGGGACAGAAACAACTGTGCTGAAAACACTTCTGAATAACCAGCAAGTTCAGCCAGCTTCTTGGTTTTCTTTGTTCTTGTGTATTATTTTCATTATCAGAAAAGGCAACAATATGGCAAAAAGCATGCTATAACACTGTGGTTAAGTCCACAGCAGTTGTCTCAGTGTGCCTACAAATTTTACCCAACACATGAGCAATAGGGTCATTAAGAAGCTTTCTAATAATTTTCAATTAATCCTGATATCTTGTAAAACTGCTGACAACAAAATCCCTCAGGAAAAAAATTCTCTGATAATATACAGCACATCCCACAAACACTTTTATTTACTCAGTCAAGTTCTCATTTACAATGATATTAGGACAAACATATTCCTCTGCTGTGCTCTAGAGAAGCTGTGGATGCCTCATCCCTGGAAGTGTTCAAGACCAGGTTGGATAAGACTTTGAGCAACCTGATCCAGAGGGAGGTGTCCCTGCCCATGGCAGGGTCTTGGAACTGGATGACCTTTAAAGTCTCTTCCAACCCAAACCATTCTATGCATGACAATCCTGTGTTATTTCCATTGTTTTCATCAAAGTGGTGGTGTCACTGTTTTCTGGTATGTTGGTGGTGATATTTCTTCTAATTCCTGCAGTTCATTGCAGATATTACAAACAGTGTATTTTGTACTTCCAGAAATAGTTGTCATCGTGATGTGAAAGTTCAGAACACAAACCACAAGTAGCAGATTTTGGCTGTAATTCCACACAGTTGTGGAGCACCACGCACGTGTCGCGATGCAGACCTAAAGGAGGCATTAGGCTCCATTATGCTAAAGGTAAATTCCTTCCTGTATTTCAGGACAGCAGTAGGAAAGCAAAGGAAGACACTTACAACTCCCTTCCTTCCTCATTTTGGACCTCTTCTGGAAGGTGCTTCAAGACATCCCTCAAGAGGTACTCAGGCTGAAGGTATTGAGCAGCTCTGCTGATAGGCCTGAACTTGTCAAATGGGGCTAAAGAAGTGAGAAGGAAATAGAAGCTTCAGCTTTGGGGGTTTGGAGATTCTTAGGTTTTCTTTTTTTTTAATTTTGCACTTCCTTCAAGCCTGTTAACTTATGCTGTATTTTACAAATGATCATTTTAATTCCAAAATGAAATCTGATCTTTTGGAATTAGTGGCAGAGTATCATAGACTCATAGAATTACCTGGGTTGGAAGAGACCTCCAAGATCATCAAGTCCAACCCTTAATCCAACACTATCATGATTTCTAGATCATGGCACTAAGTGCCACATCCAGTCTTATTTTAAAACCCTCCAGGGATGGTGAATCCACCCCCTCTCTGGACAGGCCATTCCAATGCCTGATTACTCGCTCTGTGAAGAACTTTTTCCTGATATCCAGCCTAACCCTTCCCTGGCAGAGTCTAAGCTCGTGCCCTCTTGTTCTGTTGCTGGTTGCCTGGGAGAAGAGTCTGACCCCCACCTGTCACAACCTCCTTTCAAATAGTTGTAGAGAGCGATGAGGTCACCCCTGAGCCTCCTCTTCTCCAGGCTAAACAACCCCAGCTCCCTCAGCCTCTCTTCACAGGACTTGTGCTCCAGTCCCTTCACCAGTTTTGTTATATATATGATCTCCTTTTCCCCATGAGCAACCAGCCTCATATTGCCCTACTAATAAAATCCTATGTATTTGTCTATTATTATTCCTCAGTTCAAGATGGGAAGGTGTAAGCTTAACTTTGGAAATCTATTATTTTCACAATTTTTCAAGGATGTAGCAATAGACAAATTGTTTATCTTCGTTCCGTGATTGATATCATCTTATCTCTGAAGATGGAAAAGAAGCCAAATCCCCAATGTATTCCAGAACCTCCTTGTTGCCTTCCAGGTCTATAACAAATGTGTGCCAAAGTTGTCACCAGCATCAGCAATTATTTTTTTTGGCAGTCAATATTTTATTCACCTTCCACAGAGACCATGAGTTGCTGACACAGTGGTTCCAATGTGTGCTATTGCAGAGGTTACACAGTTCCCTGGTGTCAAATTTCAGACTGATGTACTGGGTAATGTAATAGGTCAGGGCCTGTTGTCACTGCAGATACCATGACAACCTGTGACATGAGGTGTGAGAGATCTCAGCCATTTTTCTTCCAAGAAAAATGAATGGATTTAGGGTCAAATGATGTTAAGAAATATTTGTGCAGCTTGGCACCTGAGCTGTTACACTGGGCCACCCTCAAAAAGGGCATTTCTTCTACATCATTAAAACTCAACCAATTCATCTAACTGATCTCTTGTGATATATAATATGCACTTAAGTCACGAGCTTAGAGCAGCTTAAATTAGAGTGAGTACACCCCTGGAGTAAGAGAGGTACATTAAAAATCAGCACCCCCTTTTCAGCAGGAACTTAAAATCCAAAGGAAATCAACATCGCTTTCGAAATGTCAATGGTTTCATTGCTTGTTCTGTCCTGCTCCTCATACGTCTCCTTTACATCATTTATACAGATATAGCATTTAGCAAGGTTACAGAGAAGCAGTGACATGTCTTGGCTGCCCTTTTTTTTCTCAAAGGTACCTCTGCTTTCCCTAGAATTAAAAAACACTCCTGCCCCTGTGTTTCTAAGACCAATTGCTTTAGGCTTGCTCTGAAAGTCCTCACGCTGTGCCACAATTTCTGTTGAATTCAGTCAGGAAGGCACGTTCTCTTGGCATGGTTACTGTGAGCAGTCTGCCATTCTCCAGCAATATTTTTCCAAATTTCATGACCTTTCCAAATCAAGTAAAAATAGAACCACAAATTGCTACATCCAGATCAAATAACTTTGAACACATCAAGGCAACGTTTCTGCCCGGTCCTTCCTGAATAAATCATTTCCCAATACTTGGTCAACAGAAACAGTACTTAAAAATCCTTATATATCTGTGTGAAATGCCAAAATATTTGTAGCCAGTTTCATTTGTAGCTTACAGCAGAAAAAATATCACTAAGCTCAAATGCTTAGAACTGAAAGAGTTTTCAAAATATTTCTGACAACTTCTAGTAGGAAAATAAACCCCCCCTTGCTTCTGCAGACACAATCTGATGCTTTTGGGCTGCCACGTGACAAACACTCAGGATGTAAAGCCTTCTGATAGTATTAATAATAATTGGGTAAGTCAGGGGGTTGGATACTAATAAAGATAATAAAAGGTTAATATACTTGCTACCAGCATGTCCCTATTGGCATCTAACTCCGATGAACAACAATGACATGGTGGATCTCCTGCTCAGTGTTAGGCAGCAAATTTACACCAGTAAGGTGGAGGCTTTTATTTACTTCATAACATATTTGCTTTTTGTACACAATCAGATTTTGAAAGTTAGAGCAAACATGTCATAGCTGTGTTTATCAATACAACTATTTCTAGTTATCTCATTACATCAGCTAATAGAGGAAAGAAGGAAAGTCAGAATTGTTAATTTTTCAGGTATAAAGCTTTTGGAAAAAAATTTATACTTAAGAAGGGTGGAGAAGAAGAGGGGAATGTTTCAAACGTTGTTTTTTAGGGACATAAGACTTAATTTATTCCAATTTCTGTCCAGCAACAGCCCAATAACATCCACATGAATCTGGGCATCAGTAAAGATTGTTTTTCCTGGAGATCCAGTTTAATTTTCTTTCCTTCGGTGCCTCCAAGGATAGCAGGGATGTTAAATAAGGGTGTTAAATCTGATTTACCAGTCAGAATTGCTGTGCTAATCTGAAAGATATTCCCTATTTTGGTGATATCCTATTTCTCTGCAGGTGTACACTGGATGAAAAGAGTTGGTTACAGGAGGTTAATAACCCCACTCAAGGCAGCAATCAGGAGCAGAGGAGGACAAAGTCTGACACCAGCTGAGGATTTAGGAGAAAAGGGTGAAACAGACTACCTCTATTAGGCAGGAGAGAAGGTGAAATGAGTGAATCTGGGATCAAATTCTGAAACCTAGTTATGGTATAACAAGGTATTCTGGACCATAAGTTATAGTATAGGAAAGACAGATGGTAGGAAAGCTTCAAGACAGGACAATAGTATTTGTGGCTAGGACCTGAGGTTATAAATCCTACAATAAGCAGTTGTACCAGGTTAGCTGATTTTATTAATTTTATTAATAATTAATTTTATTAATTTTATTAATTTATTTTATTATCTTCTAGACTCCCATACAGGCCCTCTGGAATAAAATATTCTGTAAAATGTGACATTTTGTCTTCATCATTTCTCTTCCTAAAAAGAAAACAGAGAAAGTTTTTCCTCATCTTTGCTTGTAGGAGTGCAGTGCCTCCCTTAGAAGGGTGGTGCCTGGGCTAGGACAGTCTCTCGAGGTTTCTTGCATGGCCCCTGGAGATAAATCAGGAAAGGAACTGGATTTAGCGTGTTTGTCTCACTTTTAAGAGAAGTCATTTCTGATTGGTGGGAAAATCATCTCCAAAACCTTATTCAACATCAATGTGGAGCTGAAAATGTTAAATTTTGATGAGTGATAGCTTGACCACTTAGTGTTTCAGTGGAAGACTGGTGATATGGACTATCTGTTGAAGCAAAATGTCCTTTTGGAGGTGAAGGCTGAGGAATTACAGTATCAGAAATACACTGACATCTTCTTTAATTGCAATTTCAGTCAAGGGCAAGTTGCTTATGCCATCTGAATAGTAGTATTTGCTAGTGTGAACGTGCTTACTCCCTACATCCATAGCATGTTAACAACTACAAAGAGTAAATTTTGATGCATCAGAAATGATGACATTCTAAGAATCAATATGCTGCTTTATGCTATATTTTGTTCCCATTCTGGACTGCAATGTTAGTCAGAAATGGACATTACATGACTCTATTGAATAAAAGAAGGGAACTATACTTTCTTTCTTTTCTTCTCACCCATTCATTACTAAGTTGACCACATCTGCAATTCACAGTTTTATAGTCAGGGTGTTGCTAAGCATTGTGGATGGTCTCTGTAGAAAATTTAATGCCTCTCATGTTGTGCAGAAGATCCAGACACTCCCCCTGAGCCTCACTGTGGGAGATGTAGGATCTTACAAGCACTATATTTCATCCTTCACATTCAATATTTCATCCTTCACATTCAATATCTCATCCCTCACATTCAAATGCTCAAATAGATAAGTTGGCCCAACTTGTCCAACTCTTCAGCACCAACTCCCACCTTCAGATAAAGCAGAAGGAATGAAGTTCGAGGAAAGGTTTTCTGTTGATTTAAGTGAGGGAAATAAGGTGTCAGGAAACACAAATGTTATCACAAGGGGCTTTTTTCAAGCCACATTTCGTGCTATCCTGCTTTATGCCACAGCTGTGCCCAAAACAATGTAAGGGAAAGGCAAGCTTCACATCACAGACATATTAATGAGATTGTGTGGGGAAGAGGGAAGGAAAACGGGGTCCCTCAGCAATGTAGGCAGCGTCTTGTAAAGCCAGCTGCACTTACACAGAACCCGGTCAGCAGAGCTTTGCAAGGATTGAGGCAAAGAGCAAAAGGTGACATGGCTTAACATTTGCTGAGGCAGTTTGGGAAACATGAAAAGCTACTATAGAAGCCTCTTCTAGCCACGACCCATCTCAACAAGCTGCTGAACATCTATGTTTTGCTTGTGCCAGTACAGATGACAGCATGACCAGGAGGAAGATGAGCACTGTCAATGGAAGCAGAAGGTGGGGGTCCATCAAGTACCCTGTTAAAAAGTAATCTGCTGGAGTGGATAAATGCCAATGCACTGTATCCAATATGAAGAGCCCACAGGTCATGCAGACTGACTGCTGGCAAAGTCTCTTTGCTTATTTTAGGGAATCCCACCAAAAATGACAAAGTTATGTGTAGTGCTGCACTTCCCTGGACACAGACCAGCGGAGATAATGGATGCCCTAAAACACTTGTGCCAGGCCTGCTGTCAAACCACAGCAGTTACCAAGCTGAAAAAGCATAAAGCTCATCCTCAACCACTCTACATGCAATTTATAAAACTATCTGGCGTTCTCTCTTGATCACTGTAAGATGCACCGTGACGTGTGAGATCATAAAGCTCTGAGACAGTACAGCAATGGGTATCAATATCTACTCTGTCAAATCTTTATGTAACTTTGTTTAACAGCATTAATTTAGTGCCAGATGCAAAGCAGTACTAAAAGAGAAAGCTGATTCATGGGATTTGTCAGAAATGTTTCTATTCTTCTGCTCTCACTTAGTATTCAGGTCAGAACTCAGCCATAGTGACTTTGAGAGAAGTGCTAACCGGAATGGTCTTGGGCTAGTTCACATCACAAAGTCTTTATTCCTCCTGATCTTGAAAGCAGCAGCTACTCGATAATCTGAAGGTTAAGTTTCATTTTGCTGTAATCTGGAGGGCATGACTTAAAAAACACACACTATTGCAGATGATCCACCACAAAAAAGGGAAGACTCATATCCAAAGGGCTGATAACAGTGTAAGTTTTGCAGACTGCAAATTTCTTTGTAAATGATGTAGAAAAATATATTTCAGAGTTCATGCTATGGTCAGCAACTTAATTTAAACAGCTCAAATGAGCAAAGCAGCAGAAGTGTACTACAAACGGATTTTTATTGACTGAATTCGATAAACAGATTAATTTTAAAAAATCATATTACAAACTGGTGTAGCAGCCTAAAATGAGTTTGTGCATGTGGAGCTGCTGTCCTCAGCCTGCACAGCTCCTGCAGCGCTGGAGCCCGTTCTCGTTGCAGGCAGTACACTTGAGGGCTTTGAAAGAGTCCGTAAAGCAGTTACGAAACACAGACATCTTGCTCCCATGGCACGCTGAGCACGGCAGGAAACCGAAGCCACCACAAGAGAGGCACTCGTGAGGATGCTGGACTCTCTGCTCGAAGAAGAAAGTGAGAAAGACAAAAACGTTATCTCATCAAGCACTGTCAGCTCTTGGACAACTTTGTAGGTGTCTATTTTAGGTCTAACCAGAACAGAGATGTGCAGGTTCCCAGCGCACACCGCAGTGCGCGGAGAAGTGGTGCTGCATCTACCTAAAGCCTTGGCTCCTCACACAAAGATGATGCCAAAGTCATGGGAAAGGGAAAATCACCTGCTTTTCCTGCTGTGGCAAAACCAAAAGAAAATAAAGATGGACATTTTGGGTTGATGTTACTACTGTTCTTAAACTTAACGGGATGTGATACTATAGTATCATTCATTCAAAGGACAAAAGCAAATAAGAAATTGGGATCATCAGTTTATAACAGAAGAAAAGGAACTGGTTGAAGAAAAAATAAAATCTCATTTGCAAATATTCAATGCATGTTCTTAATGTTTATTTGCAGAAATACAATTACCTCAATTTTGTTTAAGAGATCTTGCAGTTCCCCAGATTCGTTCATTAGCAAAATCTTCTCAGCACCCTATTAGGAAGAAGAAGAAGAAAAAGGTCAGCCAGTTTAGCATGAAAAAACCCAGAGATAATCAGAAGATGTGGTCTTGAAAATTTAAACAGTCTGAGGACAAATTTGACACATTAAGTATTTTATAATTAGGTCAGCCTCGGGAAAACTAGGAGAGGAGAATCTATTCACAGTTCTGATAGAAATGTTTGAGGGGTGTTACCAGGGGTCATGAATTGCATTTTTGTAAAAGGTGACACAGCTTGGAAATTCTAATTGTGCTCCCTTTATTTTATAGGGTATGCTTCTGACAGAATACAAAAACATGTCTAGTTACCATGTCAAATGTTACAATTTTATAAATATACAACACATCAGAGAATGCAGCAAAACAAGAGGAGGAAATTGTATTTCAAATACTCTGGCAGCTGAGCATGAATTAAGACATAATATGCTTAATGTATAACAAGGAGAAAAAGGGTGGTGAAAATACTGTCAGAACACTAAAGTCAGACACAACAATGTATAATAATAATTTAGTCTGAGTACATTAGGCCTCTGAGGGGTTCTGTGATCTGAATTGAGGAACTACTGAAGTGGGGTTTTTTTATTTGTCCTTCTGAAAGTAAATGCTAACACATTATTGCAGACAAAATGAAGTGTCAAAGATGATGTAAACCTTTTTTTTCCCTTTTCTTCTAATTAGAGGGCCACATTTGAATGCTTACACTTCCCTTATGTGAGCATATTCACTGAATACTAAACATTCTCAAACACTTACAGCCACTTTTAATCACAAGAAACCAACAAAAAGTGAGGAAACTGAGGCACAGACAGAGGGAACTGCACTACTCCAACTTACTTTTAGAGTTGGACTTGATGATCTCAGAGGCTTTTTCCAACCAGATGATTCTATGATTCTACGATTCTGTGATACTCCTGAGGGTGACTGAGGGGTGGGTTCGTGCCATTGCAATCCCCCCCGGTTTGCCACTCCCTGAGTGCCCAGACTGTTGAGTTTCACCTTTGGGTTCCCTTGGGATGGGAGCTGGGAGGTCTGGTGGGATGCTGGCACACGGCTGAGGTGCAGGGGAATGGTGGCACACAGCTCAGACGTGCCTTTGCTTTGGGCTGCCCACAGTCAGTTGAAGGGGTCCTCAGCCCCAGCTCCCCACCTGCACCATTATTCCTGTTACCAGGAGGTAAAGAAAAGTCTGCTGGAGAGCACAGGGAACATGTAGAGCTCAATAATGTATATAATAGTGTCCAACCATTCACAGTGCCTTGCTGGGGACTGAAGAGGCTACAAATGTATAGCCCAAAAGCCAACTAAAGGCCACTAAAATGTTGCAAAGGATTTTTTATGGCACCCTACAAAGGTTAGTTTCCCTGTAGAAAGCCTTTTTGCTCTGGCTTTATTAAAAAAACCCTTTTGACTCTGTTTGGTGTTTTTCATTTCAGATACAAAACCAAAAATATTAACATTTTAGTGGATGTGTGACTTTTTCAGCGAACACTACTCTTTCTTACAGTGCTACAATTTCAAAGACTTTTTTTTTTTAAAAAGAAGGTAATTATTTGTGGTTAATCAGTCACAGACTGAGGAGACTCAGATCAAGCCTTACTTGTGCTGGCTCTTCTATTGTAATCTCTTGTAGATGGTGGGCTCAGAGTGTAACCAACTCAACATACACATTAGAGCTCTCTTTGTCTCCTGCCCTGCTGGAGTTTGTAGGCCCCTTTCACACTTACCCTCTAATTTTTCTCTGCTTTAACACAGAGTGGGCAACAGTAGTGATGGGCACAATAAAGCAAGGGTTTGCCATGGAGTATTAGCTCAGGGCCTGAATACACTTCAGCGGCTTAAAACAAGGCTTGTGCTGCCCATTCAGGACACAGACATTAAGGACTTGCAGTTTTATTGATGTAATTGTGGCACTGTAAATTCACTAAGGCAGACAAGTCCTGATTTGCCCTCATTTAGGGAAAGATCTCTGCAGCAACAGTTGGCAAAAGCGTTCTCATGGCTTCTGCTCCACGTCACAGTGATGCCGTGTGGTAATGCTGACTGGCTTTTGCAGCACTATAACTGAATTCTGACAGGTTTCTCAGTATAGATCCATATTGTAAAGGATTTATATTTCAGATGGCATTCAGTCAGTCAGCTGTGTTACTTTCAAAGTGGAAAGTCTCATTACTATGGCTTTATAATTAAAAACCAAGCAGCCAAATGGCTATCAGCTCTTTTAAGGGTTTCAGCCTGTCTTTTCTGATTAACAGCTGCCTCAAGAGAAATTTGGATAAAAGATACTTTGCAGAGGTTAACCTTCCCTTTAGATCTGTGAATCTTAACACACAGAGTCTGTAATTAATAGAGTAATTAAAGCAGCTGTTAAATAAGTCCAATAGCTGCTTTCTGACCAGAAAGTGGTGCCTTTGTTTTTCTTCCCAGGTTGTGTTCAGTCCACACTTTGCCACAAAGGGATGTAAAACATTAAAGAGACTGCCCTGCCCAGGATCACGAGGGACAGAGGTCATAAAATTTAGAGAAGCAGCAGGGAGAAGGGAGTTTTCAGTCTTCTTAACCAGTTAAATTTCGAAGCATCAGCCTGTGCCTCCTTTACCTACTCATTTCTGTAGCTCTCTGCTACGGTGGAGGAGCCCAGGAACTGCAGTTGGGTCTTTGCCCTTCTTTTGGAAGGGAAATGGCACAGACTTGGTTAAACCACTCAAGAGGTTTTCTAGCCCATTCTTACTCTTCAAAATGTTTTCCTGATTTTCTCTTGAGAAGGGCCAGAAATTAACATTGTATTTCAGATGTTGTCCTTCTAATTGCAGATCTGGGACAAGTCCAAGGTCCATTAATCTTCTGGCTGTCCCCGCTCTGTCACGGCACTAAATCAGTCCGTTGCTCACATACCTTGGGTGTAAACCACTAAGATTTTCATCATGTAATTCTTCATCAAGGAGTACACATAGGTCTATGGCTCTGCATTTGACTTTATGAGAATATCTGCTGATTTTGGGAAGCAACCTCTCATCTCCATCCTTTAAATACAGATAAAAATTAACACAGCACTGCGACACCTCTCCTGTGGACACCTTTGTTGTGCAGATAAATTGGAGCTCTTATTTCCTTAAAAACAAGCTTCTGCTGAGGCAATAGAATTCAGTCACACACCTTACCATGACTGACCTGCTGTGTATTTCCACTGTGGCTGTGTTTAACCCTCTCTCTGCCCAGAGCTCACGTGCTCTTCAGCCTGCAACACAACACCTCTCATATCATAACAAGGTGCACAGGGCGTGATTAAACGCCTGGAAATCTGCCCACAAACTGAGAAAACTGATGCTGCAGTAAAGTACCAGTAGGAGAAATGTTGACTTTGATATGCAAAGAACCCAGAGGCTGATGTGTAAAGAGTTATCAGATTAATTGAACCCTGCTGTTTCTGAAATGTTAAACTGCAAAATGGAGGAAATAAGTGGGAAAAATGCTAGGTGACTCAATGCAATAATTACATGATAGTTTTACTGCCACAGAGCTGTTCGTACCCACCACACCAGGAGAATGTGTTTAACAAACCGTGGAGGCAACTGGGAGCTACTGGTCACCTATGGCCACCACGAAGCGTCAAAAGCGTCAATTACAAAAATAGGTGCATCATTCTTGGGACACAATCATAACCAATGTGTCAAATAAAATAATCTTACTGTAAATCTCAGGCTTTTGTGAATTTATTACAGCTGGGAAAACTAAATAGAAAGCAGCTTCTTCAGGAAAAAATATTAAATTCACATATTTGAAAATGAGATTTGTATGGCAAGTGAAGACTGGAACTCAATAACATATTTAAAGTGAAAAATAAAATGAATGTATTTTAAAACTATTAAGCAGTGAGCTAAAACATTTACTAAAGATGACTGTCTGGTTTTTATGTGTTCTCCTTTTTCAGCAGAACATTCTTTGCATAACATATATGCATAACCCTAACAATCCTCAGTGCCTCTGTAAAGGAGTAAATGAATGAAATAAATGATGCTTGTTTTTTTTTTTCCAAGTGGCTTTCTGTTTTGGGGAAGTCATTTTTTATTGTGCTTCAGTGCCCCAGCAGATGGCATAATTCCATTTCAGATGGAGACAGCCTCAGGTAAAAAGAAGGGATTAGATCAGCTGGTAAAGAGCATGCTGCAGAAACAACCTGCAGTTTCCTGACAGACTGATATTTAGAGAGTGTGTGTAAAGAAACAAAATGATTCAGTCCTGAAAAAAATTAGAAGAATAAAAAAACCCTGCTGGACTGCAGCACGTAGGATTTTGCCTGACAGGGGCTAAATTTGATTTTTCTAAGTCACACGTTTGTTTCCTTCCCCCTGTGCAGGCAATGATAAATTTATCCACACAGCCTTCAACTGCTTGGATTCTGTAGGATCTATCAAATACACATATGCTGTGTTCTGGTGCTTTTGTTACATTTCTCTCATTAAAAATAATCGTGTCTCTTTGCAAAACTGTTCATATTTTAATTAGGGGTTGGGGATTTTTTTTCTCCTTATGACTCATTGAAATGTGCACAGCCCAATATAGATTCTCCTTTGTATTGCTACACAGAATTTCCTTCAGGGAGGGATTTGCCAGGAAATAAATATTCAACATTTTAAAAAGAGAGGCAGAAAAAGAGAGAGAAAGAAACAGTGCACGATCAGTTTAGTGACACACCAGGCTTCGGGATCTCTGTGTTGCATTTGCATACAAGAAGAGAATTATCATAACAAGCATTCTAGAAATGTCCACTGTTACCAGCGAGACCAAATTCTGTAATTAGTTCTCAATCACATTTTAATGAAATAGAAGCTCAGCACAGGTTCCAGCCAACTTGCTGCCTTTGGAGTCACTGATGCATTGTCTTCTGAAGATACTACACCCACCAGGCGTTGACATAGCCTGAGGGGGGAATTTTCTGTTGCCAGACCTTCTCAATAGGAAAAGTGCCCCCCTCCTTCTTTCTCTTCCTAAATGAATGAATGCCAGCCTCTCTTACGAAGCCATATTAAGAGAGAGAAATAAAAACTGCCATAAAACAACGGGGGTTTGGCCACATTTACCAGAGTGTGTAGACATAGGTCCCTTGCCAGTGTGAGAGACAGGTTCTCCCTGGGGCTCTCCTTCGCCACCACCTGCCAGTCACAGCAGGCTGCTTGGGATCTGCTCACACTGAACTTGGTTTTCCCATTCTAAGTCATCTCAACTAAAGTGCATTAGAGAGTGGTAGAATCAGAGAATAATAGAATTATAGAATGATCTGCTTGGAAAAGACCTCTGAGATCATCCAGTCCAACCGTCCCTGTCCCCTTACCAAACCATGTCCCTAAGAAACTCATCCACCTGCCTTTTAAACACCTCCAGGGATGGGGACTCAACCCCCTCCCTGGGCAGCCCTTCCAGGGCCTGAGAACCCTTTCAGGGAAGAAATTTTTCCTGATGTCCAGTCTGAACCTCCCCTGGTGCAACCTGAGGCCATTTCCTCTCATCCTGTCACTGTCACTTGGGAGCAGGGACCAACACCCCCCTCCCCACAGCCTCCTTTCAGGCAGTTGCAGACAGGGATGAGGTCTCCCCTCAGCCTCCTCTTCTCCAGGCCAAACACCCCCAGGTCCCTCAGCCTCTCCTCGTAGGCCTTGTTCTCCAGCCCCTTCCCCGGCCTCGTTCCCTTCTCTGGACGTGCTCCAGCCCCTCAATGTCCTTCTTGGAGTGAGGGGCCCAGAACTGACCCCAGTGCTCGAGGTGTGGCCTCCCCAGTGCTGAGTGCAGGGGCACAATCCCTGCCCTGCTCCTGCTGCCCACGCTGTGTCTGACACAGCCCAGGATGCCATTGGCCCTCTTGGCCCCCTGGGCCACTGCTGCCTCATGTTCAGCCGCTGCCAACCAACACCCCCAGGGCCTTCTCCTCCAGGCAGCTCTCCAGACACTCTTCCCCACCCTGGAACGCTGCTGGGGTTGTTGTGTCCCAGGTGCAGGACCCGGCCCTTGGCCTTGTTGACCCTCATCCCATCACTGTGCTTGTAGTATGCTCATAATTCGGGGGCAGTAGAGGGGGGCAGGAGCCTCATCTACGTGCACAGGTGAGGGGCACACACACTGGAGGAGCAAAGGGCTGCCCCTGTTCTGGCTCTGGCCATAATGCTCCCGATGAGCAGAGCAGGCACCTCCTGGGCTGCTCCCTGCCCACAAAGCAGATTCTCCACAAATAATATCACTCTTACTGGAAGAACTTTAATCCTCTCCTAGAGCTGAAGTCTGTTCCATTTAACCACAGTGTGTCTCAGTAATTTAATCAAAAATCAAAGAAAAAAATAGACTCCCCAGGTCTGTTTGTTTTCTAGTTTTTAGCAGATCAATACTTTTTGTTTTCTTGCATTGAACAATGTGAATGCAGTTGCCATGCTGTAATGAATGTCTGTAGACCAGAACACTGAATTCTGTCTTCATTTTTTTACCTACAGGAGGTAAAACCTGCTGACTACCCTTGAGCAGGTAGTCGAACAGCTAGATTTGTCTCTGCCACAGACAGCTATCTTCCTAATTCACTTGCCTTCCTCTCTATACAGCTCTGAAGTACCTCAAACAATACTTATATAGCATAAATGAGATTGTATTGCTTGTTACACTGTTTCTCCTTCATTAAAAGACAAGTTTCCCATGATTTTCAAAAAAAATGTAGTGAATTAACGGGCCATCAGTTGTATCAAAATGACTGTAACCAGACATCACCTACAGCTGAGCAAATGGTTTATTCAATACATTTCAGTATTTTAACTGTGTTCTTTTGAGCAACTGATCACAATCAGATTGAGATTTTCTTAGAATCACTTGTAACTCACTACTTTTATGTTTAATGTGATAATTAGGTGAGCAAATCTTGGTCTGAATCCTGTTGAATTTTAAGGTGGTTTTGAATGAAACAATTCTTGCTCCTGGTTGGTTGGAGAACTATCCATGTGACTCAGGCTTTTGATAAAAGCATTCTTTACTATGAGGATGACTGGCTGCTCATATTCTACACACAGGTGATTTTGCAGTTGCTGTAGTGGCCTGGAGAGCCCCGTGCTCATGCATTTGTTCTAGTGCTCAGGGAAGCCTGCCTCATGCACAGCACATGAAGACCTAGGAAGGGGTTTGGGAGAAAGGATATTTGAGTGTTTATACAGGCCCAATATCAATTATGTCTCGTTGTTGATTACATTTCATTTGTTACTTAACTCTTTTGTGAAAATGAAAGTGTTAAGTGATGCAAACACAATAACCCCACTGTGTTCAAATGTAGTTTGCCTTCACAAATAACAGTCTCGCTGTTGGTGCTAATTACTAGTTCTTTACCACTCAAGACAAATACCTTCTCTCAAGTGGTTTTCTATGTGCCACTTTCCAGAATCTTTTTACTTTAAACTCTGTGTTTTACAGTTTCTGAGAAACACATTTTGAAAATACAGGCTGGACTTAATTAAAAAGGTGATTTCAAACATCAACAGGCTTTTAGACTCAGAGTACCAGAGCATAAATTTGGATTAGAGTTTTCCATTTGGAATTTATGTCTTGCAACAGGGCAGAGATGGGCTGTTTCTCTTTCACTGCCAGACATTTCTAAAACTAAGTATTAACCAATTCTGTGCCTAAAACAATTTGCAGCTGATTACAGATCCTGGTGCTGACTACATTATGTGAAATTCAATGCATGTTTAAGGTCTGATACCCCAAGCTGTTAGTTTCATATTCAACACAGATATTACTCAATGTGTGTTGATCTTCCTGGGTCAATCATACACACAGGTTCCCAGAGGAAAAAAAATTCTCTAGATTTTCATGGTTTCAGCTGCAAAGATAAGTTATTTTTAAGAAACACTGACTAGCTTGGATTGTGTTCCTGCCTCTTATTGCTCTCTTGATAACCTCTCTCTCCCCAGTTGTCTTTTGCATCTTCAGATTAAACCTATCGGTGTGGATCTGTGCAGCTCATACAACAAAGGGATCTCTGTCTTTGATTGTTTCCATCGTTCCAGCACTGCAAACAATTTTTTAAAACCCCTTCTTCTCATTCATCAAGATTTTCATCTGTTCTTCCAGACTGCAGGATAAAACATAGGCCTGTGTATTACTTACCCCAAGATAATGGCCATCGATAAACACAACAGGGAGCGAGGGAACTTCGCAGACCCTCCTGCACCTTTCATCTAGTTCTTTTCCATAATCACTGTTCAGAGCAATGTTTTTTTCTTCAAATTTGACTCTGTGATTTTGAAAGATCTTTCTAACCAGTTCACATCTTTCAAAAGTGGTTCTCACCACACGAAGGCTGGTAGTATAAATTACTATGCGGCCAAACTCTGGCACTGTTGATACCTGGGGGGAAAAAAAATAGTACCTGTTACATTAAGTAGGTGTTAATAACTGCTAAGTACTGAGTAATTGCATCAATAATATTATTTAAAAAAAATGAAAAAAAAATCTTGAAAACACAATCCAACATTCTGCCTTTTTCAAATTCAAAGAAGGAAAGGGAGGAATCAAGTCCTTGCAGTCACCAGTTTATGGCAATTCAAGCTGTTTATCTAAATAAGGTGCCAATTATTTTTTTTTAGAAAGTTTTAGAGATGGTGAATCGAGTTAAACATTGTCAAGAAACAATATATTTCAGAACCTGTTGCGCTTTCAAACGTGAATAGATCATTATTGGTTTGTTTCTCTTTTCACAGTGACTCACGTTTGTACAAACACAGTCTTGTAGTACCCAGACTAAGTCTAAACTTGGCAGCTCAGATGCTCTTTAAGAAAGGATGGGGGCCTAAGCTAAGCTTCATCACATCTATGAGCCAACAATAACTTAGAATACATTGGATCTCTCTATGCTGAACTAAATCATGACTGCAGAGGGCACAGACATATCCTAAATTTTTTAGTGTGCATCCACATCAAATTGTTCTAACAGACAAGCAGAAATAAAAAAGTATATTTTATGTGTATCCAGTGTCCAATTCAAAGCCCACTCCATCTAGGGGAGGCAGTTCCCTTGGCTGTAAATATTTTCATACTACAATTCAGATTTTACTTTTTACCACGCTTTTTCATACATAAAAGTTTATGCCAGATCTTTCCTTTCTGGGATGAAAACAATTTGAGAGTTTAAATACTACAGGGATTAACTTACTTAAGAGAGAGTGGTACATTTTCAAAAGGCCTGACAATCATTGCTTTAAACAAAGTCAGTATGTTCAGATAAATAGATAAAACCCTACCTTTTTAAAAATGTGGTAAAGCATTTCCAAGTTTTTTTAATTAGCCATATATCCAGCAAATAAAATTGAATTATTTCAGCAGTATTTCAGGAGAAAAAACACAAGTCAGAAAATAAAAAGCAAGGATATCTGTAACATGCTATAGTAATCTATGGAAAATGGACCTTGATGTGTGAATAGATAATTGTTGAACTTTGCAATAACTGTAAAGATTCAGTTGTAAAATATGGCAGATGCCATTGTAGATTTTGCCACATAATGAAGTCACGATTCATCTTACTACATAAATGCAAAGAAAAAAGTCATTGGAAAGAGCATATTCTACTTAGAAAGGTATTTACAAGGTTCAACATACAGTGAAGAGTTCTCAGGAAAATGATTTGCGTTTCACAGATCACTCCTAGAGCTTTGGAAACACATGAAATGTAGCAGGTTTTCATCTCCCATTCTGAGAAGGAGGCACGTTGTGATAGGGCAGCATTTATTTCTCTTTGAATGGATGTCAGAAGTTCAATTTTAGGAACAAATGTAATAAAAACTGAGCTAATTTTCTCCAGCCTGTTTTCTGGGTTGAAAAATCTGTTCTGCTGCTGCTGCAGCACTGACTCCTCTCCAGAGCACTGTTCACACGTTCCAAGTGAGAGGATTAGCTCGTCCCCTACTTAAAAGACAAGTACTCTGCACAACACTGCCAAATATTTTAACCACCACACCCGGGTTGCTGAAAGGAAGAGGAGTTCAACCTTTTCAGAAGTAACCAAAAGGACTTCTTCAAATACTCCTTAAAAATAATTGCCCATACTCATTGTTTCCTCCTCTTTGGAGTGAAAACACATTTTGAAGCGGGAAACTATTCAATAGGATAGAAAATCTTGTTCCCTCATAGCTCTAATCTCTAAAGCTCTTTGTTCCCAGACAGCAGAGGCTGGCAGCACAGATATAGACAGTCATTATCTAGTGAAACATCAGGACTGTGGTATCCCTGCAGAATACAAATAAGCAGCTGAAGAGAGAGAAAAATGGAAACTTGTAAAATGATCTGAAGAGATATCAGGTGGAAAAAGTGTTTGCAGAGTCACTTTTGTGTTTAGTCCTTTATTTTCTCCTGATGCAGCAGTGAAGAAATATCTTTGTTTGCCCTGCGAAGATGTATCAAAGGCATTGATTAAATAATTCTTTAGGGAGATTTTAGTAAACAACTTGTTTTCTGTGCTATAATCACACAGAACTTGTCTCTGGTAAGAAATTCTCACACCAGGAAAATCTCTCCCGTCACCTGTCTGGAACTGCGCTGGTAATTAAAAATAGAAGTCAAGACAGGGAGGTCTACAGGGTTTTTCTTAATAAGAGTCTATGCTTATTCTGATTTTGATACCCAATTCAATCATTATAGCCTGTAATATTTAGTGATGAATATACCCTTGAAGTAAATCAGAATAATGTTGCTTTCTTCTTCCTAGGTTGGAACTGTGGCAGGAACACAGTAAATGATGAGCAATGTAAACAAACGGATAGAAAGACATTATGAAATTGAGCTGTGGGCATTGGACAGATGAAGACTTGGAGCAACTTACATCGACCACTTTCTCACACTTCCTGTAAGTGAGCTCCTCGTTGAAACCTGAAGCTTATGGCAATCATTTGGCCTGAGTTGGCAACTTTGGACCAAAACTCATAAGATGGATATTTTTGCAGCACAGCCAGGAGTCGGTCAAATTCAAAGGAGAGGAAGAGGGCCAAGCTAAAGCTTTTCTAATTGTGATGTAAGGACCACTGCTGGACCTTGGGGCATGAAGTGATTACTCATAATATAGTAGTAACTTTTGATTTTTTAAAACCTTTTTTGTATGACCTGTCTGCAAGCAAGTAACACACAAGCCTAGCAGTAAGAGGACTCTTTCCCTCCCTGGACAGAAGGCATAAGCACATGCTTTAAATTCACTGATGTGAAAAGAAGAGCTATTTGCAGCCCTATCCATATAAGATCTATTTCAATGGTAGCATCACCCACAAGTTTAAACCTGGCTCATTTAAAGAACAAAGTAACAAATAATAAAATAACTTTTTAAAAAATCCAATCTGCTCTAGTGTATTATGTGCATTATTTGAGCAACTGTATTCCAGCAAAAGCAGAATATTCCTCTGCTGAGATTAATGAGCTGGTAGAGTACTTTGGCAAAAGCTGAAGTGGTAAGGCCAACCTTTATCATATATGAGATTTTTAAAGGTTTTTACTATGTTAAAATACAACATTCAACTAATGTTATTGATGCAGTAGGGAATGGCTTCTGTGACCTAAATCAATGGCTGATATGCCCTTCTCCATCTCAGAATATCATCTTTCAACTCAGAGTGTCCTACTGAAATAGGCACCCCTTGGCTCTGCAATTAGATACTATCAGACTGGCAGAGGTATCTGCTGTCCACTGAGTTGGCTGAGGCAGGAATCTAGAGCAACCTGTGCCAGGGATGCCTCAGTGAGTAAATGCAGCACACATGATCTACAGGAAATGTTTACCAAGAGAAAATATGTGTGTTTATATATATATATGTATGTATGCACGTGTATTTTGATATATGTTTGCATATCTACAAGCTTTGAATTAAGTTACTCTCTTCATAATTGGTATTATGTAGCTTATAGCTTGAATCAATACCAGTAACGGAGTGGCAACAATAATTATGATCTAACACTAATTTTCTGACCACAATCTCTTTTGGACTTTTTATTTGCCACTCAGAAACAGAAGGGGAGAAAACAGCTACAACTCTTGTTGAAGAAGTTCTGCAGAAAAATAATCGAGTTAAACATTTTATTTCTGCAAGATTCAAAAACCTTTATTAGCTTTTGAGTTTTAAAAGGCTTTTAAAATGTATACTAAAAGTAATGAATACTTCCTAAAAGATTATTTTATAGTAAAAAGTTATCACTAAATTGTTTCAGTTTTTCCTACATGACTTTATCAGAACATACATGTTTTGCAAGATGTAGCTCATTTAATAAAAAGCATACTTCAGTATTTGCCATCACAACACCACAGCTCAGGGGTAATGGAGCTGTGAAGGAGTCCTTCTGTCTGTCATTGTTGGTTGCCTGGTTCAAATTAAAGGTTTAATGACATTTTTCAAGTGGCCCTCAGCCATAGTGTGCAGTCTTGGTACAAAATCACATTCCCTTCCACTTCACTGTTTGCAGCTCTAACCCTCCACGGGTTCTCACATAGCAAAGAACAGTGCACCCCTAAATTTACATTTAAGGACTCTTTAAGCTTTGTATTACATAAGGCTGTGGTCCTGCTTGCATTGTCTTCAAGGACCTGGCACTGTATCACTATTCAGGAAAATCCAGAATTTGAGATTTATTAAATTTAGAAATCTGCATTTTAGTAAAGTTCAGTAGAATAAAGACTAAATTTCTGCAATTCTGCAAGTTACATACTCAAGTCAAACATGTACTGACCTTGTCTTAAGTACATCACTTCAAAACCACTACAATTTTCCTTATCCAGTTTTGGCCATTACTGTAACTGTAGGACTTGGAGTCTGTGACCCCGGGGACAGTGGAAAGCTATCACCGGTTGTCATCCTCATAACCATCAGCAAGCTGGGAAGGTCTATCACTACCACTTTACAACTGAGGACATCAAAAGCTGCACTCCTAAACAAGCCAGAGTCTGGGACAGTCCCAAATACAGATACCAGCTTTGCTTTTCCCAAGAAAATGGTCAGGTGACTGTTCTTCTTTTAAAACAGGACAGATTACTATGGGCCTTTTTTCTGCCCCACAAACAGCAACCCTAGGAATACCTCAATTTTCAAAAGCTGTAGAGAAGCACAGGCTCTTCTGCCAGGTTGAATGTCCCAACACAGGGCATGAAACATCTCATTTTTTCCTGTTTCAGTTTCATAGGGATGGGTAACTCCGAGGAGCTGGTCACAGTTACAAGAGAAGGGCTACGATCCAGCAAGAACCTGAATTCTTTCATCTTCTAACTCCTGGTCAACTGTTGTTTCTCTCCTCTCCACCCTCCCACGTACTGCTGACTGTAAAACAGCACAGCTTTACTTCCTTAAGGTTGGCAGCCTCAAAATTGCTCATCCACTGCAGTGTAACATGGATAAAGTGTTTCATTATAACTAAGACATTGCTGTAGTGTATTTATATATGTCTGTAATTCATTTGTACTTTGCAGGCTGTATATCAATTTGGGGCATATCAGATGAAAATTAAAAAGTGTAATAATATTATTGCATATGACATTTACACAGTTCTTTTCATCCTAAAAACACTTGACTGAATGCTAAAAAAAAACAAAATGAGGACTTTTCCATCTATCTGTGCTGTCACCCTTTCTATTCCTCCAATAACACACTATAATATCATACCTTTTTTCCTACCTCTGCAGACTTTCCCATGTATCTTCTGGCACAGACAACTGTTCAGAGGATATCAAAGTGTTTTCATTTCAAAGCACAAAAGACAGTTACAAAACCACAGCAAAGGAGTGCAGGACATGACCCTGCCTCTCCTGCTCTTAGTGATGCTTCAGCTGTCGGCAGGTTCAGAGGGTGCAAAGGCTACAGCTGAGCTCACCTCCCAGTTCATCCAGCACACACCCATGGAACCAGGCTACAGCCTGCTCTCAGGGGACCCCAGCTCAGGTGAGAGAACAGGTTACCTCGCTGGGGTTCACGGTCTCTGCTAGACCCCAATGCCTCTGCCTGTGCAGACTTTGCAAAGTCAAACTGCCTGCTTCAGGTGTGGCACTGACTCTGAGGAAGCTCCTGCTCAACAAGTCACAGTGATGCTGTGCAACTCAGATAGGGCAAAATTTATGATGATGTTCAAATTATTCAAAAGAAGATCCATGTCTTTCCATGCCTAATTAGTTCATTTATCAAACTTCCAAGGGTCAATCAGTATTTTCTTATTAGTTCCTTTACGCCATTCGGCATGCGATAGGAATAAATGAAACCTTTGAACATCAGAAGCAAAAGATAAACCTGTGAGTAATTCTAACCTAGTCTGCAGTTCTCCCAGGAAGAAGCAACACTTTGAAATAATGATTATTTCTCTCTTTTGTTTGTTTGTTCCTTATTTCTCTTCATATTTATCAATTCGACACCCCTAAGAAACTCTGCCCAGAGGAAAAAGAGAGAGAGTCTCCGGTGAGACCCCTGGAATTTCACACAGGGTTGTAAGAAAGGAGAAGCGTTTTTTTGTTGTGCCAGAACGCTTTTTACAAAGGCTGAAGGGGAAGAAGCAAGAGTAAACAGTTCTGTCCTCAGCAGTTTCCATGAGGCACTGGAAGCTCTTTGAAAAAGGAGGGTCCAACAATCACCTTTCACATCGCGCAGCTCCTTGAACTATTCCTACATTTAGGAAGCCAGACAAGATGTACCAAGACCATCCAGCAACGTTAATAAAGCTCCTTAGAGCATCATAGAATCATAGAATCACCCGAGCTGAAAGGGGCCCAAAAGGATCACCCAGTCCAACTCCCACCCCTGGAAGTCTGGCACGGGGAGTGTAGGTGAAGGGAGGTAATAGCTCAGCTCTTTACACTTTCTTTTTCCTTCCAAAGGAAATATAGTGACTTACAAGAACTCGTAGGGTATTTTTGATCCCTGAAGCATCTTATGCTGCACAGTCAGCACAGTATCCTATTTTATAGCTGATAAAATGTAAGGATTTAGAGGATCAAACCACATCTCGGCAAAGTATTATCTCTCATACCCCTTTTTTGGACCAGCCAGTTGAATCTATGCACAAAGAATAATAGAAGAAATTATTACAAAAGGAGTAATAATGGCCAAAATATTGTCCTGGAAACTTCAGATATCATAAAATTGTCAAAATGTGGTTTCTCTTTTTCAATTTCCATGTAAAGTCCTCAAACATTATCCTGATGCGTTGTGGAAAACATTCAAGTGATAAAGTCCTCATCAAATACTGTTTATGTATCTACTAATGAAACTGCCTAAAATTTTGCTTGTAAGTGAAATATAATTACAGTGTTAATTGACAAAATGCTATTATACTGTCCTTCACATGCAGTTGAAAAATCTTTCTCAGATAATCCAGCAATGGTAGTAAGAAACCATGGATATTTCTTACTTGAGTTTATATTTTTTCATTATTTACAAAGCCTTCATTGTTGCAGAGATCTCTGTGATTCAAATTCCTTGCATCCTCCTCCTCTCATCAGCCTTATAAAGACACTAAGAAAAAGACACTGTTAGGAAGCACAAAGCAAATACCAATAAAATATTAGAGCCAGACAAATGGTCTCACATGAAATCATTTTACAATTGGCCTGGATAAACTTTGGACCACCAATAACTTTGAATTTTCCACCACCAGTACAAAGAAAATGTTTGTAATTCCACTCATATCAGAAAAATCTGACATATAATTCAGGACAATGTAATTTTCTCAACAGCAGTAGCCAGACTGACTTCAGAAAGCTTTTGTCAACCAGCACAACCACCATGCAAAAATAATACCCAATTACTTTTTAGGACAGACAGATTCAGTTCTTTGCCATTTACAGCAGGAAACTCCCATTATAATTTAAGGCAGCAGACGGAAAATACCTAAAACTAGTTTTAGCAAGGTGTGTGATAACTTTCCTCTTCATTTAAAAAGTGTGCTGTGGGATCTTACACCAAAATAGACACTTGAAGCCTGATATATTTTTTTTCATCCTTATTACGAACTCACCAACAAAATATGACTCTGGAGCCAAATATTTCCTGGATTAAGTAGCACTTAAAATCAGGATTTGGGTGTTGTCCCATTGCTTTAGTTTCAGGTAGATCAGTCATTATTAGCCATTAGGGAAACATTACTCTAGGATGATTACTTTATATCAATTGGTTTGATTAATGCTATAGATACATTTGGACTTTTTTAGCCAGTTCAAACTGACAACCAAGATTCATCTCTGTAAGAATAAACACGGTGGAGGGAACATCCTGACAGGCCTTCACTATATAAAGTGAATGAAACTGCAGGGTTTCCTAGAATAAGCTGTGCAAAGGCAGAATATTTGTCATTAAGAAATAGCAAATTAAGAAATTTGTCAAAGAAATTCCACGGAGGGATTTTCTAGCTCTTGGACCACCATTCCTTGAGCACACATCAACGTCAATTCACCCAGACAGAGCTCTGGGGGAGTTTCCCACCGTGTTTGCTTGTCAAGTGAGCAGAGTGGCCTCAAACCCCACGGGAAGTACTTTTCTTTTGTCTGATCTTCATCTTCACGGAGAGCCTGGTGGTTTCTTGGCCTTCAGTGGCAGGGCTATGGTATAATCCAGGCTTGTTCTTCCAGCTGTGAGCTTGACACCAGTAATGTCAGCTCAGAAATGCTCTGATCAGGAAGGGGAGAGTAAAGCAGGTTAAAATTTCCTCTGCTCATCAAAGAAACTTTCCATCCATTACCCTCCTCTTCCATCACTGATTCATTTCAGAGCAACAAGACTTCCTACACAAGAGGAAGGATGCTGGGATTACTTTACTTGAACACAGCGTTTGTAAAATGGCTTTTTTGAGGCAATGAACAACACTAACTGGTCAGACTTTTTCTTTCCAGCCAAATAAACTCATTTTTTTCAGTGGGGAAATGCTCCTCTTTCTGAGAAGTAGGTATCAGCTTTTATAGCTGTTCTACAGTATGTTTAATATGAACACACTTAATAAATACTTTCACCTCACAGACCACAGCATGCAAACTTCAGCCAGCACCTGTCCTAACAATGAATTTTCTTTGGCAATGGGTTATTCCTTATTTCCCCTCTGTGCCTACTGTGTGTTGAAAGAGTGTGTTGTACCTGGGAAGCAACCAGGGAAAAAAGCCACTTTCTACAGGTGCAGTAGGAGAGTTATAAACTAGTTTTACTAATGTTTGATTATCTGCTATGTTTGACAAATGAGTTTCAGCTGAACAGGCTGATATAAACAATTTCTCTTTGTTGATGTAATCATTGGATCAGGAAATTGAAACCTAAACTTCTGCAAAATTATGTTACAGTGATACAGGAAATATAAGCTCTCTGATTCGCTTCTTGGGTTTTTGACTGCATAAAACAAATGCTAATTAGAAATGCTTATTAAATTTTAATACTACATCTTAAGAAGTAGGCTGTGCCAGTTGGAGATAGATGAGCTACATTCAAGAATATTCAATGATAAAAACTGCAAATGTTTTGCAAAACTTTGAGTTCTCTTCTAGTCACAACTGGAGTTCTGGCAGAAAATGATGCTAGAGCTTGTTCTTCTGGCTAAAGCGAAGTTTGGAAGAGAATTCACCATAGATTTGGTTAAAATATAGTTATTTCTATGTTGTAATTAAAAAAAATGAATGAAAGTATTACTCTTAATGCCGGACACCAACAAGTATTGCTGTATAAAGAACAACCAGTGCCCTCTCATTCGTCTGGCTTTGCCAGGCCTTCTGAATTCAATCTACAATTGAAAACTCGTGTTTCCCCAGTCCTTCTGTCTTTCTCTTTACTTCAGGGAACTGATCAGATTGCAGACTAAGCTTCCATTCCCCTTTCATAAGCCGGATTTCTCCTCTTCTCTCGTCCAGGTTGAAGTCATCTCTCAGGACTTTCCCGTTCTCCTCAGACCTCCAGGAGAGATTTGTCCTTTCTCCAACACTGCCAGCATGCAAAAGCCTTTCTCCTACCTCTCACTTTCTGCTTTATTCTCTCAAGACAGAGTACTTCCCTGCCACACTTGACATTTCTGGCAGCTACTGAGGGACTGATTTAAGTGCAGCCCTTTTCTTTTCATAACAATTAGATAAGCTCAAATTGACCAGGCCATAGGCAGGCTGCAAGGCTGGCTGGGAGGAAGAGGCTTCCATGGTGCTGGTGCCTCCCTATTAAATTTGAGTAGTGCTGAGCATACAGTGAATCAGCCAGAACGGGACAGAAGCCCACCAGAGGACTCTCATCACTGAGCAGGTAGATATCCCCAAATCAAACCTAGGAGTATGTGCAGTCAACAGAGTTTCCAGATTTCTGGATGTATCTTACTTGCTGGAAGTGTCACACATTCCTTATCCCTTCATACAAAGATCACCATTGCCACAGAGCACATATAATTCCTGCATTTCAGACAAACTTTGCTTTTCTGGTGCAAACTAGTGCCACGAGCTAAGCCAGGAAGTGACTGATCCAGAACCTTAAAAGCTTTATATTGGTTGCAGTTTATGACTGAAATGTGATTAATTCAAAGCATCTCTCCCCTCTTTAGTAGGTTTGTTGAGAAATTCTGGGAATCCAAGCAGAGATATTTACCTAATCATCTTGAACAAACACTGAAAATACAGGGCACTTAAAATAATTTCAGAGCATCTCCACAGCCACCACACCAGCTGTTCAGCTCCCAAATGACATTCTAAACACTAACAGTTGTAGCTCTTGCATTGCCCTCCAATGAATCCAGATAGCAGGAAGCCTTTCCCAGCATCCCATGGACAAAGTCACTTTTTCTCCACAAGTATTCAATTTATCTCCTGAATTCCCTCTACAATCCCAATGTTCTTATCTTATTTCTGCCTAGTTTATCTATTTTTTTAACTGCTACCTGAGATTTTCTGCAAACCAATTCCTACCAATTTTCTGTGTCTATAAAAGACAGCATGAAGGAAGAGTATAAGCAAATTGGAAGGTCACTGTTACTCCTCCAACATACCTTGCAAACAGAAACTAATTATTGCAAGAGAGGAAAAAAGAAGTTTACTGCATGTCACCTGAAGAAATGCTGCCATGAGTAAGTTAAAAATGTATGACTGGAGCTGCTTAGCATCTGCTTGCCTAAAGCTATACCTGTAAATAGTGTGGAAGACCAGAGAACAGAAACAAGGGACCACAGATGGGTCATGAAAAGAATGTTAATATTAATTACACAATTATACAATGTGCAGACCCTGGAAATCTGAGAATAAGTCTCTGTTCTTAGATGAATGTTTGTCCTAGATTGCACAGTTTAACTTCTTATCACTTAACAGTTATGAGTTACTGTTTAGTGATAACAGATATATATATAAGTATGAAAAATTATAATTATTCAACACTTGACCAGTGTTTATTTCACTTCTACCTCTTTATTGTTAGCAACAGGGATAAAAATACTGAGTAAAATTACAAACTTCCACAAAAAGCAACTTTTTCTCAAGTTATCTGGTTCTAATTTAAACAAGAAGAAAGGCTGGAAATGAAAGAAGAGATCACGTAGGTCAGCTTGAAGCAGTTCTGATTAGCACTTAGTGTTTGGTCACTTGCCCTAAAAGACCTTTTAAACCCATCTAGATTTGCCTATATTTGGATGTATGCATGAAATACTTGAATAAATGACTGCTTAGCTTTCTTGTGTACTTATTTTCCTGTCAGTTCCTATTTTGAGTCACTTTAGGGCTTGTTTTTTAATAATATCAGTAGGATTTTTCAAATTTATTTAATTTGCTTGAGAAGGAATGTTTTGTCCTGCTACTTACTTAGACTGGTGGTAGTTCTGCTATTTACTTATGCACCATTTACCATAGTGTCATTCTGAATTACTAAAAAAAACCCCACAGTATGTTTTGTCTTAAGCAGCACCCTTAGTTGTGGGGCCCAAATCCTATTTTCTCTTGTCATAAGCAGCTTTTGCTTTTAGTTTAGCTTGTTATTTATCACACTGTTCAAGATGCTTGAACCTTTAACTGCCTGTCCAGGGAAGATCATTGGGCAGCTCAGGTCCTATTTGAGAATAATCTGTGAGTAGGGATGGCTGTAGCAAGAAGTGAACTAGAGCAGGGCTTGCTGAGGGTGGGCAGGTATTTATTAAGGTATTTGATATCCCAACAGGTATTTGATATTTCCACATCACGTGGAAAAGTCAGCAAACAGCATAGCTCCAGGTGAGTCCTGGATTGAGCACTCTGACCCCACCTGTTTGCAATCCCTGCTGCTTCACCCAGTAGAACATTTCACAGCAGAGAAGAAGATCTGTGTTGATCAGCAGCAAATGGTTGTCATGAAAATTACTGTGGGTGCTCTGACCCATTTCTTTTTAACTTGGCAGCAGCTTTGGGAAGCCCTGTTTACTGTTCTCTGGTAGGAAGATGAAGTTTGAAATAGAGAAACAGAGAAGGTTGCTCTCCCTTCCCTCTTTTTCTTTCCTCCTCTCTTTCATTAGTCCCTTACTTATCCTTTCTAGAATATTCCCTTTGTACACTTAGACTGCAAGAGCACTACTAATAGATGCTAATAATGACATAGTAATAACACATACACACATGGAGCTCTGGCTCAGTCATTTCACAGAAGCACAGCCAGGTGCAGTTTCCTCACACAGTGATCCCCTTTATAATGCACAAACATCAATTACAATTTGGTTAATCAAAAGGCATCGGTCGTCTATCAAAGTGAATTCTAGTCTGAGCTTCTTACAAAGGTGATTCATCATATTTCTGACAGGAGAATAAATGGTTGGCTGGTGAGATCCTGCTTGTGATGTTACCTGGCTCTTCGTTCTTTGCCAGGCCATGCTTTGTGTGGCAAATGGATCTGGTTTTTTAAGACTTACTTTCAATATACCAGAACATCACAGGAAACAGCACAACAGTCCATGACTTCTTCCTTATTCTCACCACTTCTGCAACTGGTGATTTTCATAGTGTTAAAGACAAACAGCAAGCAAAAAACCCTACTCAGGAAAGATCTTACCAGTTAGATTTAGTTCAGTTGAAACTTTCCTGCATTTTCTTTGGCAGATTTTCAGCCTTTCATCATGGATTAATTACACCTTAGAGTCAGAACTACTTCTCACTCAGAAAACAACTAAAAAATTTAATAGCACGGGTGAAAGAAGATGTGGTTCTCAACTGCAATCAGTAGCAGAGAAAACTCAAAATCACAACCCAACCTTCACAATTTACATTCCTAAACAATAAAATCAGAGGAAAGAGTTAAATGAAGTCTGGTTTTGGTTTGGGATACACCCTTGTGTTTTCATATTTGGCAAATAACAAAGTTTATGTCAAAATTTAATTTATCTTTTGCTATATTCCTGTGAATGGAAGCTGGAAGGGAGTGCAATGAGATCCTGAAATTCCCAAGAACAAAAACTGAGAAATCATCACCCTCTCATGATGCCTAATTTGCATTTCCAAATATCTAGCAAATGTTGTACTTTTCTTTTCCTGCCACTTTACACAATTTAAATTCTACCTGAAAATGTTGCTCATTTGGGCATTTTTACAGGCTGTTCTGTAAAAAGTTGATGTTATTTGTACTGCACAGTCAAGGATAAGGCCAACTGTTTTCCAGGTGGACACAGAGCATTGTCTCACATAGGATCACAAAGCACTCTGCAACCAGTAATGAATTTTGCACAGGTCTTTGAATGAGGCAAAAAGAGGAGAATTAAGCTGTGCTGAGTGCAACAAAGTGCTGGTGAACTGCTGATTCAGTCTTTACTCCTCACTGAGAGAAAGCCTTATCATTCAATATAGGGAAGCAATGGACAGGAATCGCTCAGAGTTCATAGAATCATAGAATCACCCGAGCTGGAAGGGACCCAAAAGGAGCATCGAGGACACAGGACACTCCCAACACTCACCCCGTGTGACTGAGGGCAGTGTCCAGATGCTTCTGGAATGCTGGCAGAGTGGGTGCTGGGACTGCTTCCCTGGGGAGCTGTTCCAGGGCTCCACCACCCGCTGGGTCAAGAATCTCTTCCTGATGTCCAACCCAACCCTCCCCTGGCACATCTTCCTGCCATTCCCTCGGGTCCTGTCATAGTTTGGAAGAGATAAAGATAATTATAACACTACTTTGTCCCATATCAGCACTGAGAGATGAAAGAACTTGTTTCCCTGCTATATTACTTAACATAATTGGAACTACACTCTCAGCTGTCTCATTACTTACTAATACTTAGAATTTGGGTACCTTCATCTTCAAACCTTGAGCACTTAATTATTAGTTATACCTCAATCTCCATTTCTTTAAATTAAAACCCCCTCTGTACTGCACACATACAGTGCCTCATTCCTTTTCTTCTGCAATAGGATCCAAAGTAAAAGGCAGAGAGCCTGAAGTTTTTATGTAGATGTAGAGGGTGCAATCCCTAGTCAGGGTACATAAACCAGCTCTGCCAGAGAATAGCCTTTACTGTGGCTGCCAGACTTGATGTCCAAAAGGGAACAGATGACTCAGCCACCATTTCTGTGTGAGTAAAATAGAATACATCCCTAGGCAGAGTTATAGACTTCATTGCTGAAAATACCTAATGTGTAAGCTTTTTAGGGGCTTTTTAACTCAAATAGGTTAAATAGCTGAAAATCAGCATGCAGCAGGTTGTATGCTTTGTACCAGGTCCTAAACCTGTTCATGAAAATAGCTGCCACCTTAGTTATTCTGGAGGTATCACATCTGTGGTTGGAGTAATGATTTAGCAAGGTCAGTGTAAGCAACTTTATGCTCTCATCTGATTCAGGGTTTGGCCCAGCCATGTGTATTGTTTTAGTAAAACAGATATCACCAGTCTTATAATCATACTTTTCATACAGTAACATTCTTATAACAGGTCTAGAATCTGTAACATGGCATAGAGTTAAATCTGTTCTGCCAGGAAATACAACTACAAATGCAGATGCTGAGCTGATTAAACTGGCCATCTCCTTTTCCTTTGGAGCAACATTTCAGTGACTCCTTTGTATAGATTCCATTTAATCCCCTGCAGCAAAGAAAATCAGTAACAACATTCAGTCTAATATTGTATCATGTTTTAAAGAACGCTGAAGCTCCACGCTGGTCACATTTCTTCCAGTTGAGTAACATTCTGCAAAAATGAGAATTGAGACAGCATGAAGGACAGGTTAGAAAGTTCACTACACATCTCTCCTTTTTTGACAGCTCTTGCCCTTATCTGTTGTGACTTCACAACAGAACTGCTGGAGCAGCTGAGGGTAAAGCTGGAGGAACTGCCTGGTTCAAGGCTGCTCCCAGTTAGTGGCAGCAGACAAAACACAGCAGTATTAGTCACTTGTGCACAGCTGCAAACATTGGTTTGTAAAGTGCTCTTCCACCCCACTGTTTCTCACATGAGGATCCACAAAAGCAGGTTTGCAAAAGGCCTGACACCTGGAAGATACAAAAACAATGGCTGCAAAACTGTGCAGACAGATTTAAATTAACAAATCTGTTTCCTGAACAAGTCATTTAGAATCCAGTATTTCTTTTAAACCTTCATGACAGCTTAAGTTTAGACTTGGGGAGACTGAGAAGGTGGTTATATTTTTGGATCATGGTGGGATTTGGAGCAACAACTGAACTTATCCACTGCATGTTTGGGAATCTGATTAAAAGCATCGGCCAACACCTGGAAAGGGATGTTCTCAAGATGCAGATTGAGACCTGCAATAGGTGGAAGGAACCTCAGCAATAATGCTTCATCTCTCACTGTGCCTGTCAGTCTTACAATATTCTCCACTTGAACAGCAAGGAAATGCTTCACAGTTGCCTGTGGGGCCAGGAGGGACAGTCCCTTGCATTTAAATGTAGTGATCCAAAAACAGGACACGAGCAGCTGGGCAGGAAAAGAGTCTGTTTTCTTTAAAACTGACTGCTCTCTGTCTCACAGAAGCTGCACAGGGAAATAGATTTTTCTTAAATAATACTGTATGATTGCTGTTAATTCTTAATATTTTTTAAAGCTTCCAGATAATTAGAAGTCAGTAGTATTAAAAAAAGACTGCTTTGTTTGCCTTTGCACCAGCATCGACTGATTTGTCAACGCAGAGCATAATGCCACACGTTGTTATAAATATGTGCAAACATTGGCCAGTAACACTTTCTGTATTTCTTTGTGAGAAGTGGAGAGAGAACGAGTCTGGTGTGGCATTTCTGTGGTGTAGAAGACATGCTCTTCTGACATTATTGATGGATGGTGCCTCTAGATATAGTTTCAAAGCAAAATTCTACTAAGGTTGTTAAAATGCTTTCCACATTTCCTACTAGGAAAGAGTGATGTTTTTTCTATCTTCTTTCTTGCCATGTGTGAAATGAGTCTCTGCCTTACTGACTCCAGCTGCTCATCTGTGACTGTTTCTCTTGCTTTCTTTGATGGAGGCTGTAGAGTTGTGCTGTGGCACAAAAACAACAACTGTGCCTTGCAAAACCACAAGGCTGTTTGGATGGGGAGCTGTATTTTTGCAGCTCCTTTTCAATATCTCCACAGGCTGGGATGCTGTCCTATTTATTATTTATCTTACAAGTTTTGGAAGAATTCAGTGAGATTTGAGTTTCATGCTTTGTACTACCTCGTACTGGATGTTGCAGCGATGAGGAAGGTTTTCATGCATGAAAGTCATTCCCTTTGCTCTCTGGCTGCAAATTCCATTCTGAAGCATGTTTCATTGCACTTAAGCTACAAAGCTATGATGCTGTCAAGCACTGCAGTCAAAGGTTAAAGCTCCAGCCAAAAAAAGCATTATCTCTTTGACCATTTCTTTCTTCCAAGCTGTTAATCATGTTCTTTGCGTTGGTGTAGTGTGAAATAAACTGCCAGCACCCCCAGACAAATGTCAGAGCAGGCTGCTGACAGACCAGAGCAGTCTAGTAAGCATTATCTGCAAAGCAAGTCTGAGCCCATTTCTTCTCTCTTAGGGAAGGAAATAGTCTGGAATGACACCTACAGACCACTTATAATAAATTAGCAGCAGGCAACTCCTGAAACGTGGTTTTGGTCAACTGCTAAAATACATTTCCTGGGTCTTTGTAACTCAATACCTGTGTGGGGTGTGTACATTGATATCTTATGTAAGCTTACTAGAGATTTTGCAAATCCTACTTCAGAACTGAAACAGTTCTGAGATCTGTAAACTAAACAGAATTGTAATGCAGGGTAATTCATTTGTCAATTAGGAGTCAATGACCAAGAACGATGCCAGTAATTAAGCAAGTAGGATGGTTCATATTTGTAGGCAATTTATTTCAGCTTTGTGTGTTCCACAAAGTTTGTGTTTTCTGTATCAAAAGCATGAGGGTGTTGAGAGGCAGCAGGACACAGCGAATGGCTTATAGCAGGCAGCCTGTTGTACCATGTCAAGTAAAAGAGAATAGCCCCCAAATTTCTTGGTATTTCTAGTTTTGGAATGCTTCAGATGATATTTTCTCCTGGTTGTCTTGCTGAGTTACTGAGTTGAGCTCTACAGCTAGAAAGTGTGAAGTTACTGCTACTAATTAAAGATTAATCAGTTCATATTTTTAATGCCTGTTGTAAGAGACTAATTCAGGGGGAAAAAAAGGAAAAAAGTATTTCCTCCTCTTAGAATAAGCTGAAATCATTTCTGCTTTAGCATCCTGAGGTTTTTAATAGGCTGTTTATGTAATGGCACTCCTTTTCAAGACATTTTGAAGTAACAAGAACCATTCTCCATGTTAATTGAAAGGCTGAGCACCTTATTGAGCAGTTCCACAACGAGACTTTACATAAGAGTTGTGGAGCAGCACGTGGGCTCAGACACAGTGTTCATTTCATATTCCAGGTCACCTACCAGACAGATAATTAAAACTAAGAGGATGGCAGATGTATACAGTATTTCCTCCTAATACTCTCTCATTTTATGACTATTTTCAGCTCAGAGAATTTCCTGAGGCCAATATGATTCAGAATCCCACTTAGTATAACCAGGAGGCATCTTTCTCTGTTTGGCATCCACATTCATTGCCTCAGAACAAGTGCTCTGGTTCTTTCTTTATAAAACAAAGAAAATGTACTTTTAAATTTAAAGAGAAAGGACAAAACAGGGATGCAGAACACGGTTATTTGCAGCCTTTTGTGTCTTGGCTGCCTGAATTCAGTCTCCTCTCTACCTCTAGTCCCTAAAAAGCGTGTCACAGGCTACAAGCTTTTGTAGGATACCTGCATGCTGAACCAATTTATCACTGTAGTGCTTGAGTGGGAGAAAGAAAGAAACAGAAGTCAAGATTGATGCTGTAGCACATCATTATTTGGTGTGGGGTGCTGAGAGTCATGTTCCATTCCTACTACAGCATCTTATTCACACTGTCTCGTGACTCTCTAACTCCAAGCACACCTCCCACTGTCTCCTGCAAACACGATCTGTAACGAAGTGGCATCTGTTTATGTACAGTTTGTGCAGGATCTGACCCACCAGGCATGCTCAGGGGACACCTACTGCATCAAGCCCTGCAGGTGAGATGGGCAAAGGAGCACCTCTTTTTCACATCAGATGTGAGTAGGAGGTAACTGTCATGTCCTTTCAACATTTACACGCTGAGGCCCATGGCCAAGGCAGATCATTTGTCAAAGTTTCATTAATAAAAGGCTTTTACTATCTTTGAGACAAGGTGACACCGAAGAGAGCTTTGGAGAACCACAGTTTTGGAGCTTCATCCCTAAGTCCTCCTTCAGAAGCTTACAGGTTTTTTAAATCTATACCCAAAGTCTTGATTCACCCTACTACTCCATAGTCCATATACATACATATTCACTGCACTATTACCAAAGCTTCTTTGCTGTGTCCTTTGTCATGCAAAAGACAAGGCCATCTTCTTAATAAATCACTCTGTTTGGGAAAGTGGCCACATGGAGTGGACTTCACAGAGGGAACAACTTAATTCAGTTCTCCCTCACAGCCCAGGGCAGCAGCTCTGCTTTTCCCTACGAGCTGCACAATCTGCCTGGACCACAGGCACTTGAACCCTCGCTGGGGTAAGCCTCAAACAACCCTATTCAGTACCACTCAGTTGTTAGAAGTTATTTTCTATCAACAGAAGAGAGAAGGTGCTAATGAAGTGCAAAATGATCTTTTCCTCACTGCTGTTTCCATTCTGCATCTACCAGAGTCTGGTTATCCCTGAGACTCTGCTGTGCTTCACAGACCCTGCTAGGAAGTGTTCCAGCTCAGTCTCTGTCTCAGGGAAGGCTGGTGTGCACAGATTCAAAACTGCTCTGCTCATGCCACTGAGGCCTAAACTCTCCTGCAAAATGCATAACAGTGAGTTCTCAGCTGTCTTGTATTTTATGCAGTCATTACCTGCGCTAGGCAGATAAAAATATTGCAGTCAGTGGGGAAATATTAATTCAGGGTCATAATAATTTTCACTCACTTGCAGATGTGTAATTCAAGAAGCAGTCAAAGAGCCTGCTTATTATTCCCCATCAAATAGAAACATTTATAAAGACAGAACAAAAATGTTCATTGTCCCAGGGCTTGTCTCTGCTTAGCCCCATACACCAAACCTGAGGGTCTCAAGGAGTGTCCTCATTTATAGGTCCTGTACAAGGACCAAGACACATCAGAGCAGGGATAATTTCGAGACCATACAGTGCTCTGGAGGGCTGGACAGGTGTCCAGCACGTGCTGATCACACTGCCAGCATAGAAGTCCAACAATTTCTGTTCTTCAGTTATTGATTCAATCTTGAAGAAGTTGTAAGTGTAACCATGGTTTTGTTGCTAAGCTTCCCAATGTTGAGTGTGTTGAAAAGTCAACACATCCCATTTTTTAAAAATAAGACAGCTAAGTCTTTTTACCTCAAAGCTTGTATATCACTTTCAGAGTTTTAGGTAGTTTAAAGCCTATTTACTGATCAAGTCTATGTCAAACATGTATTTCAAGTCCAATAGCAGCAAATCCTAAAATATCATGAACACTGTAAAAATAGACTTGTCTGAGCTCAGCGCTTTACAGCTGATTTATACAAGATCATGAGAACAATAAATACTGATAGCTCAAGTACTGACTAACCTCAGGCTCCAGTTAAAAGCTCACAGACCTACAGTCTTCCTTTTTGAATCAGTGTGGCTATTCAGCCCCCAGCTCTGGAAACCACCTATTTTAACTGTGATTTCATCAGATGAAACATTGTCCCATGCACTGTAGTTACAGAACAAAGCACTTAGGAAACGTGGAAAGGAAGTGGTGGTCCAGTTGTTCTTCTAACATCGAATTTTCTTTACAAAAACAGAAACCTACTTTTCATAATCACTTGATCCCCTGTGTCATTACAATCTTTCTTGGTTTTCAGTGGAGGGGCTAAGGTGGGACACAGTGAAATGCTGGTCAATATTTAGTTTTCAAGACTTGTTAACTCTAGGAGCACACATTGGAACTTTATGCCTCAGAGGAGGTACCTACAGCTCACTGGGATTTATCTCCACCCATCTAAATGGCATTCCTCCAGCAAATGCTATGGCTTTTATGTTACCAGCAGGTTTTCCTAACGTGGCTGCTGGCAGCTACAAACCATTCAGCACATCTTTTCCTTTTGCACACTGTGCCTATTTGGGAGTCACAGGGCAATGTGTATGGATCAGAATGTGAAGGAAGAGTTCAGGAGACCATTTGCAGTCTCAGTGCAATCCTAGCAGCGGTCTTTGAGTTCAAGGAGTTCAGTGATCAAAGAGCATCAGCACTGATCATCTGACAAAGTGAAATCTGCAATGAAAGTGCAGACCTCTCTGCTCCCCAGACCAGTGCCACCCATCCCAAAACCTTTGCCTGTAATATTGCAGCAGAAACTTTTCTTAACAGCACTTTGCAGCATCTGCTTTCTTTGGAAAACAGTTGGGTTTTGCTGGTGTCTTTCATTTTATTTTCTCTACAGTATAAGATAATCCTGCTGTTTGTGAGCTCTGCCTGTCCTGCTGTGTATTCACTTTTCCAGGTCACCTACAAGTGAAGAAAGATAAAAGAGAACTTAACCACTCATAAGCTCTCCTTTCTCTTACTTCCACCTGATTCTTAACCCCCTCCAACCTCTCTCTAAACGTTAATAAGCTAATTATTTATCAGGCTGAATATTGAGTTGTTCTTTTCAACCTTAAATGTTAGCTCTAGCTGAGACATCGTGCTGGAAGAGATCGTAAAGAGCGAGTACAGTACGTGTGACTCTTCACCCGTCCCCCCTCTGCCACAAAGGCATCAATCAGCTTTGCTAACCTGGCTTGCCCTTTTGTGACAGATGTCAGCAGGTTCTCCCTAAGGATAAGATCTCCAGCAATTTAGCAAAAAATGAGCTTTCAGAGGAGGCTGGAAAGCAGCCTTCCATGTGTGGAAACAGAGGGAAGGACCCGTGCTGAAACAGTGGAAATGAGGGGGACACCTGTGCAAAACTTTTGGCTCAGCTCCATTCTGTTGAACATTGGGATGGAAACCTGGTCTGCCATGAAATGATCGTTGCACTACTTAGTAATATATTACACAACCCAAGGATTTTTACTCTGTGTCACCTGGAAGCCATCATAAGGACAGTATAGTCATAAAAATCGGTCATGAAGAGAACTACATTTATTTCAGGGAAACAAGAACCACTTCTCTAGTACTTTCTACAGGAAAATATAGGAAATATTCATACCCACTCACGTTTTAACAGTATTCTATGTATCATAAATCAAAAAATTTAGTACTGTAATGAATTCTGGCCACATTTACTTTGGATATGCAGAAAAGGAGCCTCTGTTCCTGATGTAATTAGCAGGTCACGTCCCCAGCTCTGGAGCTGCCAACACTGTCAGTTCCAGTGTTGGAGCAGGAGATAATTTTACTTATATCAAGGAGTTACACAAACGGGGAGATTGGGAGCTCCAGATCCTTTAGGCTGTTCAGGCTGTTGAGCAGTGGATGTTTTCTCACAAATATCATGTTCCTGACTGTTTGCCACCCCTCCTGTTCCAGGTGAGGTGCCCGTGGGGCTGGGTTGACACGTATGACCTGGTGACCACCACCTGGCCTCCGGCCCCCCTTGCCACACTGGAGGGGAGGCGTTGCCACAGCAGCACCCACACACACACACACACACACACACACCCCCCAGGATGCTTTGTCAGTGCTCTCCTTGTGACAGCCACCCCTGCAAGGTAAAGCCTGGAGTGGTTGCCATGGAAACCATGCCTCTTGAAGCATCACCAGGGCGAGTCTCTTCCCTGCCTTTCTGCCTGCAAAATACCCTGTCACGAAGCTGGCACGCGCTGCTCTGTCCCACCCCATCCCCACGGCCCTGCCAGCCCCAGCTCCACCAGGCTCGCAGCAGCTCCACCAGCCCTGCAGGGCCACCCTGACAGGAGCCCTCTCACTGTCACAGAGCTGAGCTCCTCTCCGGGGACACAGTCAGCCAGGCTAACGCAAGCGACTGGGTTTCCCTTCTCCAGAAATGGGGGGGGTCTCTGGTTGTGCTGGCAATGAGATTGCTCCTGGGATGTGGGAAGATGTAGCATGGGATGCATGTCTAACTGGCAAAAGATATATCTTGTCAGACCAGGCTTGAGTCATTCAACAACAACAACAACCAAACCCATTACATTACACTATTCACATTCCCAAAAAGTCCAGAAGGTGTGGGGTTTTTGCAGATGAGCCTGTTGTGGGGAGAAACTGAACCAATTTGGTACAAAGGCTGTAGCTAAAACACATGGAAAAAACTTTCAAAACCCCAAATATTCCGTGGAACATTAAAAAACACAGAAGTGCTTTTAGTACAGATATCTGACTAGGACACATCAAAGGTCTTGACTGCAGGACTTAACAAAGCCCAGTTAATGAATCCCCGCTCATCCCTAGAATATCTGAGCAAAGTGGTTTGTTTTAAAGGATCTCTGCTCTATCACAGGGATCATTTGGGGCAGTAGGATAGCAGAGAAGATTGCAGATACAGTCTGAAGAAGCAGAATGCTGGCTGGCACTGGCTGGGATTTAGAATTGTGGAGAGCTCACGGGCACAGTCTGTGTGTGTACAAGTACCTGCTTGGACTCTGACTCTGGGACAGGTGTAATGAGGTCAGCTACTGCTGAATCGTCAAAGGGCCAGAGACAGGCTCTCCTCAGGGATAAGGGACTTCATATACAGCTTGTATGTTGTTATGCATCTGCTGTTGCTTACCTAAGAGAAGCAAAATGTGTAACTGCAGATGACCTCCCATAGAATCACAGAATTATTTAGGATGGAAAAGAACTTTAAGACCATCAAGTCCAAACATTTAACTAGCACTGCCAAGTCCACCATTAAACCTTATTCCTAAATGCCACATCTTTTAAATACCTGCAGGGATGGTAACTCAACAACCAATCCAGGGAGAAACTTACAAAAATGCCTGTATCAAGGACTTTCAATTACATCTTCTAATAGAGACATAATTCTATCTTATCATATCTTTGAACACAGAACTCCTGCTGCTCTTTAAGTGGCATTACTGTGCAATTAATTGACTGGAACATACCTACAGAAAACTAGAAATCCTCCTCTAATCTTACCCTAAGGTCATTACTCCATTTGTAATTGGATGGATTTCAATCATATTTCACATCGAGATCAAGCAGTTCCCCATCAGCCTCAAAGCCAACCTTTGTGCTTCGCTCTCCTCTGTGTTCACCACGTGGCGTAGGAAATGGCTCACAGTGTGACACAAAAGATATGCAAACAATCATTCTTCTTCACTAGACTTCAAACTTTATCTCTGGGGATCATGTTTGTGTAGAAACCTCAAATTGTGATCTTCTCTGTATTGAACCTATGTCTTTGATCCAGTAGATGCTTAAGTAAGAATATAGTTATTTCTGGAAATCAGTCATCCAGAACTGCCTAAGCAGAAGCTGCTCAGTACCCCATATATTTTCCTCATCCATTTTCAAAACATGTCTATTCTTTTGGCCTTTACAATGCCTGTAGCAGAGTTATGAGCTGTGTGAAAAACTTTTGAGTTCATTTTCACCCCATAAATTAATTTTTCTACTTTCTTCTGCTGTAAAATACAACGTCCTTATCACTTTTAAGCCATTAATTATTTTACTGCTGTTAAATATGCTCTTTTGTGGTAGACTTGGCCACATATTTTCTGAAGTTATCAGCTGGATATACCTCCTCTCAAGCCTTCTTTTCCTCTGGCAAAACACCTTGTGGAAATAGTGCTGGTCCTAGCTGTAACTCTGCTAGGAATAAAAGAAACTTCATTGCACTCAAAGCACGTTGATTTCAGTCCCTGAATCTTTCCTGAAGGACTGCCAGACCAAAACTGGAGATAGAAAGAGCAAGGTGACAGGGCCACTAATTACAGCACATATGTCTTCAGATGCATCCAGTTATTTAGGTGATTTGTATTTCTTAGCTTGGCATCATTGATACAGCAAAAGGAAGGTTTTAGGAGGGAATGAGGCTAGAGAGGTGAAATGGTGCGAAACACGTAGGGAAACAACACAGATGAACATTTGGAATAAAGATTGGAGAACCTCCAGACATGCCCAGTTAACACTTCCTGACTCAATTCTTCTCAGAAAAAGTGAGTTTGTTTCAAGTTTTGTCAGAGTAGGGAAATGAAGGACAAACTCTTTACTGAGTGGTTTTTCAAGCAAGCAAGCTACTTGAGTGCTATGTGACATAAAGAACAAAAATGAACAGATGATTAAACTTTTAAATATTCATTTTCCCTGGGAACATTGATATTACCAAAACACTTATAATTTAGGTACAACATAGAGGATAAATTCATATTCAGAAGCAAGAGAATGTTAATCTATAGCCATTTCTAAACATGAGATGAAATTACTTATCTTCAAAGCAAGAACGAACTTTCAGATTTCCTTTCAACACACAAGAGCCATTGTTATTAACAGCAAATTCTCCATGCTTTAAAACCACATAAATGCTTTTAAAACAATGTTTTGAAGCCAGTTATAGCTTAGTTTAGGTGGCCATCGTAATTCTGGATTATCAAAGGCTTTAGAAAAAGTTTGGTTGCATATATGTTTCTCTGTTGTTTGAGTATTAGTGATTTAAAGACTCGAACAGCACATATAGATATGTTATATATACATGAACTACAATTTTTTTAGAAAGTTTATCTTCATTTTTCTAAGACCTGTGTTTCTCTTCCTAAGATGACAGTGTGGGATATACTCTTTCAAATACAGATATTCCAGTCCTTCTACAAAATAAATGGAAAACAGACATTAATAAAAGAGATCTCCGACTAAGATTTCATTCCTCTGAAATTTTCATGTGGGAAAACTGTCATTGCTGCCATCCTGCATCTAATTTGATCTACTTTGCAGATTAAACACAATGGAATTTGCAAGTATACATATTTACATGCAGGGCACGGTAGGTAACTTTGTGAACTCATTAGAACTAATATAATAGAAGCGGAAACATGACACGGCCCTGTGCAGCAGATCTGTACAGGTCTCCAACAAAGCCCCAGTTAAATTCCTCTCTTACATTTCCTTCCTGGTCCATACGTGGGGAGCACAATGTATTCCTTTCTAGTCAGCAAATTTTAAGTCAGTTTTGAAAGAAAAATTACACAGTCAATTTGGAGTGGGGAGTGTTCCAGAAAGAGCAATGAACATCTCCTGTGCAACCAGCAACGGGATTGAGGCAGAATACTGAGAAATCTGAAATGAGAGAAGCGTGGACAAAGGGAAAGGATAACGAGGGGAGTTAGAAGTGACAGGCGTGGGGCTTACAGCCAGCAAGGCTGCATCACCTACCTGAAATACTTTTGCCAGATTGTCAAAGAGGGCTTGGCCAGCGCTGACTTTGTGCTTGACTCCCCTGACTGTGCCGTTTTTGCTGAGGATGTTGACTCGCTTTGTGCCAAACCCCCTCTCTTTGGTGGCTCTGACTAAAATAAGCAAGTCGTCCTGCTCGTTCTCGTGCTCGTCGCACTCAGACCCTACGTGTCCGTTCTGCTGCCCGTCCACTTCGCTCAGCCGGCTGGTTTGGTCGGTCTCTGAGCTGCTGGTGTACTCGGAATCCAGGGAGTCAGCAGCCTCTCCATCGGCGTACACCTCCTTCAGCACCCTCCCGCTGTGCGAGGACGCAACCCGGAATCGAACCTTCCTCGACAGCCTCTCGCTCTCCGCCTTCACCTCACTTTTAAACATCGCCTCTCCCATTGATATCAGCAGTTTGCATTGTTCCAGTGTGGTGCCCATTGCATTTGCCAGTTTGTCACACTTAACAACAATATCAGTGCTGTTTGCTGTTGACAGGGGTTCTCATATTAAACTAAAGAAGGTTCCCAAGGAGCTACGCTGCCGTTCTGCGGTTAATAATGGATGTGTTTGTGCTATGGTTACCTTTAAACTAAAACCCGTAAAACGATCTCATCAATGAAATATTTAAAAGCCATCGTGTACTTTCAAGCACTAAGGAAGACAGCAAGAAAGGAGGAAATTATATGCATTGATTAAAGTAAAAATTGAAAACCACACACAACAAAGCCAGTTTTTTACAAGACCTGCACAGTCAAAACCATTTGTGTACGTTATACCTGAGGGGAAAATTGCAAAATTCGGCGCTGGAGTCAATGATGGGCACATTTCTTTCACCAAAACCCTTTATAACCCGGACAGTCAGACCTCATTTGCCATATATAAGCTTCCAGAGATTTGGCAGGGAGCTCTGACTTGGTGTTCCGTGCTGCTGGCCTTTTCACAGACTGGCAGGGCAGTGTGGGGTAGCAGTTAGTGACAGTTTGTTATGGCACCACACAGTAACCACAGCCTCTGTTTGTGGGACTGGGCCAAGGGAATCTGAACAAAGGAACAGGAGAAAGCTAATGAATTGGAACAACAAGGATCAAACAAAGAAAAGTAGAGTAATGTGGATTGAGCCACAGAGGGAGGAAATTCCCCTATCCCAACAAATCACAAACAGACTGGCACCGTGTTAGGTACCTGGTTCTACATCTAAAATTAAAAAAAACACACTTGAGATTTCTGGCTATTTCTACTCAATATAAGTAGTAGCACCCTAGACCTCCAAGCTGGTTCCAAGCTTGTGCAACGATCACTACTTACAGTGCTATTTCTACATCTTTATTTAAAATAAAATGCAAAGCATTCCTTAGAGTAACATCAAGAACTGCATCCCCTTCTCACTTTCCTGGCAAACCTTCCCTACACACTCTCTGTAGCATCGTTTTCGCTCTAGACTCATAAATACTGAATTGATTCTTGAAGCCTGTGACCCCCTGACAGGTGTAGGCATGAAAAATGTCCCTAGGTACTCAGTCAACCCAGAATGGTATCACCTGCAGTCATGAGCACCAGAACTTCAAGCATCTGAGGAGGTTTTATGGCTGTGTTTTTGGAAATGCAGGCTCAAATCTTTCAGCAATTAGGTGGGGGCTATTGTAACTTTCTTTTGAACAAGAGGCATGAAGATAATAATCTTCAGCCCAAGTAAGATCACAATTTTTTTTGACTAAACACTGAAATTACTTATTTTCCATCTACAAAAGAGAAACATAAATGATTAGTGGCATTTCATAGCGTTCATTGTTGCCACAATTCTTATGAAAATGAAGTTATTGACTTTATTATCAACTACTATTATTCACACATAAAAAAATAGGTAAAAGTGTTACAAGCATTAAAAAGTATTGCTACTTATCTTTGAGAGGAGAAAACCAGTTTGAATGAAACCTTGTATTGATATTGGATACAACTGGAAGATATCTTGTGAAATTCATTTTTGGAGCTGGATGAATCACACTGTAACACAGCTGCTTGACCATTCATTTTTATTAAAAAATAACTTCAAAACCTGCAGTAATGAATTTTTTTAATATTCTCTTTCTTAAATTCAATAATAAAACCCAAAAGCTTTGCAAACAATTGCCACAGATTAAGAAATCTGAGCTTCTATAACAGAAACATTTTGCACAACACTTTTATAATATTTTTCTCTCCTCCAACTGTTACTCTGTTCTTTAACACAGAAACCATTTTACTCTTCTTGCAGGCAATGGGAAAGCCTGTACGGTCTATAGTGCAAAGGATTTGATGCTACAAGTGACATAAAAAGTAATGTAGCATTGAATAAATGCAGTATTAATCAGTAGCACATTTTAAAAACACTCCAAATAATGTCAGCATCTTGCTGTCCATTAGTAGGAAATTAGTTCACCATTTGTTTCATGGCAATTCCATTATTCATTGGGAAATGTTTTATATCTGGTTATGAGAAGTGAAAAACCGTACACAAAGTGTTTGTACCACCTGTGTTTGTACCACCTGCTGGGGGCACGTTCTCAAGAAGGGCAGAAAGGATGGAACTTGACTGAGCTTTTCCTGTCCCTCCTGCACAATAAAATTTGAGGTAAACGCCAATATTAACTCCACTTCCCCAGTTTGATGCTGCACCCTGCCAGCTCTTATGTTTGCACTTAGCATTTTCTAGATTCTCTAGAAAAACTTCTTTTCATTCAGATTATTTCCATTTCATTTAACAACTGGTATCCATTAAAAAGTAGTGTGGTGGGGTTTTGCAGTAATGAGATATTTCTTACCCATAATTAAGACTCTTCCTGAATCACTTGGCTGTTGTTAGGTTTTGGTTCTGCTTGGTTTGGTCCTGATGTTGTGTCATGGATTAATTCAAGGCTAGGGGTCCAGCAAGCATAAACTTGAAGCACACAGAGAAAAAAACAGTTGTCACTATGGAAATCTCTCCTGAATAAAGAAGCACTCCTTAAAAAAGACACCTGGAAAGACAGACATCTGAGAATCTTCCACACTCCATGCAGGAAGGTGCATGCAGAGGGCAATTCATCACATCTTTCTTCCATGAGAAAGAAAGTAGGGAAAGTTTAACTAACAAGCTTAGTCTGAATACTTTTACCTTTTAAATTACTGAAATTACATCAGATGAATCAAATTCTTTAACACCCTTAAGAGGAAAGCTTTGGGCTAAGCTAAAGGAGCAATCACCTTATGCCAAGTGAGACCCTTACAACTGTATCAGGAGGGGAAAAAAAAGAGCAGAAGAGATTAGAAGTCTAATTTACAGCCCTGACACAATTTCTTTAATACACCTAGCTCTCAGAGTTCATGGTACATATATACATATATACATATATACATATATACATATATACATGCTTCTACTTCAGCAGCTTATACAAGTAAAAAACCTGTCCTGGGCTCTCCATTTCTACACATTTAAAGCACTGCTTTACCTCAGGAAAGGACCACAAATAAGTAACATTCAACTGCAGCAAAAAGAGTATCAGGCTGGATGGGGCTCTGAGCAACCTGATCTGGTTGAAGATGTCCCTGCTCATTGCAAGGGGGTTGGAGTAGGTGACCTCTATGGTCCCTTCCAATCCAAACCAGTCTATGATTCTATTAAAGAACAGAGATTGTTTGCATTTTGCTGAAGAAATATCAAATGTGCTATTTGGAACTACTGCAAAAATGAACTTCTTGACATTCCCATTGATCAGAGAATAGAATGCCAAGGTACAAAGAATTGTTAGAACCAACGTTATTGAAGTAGCAGCAAAACGAAACCCAAATCACGAAAATTAAGACTTCTGGAAGAAAACAGATGTCCAAAAAAAAAGAGATGTAATAGGTTGAAATCAACAAATGCTTTCTTCATGTCTGCACATGGGATAATTTTAATAGAGCAGCTTACCCTGTGACAAAGCATCATACTCTGTTTTGGTGCACAGTGGAAGTGGGGCCATCTTACCTTGTTTATCTGCAGGCTGACTTCATGCCATTCACACTGCTGTCGTTCATCATTACACAGATGGCATCAATTCCCAGGGACGTGTCTTGTGATACTAATTTTTCATCAGTCTACAAAGTCTGTTTGCAACCCCCTCTAACTTTAGTACACTGGTAGTAATTAGAAGCATGTTCTAAAATCTCTAATTGTTACTGCACAAGTAGCAGAGCCTTCATCACAACCCAGATATTCAAGAGCCCTGTGTTTTTCTACCTATTGCCAGAAGAAGGTATTTTGCTACATGTAGAAAGTTAATGTTTTTCCTGATAAAAGTAAGGTTTATGAAAAACACGCTCTATACTTTAGAGATTACAAAACCAGATTATTAGCAGTGAATGCTAAACATGTTCCTAGCTGAGGCAAATTTAATGCATTTCCCAGTTGCTCAGAGAAGGAATATTCCCATTTGCTATGCTGGCAAAACATCTGCCTACTTTCCTGCAGGTCCAGAATAACATTTTAATTATAGCAAAGTTCAGGAGGACACACAGAGCATGTTCAGGTACCCATCAGGGAACTCTTGCATCTGGCAGTTGTTTCTCAGGCATAGCAGCTGCTAAACAAAAATACCACAGACAACAACAGACCAAGCACACTGTTGCTATTATGTCCAATTATTCATATGACAAATGCTTTACACTGCCTTTTCATTTTATTTATGGATTTCATTTAGCTTCTGTTAGACACACCGACGGGGTGTCTGTGTCTGTATTTCTGTTTACCTTAGTGAATTGGGGGTGTTATTTCTTCAATTTAAATAATGAATGAGTTAAATGAATGAGGAAATCAATGCAGTTCAGGCCACGCACACAAAGAGGTAAGAGGACAGATGGGATCTTCTGCTACACTTTTTCTCTCCACTTCCATACTCTCTAGGGAGAAATGCTCTGTATTGTATCCAGAAAGGTAGTGAACATCTTCAAATTTCTTTGAAAATGGGCAATCAGATAAATAAACTTTAAAACAAATTATGTCAAACTTCTGTCACCTTTTGAGTCATAAATACATGTATTCAGACAAATGTGTGTTAGGCCTACACGTTGCTTTCAAATTCCAACTAGATCATTGCATGCTGCATTGTTAAACTTTGGATGTGGTGGTCTTCTGCTCACATTTCCATGTTCTGTTAAACAGCTGCTGTGTCCTGTTACTGAGCTGTTAACATTTCATTAGCGGGTGACCTTATTTAAACATATCTCTTAAATGTTCCTTGGAGACAAGAAAGAATTAATTGTAAAGTCTTGCTGGAATCACTCTGAGAATCTTATAAAGAAATAAGAAGAATTTATAAACACTTTGAGTAATCTTATGCTTTTAAAATTTTATTCTTAAACTATGAAAATGTTTTTCAGGTCAGTTTAAATCCAGCCTGGTTTTTTTCGATGGGTAATATTTATTTTGGAACTTTACTTCTGAGGAAACCAATACTAACAACATGACAGTGGTCTTTTTTTGTCAGGTTTATTCTTCTGTGGGAGTATGAACAAGTTACTTCCAGCAGACTGCATGGAAATTCTGCTGCTGAGCATGAAAGTATCTACCAAAACCCTATATCTCACTTGAATCAGAGCTCTTGCACACCTCTCTCAAACTTTCCACTACACAGTAGTTTTGACATATATTTTTGAGCCAAAAATATGACTACTAGTGATCCAGAATTACACTTTTTTCTTCTTCTCTGGATTTCACAGGAGAAAATCATATTCAGTGTTTTCTTCCTGTCATATTTTTGTCCTTAGAAAACCAAATAGTTAGAAACCAAGTCCTTACAAAACCAATCGTGTGACTGTAGACAGTACAAAGTGTAGAGATAATAACACACAATAATGCAGCTTAGGTCTCATTTCACAGGTGGGATAAGAGTGATGAAAATAAGATAAAGGGCTTTCATTTAGTTTCATTGTTATTAGCTAATGTTACTGCTGGTATTCTTTCTCTCAGCTTCTTTTATTCAAAACTTGATAAATCCTTACACGTTGTTTCTTCTCCATGGCTTCGGATCATGGCTGAGAAGAAACAGACTCCAAAATTCCATGAAGCTGATTTTTTTCTAAGTGCTGCTCACGTGTGCAACAGCAGACTGACTGCTCTATAAGGAGGATGGTCTGCATGCACTGTGATTTCCTGTACAGTCAATAGCTGATAAGAAAAGCCATCCAGTCCCTGGACTGCTGTGGTATTTTTAATTAAAGATAGGACAGGTACAGGGTTTTGTGAAGGAAATATTTATTTATGTCTAAATTCATTAAATCCAAGACAGAAAGGATAGGATTTCATACAGCCTTCCCATCTCCTTGTCTTGTGTGCACCTGAGGAGAGTTTGATAGCCACGACTTCTCAAAGGTAAATCTTTACGGGACATGAAGGCAGAGGAGCCATCCAGGGACTCAGAAGAGATGAGACCGGTTTGACTTCTTGCACATGAGAGTAATCCATAACCAAGTCTCGAGGTGAATGGAGAAAGACCAAGGAGAGGACAGGGAATTAGGGTATTTGTCTGTTCAATGGCTGAGCTAATTGAAGGGATGAATTATTAAGTCATTTAGGCTCGGCCATGTAATGGGAATCGCGTCACTTAGCCTGATTCAGGCAAACCCTTACTATGAGCAGGAAATTAATGTCAGGAAACGCTTTTCTGAACTGACTGATGAAGCCCTGCTGATGCTGGAAGAAACCACTGCCTTATACCAACAGAAATTCAGAGCTGAGTCAGTGCAATTGGAGGAGCCTGGACTGGTGATTCACCCGTCAGTGCAGGGTTGCCAGGTACTGTTGGAGCTGGTCTCTGGATAAGTCTGGGTGCAGAGGGGGGCTTGGGAGTCACCACCAGAGAAGGGAGGCCTTCCTTTTCTCTTTGTTAAGAGGAAAATGGGTAATTTTTGATCTATAGAAAAGCTTGGGAGGACAGATGATACTTTCTTCTTTAGCACTGTTTCAAAATGGTTGGGAACAAATGATGCCTGGCTGGCTGTCCCGCTTTTCCCCGACACTTCAGCACACTGTTGTTATCAAGGATCCAGTTATTCACAACTCTAATTTGCACTTACTTCCCTAGGCCACCCATTCGCTATTTAAAAATAGAGTTGTCCAACATTATCCAAAAGGATATGCACATGCCATGACACTTAGGGGGGGAAAGGAAAATACAATGTCTTCTCCTTTAGCTAAACTTAATCTCTTTAGAGCTGACTTGAGAGCAGATTACCCAGCACTCTGCTATATCAACACAGTTTAAAAGGGTGGTTTGTGTATTACAATGAATCATATGTCTTCAGTCATGTATTCTTTTGTTATTTTTTTTCAGTTTTACTGCATTCCTCAGGAAACCAAAAGCACCAAAACAAGTATAGACTCCATACACTATTCTAATCTTGTTTCCTTCTCATTCCTGCTTGGATTTTGAGCACTTAGACTGAGCTAATTCAATTTACAGGCTCATTAACCAGATTGCAAATGGAAGGGGAAGACAGTGTGTCTCCACAGGAATCCTTAATGTCAGAACAGTCCCTGGTTTTAAAAACCTCTGCAGCATCAGTCTGCTGTCTCATACCTGCGATCCGAAATAGGACCCAACAAGTAAAGAAGGTGGCAAAGAATCTGAAAGTAAAATAGTAATGCTTTTTTCTCTAGTAAATATCAACTTGCATGTGAATTTCTGTATAAGATTCCTGGTTAAATCTACAAATAATAACTCACTTGCCAACAGGCTTTTACGCTAAATTGTATTTTTCTTCTGATTCATCTTAAAGCCGTTTCAAAACAAAATAAGTATTTCTTTTCTGCCTGCATCTCTCTCTTTCTACCTCTACCACTGCTTGTCACAGCTGAGGGACAGTGACAGCACACAGCAGTCTGTTGCCAGCAAGCACATGAGGAGGCTGTGTGCTGGGCCTGCCTGTCAGAGCCTTTCAGTGTACCCAGCCCCAGGACATCACTACTGACCACCTGGTAACTCCACCTTTTATTTGCAAGGTTCTTCCTTCCCATGAATTCTGGAGTCCTTAATTTATAAAATGGTTTTCATCTCAGAATCTCTTTTGGAGGAGCCTTTTATTTTGTACTGATTTGTATCAGTTTTACTCATTTTGCTTTAACTGTTTCCTTCCTATTTCTTATTTCTCTGCTCGCTAGAGCTGTGGAGATGGTTGAATTACACCTGTTCTCAAAGGATGCAACTTTCAGCTGAACACTTGTGTATAAATGACTGCTTCTTCTGTGGTGTGTATTCATCAGAGGCAAATTCAAATGCATGCTCTTGTTTTATTAGATTCTTACATTTGAAATACGTATGCACAAAGGCAAGATTTCAACCCAAATCCTTGATGAAATTCAGTGGCAATCTTAATTCTAAAGACAGGAGGAGCTCAGACCTCCCCTTAGATCCTTCATCAATGATGTTGAGCTCAATGTATTGACTGAGCTGCAGCATATTTAATTTAAAAGCTTATCCTTAGTCTCCAGTTAATGCACTCCTTTCTTTCAACCAAACCTGTTTCACAAGCAGTGGCCTTAATGCCCGACAGCTAAATGCCTGGTGACTAAATGTCACCACTTTGAATGCAAAAGTTATTTCATTGTCCAGAACTGTTCTCGGAACACTGAGCAGCATAATGATTCCTGATAAAACAGGCACCTGGGATGTCTGCTACTGCAGTGAATTTTCAGAGACATGCACTGTCACTAGGATACTATTTTATAGTGGTCTCGAAAGACTTGCATTTATTGGATTCAAAATCTCCCTTCTGCCACTCTGCTGGCACTTTAGTTCCAGGCCAGGTAATTTGTGAGGTGTCCCTTTCACTTTCTGGAGCAAATTCTCAGCTTTTCTGCAGGAGGTTCTGTTTATCCAGCAACAAAATCCCAGGCAAAAGATAAGTTAGCTGGGCAGGTGAAGATTCTGTTTAAATAAGTGAAGCATTTTGGTGCTTTAGCTATAGAACAGATATTAGATTATTTAAGGATGTCCTGGAGCATGACTACAATGAATTTTAGTAACCAATGGTATTTCTAAATCTTAAAAAATTCTGAGTAAGATCTCCTAAAATCTTCTGACTGGGTAAATATTGTGTGAGGTTAAAATGCATATATTTCTTTTCTCCTTAATGCTGATCCTGTTGTTGCAGTCCTTTGATATTTTCAAACCTTCCCCTGTGACAACATAGAGAGCAATCACATTTTGTATGGAAACTGAGATTTTCATGCAATCCTTTTACTTCAGGAGTTGTACATTTGCCCAGGATCATGTCCAGTCAGGTTTTGAATATCTCCAAATTTTTCACTCTTTTGCTAAAGATCAGTTATTGTGACACTCATAGCAAAATTGCAAAGATTGCTAAATCTACTCTCTCAGAGTCAGGTCATACAATTCCTTGCATCTCTTGATCTATTGTGTAAGATACGGGGTAGTAGAAGATTTAGTCATTAAGTCACACATCAAAAGTTATTCTTTTCAGTGAGAAGAGACCCCCAAAAGCTGGTATCTGCTAATCCATCAGCCACTTGCTTACATGATTTTCTTCTGGCAGCTTTTACCTGCTCCCTATTACTGCAGGGTGTGAGCCCTGGCAGCCAAGAGGGCAACCGTGTCCTGGGGGGCATCCAGCACAGCATCACCAGCCGGGAGAGGGAGGGGATTGTCCTGCTCTGCTCTGCTCTGGGGAGGCCCCACCTCGAGCACTGGGGGCAGTTTGGGGCACCACAGGGTGAAAAGGACATCAAAGCACTGGAGAGTGTCCAGAGGAGGCCACGAGGCTGGGGAAGGGTCTGGAGGGGAAGGCGTGTGGGGAGAGGCTGAAGTCCCTTGGTCTGTTCAGCTGGAGAAGAGGAGACTGAGAGGGGGTCTCAGAGCTGTTTGTGCCTTCTCCCAAGGAAGGAAGGGGACACAGGGGCTGAGCTCTGCTCTCTGGTGACCGGTGACAGGACCTGAGGGAATGGCAGGAAGATGTGCCAGGGGAGGGTTGGGTTGGACATCAGGAAGAGGTTCTTCCCCAGCGGGTGGTGGAGCCCTGGAACAGCTCCCCAGGGAAGCAGTCCCAGCACCCACTCTGCCAGCATTCCAGAAGCATCTGGACACTGCCCTCGGTCACACGGGGTCAGTGTTGGGAGTGTCCTGTGTAGGGATGGGAGTTGGGTCCCTTCCAACTCAGGTAATTCTATGATTCTGTGACACCTCACTAATACCTTCACAATGTGTCTGTGGGGTGCAAATCGTTGTTCAGTCACACCTATTGCTTAACCTCTGGAGAACCACCACATCCAGTGGAAGAACAAGTCCTCGCCCCCTTTAGTGAGAGGACTTGAATTTGAGTGACCTCAGGAGTGAACTTCTTTACAGGTGCTGAACTCAGCAGCATCTCTGGTCTGCATGGCCTTAATTATCCTACCTGGTATTTTAGTGACAGCATGTTGATATTTTCTTACAGACAGGCCAATACAGACCTTTTTCAGATGGAATACGTGAAGATAGGTGCAAAACCAATATAGATGTCCTCAGCTGTTGGCAGAAGCACTCTGATCTTCAAATCAGCCATACATGTTAGGCTGTTACCCAAACCCAAGTCTCATTGATAGGACCTGGAGTTTCTGAGCAGCAAAAAGCCAAACTGCCCAGCAAGTGTGGGAGTGTATGAACTGAACTGGCCAAATGTCAGCGCTCAAACACCTGCCACAGTCCTTCCTGATGAAAAAATTACACTCCAGATCACCTGCCAAAATTATTTTTGTTGTTTCAGTTTTTTATTTAGTTCTATTTTCTTTAAAAATATCAGAAGGCTATAGTAAGACCCAAGGCTAAAACCGTACTGAGACAAGAGCGGGTCAAGTGGTAAAGCACAGGCTTTTTCTGCTCTCTCCCTCAGGCAACACATCACTGGAAGGCAATAAAATGAGGTATTTCCATAAGCAAATAGGATAAAGTTCATGTCAGGAACACTAAGAGTTTTTGGCTTTGAAAAATCTACAGCTTCAATACTGTATTTGCTTAGACATAACATTAAAATATTGTTTTTTAAAAAAAACACATTAATATGTCTAATTTAGAGCAAAAATGAAGAAATCTCATAGAATGCCTTTCCATTCAACAAATGGTCTATTACCTTTATTTGTCTATGCAATGCAGATTGATTATTTTTTTAGACCCAGGGATGTCAATCCTTACATAAATTATGCCCACAATTATACAGAGATTACTTTAAGCAAACACTGTAGCTGAAAAAAATAGAAATTTTTACACCTTTGATTCCATATATTTCTGCTACTTAGGACACTACTTATTATACAATATATGTTCATAGGCCTGGAAATGTTCATTGTGGTGTAAAAGTAGATATATAGTGTGATGATACAGCTCACAAGAATACCATGATTGTGTTACTGAAAATATATATCCATAGTAAAATTGCTGTTTCATAGTGAAATGTTCCTGACCTGGAACATTTTCCCCTTTCAAGCACCATTAAATAAAACCTAAAGCAAAGTGAGAAAAACATTAATTTGTATAATAAATTGTTCCTGTTTCATATGTAATCATTTCATTAGGAGCAAATATTTTGCTATGGCCAATTTTCTAAAAGTCTTTTAATCAATTCAAAATTCATGGCAAAGAGTAGTCTGAGCAGAAGTCTTTGTACATCAAGCAAAGCTTCTGTAGTTTTGCTTCCCCTGTCACACAGCTTCAGCAATTCACCTGCCTTCCATGCCTGACTTTCTTGGACCCTTTCTTGTAGGAGTTGAATCTCTACACTACTTTTAACAACAGCTTGTAAAATTTCAGCATGATAAGTATTTGTGCTCAGAAAAGTTCTGGTTTATTACCTACACCTAAGAAATCCACAGTTCCTCTGAAAACAACAAGGTAAATTACAGCCAGGTCATTCCCCAACGACTTATCAAACTATGCAATCTGCTGTTTCATGATCAATAGGTGGTGTAATGCAAGAAATGATTTCACACCTCCCTGACTCCTATAACGAAATAATTTTATTATAGCAGAATTATATGTATTATCCTCAAACTAACTGTACAGCTGAACGTTCTTGGGAAACATATATGTTCCTAAAATGAACTGGCTGATGCTTTAACAGTACTTTCTTTTCCAATTTCTTGACTTGAGAAAGCAATCTGTCTTCAGTGTTTCTAAGAAGCTAGTACTTGAAGAGAAGAAGTGTAGTATTTCACTTGATCTGGGCATTTCAATTATTATTTCCTTTGCCAGAATCGAGCAAGACCAAAATATATGCAGGAGTAGGAAATTAAAAGACCTTTTCAAAGGGAGTTTGAATTGAGGCCATGACTGCAATTCCCACTGATTAAATTTCTTGTTTAAATATTTAAACAATCTGACAAGATGGCCATTTTTCTACATAATGTTCAACACCACAAAAATAAGAGTCAATACTTATATATGTGCTGGTTTAAGTATGTTCTCATTTGGACATTGTTATTTCATGGGCCTAGCTTGAATCTTCTAACCAGCAGCCTTGAAATATTACTGATGTAAGAAACTAAAGTGATTAAGCATTTACTGATTAAGCAATACGCCACTAAGAAAGTAATTGCCTAATAATATAATTAAATAACATGCATATCACTACTACTGATTTAGTTACATCATTTTGCATAATTATTTCACACAATTATAAAGCTATTATCACTCAAGTATTATGAAAGACACACAGCTACTATTGAATTACAGCTCTATCTCCCTCTGCCCCCCCATCACTTAGTGCTTGGCTGCAAGCCCATCCATCTTCACTATACCCCACATCAAGTCTTTTGGGCATAGACATGATGGAGAGTTTAGTGCATTGTCTAAGAGAGCTCCCTCCAGCACCCTAGAAGGTGTCCCAGCATCCCAGTCCACAATTCAGCTTCATCAGCAGACATCTGTGCTCCTAGCCTCAAAAGATTCACCCCTTCCTCCATTCCTTACTTGATTTTACACCTTAGTCTTAATTTACTCTATTTCCAAAGCCAACTTTTTGCCATTCTTGCTCCTCCTTTCCTCTGGCCAAGCTCTTTCTTATGGACCAAAGGTGGACTAGTCCCTTTGTTTAAGGCACTCATGCCTTCTCTTCAGCTTTGAGTGTAGTGGGCATATTTTGTACTTGTAAACCCTTAGATGGGACAAGATCCTTCCTCTTGGTGCCAGAATTCAGCTGCTTGCATTCTTCCCCTTCTCCCAAGGTTGCACTTACCTTAAGACTGGTAATAATAGTGCCTGCTTCTCTGCTGCACTTGGGGTCCAGGGCTAGTCAAGCTGCTGCATCTAAGAGAAGATCCCATCTTCTCCAGTGCTGAATACCCTGCTCTCTTCTTCCTGTAGCTCTTCCACTTGGTGGCACAGCTCCTGCAGGACAGAAGGCCACCTCTCCTGGCATCAGAGAGAGGCCTCAGGGTACTCCCTGTACCCTGGGACTTGTAGAACAGCACCTGCCACTTGAAAGACAGCCTGTACCAAAGCTTCTGCCCATGGACAGCTACCCAACTCCCCCTGGGGAAACTGTCAAGGGTCACCACCCCAGCTAAGCACCCAGCCCTTCTGTAGGCTTGTCTCCAGCACCAGCTGAAAGGATGCTTGGTGCTCCCTAGTTGGGGGCAGATGCAACAAAGGCTTCAGTCCCTCTGGGTCAAGGGAAGCTGATCGTGTTTGTTAGCAACAATCACAGCCTTGTGTCTCATCCTTACCAGCAGCACCTTAAGTACTTAAGTTTCCCAGAGGTTTCCCAGGCATTTGCCAGTGATCCTGGACCCTGTCCCCAGAAGGTCCACCAGCTCCACAAGCAGAACTGACACACAAACTGCTGTGGCTGTGGCTGCCTCTGTTAGCTGTACTTATGAAAGTCCCCATAACAGGAATCACTAAAACCCCACTGAAATGCTAAAAAGCCTGGAGCTTTCTCAGCTTGGACCAGCCCAGAGACAAGCAAGCTCCTTGAAGTTGTGTAAAGCAGAGAAGTCAATCAGTTGACACCAAACACCTAGAAAAGCCTAAGCGAGCTCTATATAGACAAGCTCTGAATTTGGAACAACAACATTTGTTGTTCTGGGTTTTTATGGCCTCAAACTTCACTGTCTTTGAGCTTTGCAATTTTTTTTATACCCCAATATTTGTATGTACAGTGCTATGTGGAGTATCCTATAGGTCAGGCTTAAAGTCCAAACAGATGTTCATCTACATTGCTGCACTGTAAGATGTCCCCACAATCCACAACGTGGGGAATTTTTAGGCTGAAGGGAAATCTTGAGTGTAGTGAGTGCTTGAAGTGTCTCTTGTAGCTTCCTTGTCCTGCAGGCAGGATCACACACCTTTCTATGCAAAGTGACCTCAGGGCAGCCATAACAGACCACACCAAAATTGCTGGTACAGTGCAGATAAATCATTTGCAGTCACAATGTCCAGCAACAGAGTTTTCTTACCTGCTTGTTTGCAGTTCATTCATTAGAATCTTTGCACAGATGGGAGGAAATTAAACAATAAAGTCTGAAGAATGTAAATATGCTCAGGGCAAACAGAGACCTGTGGAGACCTATAAAGGGAAATCACTACACTCTCAGCATCCATTTTATCAATATTGTGTTTACTATGTGAATGCAGGAGGGGCAGAGGTGATGGGGCATTTGCTCAAGAATTATTCAGCACCATCTGGCATCTTAAGGCACTTAGTGTGCACTCTACCTCCTTTGGAAACCATAGCAACCCTACAATAACTTAATTGTGTTCTCTGATGATGGCACAATAAATAATAAGTGTCACAGCTGTAATATACTAATTAATGCACTCTCAACTGCCCAGCTGCTACACACAAATGCACTATTATGGGTTTCTTGCTAAGAAGTCTTTGCAAAATTGGAAAAAAAGAATTCATAAAAACCATAATTTTGTATGACATTTGTCCTGGATAAAACCAAGGAGACACTGGTACCTTATTTAATTGATTAAGAATTGCAGGAATCTAATTAACATCAGTCAACATAGGTTTATGGGAGATAGATTAGTTTGTCAAACAAATCTAACTGTATTCTTTAAGAGCATAAGATTTGTTAATTTAAAATAACTAACAAGATGTAAACCACACAGATCTGTCAGGTGTTTGATGTATATTGCAACACGATAAATCAGTATTACGCAGTATCAATAAATTGCACATTAAAGAGATTAAGAAAAGTTTAACAAATCAGACAGAGGAGAAAAAAAGGAGAAACTTCCAAATCCCAGTTCAAAGCAGTGAAATGCAGGGTTTTATATCTAGAAACAATAAATCCAAACTATGCAGCCAAAACAAATTAATCAGAAAATTAGTGAATCTGGAAAGTGACTCTGAGTAATATTAGATTCAGAAATTCTTCTAGATTGTTGGAAAAGGAATATAAGATTATGGGTCCAGTACTGCTAAACCCGGTGTTAGAGTATGTTTAATAAAGTTTGTGTGCATTTTTGCATTCAGTGCAGGCAAGAAGGAAATAAATTATTCCCTGTGTCATCTTCTCCTTGATTGCTTTCCAGAATTTGTGCAAGGGCATAAGGCTGCCCTGTACTGTAAACACGTGACAATGCCCTGCTGAGTTTGTGTGCAACCCCATTCAGACACCCTGGAATATGAGAAACTGAAGTCAAACGCACATTAATGCCCTAAAATCAAGCTGGTACCTTTCAGAAACACCCAGGAGACTGGGCTTGGTCCACAAGTAGATGGAAGAAATGTGATGGCCTGTGATACACAGAAGATGTTACAAGAAATGATCACATGACACCCAATCAGTGAAGATGGATCTATGATTTCATAAAAAATATACAGTCACTCCATTCCCAGTTGGTGATTACCACTCTCACACTGGAAAAACAGCAGTGATCATCCAATCATGGAACAGCACAAAATTTGTAAAAATTGTGGTTTTCTTAAGCCCTTAATTAGTCAGACATATTTTAAAATCAGATATTTGTCAGTAAAATAGCTCCAGAAAACCACAGATTCCTTGTTGTAGGATTCCTTGAAAGCTGTAGGGGGAAAAAGTGAAATTTATCAAACAGAACATTTTTAGTGAGAGTTAAATAAAAGTGCAATTGCCATGCATTAAATGCCAAGACAAATCTCACTTCAATGACAATCATCGTATTCATTTTGCAAAACGCCAGCACAAAACATGGTGAATATGCCTCCATTATCCTCCCCGCAGCCCTGCCGGTCGTGTTAGTTTTCACAGAATCACAGAATCACAGAATGGTTTGGGCTGGAAGGGACCTCAAAGCCCATCCAGTTCCACCCCCTGCCACGGGCAGGGACACCTCCCACCAGCCCAGGCTGCTCAAGGCCCATCCAACCTGGCCTTGAACACCTCCAGGGATGGGGCAGCCACAGCTTCCCTGAGCAACCTGGGCCAAGGCCTCACCACCCTCACTGTGAAGAATTTCTTCCTAATGTCTAATCTAAATCTTCCCCCTTCCAGTTTAAAGCCATTCCCCTCATCCAATCACTACTTGCCCTTGTAAAAAGACCCTCCCCAGCTTTCCTGGAGCCCCTTCAGGTACTGGGAGGCTGCTGTAAGGTCTCCCCTGAGCTTTCTCTTCTCCAGGCTGAACAACCCCAACTCTCTCAGCCTGTCCTCACAGCAGAGGGGCTCCAGCCCTCAGATCACCTTCATAGCCTCCTCTGGACCTGCTCCATCAGTTTCATATCCTTCTTATGTCAGGGATTCCAGAACTGGACACAGAAGTCCAGGAGGAGGAAAAAATCACCTGGGCCTCAGAGTCCTTTACCAGTTGTCCCAAGGCCCTAAAGTCTCTTTTGATTGCCCCAGGCCATATTCTGCAGCTTCGTCTCCTCTCATGTGGAAGAGGAGTAATGGACAGTAGTCAGTGGACCTTACCAAACTGGGGAGTTTCTTAGTGACACCCTAACCCCAGGCTCCTGGGAGGCAGCAGATTTCCCTATGAGTAGGGTCTGCTCAACATATTGGCCCCTCTGGTCCCCTCAGCAGGGAGTCACCAATAACTATGACCCACTTTTTCTTTCTTGAGGCAGTTGTAGTAATCAGAGGAGTGTGTCAGTTTGGGTTTGGCCCCTCCTCTGTTGTAGATGGATCAATACTCACATCGTCCACTGATTGATGCTCCACAGGGAGAGCCTTTTATCTATTGTGCAGAGGCACCTGGGGAGGTGTGGGCAAGGAGGGGGGTTCACTTGCCACCCAGGGGACTTCCTCTCACTACTATCCTTTAAGTCCCTGCCTACTTCCTGGTGGGGGAAGGATACCAAATCCCTTTGATTTTTCCGGTGGCTGTTTCTGCTCATGTTCCACAGAGGTCAGGGTGTGGTTCCCCCAGTCTATTTCTTGCTGAGGCTCCCTGATGTTCCTCAGCCCATCTACTTCTTCTCGCAGCTCTGCCACCAGGCTCAGGAGATGGTCTACCTGGTCACACCTGACACAGCTGTTGTTCCTGCTGCCCTCTGTTTCCAGAGCAAGCTGCTGACACTCCCTGAGCCAGAGAGCTGGCCGGCTGCGTGTTTTCCTGGGAGCTCCGTCTGGGATGACACATCCCTTCTGCAGGTACAGAGTGCTCCCTATGGAGTTGTGAACATTATGAAATCCACTGCAAGTAAATACACTTGTATTCAAAGTGGTGACTGAAATATTTTATGACCTTAGCATTACAAGGCCCAGTCACATGCTAGCTCAGGCCTAAAATGCTCCTTCATTACTCACAATAGACCTTCCATGCTTTTATAGGAGTATAAACAGTGAGTAATGAACAGTTGTAGAACAAAAATGTTGAAGATATTAGCATAAGCAGAAGAGAAAAATATTTGTAGTTCAAAATGTAATGATAGGTTAAAATATATTGATATGCAACAAAAATAAATTTGCCAGATATATACAAAGGGCTTTCAGAAAGAGTAAATAATCATGAGACAATCAGGAATTATGCTTCTATCCATCGTGATTCACATTTGACTCATGGTAAGCGAAACTAATTTGAGTCACAGGCACAAGTGTGAACAGTTCTTCCTGTAGGAAGCTAAGAGTTGTTTTGACTCATTATTATTATTATCTCAGATGACCATTCCCAAATATCTGGGCAAAACCAAAAACCCACGAGGCCTAATTCTGCTGCACTCCTCCTCATTCAAGCTCACAGAAAGAAACAAGAAAGCGATTGGGCAGTTTCTTCCCTTTCTCTGGCAACCAAACCCTCCTTTAGATTTATGTCATGACATCCTCTCACGCAGACTCCTTCCACGACAGCGTCAAGAGGTCTTCTGAAGCTTTCCAAGCCTCTCCTGTCCCGTGTCGATGCAATGCACGCATTCTGCCACACGAGGGTACGCATCCTAGTGAATAAACACGCCGAAGTGGCTCCTCGATCGTTTACACCATCCCTGACCAGAATGAACTGGATGGCACCACAAGCTTGAGGTATTTCTAAGGGCAGCACCCATGGGCTCTGTGTCAGCAGGACACGCAGCAACATCACAGCCAGAACTCTTGGTAAAATCAACTTTTGGTCAATTACAACATGACTAATTATTTGACAGGCTCAGACAAAACTCTATAGCTTTACATCTACTTGTGTGAAAAGCAGATGATAGTGCAATAATTTAATGCAAGCAAATCAATAGAAATTTGTTAAACTGATTTCTGTATTTTCAATTAGTAAGAGGCTACTATCACCTTCAGCTGAACCAGTTTCAGCCCAAAGCTGAGGAACAGGCTTCTCCAGACATGCTATAGACCTGTGTAACTGAAGCAGAATTCAACAATATTCTTTTCCTGATTCCATTATATGTGTATATTTAATTTTTCATTTCAGATATACTGGGAGTTAAGCATAAAAATAACAGAAACCGTGTCTATGTAATGTGTGGAGTGGGAGGAAAAGGGGGACGTTGAAACAATTTCAGAATTAATAATGGTGTGCTATTCTAAGAACTGCTATTTTATACTGACTTCACAAAAAGTTCAGATTGTTTAAATGCTCTTTGTCAGCTGAGCAATACCAACTGCACAAAGTATCTCGTGTTCTTTGCAGGAGGAAAGGGCATTGCTCCATTTCCCTTCCATTCCCCTTGTTTCTCAACCCTCCTTTTCTTCCTCTTCCCCCTCATTTCTGTGACTTGCATTTTCGTGTGAGAGTAACTCTTACCTTCACAGCCTCGACAGCACAAAGCTTGCAGCCAGCTGTCTGGTGATCACCAGAGGAGTCAGCTGGAGCTTTGGCCTTACTAGACATTTATGTTGAGTACTAAAAGTCTGTTCCAGAGGAAACCCAGCCTGAACAATTCAATAACTCCCGCTAATAAGCCTAAGTGAGATAATTCAGCAGCTTGACTTGACAGCCTTCATCAATCACAATACAGAGAGCAGCTCAGATCATTTACTGCTTACACAGGTTGAGACCTTCTTCCATGACTGCAGTCAATCCACAGCATCAGTTAGGTAAACTTAGCCTCATTTCCAAAAATAGGTAGATTGATGCTGGCTTCCCTGTCTCATACATCTTTCCAGGCAGCTTAGAAATACAAGTGGAAAATCTAAAAGTTCAGATCCAATTTTGTTGGGAAATCTTCCGCTAAAGACAATGCTGCCCAAATACCTTCAAGATAAATTAAGGATTCTGACCTTATCTTTCACAGCAGAAATTTACTTTTCTAAGAAGATAACACATTCCCAGGCTGTTCTCATTCTCTTTCTAGTCTAGAGAGAGCACTAACAAACTCATCCTATTTGCTTCTTCCCCCTTAGACACATAAAATACTACAGGTAGCACCACTGGGAAATCATAGAATGGTTTGGGTTGGAAGGGACCTTAAAGCCCATCCAGTTCCAACCCCCTGCCACGGGCAGGGACACCTCCCACCAGACCAGGCTGCTCAAGGGCCCATCCAACCTGGCCTTGAACACCTCATTATCTTAAAAAAAATGTAAAAGAGAAATTCTGCAAGTTTTTTGTTGGTCAAAAAGTAAATACAAAGAACTGCAGCTTAGACCATGAGCAAGAAAGCAATGACATATCAATAGTTTCATTTCTAGTTGTAAACAGGTCATTTTCTCTCCAGTTTGAGTTTAAGTGATGAAATAAAAACCCTAAAGCCTCATTTACACAGCCTTTGCTAATTTAGCGTCCTCCCAGTAATTGGAGAGTAAAGGCTTGGATGTGTTATGGGAATAACATCTTTTTAATAAATTATCTGCTTAAAACTGGAAATCCTAGTAGCTGTTACAACTCGGTTTTCCCTGTGCCATGCATTTTGTTTACTAATCAGTGACCTCTCCTCAGGGGCTGCTGCCGAGCCTACAGCGTGTTTGATGAAGACAAAGGCAGCAAGCACATGGCAGAGAAGATACTCCTTTCGAGTGAGCTTTACTTTGGCCTACTGTATTTCTGCCATTTCAACTGCAACTTCATCCTAAAATAAGTGGATGCTCTTCAGAGTTAACTGGAAGCTTTAAGGGAATATGTTCATGTTTAAGGATGTTTAAGGCAGAGGTGTTCTAACAAAAGAAAACTTCTCATCTGGACCTGCAAGGAAAGTGTGCAGTCGTGGGAGTTTTCATGGCTTTCACCCTGAGGACTGTCACCCTCCATGAGACAGCCTCGGCTCTCCAGTTCGCTCACAGAACATGGTACCCTTGCTCTTCCTCCTGCCTCCCACAAGACGACATCTGCTGGGATTAGTTGACCCCAGTTAGCAACAGCTGACATTCTCTAGAGAAGCAGTAGCTTCTTGAAAGGTTTCAGCCCAGCAGCTCAGCCATCTGCAGAGGTCTGCCTGCAGACAGAACTGCCACTCACCTGCTCCCACCCTCCCCATTTCAGCCCTGCTCCACGCCTGCTGAGGTCCAGCCACAGCATCCCTAGGAATGCTCTGCATCTCTCAGCCCACTTGGACAACAGCACATCCTCATCCTGTTCTCCTGTGGAGGGGCTGGTCTGGGCCAGGCACTGGGCTGTGCAGGCTGCGGGGTTGCCTTGATCCAGAGCAAGGAGGAAATTCTGTCAAACCACATTTCAGGGCTTCTCTCTGATCTTTGGTTTACTAGACTCAAATCACAAGCAATTTCCATAACCCCATTAGGCAAGGTATTTCAGAAAACACTGACAAGCTACACTATATGATCTTTGTTATAATAATCTCTCTTTCATCAGGGAAGGCTATGAATAATTAATTCTAATTAAGTAGCTGATAGACGTAGCAAATCACTCATCAATTCTTGAGTCCTGCACATTACAGACTGTAATAATTTTTCTGTTAGCGTAAATGCTGAGCAGGAGAGTTTAATCAATGAAAACATTATTAAAGATTTGTGTCACTGCTAGGAAACAAATTGGAATTTTTTTTCTCTGCCATTGTTTTCTTCATTTGCTCTTGCAATATTAGGCAGTAGTCATTGTTGGCCAATGACTCATTCTTACTGCAGCATTATTTGAAAATAGGAGTGAGGCAGAAAGTACAACAGTAGGAAGATTAAGGAAAAGAAGAAGGATGGCCTATAGACAGGCCAAATTTTTTCTAGGAAATGTTAAGCCAAAGATAACAGACACAGAGAGCTTAATTTGGAGAGCTTTATGTTCTGTGACTGTGATAACACGTACTGCATTTAATTCAAACTTTTAGATGTATAAGGTTGCATATTATACCTAATTCTGGGATCAGATACCCAGGTTGCACTAGTTCAGATTCTATTAGTAAATTCTGCAAAAATGTGTGCATATTTGAAAACTAATGCCAAAATCAATGGAATAACTATGGTTATGATTACATATAAAACCATAGAACAAGAAACTATGAATATTAACACAGCATTCAAATTAACTCAAAGCCTAACTATACACAATATGTGTATCCCCACTATCTGTTCTCCTCAGACCCAAGTACCCACATCCTGCACAAAAGGGAGAACCAAAGCACACAGAGAGTTCCAGCAATGCTACAGACAAGGAGAAGCAGTGGATGGGTCACTTTCTCTTGTATAAATCCTGAGCCTTTAGACAGGTTTGCTTAAAGTTTACGAGTTAAATGCTCGTGAAATTTTTCTCTTTGACTTGTGAATTCTATTGGTTTTATAGTCCCAATTTTACTTTTTAAAAAAAAAAATAACCTCATTCCAAGAAGGAAAGCTTTACTGAGATTCTCCAACTATCCTGAGAATCCATATAAAGCCATGAGAGATGTCAACTTTAGCAGCAGCTTAGTTATTTGTAATTCAACTTAGGATCTAGGTCAAAATGTGCTTGGGATATGAGACAATAAAAATAAGCTTTCACTGCACATCCAATGTGAATAAAATTGATAAAGTATAACTCAGACTATGTAAAACACTTTTCAAAGAAAAATCATAATTAAAAAAGCAGCAAATATAAGATGTAATTTTTAAAAATGCATCAAGAACATTAAGGACGAGTGAAAATTGTGAAGTATATAAAGAAAAAAAAACCATGTAATATCAATGCCCATAAAGACAAAAAACCCCAAAGTGGTAATGCAACTATAGGAGAAATATGGTCAACAAAAATAGCTAACAATTTTCCTATTTTTAATGAGTTTTCAATCTTTGATGATAGCACTAATTAAAAATACATGAATTTGAATAGATGCCTACAAGAAGCTAGAACTTAAAAAACTGGGAACTCAAGTAAAATGAAAGCAAAAGCAAACCTGTAAAGAGAAGGCTGCAAGAAACCCCATGGAATCAAGGCTGAGAGGTGCCTTTGATTGGATTCAAAAAGATCTACGTGGCAGCTGGGAGAAATGATAAATCATGCAGCTCACCTCTCTAGCCCGAAAGGATAACAACATTGTACCTTTCATGCCTTCCCTTTCGGTGAGTCTATGCTTTGCCATCTCTTTGCAACACACACTTGGAGGGGTTTTTTTCATTTCTAAGTGTGCTCACGCAGCATTAAGGGGCTATAAGTTATCTGCAATACCTGGGCATAGCTCAAGGTGGAACTCTCTTATTTTCTTTCATAAATGCAATATATTATGAATAGAAAGATCATTGTCCATGTATTCTGCAATAACATTTTCTTAGCTAAAAAAACAATCTGTTTCTCAAGAAGCAGAAAGCAAGTCCAGGGAAAATGGATAAAGCAAGTTCATTTAATTCTTTTCCCTGATTTACTTGACAAAAACTGTTTTATCTGCTTTGAGGCCAAAAGGAATGATCCAGCAAAAAGAGAAAGCAAAGCAAATGCATGGCAGTCAACGGAAAGCTTCTCAGTGATTCCATTAACATTACAGTGAACTGACTGCTACACTCATAATTCAATAAATATTGAATTCCACCATCTTCAAGGCAAGCTGGATTAATCCTAGTTTAGTTCTCTTGACATCTCTTGTGCTAAAATGTATCATTTTTCCCTTGAGAGATTCCACCATAGTTTCTTTTATACATCTCCATTGAGAAAGTCAAAGTGATGGAGCTGAAGAGGCTGCCTGTGCCCTGCACCGTTTCAGTCAGACCATGCCCATGTCCCTTGGCCAAGGAGAGAAGAGCTCCCCACTGATGAAAGCCAAGTGAGCTGCAGCCTACCCTGCAGTCTGTAAAGACCCTTTCTCTCATCAGGAGTTGTTTTGTAAATGGCATAAAAGGAGCACAAATATTCCAAAGTACTCTAGGGCTTCCAGAGGATACGCCGAGCAGAGCCACACAAGAGTGCGACCGAAGGAGGCGCAGACGAAGGCCGAGCAGAGAAATGAATTGGAACTTCCACAAAGCTGCAGTTAGAAAAACAGTCTTTAACAAATGACTCAATGAAGGTGGAACTGCTGCAATGCTGCGCAGCAAACCTGCCACAGCAGTTTCCCCTCCTGTTTTAACACCAAGCTGGATAAATCATTCTTGCAAACAAACCCCATTACCATGGGATTTGTGAATTCCGTAATCACTTCTAATGCAAATCTTCCTGTTTGAGAATGTTAATGTGACAGCTGATGCTCCACTGGCAGGGCTGGCAGACTACAGAGGCCACTACTGGTTTTATGAGCAATATCTTTATAGAAGATAGGGTTATAATGTTTACCAGAATTTTTTACTGCGTGTCCTTCAATATTTGTTCAGCTCTGCGAGTCCACAAATGCCTGAATATCTTTCCTGGATTTAATTTATATTCTTTATATTGATACAGCCAATCTAAGTGTTATTTTCAAGTTAAAAAATGCGTTTCTGAGTTACAAATGCTAAACCCCGTCCTCAGGCAAACAACAATTTGTAATTCCTGTTTGCCACTTTCCCATTTTAAGCCAGTCACAGTTAATTAAAACTGCAGAAGCAGTCAATTTGTTGTAACTCCCACTATGGCCAATACATCAACACCAGTGTAATAAATAAATAAATAAATGCTACTTTTACGTAACGGAGTTTTCAAGCACATCATGCATGATTGCTTTACTTTAATCTTTTAACTCCTCCAGAGATTAGAAGAACGTTTCAGAATTGTTACAATCAGGAGAAAGAAAGTAAGTGACACACATGAGAAAATGTTTCATTTCATCTGCAATCAAATCTACAGGGTAATAATACAACAGCTCTTGAACACGAGTTTGAAAATGGATGTATTTCAGATGCACTGAGAATACAGGCTCCATTATCTTTATTGTACAAGGGCAAAAGACACTCCATAAAATGGATCAAGGTGTTTTACAACAGAATTTTATAACTCACTCTTCTTTCTGCTGCAGCACTATTATATCTCCAGAATATTTCTGTATTGAAAGAGTGGCTACTTCCTTGCAAAGTGAAATTGATTTAGTATTTCATAAAAGAGAAAAATTCCATTTTTTGAAACTGCTTTTTTTAAAAATGTATAAAGGGCCTCTATTAAGTCAGAGGACCAAAAGCCCTTCTAACCTGATATTCAGTCTCAAGCAATAACCAATAGTGAAGACCTAGGGATATTCTTTATTTTTGCAATTCCCAGAAAATCTCAAAAGAAATAGAAAAAATAATATTTAGGAATTAAGAATTTGTTTCACTGTATTACCTTGCTGTTATGACTAAATAAATCTAGTCTTAAACTATACTTATACAAAAGTTTGTGCAAATCATCCATTCCTTTACCAAGATTTTGTGCAAGTCAGTGTAACTGTGAGTAAAATTGTCTCTCTAAACAGGCAGGTAATGAACCAGCTGAGCATGACATTACAGCCATGTGGAAAATTGCACATGAAAACTGAAACTCTGGTAGAAATATGGTCACATCTTTGCACATCTTTGATGTAGATTTCAGATCTTTCTTCTGAAGAGTTAAAACAGTATAAAACGTGAAGATATGATGTGAAGAAACTACGCTAAATACTCCTCATCAATCATGGTATCTAAAAACACAAACAGTTTTGGAATACAATTAGTGTAAAGCAATCTGAGTTATGCCTTTTTTCTCACTCATGGGGAAAAAAATATGAAAGACCAAATATATGAGGTGCATATGGAAAACTTCTGCCTAACAACACAAAGTGCCCTGTGACATTTAATCTTTATTAAAACCTGCCTAAACTGCAGGTTTCTATTTATGACACTTTTTTTAAAGAAATAATGCTGATGTATGCTTCTCATACACATAATAGGATTTCTGTGTATGTCTAAATTAAATCTATTTCTTGCATACATCCAGCTAAAGTTTCTTTACCAACTGACACTTGACGATAAACTTGAGTTGCCTAACAGGGCAGCAGACAATCTTAGTCTGTTTCAGAAAACTGACAACAGCAAAATTGATTTTCTTTTCAAAATCAAAGTAGAGTTCAAAGTAACAACCTTCCAGCTCTTCAAAACTGATAAATTTGGCTTCTATTGAGAATAAGATGAGGACATAAGAAACAACAGCAGCCTGGAGCACCTGGCAATGATAGCACTGAGACATTCTGTACATCTCCCAGCTGAGTGCTTTTCCTGAGGTTGTTGAATTAGCCACTACACAAATGAAGACACAAGAACAGTGGTTTGAGCAAACTGGAGTTTTGTACCACAGTCGCTTGGTCGTGGCCACACAGAGACCGGTGATTGCTGCACCAATTCTTGGTATACAATTCTAGGTTTGCAAGGTGTGTAAACAGAAAGGTAGTTACAAAAATACTTGGTCTTTGACCTTGAAAAGAATCTGAACTCTGATTTGATTTCAAAGTTCTGATCCCTAGAGTGCCTCAATTGCTTTCATTCTTGTAGTGAGACCTGGGAGACCGAAATCACTGTGTATGTCTCCCTAACTTAGGGGAAAACAGTGTTATAAATAAAGTGAAGAGGTATGTGATGTGCACGTGCTTGGCTCCAAGATATCTGAAAGCAGCTGTTCAGCGACAGGACGAGAGGAAATGGCCTCAAGTTGCACCAGGGGAGGTTCAGACTGGACATCAGGGAAAATTTCTTCACTGAAAGGGTTCTCAGGCCCTGGAAGGGCTGCCCAGGGAGGGGGTTGAGTCCCCATCCCTGGAGGTGTTTAAAAGGCAGGTGGGTGAGTTTCTTAGGGACTTGGTTTAATGAGGGGACAAATACAGTTGGTCTTGATGATCTCAGAGGTCTTTTCCAAACAGATGATTCTGTGATTCTGTGATTCTATGACTGGGAATGTGGATGTTTCACATAGAACCTCAAAGTGAAAGACAGTTCTCCATCTGTACTGCTTTTATGATCAAGAGCAAAATCATTTGGTCTTGTTCTGCTGTTACTGTTTGGAGGCTGTTCCGCAGATGAATATTAAGTTCAATAATTATGGCAATGATCTTTCTTTCAAGACCATGGTGTAAAGCTGGATATACAAAGCTTCTGCCTGCCACCAAATTAATGACAGGTTTTTTGTGACAAAAATCAAAGAAGCCAAAGAAGATTCAAAGTCCCATCAGAACTCAGGAATAGCGGCACATTAAAGATCAACTCATTCACAGACAACGACCTACTAAGACACAATAACTGGCCATAGGCTGTGTGTATATATTGTACTTTGACAGGACCACACAACGTTCTGCCAGCTTCCAAGGCTCAGTGATGCACTTCCATCTACTCCAGTTGCACCTTCCCTGAAGAGGCCTCAGTTGGGTCCACACCACACTTTGGTTTGGAGGCACACAAGGTTTGCATACACTTGTTCACCTTGCTCTCCATGCCCTTCTGGTGTGACAGGCAAGTGCTAAGCTGAGGTGCTACCCAAATAAGAGCAAAGCTTCTCCTTAGGTATTCAGTTGCCTCTTGGGCCTCAAAATCCTGATTTTCAGGCTATCAAAGCCAAATTAGAAGCATGGGGCTCGTGCAACACATGAAAATGAAACTCCATGAACACAGTGGCTACCCTGGAAAGCATCTCAGGCAATTTTTGCTCTCTGAGGTAAGTGTCCTGGAGCTGTGAGTAACAGCAGCAATACTGCTTGTAGCTTTGCTCTTAAAGCATGGCTGCTCTGCTCACAGGTGTGCCAGGACATGTCTTCTATCAAGGCACCCTATTTGCCATAAGAATGCTCATACAAAGGAAAAGAGAGAGTTCTTTATAAGCAACACAGAGATGGATGGAACACAGGACAGGCAGGCCTTGTGAGGTCACATCATCCAACACTCACAACACTGGTAAAGGTGCTTTAATGTCTCTCACATGAAACCTGAAAATGGTAGCAATTTGCTGCCATTCTTCTAAAGACTATGCAAGGACCAAAGGCCCATCAGCCCTGATTGAGTAAGTTTATTTCCCCTCCAAGCTGAAAAGCCACAGTAGGTCGTTTATGTACCGGTGTGGATGGTTTTAAAATTACTGCTTCTTTCTTATTTTCAACAGGGATTTGAACCTTAATGTTTTCTGGAGAGTAAAAGAAGAATTTACTGAATGTACCACAGGACAGACACCTCTTAAATAAAGCCTTAAACTCAGATCTGCTGTTACCCTCAATAACCTTTTACCTCTTTGTCAGATCTTCTGTTCTCTGTTAAACAAATATTAAGCCAATGTTCTAACTACATTACCTACTCCACTAGATCTCTTTCCAGTTTTCACCTTTCATTCATTCCACATCATTACAGTCAGCTGCTTTCCTTTCACTGAATTACCTGGTGTGCTGAAAGATACTACTCTTCATCTTCTTTTATTAAAAATAATGTCACCATTATCAAACATCAACCTTGCTTCAGGCCAGATAGTCATTTTGCATGTCTCTAGCCCTCCTTTCAGCATTTTGCCTTCTTAGAGCACTTTGCTAACTATCTTACTTCAGAGGCTTCCTGACCATCTCTTGCAGCATAGCACAGGATCACCTAATGTCACCTTCTATTGGATCTCAGGGCTGGTTTTGATGTTATCATTTGCCCTTCTCCATTTTCTACGAAAGTGGTGGGGAAAAAATGTACAAAAATATCTATTACATAGGAGCTATGAGCCATGAAAGAGCAGCAGGAAAGGAAATTATAATTTAAAAAAGCAAACACAAACAGTTGGATGTTCTTCAATAATGTGTTTTGTGTCTCAAAGTGAAAAACACAGCAGGTTTCTCTCATGTGTTTTTAGTTGCTCATCTTGATATCTTTACCTAGTAGGAGATTGGTTTAGAGTGAGAATTATAGTCATTTTCTAGATGGTTTCATCTCCTGTTACAACATCGTTTTGGTTGTTGCAGAAGCAGGGAGTCTTCTCTGTCTTGCCATGTATTCACATCCTTATCCTCTCCTTCCTTACCACTGTGGCTTTTTCCAACCAGCTTTAACTATGATTTATATGATAAATCCTTCTTTACTTTCTTAGGCTCGTGTTAGCAGATTGCATCTCAGCCCAGCAACAGAAGAACTGCCCAATGGGGAAGACTGCTCATGGCTGAAATGAATCCAGGAAAGAGAAGAGGATCAGTGTGTGAAGATTCAACTAAGACTGCAAAAATTAGGAGTGGAAATAAGGTAAATTAAGGAGGAAAAGGCCTACATGTTTGAAAAATAAGAAAAAACATAAAGAGAAAAAACCAAACAACCAAACAAAATCCAACCCCAACACTGAAGTTAAAACAGATTATGAGAATCAACTTCTATCCCCAAAAGCTCGCACACACGTGCTAACAGGAGTTTTCTGGGACCAGCACAGAAGCTGTGTGAGAATTTTTTTTTGCAGTACAAAGATCTTAAGATGGCATCAGGTCAGCAGCAAAACCATTGTGATCATTTGCACACCAGGTGACAAGAAGTCCCAGAAAATCAAGTGAGAGGATCCCTGTTTATTTAGAGAACAAAGTTTGTGTTTCACTATATGAAATGTGGAAGCAATGGGTCAGAGCTCAACATCAAACCTTGTGTCTCGAAGCACTGTGCCAACAGATGCAAAAGCAGACCCAGGGAAAGAAGACAGAGAGTGAATTAAACATAAGCTTTTCTGCAATATTATAAGTATTTAAAAACCAGGAATGAATATGTAAGTGTCCTGGTTTAGCCCTGCCCCTGGCCTGGTCAGCAGCTAAACTGGACTGTTGTAGCCCAGTTCCCCCTACACAGGGAAATGAGGGAGAGAGGCTTGTGGGCTGGAAACTAAAACTAAAATAGCTTTAATGAAATGATAAGAATAAAAATGAAAACAATAGTATTAAGAAGGAAATAATAAAACATATACAAATATAAAAAAACAAATTGGAGTCCTCTGATGACTTTATATCACCACTGACACCGCTGGGCAGGCACAGGGAACATCCTGAACTGCACTCAGTGGCAGATGGGAGCTGGATTCAGGAACTGGAATGCACGGATCAGGATTGGGAGCAGGCAGATGGACGAGGTCTTCAATGAACATCAGCCATTGAAAAAGAGAGATTGACCCTCATGATCCCTCATCTTTATACTAAGTATGATACATCTAGAATGGAATACTTTGTTGGTCATCTTTAGGTTGCCTGTGCTGTCTGCTTCTCCTTGCAGGTGCCTTTTTTCATCCTTTGACTTAAGGCATTCCACCAACTCAAGGATGACCTTTGTTTCCATGGGAATAAGAATAAGCAAAGGCCTTTCTGCATACCATTCATCTCATGACTTGGTGATAACTACAAATATTAAGTGGAACCACTTCTAGAGGTAGATACTGTCTGGAAAACATGTCGTTATCGCTCAGAAAATGAAGTTACTTAGGAGAGGCTTAGCTGAAAAGTTAGAACATTGGTTCTACTTTAGCTCAAACCAGAACAGCAAGTAACTTCATTCTGTGTTGCAAGGCCTGCTTAATAGCCTGGTCTAACTGAAACTCTACGAATTGCACCTCGGTGTCCGCAGGGCACACGCACATCTCGGAGGCTCTCGGGCTCTTGGGGGGCACATGCTGCACCGTGTAAGAGACAATGTAAGTCTGGGATGGCTGGGAAGTGTTCCTACAACACTCCCCAGTGTCCCTTCCCCACAGCCAGTATCCTGACAGTGTGTTCCTGAAATCTTCACAGGGCAAGATTCTGGAACATTATATATAGGTACAGACATGTATAGATATGTTTACATACATATACACATATGTAGATACACACACATATATATTTACATACATACACCAAGATAGACTAACCCTATAGCCTGGAAACCAAGAGAGGGAGGGGAATGACAAAGAGATTGTTATAGAACCTGTTCTAACCTGTCCCAGTGAGACAAGGCTCAGCTTGGTCACTCCACTCAGTGTGAGTGTGTTCAAATAGAAACGTTTTCTTACCCTCAATCAGAAAATACCAGTGTGCACCAACCCACAATGCTTTGTCTGTGAAGCACTTTTTAGCCAACAACATCACTGTTCTTGAGCACCCACCCTGCTCGCCTGGGATTTCTGCCTCTTCCCAAAGATCAAGCTGGTGCTCAAAGGAACACGTATTTTGTCGGTAGAAAATGTGGAAGCAAAAATGACAGAGATCCTCAGCAGCCTTTCACAAAATGGTTTGGAGCTGTGTGTCAACTCAGGAGGGAGCTATTTTGTAGGTGATTGTAGTTGATTTTCTTAATTTGTTAAATAAAAGGAGTTACAGGCACAGTCGGGGAGGGTATCAAAGATTCATAGAATTTCTAGGTTGTTAAAGACCTCTGAGATCATCCAGTCCAACCGTCCCTGTCCCCTCACTAAACCATATCCCTAAGAAACTCATCCACCTGCCTTTTAAACACCTCCAGGGATGGGGACTCAACCCCCTCCCTGGGCAGCCCTTCCAGGGCCTGAGAACCCTTTCAGGGAAGAAATGTTTCCTGATGTCCAGTCTGAACCTGCCCTGGTGCAACTTGAGGCCATTTCCTCTCCTCCTGTCACTGTCACAATGCCAAACTTTATATTCTTATACATTTCATAAACTCTTGCCATTACTGAATAAAATCCTGGAGCACACAGGTAGCAGAGAACCTGATGAATCTGAAGTCAGTGGAAGGTCTGTAGAAAGAGTTCCTTACAGGGAAGAGGTGGAAGAGCAAGACTCATGCGAAACACGTGTGTCCAGGTAATTATGTCATTTCAGGTATTTATGTTTAGAGTTAGAGTTTACACTTTTAATATCTTCCCAATTAGGGAAAAAAGCCCTTTTTGTTTGCATTGTTTGCTCAGTGCACACAGCCTGGCCATTTCTGAAAGATGCATTAAAGTAAAACGTGTTAGGTAGGAGCACAGCAGAAAAGCTTCTCTCCTCTACAAGTAAGAACAGAAAATATATGATCTGCATTCACAGATATTTTTAAAATAATATATGCTTTGCAGTTACATGGGCATTGAACAAGAAATACAGTATTTTTACTGGAATCTCTTCCCTTTCAAGTGAAAGTGAACGAATTATGGACAGTAACAGCCATGTAGTATTACATATATAAAGGACAGACAAGATCAATATCTCCTGTGAAGATGATGAATATTTTTGGTATGTCTTTAATCTGTGCCATTTAAATCCATGACTCACTTCTTATGCGTAGCTGAGATTTAAGGAGCTACATTTAAATCAGAGACAGTGAAATTACAATATTTTGACAAAGCAAAATGGTTACTGTTCAAAGTTTTCTACTTCAATAGCACCACAGGAGTTTAATGTTAAAATTAGCCACCAAATATTATTAGAAATTATTCAGTGGTTTAAAAGGTCTGGTCTTGTCCCTATTAAACAAAAAAAAAAGAGAAATTTAAACAGAAATTTACTTCAAATAGGGAACTCTTTAAAACTCTTACAGTATGTTTGATTTCCATTAAACTTCTCCTTTAAAATTTCAGCCTGATGGTGATGAATCCTGGCCTGGATCTCCTGGCCACGCTTACATCTCTGTAGCACTATATCCCTCTCTTTCCCACACATGTCAGAACTGGCCAGCATTTGGCAATTCTATCCCAAATATGAGCTATAGCTTAGATGTTTATTCTTATGTTTGCCTGGATATAGGCAAATCATCCCATTATTTCTCTCTTGTAATGCAGTCTCCAAGCATGATCCCAGCAGCCAGATGATAAACACATATAGTCATTTCTTTTCCCAGTATCTAAAAACCCACATGCAGTCCACTCCCAAGTAGGAGTGCAAGTAGACAGGCTCCAAGATGGTTTACTCCTATGATAGGCATAAGTGGGGGTGATAAAGACAGGTCAGTAAAGCATCTCTTCTGTGAGCAGGTTCAGCCTTGTGGAAGGCAAGAAGTTGGAGACCTCAAGTTTTCTATGACAGAAAAAGGAATGCAACTTCCTTGCTGCAAGCTCCTGTATAGATCCCAAGAGGCCACAGTGTCTGTGAAAAAAGATTTCAGTGATAGCTGATGTGAGCAGTAAACACCACTCCAGCTAACAGATTCACTGTTTAAGAGAAAAAAATGCCCCAGCTGTTAGCTGGCACCTGCATCAGTTGACAGCAGCTGGATGGGTTCCTGAAGTCCAGGAAGCCACGGTGTGCTGGTCTATTTTTTCTCATCTGTACACCTTTGAAAAGACCTCCGTGCAGGGAATATGAAGGTATTGTCTCTGGTTTTCACCCCACTCTCTACCGTGGGCTCAAAGATCCTGGAAAATGGATACAGTGATAATGCAGAAGTTGGAAACTTCTACAGGGATACAGACGCTGGTCCTGCAGAGAACGGAGCTGATCCAGCAGGAGTGGCACCAGTAGCAGATCTTAGATGGATCTAGAGCCAGAAGTGGGAAATGGTTCTTTCTCAGCAGCCAGCCTGCAACAGTATTTTTTAGTCTATGAGCCCCAAGAGGGAGCTGGATGGACAGCAGCTGTTTGTCAGGACCATTCGGTTTGATCCTGGGCCTTCCCTTACTGTTTGCCATTTTTAGTGAAAGCTAAGCAACAGAAGTCCTGGGAGAACCTGGGAGACTCAGGGGGAGATGGGGCTGGAGTGACCCCCTGGCTGGTCTCTCAGGCTCCCAGGAAGTGCTGAACATGAGGTTGGAAACTCCTCCTGGACAGGTGGGTGAGCAGGATTCAGCTGAGCATTCGGCCAGTAGTTGGGCTTGGTCACCCAAGGAAGGTCCTCAACCCATATTCCTAAGCTCTTCTGGGAGAGCCTGGGGTTGATAGAGGCTGTTGCATGTGTCTCTCCTCCTGATTATTGTATAGGGAAAAGACAGGGCCATCGTTTGGTTTGCATTTTTCTACCCTGACAGAAAAGAAGGCATTTCCTAAATATGTTTTCATCAAAGAACCATCAGCTTGGATCGTGGTCTCAGCTGTGTCCTGTGCTGGGGCTGCTGGCTGAATCCAGCTGTGTCCAGCATGGAGAAACCCCCAGCCTCTCCTCAGGGCCCTCCCACTACCAACACCTTTCCAACAACACCCAAGAAGACCCGGGCTTGACCAGTTTGTGGGTTGGCACCAGACACAGTCAGAGCTGCCTCACATGGCAGGTATTTGCCAAAATTATGTTTTCTGTAAGACTTCAACAATTCAGCACTTACAACATGGAAAAGGCACAGATTAATTCATTTTCAGCATTTCCTAGACATCTGACAGCTCGTGGAGAATGTGACAGGACATAATGCCCATTTAATACTCTAAGGAAAATGTGTTTGCTTCCACAGCTGCTCTAGGTATGGATATTGAAAAAAAGCAGAGGCAGAGAAAACAAATTAACAGATCCCACGCAGCACAGCATAAAAGAAGTCAACAAGGTAGATCACAGAAGTGGGATTAACAGCATGTAATGGGATCTCCAGAGGGATGTCTGCATCTAAGGAGACACCTCTAGCATTGTCTTCACTGAATGCAGTGAGATATCTTTCAGGTCTCTTTCTCGTCCCTTCAGCGTCTGCCTGGAGACAATACTTGTAGCTGTTTTTCTGGTGCCTTCAAACAACCCACCCAAGTTTCTCAGAGGCAGACAGAGAAGCCCTTGTCATTGTGACTACAGAGCCTGGTATGCAAAATATCTCAAGTTAAAATTGTACTGTAAAGCATTGCTTCACAGTCTAGACTTACCACTTCTGCAATAAGGGAGGTTACATAAGTTACATAAAGCTCTTCATTATAAGAAGATATGTCTTATTAGAGTTTCATAATACAGCATAATAGCATGCACTGATGTTTAAAAAAAAATCAGTTTCCATAGCAATAGGAAGAATGTGAATAGTTTTCAAGGTCTTTCTTTTCTCTGTTTTTACTGCTGGTTGTAAAATATTTGAAGGAGGAACAGCTAAGGTGCCTCTGCTTTAGCAGATACACAGGAATCCATCATTCAAATCACATCATCCATCAAGGGTTAGCTTCCAGGTCAGTGTGGCTTGAAAAATTACTTTAAGCAGTTCATAGGTGGAAAGGGACACATATTGCAAGAACAGAAATGCAAATGCTTCCAACAAGCAGTACTGAAACAATAACATTAGATTTCCAGCTAAATATTGTCTCCGTATTGAAATCTTCTGAGGACTCCATCTATTGCACAGATCAATTAGAGAAAGCCTCAAACAGTCAAAGTTAAAAAATCTCCACCTTGAAGTTTATCTGAGACTCTTTCAGCTGAGTCTGTTCCGTGTTAGCCGAAAGTGGTTTGGGACCTTTCAGCCCCTTTGTGTGCAAGGCTATCAGAGGCCAGGCATCCCAGAAGAGGTGAAGATACAGCTGCAAAAGAGCATTTCCCACCATCTTCACCAGGAGGGAAGTCTTTCTCTTATTCTCCCATTAGGACTCCAGCATCAGTCCAACTGCTGCATAGAACTGGGAAGGTCCTGAGGTGTCTGTTGTCACCTGTCTCTGAAAGCTGCTTTAGGGGCTGTCACCCTCATGTCATGGGAAAAGGATGCCAGACTCCCAGGTCATCTCTAGATAGTCCCAATCATTTTGCAGGATGATCTTAGGAACATGCAACCCACCAGACAAACAAAGATATGTCTGTGGAGGAGGTGGTATTAAACAAGCCCAGCTATATTCCTGATCGTTGGTGTTGTTATTGGTGGTGTTGTTATTGATTTATTGTGTGTGGATTTTCTGATGGACCTGGTTTCCCTCTCTCTCTACCACAGTCAAAGAGGGAGAAATAAAAAGCACTCAGTCTTGGAGCAATGCTCTACTCAGCTGTCTACTATCAATACTAGTAGCAGTACACTCAGTCTACTTGCTCTAACGTGGCAAGTACTCACATGGCTGGTGGGAGGCAGGGTGGCAATTCTGCTTCAGTCTCAAGACAGCAAAAAACTACCATTTTCCTAACTGTGAGTACTTTGGGGGAGGAAAGGAGGGTTCTGGGATAAAACTCCCCTCTAACAACGTAGGAGGGCTGGGCTGGTAGGATGGAGTAGATCACAAATTGTGAAGATGAGAGAGGTTAATTTGCCACTTTGTCTGTAGAGAAGGCCACATTTACTTAAGGTTTGGCGATGACAAGGAGCTGTTTATGTGATTAACCTCTGACATCCAGGAGGATATTTTGTCTCAGTAAAAATATTAGTTTTCCTCTTGGCTTGAGCTAAACGAATCACCTGGCAGTTTCCATTGAAAGATGCTATTTTGGTTTTTTATATCACTGCCTAACTATTTGGACTAAAATTTTCTGTGCCAGGTTCTTTGCCTCAGGCTGAGTTCTACTGGAAGCATTGCAGAGAAAAATACTCTGCCATGTCAGAAAGCAGAGCTGATGGAGGAGGGGAACGCACTGCTTCTTCCACATTACCAAAACTGTTCAATTAACTGAGCAGGAATCCTTCTGAGGAAGGCACTTTGGGCTGTGTCAGACACAGCGTGGGCAGCAGGAGCAGGGCAGGGATTGTGCCCCTGCACTCAGCACTGGGGAGGCCACACCTCGAGCACTGGGGTCAGTTCTGGGCCCCTCACTCCAAGAAGGACATTGAGGGGCTGGAGCGCGTCCAGAGAAGGGAACGAGGCTGGGGAAGGGGCTGGAGAACAAGGCCTACGAGGAGAGGCTGAGGGACCTGGGGGTGTTTGGCCTGGAGAAGAGGAGGCTGAGGGGAGACCTCATCCCTGTCTGCAACTGCCTGAAAGGAGGCTGTGGGGAGGGGGGTGTTGGTCCCTGCTCCCAAGTGACAGTGACAGGATGAGAGGAAATGGCCTCAAGTTGCACCAGGGGAGGTTCAGACTGGACATCAGGAAAAATTTCTTCACTGAAAGTGTTCTCAGGCCCTGGAAGGGCTGCCCAGGGAGGGGGTTGAGTCCCCATCCCTGGAGGTGTTTAAAAGGCAGGTGGATGAGTTTCTTAGGGACGTGGTTTAGTGAGGGGACAGGGATGGTTGGACTGGATGATCTCAGAGGCCTTTTCCAACCAGATGATTCCATGATTCTTTGATTCTATGATTCTGTGATTCTATGATTCCATGATCAGGTGGCTGGATCCGTGTGACTACAGGAAAAAGCACCTGATGATGGAAGTTGCAGTAGAACAGCAGTGCTTGAGTAAAGCAAGGTTCAGATCTCTGGTTTGGTTTCAATTATACTATTTCCAGCTAGAAAAAGTGGCCGGTTCTAAACATTTTGAGAAAAAATGGTGTCTCAAAGCAGATAAGGAGGAAAGCGTTCTGGTATGAAACAGAAAGAATCTGCACTTGAGGGAGGAAGAGGGCAAAGGGGAAGAGAGCAGAACAGCCTTGGTCTTGCACCAGACAACTTGCTCCGTTTCAGCTCCTGATGGAGCCACACATCACCACCTTCAGCTCTTAGCAGAAAGTCATCCTGTGCTCTGCAAACAGAGACAAGCTGCTGTCTCACCCAGTGATAGAGTCAAGAGATTTGTGTATTTGTTTTATAATGTTCAATATTGTTGATTGGCCCTGTCCTGTTACAGTCAATATGATTTTTCTATGGCACTGTTGGTTTCCTCGGTTCCAGGAGTGGTTAAATCTAGGAAATATGGAGGAAAAGTCTTTCAGAGAAGTTGCAAAGCCAGTGACATCAAAGTTACAGAAAACCACATCTCACATGGGACAGCTCCATTTAATTTCTCACAGCACTTAGCTGCTAAATTCTGCTTATATGCTTGAGCAGAGAGAAGCATTAACGGGTGCTCTAGAATGGGCAGAAGGGCTGAGGGGAACAGCCTGGGCCTTCCTCCGAATGCCAGGCATCCTCAGTCCCTCCAGCTCTTCCTCTCTCTCAAAAGTAACAGGGGAATTGGGTTTGCATCTATGATTTAAAACCAAACAGTTGGTAACCTTACTGTTAAATATATGTGAATATATAATTTACCACTCCTCTTAATTTTAAACCTCCATTTTAAGCTCTTTCACTAGGGAACAGACTTCTTCAGACAGACTTCTTTAATTTCCTATCTTCATACTTGATCAGTGCAGGAGGCAGTGAAGCACTGGAGTCGTCTCTTCCTCCCCATCTCACACAGAGGATGTTTTATATTTACAAATCATGTTTTACGGGAGGCTTTGAGATTCTAAACATCCATAAGCAAGGTAATGAATCACAAGCACAGTCATAAAGCTGCATACACAGGAAAGTAAGTGAAAAAAATAAACACCTTCTCTGGAAGGAGAGGCAGAAATGCTCATTTCTGAACCTGTTCATTCTGAGGTATTTCAGGCACTGTGAGGAAAAAAGCAATGCCACCTTCCACGTGCAATGTCCTTCACCAAATAAAGGATGCCAGGCAGAGACAAACCACTTTATCAGGTGTCAGGCTCAATGGGCTTTTCCCCAGCTTTTACAGAAATGTTCTTTGCAGCCACATTGGCTAGGAGAAGGAAAAAAAAGCTTATTGTTAGTGGTATCCATTTGAACCATAGTCAAATTCCCTGCAATTCCCAGGCTATCATCCAACCTCAGGCCTTGTGCAGGTGGGAACTCCATGTGTCTCCAAGGTGGTACATTAGCCAGGCAAGGGGAAGGAGCCATCTGGCCCCCCTGCAGCACGGTACTAGGAGAACAGCCTCAGGAGAAGGAGCTGCCACTGCTTTAGATTCTGAGGAACAGGTCTAGGGGAGAGGGGAAAAGCACTCTCTGAGCACGAACTACCCAGCTACTCACAGCCAAACACCTGCTGTTCCCTTTCGTTTGATGGATGATCGGACTGGAAGTCCAAAGCAGTTGGCTCAGCTATTTTTCTTCCATAACCCACCCCAAATTAGTAGTTTTTATGATAGCCTGAACAGATGAATTCTAACAAATCAAACAAGAAAGTCCATTTAGGGAATATTATTATCAGCTGTGTATGTACCATTGCATCAGACTCACCTCCTCGTGACCTGCTCCACACACTCCGTAAGCTCCTTGTGTGCAGCCAGATTTGCACTATGGAAATGCACTGTCAGGTGCTCAGTGCAGTCCAGGGGGTGACTCAGATCTAAAGTTCTTATCAAAGATTTAACAACAACATGAATACATTAATAGGACACGGATTTCAGACCATACCAACAATTACCTGGAGCACTGTACAACTCTTGACAGAAACCATGTTCATCTACATGAAACAGATCGAGAGCTGAAAATCAGTTAATGGCAAAATGGAAAAATACAAAGGAACATCGCAAATAAACCCCATCTCTGCCGTGGGCATAGTTCTCTTTAGTGAAGAGGAGATCATTTCCAGAAGCTGCAGGAAGAAACAATTCTGAGAGTCTGCCAGACAATCTGCAACACAAAAGCCTGGAGTGGAATGATAACCAGAGAAAAGCACTTTATTCCCTTTACGTGATGCGTTTGTTTTCCCATCAGAAACCGCAGAGCCACGATAAGGTGCTGGTAGGATTCTGCAGACCTTTCCTTACAATGGATAGTTAATTAATGGAATAGAGCTATTTTTAAAACTTCTGCTGTGCTTTATTACTTGTGGAGCAAGCTTAGCCACCCCTGTCCCCGTTCAAGGCAGGACTCCTTTGAACTACACAGATAACATTTCTTGGGTGCAAGACAGCACAAGACATGCACAGGTCTTGCCTTAAACTAGTGTAGGAAGTCAAGCAGCTCTGGTAGCTAAGAAAGGGCCTCCCCGAGCTCATTGCTATTCTGGGACTGCAGTTGCTTTGTAGTTTTATAGGAAGTTTCTATATTCCTCCACTGCAATTCCCAAAAGATTCCCTGCAAACAGCTCATTTGCCTGAGCCATGGGTGAGAGAGAGGTTTCCTCTTTAAATAGCAAGATCTAACCTAAAAACCTCTTGGAAAGGAATGGAAAAGTTAATTGGGAAATGTATTTTTTGTAGAAAGGAGTGTAATGTTTCTTTCTTTGCATGATGAGCATGAGTGATTCCAGAAGCTAAAACCTCACAGGGAGAGCTGGTCCTCTCTGAAGTGATGCTCAGCAGAAGCGAGGTGCTGCTCTGAAGTGTGTCACTGCTTAGCAGGAGCAGAGAAGTGGTTTGCCACGTAATGAACCACCCAAAGCTCTCATTTGAATTAGCCATGTAAATGACAAATACGATTAGCAACCCAAATAGACCTGCTGAAATTGGAGTGAGCAGAATGTAATAAATGACTTAAGCCAACAATGAAAACACTTATGTTAATCTTTCAAAAACAGCCATTAAATTTTCCTAAGCTGCACCAGCTAAGTGATTAACAGGCAAAGCCAAAAGATCATTTTCTTCATGAAGTTCCTCACAACAGAGACTTCCAAGCTGCAGAAAACTGGCTACTCAGGTATGCATTCCTCTTAATTTCAGCTGTTAAAAATAAGGGGATACAGCAGAGGAAAAGAGAGAAGGAAATTAAACACATGTGTACAGAAGTACACAGAGCAATTTGGTTTTTTTAGTTTTAAGAAAACACATGTATTCTTTTCCAATATATTACATCTACTTATAACTCCTGGTTATCAAGGGGACGTTCTCAATTGCAAATAGGATAAAAACAGTCACCTGAGACAGGAAATAGAAGAGGTTGTGCAGTCTCTTTGAATGCAGTGCATGCTCTGAAAATGCAGAATTCCTTTGTATATAACACAATAAATTATCTTTGACAGCTCTCAGTTAGTGATATCCATATTAATATGTTGCCTACACCATGGATTTTCTTCAAAAGTCAGTGCCCATGTTTTTCCTGTGCAGCTACTAAAAATGAATAACAACGAATCACAGCATCCCTTTTTGGTATGTGTGTATATCTATGTAAATAAATATCTAGAGAGGAAACAAAAGCTCCTTCAGCATTTACCCAGCCTCCAAAGTAGTGTTCACCACGGAAATGCTCTGTTTGCCACTTTTGTTAACCCTTTTTTAACTTCACAATTTAACACCCTCGTCCTCACTGCTCTTTGGTGTAAGGCTTTTTCTGGATACATTACAGTACTCCTCTTTTTTTTCTATCAGGAAGTTCACAGCCCACAGTGCTTGGGGATGTTGGGTTTGCAGGATTCCCAGCATGCCCTTTTGCTTTTGAGCTGTGCCTTGTGCCTGGGGCTGAAGCTCCCTCCTTTAGGACGCAATCTGAGTTCTACTCCTCACAATATTTTGAAAGTAAACTGCTCCCAGTCACATGTAAAGTTGGTTTGAAAGTCTTAATCAGAAAAAACCACAAAGTTTATGACTAACTTCTTAAAAGGCAGGTGTAACTGAAAGTGAAAAGGTAAAGCTTTCTGGAAGCTATCTTGCAATGCATGTTTCTGAACACCCACAGAGCAAAAGGAGCCTGCCCTGGTCAGCCTCTGCTTTCAATAAGTATAGCTAGAAATTGCAAAATCTGAATTGTTAAGAAGCAAAATCAGTTCACAGTAATGCTGTTCTTTAAGCTGCTGCAAACTACTAGAGTTTTTGATTGAGATCAGATTTCCAGAGCATACAGCAAACATAGACCTGTGCTGCCCTTTTAGAAAGTCTTGGCAATTTTACATCTTAAAGTAGTTCTTGATTGCTTCTGTTGACCAAGTAAACACAAGGAAAAAGAAAATGCATGATGATCTAAAGTAGTCAGACTTCTGTCATTCATTCATCTCTTTAGACACTTAAAGGAGTTTATACTCTGCAGCCACAAAATGTCCCAAGTCCTGGTCTAATTGCAAGCACAGGTTTCCTCAGTGTGATTACAGCAGGGGTATGGAAATAACCCGATGCAAAATGTGAATTCCAACTTATAATCTCAGCACTCCACACTCAGGATACAGCTACGTTTAAAGGTCTAAAATCTGTGTTTGAGATTCTGGGATGATTTTTGTCTGAAACTAAAGAATTAACCTGGAAGTAAAGATCTTATCAAACTGGAGTGGTGGATGCTCTTCGCAGGGTGGCACATTCCTTTGTGGTGTCTCTTACTGACTGGTATGATTTCTTTGCATTTGCCACTCAAGGCTTTTTGTTTTCCTCTGGTAAAACACATCCATGGCTTTCATTGTCAAACATGAATGAAAAAATAGATATCTTAATAGCTAAAACAGGGAAGCAGTCTGAAACTAAGGAAATTGTGCCACCTCTTTTGCTCCGGTGCTCCTGCCAAGTTGTATGAATGGCTGCACATTATATCTGGGTCAGGTTAATGCTACTGCTTTTCCCAGCCCTTTGGCTGGATCAAACCCTTTCCCTACAATAAACCAACAGCCATAGCACTACAATCATGAATTCTCCTCCCAAGCAAATAACAGGAGGAGAAACATAAGGGTACCCTAAATCTTAACTTTACCATCACCTCATTGATACATAGTGAGCAGGGTAAAACAAGTTCATGTTTTAATAGCAGCTGTTCTGGAAAAGTACCCCCATATTTACATGAAATGGTGCAATATCCTAAGAAGGAAAGAATGATATCTAAATAATGAAATGCAGTGTAGTATGGCCACGACACTTCTGTAACACGAGTTCTTCAGGTTCTTGAAGCAATACAAGGCTTGCTGGATTCTGTCCCTCTTGTCAGCCTCCAACACTACCAGTTCTGGGAAGCTTTGTTTCTCATTTGATCTTTTCTCCAGAAATCATGAGTACAGGTGTAGATTTCTAAAAGGAAAATCAGTACATGAAAACAAAGACTATTAGGCCTAAAGTTGCCCACTGATCGTGCATAGTGAGAAAGGAGGTAGCTAGAATATCACAGCCAGTAACACAAGTTGACCACAAACCCACATTAGTCTGTGTCTCTCTGCAGAGTGGAGCACAGTCCCTGTGTCCTGTTGGGCAGGGAACTGGCAGATTTTAAAAAAACACTAAGGGGCATTATTGTCTCTCCAATCATTCTGACTTTAATGACCCTGCATTCAACCCAGTAATCTGCAGTGGTGCGTGATGAGAGATGGCACAGAATTGCTTCAAGTAATGTGGGTAATATCTGACATAGAGGGAATAGCTGAGATCAGTATTTAAAATTCAATTTCCTAGACATTTCCAATTATTCTTCACTTAACTCTAATTTAATATTTAAATATAAGTCTCTTCAGGGAAAAGGAGTCAGAGGAAGTGTGAGTACAATGCCAAAGAAGAATGACAGGTGGTTAAAATGAAAAAGCTAATCTAGAAAGTTAAAGCAATAGAGAAGACTGTACTTCTGGCAGCTGTGCCTATTGACTAAGGCAGAAAAAATACACACATTGCTCTGCTGCCTTGCAAGTTAACTGTTGAATTGAATGTGGGAGATATTATTGCTGGCTCAGAAGACAGGGTGGCATCGCTATGAACCCAACCTATATAAATCCTCAGCCTCTTAGTGACTGAGAGCTCCTAGCACATCATGGTCTCTGTTCTTATTAAAGTCTGTAGCAAAACCAGAAGGCAAACAGCAAGGGAAAAGGCTTTTCCCAAAAAAAAAAAAAAAAGTGAAGGGCACAAAACTAAAAAATCCTTGCAGTTTTTCTACTTACAGAGGTTTATTCTCCCCTCAGGAACCAGCTGCAGCAGATTTGCCATCTTTCAGATGTAAGGAACAACTGAAATGAACCAGGAATACTAAAATGTCTCTAAATGAGAAAAAAAAATCCCTAACCATGCTGCTGGATATGGGATACTGAAGAGAAAAGACTTAAAGGAAGTGAGAGAATGAAAGTATAGCCACAAATGTTTAAATTACTTTCCTGTGCAGGACCAATCAAATAACAGCCTGCAGTAAGGAGAGTCGTGGGTTAGCCCCCAGATCTTGTACCAGTAACAGTCACTCCATTGGGAAGGTGGATACAAAGGCTCAAAAATCATTTTCATGTGGATAGTCCCACCTGTGCTGGTTTAAACCAAGAGGACAAACTCATTATCTCCACAGTGGAGATGTGACCGCTGTTGTTCTGCAAACAGAGCCTGGGGGAAGTCTGGATACCAAAGTCAAATTCCACCATTCCCCCAGAAAATACAACAAGCCCTAGAGAATGAAGAAGTCTGAACACTTCTGTACTCAAGCACTAGGAATCTGCTGTTGGGACATCGTTGGCAGTTGAGAGAAACGTTTCTTTTCTACTCCCAGAGGAGCTTGTCCAATGCACAATGTCTACTTCTGCTTTCCTCCTCTTCCTCTGGGCATCAGCAACACCAACAGAACACCCTTGTACCATGCGTGCCCACCACTTGCCTGTGAAAGCAATGCTTTCAGCAAGACCTTTCCTAATTAAAAAGAAAAAAATCAATTTGCAGTTTCAAAGGTGGCATTAAAATGTAACTGCAATTCTTTGTCACATTGTCAGTAGCTTGCTGTATTTTTAGAAACTAGGCAGCCAAAATTAGAAGAGTAGGTTCAATATTACTCTCCTCTCATGACTTATAAGTAATTACAAAACCAGTTTAATCAGATTTTTAAAATTTATATGAAAATGGTTTTTCTTTCCTTATTTTACACTGCCAAGCACTCAATTAAACTATAAATTGGAATATCCCTTGATAGAACAATGTACAACAGAATTTAAATTATATCCTCTTCTCTTTCAAAATTCAAGGCAATAAAGTAATCACCTACAAACATTTAAAGGAGTGCAAAACAATTTCTTTTTAAAAAAAAGGGAGGGGAGGAGAAAATATCAGGTTTAGTTTTTACCATCTCTACCCATAACTGCTTACTTAGAGGTTTTCAAATGCTAAGATAAGAGCAAGAGGAGTTAATCAGAGGTGGGCAGTTGTGGAGAAGAGAGGAAGCAGCAAATGTTTCAAACTGGAACTGCTGAGGGCAGAGTTTGGTCAGTTAATCTTGATGCAACCAGATCCTAGTCCTTTTTGGACATTGCTTTTCTAAGGTCATTTAGAAGCAAACTTAAAAAAACCAAGGCTTAAAATACAACTGATGTTCATTGTTATGCCTCCCACTACTACATTTGAGAGACAGACTAATGTTATCCTTCTATCTGAGCTTCTAAGGTCATAAAAGTGTAGGCAAAGCCAGGAGACAAGGCAAAATCACTACTCAAAGTCACAGGGGGTCCTAAATTTCTAGATTGAGGCTTTCATTTTTCACTTACCACTGTCTCTTAGGTTTGAGGCTTTTTCTCTCTCATTTGGTACAGTGTGTAACTATATTTCAAGAAAGAAGAAACTGATGAAAAGTAAAATAATTTTTCAAAGGAAAGGAAAGTTCCTACATAAAATGTCTTCAGCAAATGAGAAAAAAAAATATATAGTATGTCAACTTCACATTTGTCCTCCAAAAAAGAAGCGGCATCAATAGTCCAAGCAAAACTGACTCATTTGAACAGCTTTTCTCCTCTCTTCTAGGAGTGAAAAAAAAGGTTTCTTACCAAAAAAAAAAAAGAAGAGAGGAGATTTCTTTCTATTGGAACACATGGCCTGGAGTGACAAAGGAAAAAGGCAACGTATCTTTTAACAACTAAGTGAGAAGTAAATGTCTTTGCTATCTTTTAATTTACAAAGCAAAGTTTATCTGGATGAATTATTATCCCTGATATCAGAAACAATTAACTCACTCCATAAGGTGAGTTAATTAAACTTAACCACCAAACAGCAGATAAAAAGAGAAAACACAGATAAATAAAAATGTGGCAAGGTTAGAAAATACAGGATAAACACCTTGTTTAAAATGTTTAATACAGGGGATGCACCCCATAGCACTCAGGGAGGGAAGAAGACAAAGAAAGGTAACTGAAGCAATGCATTTCTCTAAAAAGCACACATTCAGCAAGATGCTGGTCTTCCAGTGGAGAAAAGATAATCAAGTAGGAAAAAAACTAAGAATATTTCAGTCCTATAGAAATTAAAGTTTGATCCAGTTTTCCTAAAGAACTGGTAACTCAGGCTTTTTTTCCAGCCCGGTCCAACACGGATCACCAGCGCGTTTCACAACAGAGAGGTGTCAGGCTAAACAAAACAGTTAGCAAATATTAGGACTTTTAAGGTTACTTTTTTCACAGTATCACAGTATCACAAGGTTGGAAAGGACCTCTGAGATCATCAAGTCCAACCTATAACCCAACACAACACCAACCATCATCTAAACCGTGGCACTCAGTGCCTCATCCAATCTCCCCTTAAACACCTCCAGGGTTGGCGACTCCACCCCCTCCCTTCTTTCTTTTCCTTCTTTCTAGTATCTGTCTCACTTTTGGAAAATAACAAACACAGAGAAAATCAATTAGGATTTAAATAACTCTATTTCCAAATAAACTTAAGGTTTTGGGGAGATGTGAGCCTGGAAGCAGGGCCAGGGAGGCCCTGGCTTGGCAGGGACTGGGCTATGTGCAATGCTCCCTGGGGTAGCAGCTGAGCTGGCCGTGCAGGTGCCTCAAGCACAAGAACTGGGGAGAAACTGGGTTGATATTCTATTATTAGGATAGTCATTTCTGATCCCTAAAACTGATTCTTGCATATATTATGGTTTCATTTGCTTTAACCAATTTTCAGGTGGATCATCAGTTAAGACAACAAGAGCTCTATGATGGTTGATGTTAGTGTTGGTGGTAGTGTTGGGTTATAGGTTGGACTGGATGATCTCAGAGGTCCTTTCCAACCTTGTGATACTGTGATACTGTGATACTGTGAACCTGTAGCAGAACTATCGACCGCTGTCCTGCTATACATGCTCTTCCATATATTTTCAGAATAATCAGTTGCAGTCCCGTTGCAATGCCATCCAATAAATAATTTTGACAGGGACTTTTCCAGCCAGCTCCCCTTGCTGCCTCAGAGAGAGGTTTTGTGTCAGATCAGACAATCCTCAGACCTTTTTACAAGAGGACAATGACAGATTAAGGACACACTGAGAATGAGAGATGTTTCCAGGAGAGAGAAAAGGCTACACTTTTCTTAGAAAGCAAGTACTTTGGAAACCTGCTGGCTTTTCTGTCAGCGTGCTGACTCCTGATCCTGGCATGCAGCTGGCAAAGGGTGTTTGCTCACTCTCAGGCTGCACACAGGCAGAGTTTGTGCAGTGCTGTAGTGAAACAGAAGAGCTCCCACCATATTAAAGTTGCTCTTAGGCCACTCCTGTCTCTGCTGCAAGGATAAAGAATTGCAAAATAAAAATTGCATCAGGGAAATGGCATGTCCCATTTCTCTGTGTCATAGAAGCTCTTTGCTGCATCCCTTTTGTTCCCAGTGTAATCAAGGCACAATTTCAGTAAGAAGAGCACTCACCAGAGCAGCGATGTCTTCACTCACCCATATAAATCATGGCTTTGGACTGATGTACAAAGTGTTTCATGGTGAAATAGGAACAGAAATGGGTTATCTGTAAAATATATAGACTGTTCTAAAAAGAATGCCAAAAGCATGTAAAGCCTGCAAAAGCAGAGAGAGCACTGAGGAGTGCAGCCCTGAGAAAAAGCACAAGGTAGCAGTAGCCTGTTCCCTAAGCAAGCACTTTAAAATCAGCCAGACTTTCTTCATGCAAATGGGTAATGAGGATTCATTCAGTAATTTGTCAGACTTTTCATCAAACATATTGATTTTTAACAATTCATAAACACCAGTTTGAACTTTACAGCGCTGTCAACATAACACCTGGGTCAAAAATAAAGTTTAAAACCTAACAGAACTGTTCTGAGGCATGAAAAGAGTCCAGATAAACTGTTTTTATTTCATGACTGACAAATACTGTTGATATTTGAGACAGAATGCCTACAATAGATCTTTAAAAGATTTTTAAACCATTTTTGATTGATTCATTTCAGAAAACTTTCAAGTAGAAACAGTGAAATAAAATATTAAACACCATTGCATGAGCTCCTATAGGATGCAATACTTATCTCCCCAGACAGGATTAACTGAATAATTCATAAGTGCTGCAGAATGGGGAATGAATGAGTTTCCTATACTAATTCTTGTAAAAGGGATTACCGGCATCTCATGGGGTTCCCAGTATTCTCTTTTACACTATGAATGAATGTCTACTTCAGTTTCATAAATGATCACTCACAGCTGCTTTTTTTAATTCTATTCCATCATTATGTATGGAACTTACCTAATAAGATGACTGGTTTCAACTATTTTTCTTTCACTTTCTCTTTCAGTTTCTATTATTTTCAAAAATGGTGCAGCACCACAACTGGCCATTTGTTTTCCAGGGAAGCAGAGATTTTTCATGCACAGAACAAAAATCAAATTCTCATTTCACAGAAAAAAAAAGCATGCTAGAGTCATTGTTTGGGTCAGAGATTGTAAGGATACACTCACAGCCACTTCTTTTACTCTCAACTACGTGTGCAAAGGCACACTTAAACTGATTGCATGAATTCTATTATATGTAAAATTCAGTTTACAGCAGATCCTTCTTCATTGACATCCTCATCCCCAGCACGATACAATCACAAAGCCAAGTAAAAATAATGTTCTTGTGCAACCAGTGAGAATCTGATCAGACCATGTATGACTCTTCACACAACAGAAATGGATCCAGCTTTCACAGCCTCTGTCTCAGCCTTGTGCATCCAGACCTTTCTTGAAGCAGTGGAGCAGTGGAGCTTTGCCCTGACCAACACAGTCGATGTACTGGTTGCACACAGCACGTTTGTGTGACCCTCCAGCTTCCCCTTCAGACTGTGCCTGCATCTGCCTCTGCTTTCCACGGGTGACCCTGTGCTCACGCTGCCTGAATATATCCAACACCACGACATGGCAATTGCAGCACAGCTTTCTTTGCAGGAGGCAACAGGCCATCCTCACTAGGAAGGGGAAGGGAGTAAGAGGCAACAGTGCTGGGAGCAAAGCTGCTGGCCACGCTCACAGAGAACTGAGACCAGGAGGGGGATCCAGCAGGAGCCTGAGCAGGATTCTGTTCCTCTCTGCTCTTTCACCAACTTCTTTTCATTGCCACATTTGCTTTGAGTAATGCCAAGATCATATGCAGAATGCCATGTCATTGCTTTGATGTACCTCGAGCACTGGGGGCAGTTCTGGGCCCCTCACTCCAAGAAGGACATTGAGGGGCTGGAGCGCGTCCAGAGAAGGGAATGAGGCTGGGGAAGGGGCTGGAGAACAAGGCCTACGAGGAGAGGCTGAGGGACCTGGGGGTGTTTGGCCTGGAGAGGAGGAGGCTGAGGGGAGACCTCATCCCTGTCTGCAACTGCCTGAAAGGAGGCTGTGGGGAGGGGGGTGTTGGTCTCTTCTCCCAAGTGACAGTGACAGGATGAGAGGAAATGGCCTCAAGTTGCACCAGGGGAGGTTCAGACTGGACATCAGGAAAAATTCCTTCCCTGAAAGGGTTCTCAGGCCCTGGAAGGGCTGCCCAGGGAAGGGGTTGAGTCCCCATCCCTGGAGGTGTTTAAAAGGCAGGTGGATGAGTTTCTTAGGGACATGGTTTAGTGAGGGGACAGGGACGGTTGGACTGGATGATCTCAGAGGTCTTTTCCCAACCAGATGATTCTGTGATTTACAAACCCATTACCGTTTGTATTTGATCACTGCACATTGAGTTATGATTCAACATTTCCAATCGTTAGAGTCAACTCATTTCCACAACTAAAGTGGTTCTCCATAACACACAGAAAATGCTTAGTGTAACAGTAAAATAATACATAATTTTATAAATTGTTATTTTTAAAACTGTTTTAATTAGTTTTCTATATTTGCACCTTTACTACAGAAGAATGAAAACCGAGCCATATTATTCTTCTGTTCTAAACTAAGAATTTTGTAAATGTTACAAAAAGCTATTATCAGCAACATTTCACTGGTAAAGAGACAATTGTGGAAATCACTGCAGGAAATAAGAGACATTATCTGGAGCTAAATTCATGTCTACTTACTAGCCTGATGAAGAAAACAAGCAAACAAAAACGGAGACACTGTCGGTGGGACGCATGCTGCTCTTCCATCACAAAGACTGCAGCATCTATACTTTACTCCCTCCCCTTTTCCAGAAAAGCATTCAGTTGAGTAAGAAATCACTTTCTTTCCTGTTTTTCTCACACTTATCTCTGGTCAGCTATACTTGCCCCTTAAATCAGCTCTGTATAGAATTCCATTTGGTTCAAGGCCACTCAGTTCTCTGCATCCTAAGGACACTGCAACTGTGCTTGGTATTGCTGGAATATAAAGAGATTACCATCTCAATGGGGTTTATTGCCACAAATAAGCTTATTAAAATTGGGACATTGCACAAATCACATTCAATTCTGTTAATGCTAATCTTGACATTCAGTAATATTGAATTCAGTTTATTCCAGACCACTGCAGGGAAACGAAAGAGTCACTGGAAGGGATCCCCCCAGACCTAAATTTACAGCAAGTATTTCTCTGAGTAAGAAAACCCTCTTTTTCAGCAGGGTCACGTCTGAGAATTAGAAGAATGTATAAAGCAATATTTCTTTGGCTTAGAGGAAGATAGTCTTTATATCCTAGTATGCATCAAATCAGCTTGGTAAGAGATACAAAACTAAAAATGACATTGCTGAAGCTGATGGAGCTTTTGCAGCTGACATTAGATTAACTAGTTAAACTTCACTCATGGGGAATACTGTTCTCTATTTCAAAATCTGAATAATCTGATTTCATTTCCAAACATCTGATGTAATAGTAAGTGATTTCACTTGCTAATCTACATTTTATGATCCTTTTCTCTCAGATAAACCTTAGTTTGGCCTCATGGTGTCTAAATAGATACTGATATCTCTAGAGGATTAAAAGAGAAATGGAAATTGAACACCTAGAGATTTTTTTTTTCATTTCCCCTTCAAATTTCCTTTTCTGGGATGATAGAGATTTTTGACTTCTCTGAAATCTTACCAGCCTTCTACCGTATTTGCATTCAGATTTATTTATGTTTAGCATTTTCCTTTGGCCAGCAGAATAGGCTATGATGCTGGATTAGTGCTTTGTTCATAGTAGGATTTGAGATGAGTCACAGATATATCTCTGCAGCAGCTGTTGCAGACCTTGTAATGCCATTAGGCTCTGACTCAGAGATGTTGCACTGGCACACTGTGGCTACAGCCTCAGTGAACTCAATACAGATGATGGGGAAGTATCCTGAAGGCATAATGCATACAACAAGCACTTTACAAGTTTTGTGGTCTTTTCAGAACTTATCTGGAAAAGGAGGAAATTCTTCTTGCAGAACTTTTTCTGTCAAAAAAGATTCACTTCCTACCTCATAGTAAAAAGAAATTTCTAGCTCACAATATAAAAAACAAACAAACAAACAAAACAAAGAAAAAGAAGCTGATTAAAAAACATCCCACCTCCTTGCTCATGGTAAAAAGCTTCTGCAGACCCACTGAGGAGCTCTAATGTCCGTGAGAACTTCTGGAGGTCCTGCTGAAAAACTACACTAGAGAGGAAAACAGGTCTGTGTGATACCAGAAATTCAGTCAGGGGTTTAGCTGGATGTCTGCAGAGGATCAAAAAGCATCTTACATATTCCCAATACAATTATAAAAGCTAGAATTTCCCTGTTCTGGGCAAGAGTTATCATAAACATAGACACAGATAGGGCTTGGCATTTTCAGCTTCAATGCCAAGACCTCTGCTAAGTTTCCACCCTTGAGTGGTGCCATCTGTACAGAAACATTATGCTCACCTTTACCTCTAAGGTCTCATTTGTTAAACTGGCACACTCAGCTAAATTCAGATTTAGAGGCTGCACCTGGGAATAGGTACATAAAGTACAGCTGCTTGTCCTAAGAGTAAGTTGTGATCATGTTGTTCCTGCCAAGTCATCCAGGCAGATACCAGGCATTACTTCGGACTGATGGAAGACACGTACCTCACTTCTTCCATACCTTTCCAACATTCCACTTGCCAGTCAATGCTCATTTCATTTTATTTCATTTCACTGCCTTTATCTCAGTATATCTGGAAAGAATCTGGCCTATTAAAATATAAATAAAGTAAAGAAGGACACACAAACAGAGATTTAACAGAGTAATCAAGTAACAAATTTCCATTTCTGAAAAACAGAAATAGAACTGTGCATCGTTGTTATAGTGTGAAGATACATAAAAAAAGGGAGGAGAGGTGAATTAGTTAAATCATTTGTTACACTGTTGATTGCCCAGACTGACAGATAGTTTTGGCATGTCAAACCTCTCAAAAATAAACCACGAATTCTCACCTCCCTAACGCAGAAGAATGGGCATCTGTCATGTTACATTCGCCCGATCTATATCAGAACCTCTCAAAGCTTTTCAGAGGCTCCTACCATGCTGCATGTTTTCATTTTGCAATGAACCCAGCACAAGGACATCATTTTGTTTAAAGGTCATGCAAAGCATTAGCTGAGTACACTCTTTAAGAAAACCATTTCATAAATGCACGTGGTTAGAATATTTCATAAGGGCCCAGTGCTGCAAGCTTTTGAGTACACAAAGCAATGAGCTCATTCCCCAGATTGTCTGCATTTATCACCTACGTAAAAGACATGACAGATGAGTCTATCAAAGAGATAGACAGACCAAAATAATGTTGTTCTGTAATGGTAAATATTACATCTGGGCAACTAGGTATACTCTAGATCCAGAGAGTCTGAACAAATGGGTACTGTTAACTGCAAGTGGGATGGTTTAGTTCCTTACATTAGCTGTTCTGAAACAAAACACATCAGAATCTCCTTTTTTAAAGGTGTTATGGCTGCCTTTCTATCTAGGTAATCTTACAGCTCTCTTCACTGTGATACTGCAGAGCTAATTGAATGCTGAAAACAGACTTCACTGTATTACAAAGTAAAATACCATGTCATGTATATCCAATATAGGCTATACCTAATTACATTCTTCATGAGCAGTATGAAAACTTATCTTTTTTAGGAACTGGGAAAATTGTGATTGAAGTCTAAACTGGGCAGTGTTTCACATGGATGTTAAAGCCTGTAAGGTTCAACAGCCAGCCCAAAATGCTGTGACTTCTAACTGGTGACAAACTGCCTCTTGTAGCCTTTACATGTTTAAAGGCATTCTTGAATCAAAGTTTAAAAAAACCCATCATGCAGGTTATTTTGACTTTTCATTAAAACCATTAGATTTAAATCTAAACCATCTGATGTCTTTATTGTCAAAGCTATTCTTTTACAGGTGGACTAACATCGTCCTGGAATCCTGTGCTGAAGTGAGCAGTGAACTCCACGAGTATCCTCATAGTCATGAGTTTCAAACCTTGCCTGTTGCCAGAGTTGTTACATAATTGGTAATTAACCAAACAGTCCAAGAGGTGAGACTCTTAACCAAGGACTCAGACAAGCACCTCGGGGTCAAACACCAGACATTGGTCCACGAGTCTGCAGAAAGCACGAACTCCTTGATGTCCTAGAAGAGGTGCACTTTGGCAGCTAAAGACACTGTACCCATTGTTTTAACTCCCAGGCCAGACTTCTCTTCTTTTGATTTGTAGAACGTTCCCTTTCTCCTGCCTTCTCTACCCCCAGCTATTTCCTAACTCCCGTCCTCAATGCTGCAATCACACTTCATCCTCCTTGGAACACAGCTGTCTCCAGAAATGACACTGAAAAGCAGAGGGAGTTTAATTTTTTTCTTGGTTGAATGTTGATCTAGTAATGGCCCTCCTGATACTGGGGAAGACACAGGGAAGAGCTATTACCGAAGGGAATCCTGCTCTCTCCCTGTAGTCTTGGGACAGAGTTTATCTGGCAAACTGTAACCTTCAGAGATTTGGCTGTCAAATGCTGACTGCACTGAGAATGTGCAAGCTCAGATGTTCAGAGCCATGACTCGCTCAGTTTCAGTTGACTTTATTTCCAAGTTCTTCTTAGCAATGTCATAAAGCATTCCTCTGATGATTAGGTAGATCACCTACAACTCTGCAAAGGCCCTGCAGTTTCTCAGCTAAACAATTAGTTAATAGTCCACATAGACAGGCTATTTTCTCTTTCTTATAAGGCTTTCTGATATTTGAGTGCAGTGAAATTAGGGAGAGAAGGCATGGAGCTCTGTTGCCAAGCTCAGACCTGCTACACTACAGGACAAGAGACAGTTCCCATTGTACTGCCACATTGCTACAGAGAGAGTGAAACCAGCTCACTCTCTCCAGAACACTGAGCTGAATCACTGCTTCACTTTGTTTAACAGAATCTATTCTGCTTTGAATGGATTTCAGATTAATGATGCATTTTTGGTTTATGATTTCCTTTTTATTAATATTTGAATATTCCTGTTACTGTAGCTCCTGGTGATGGATATTTAAATCTCTTAAGTGCTTTTTGTAACTGACTGCCTGGAAAACTGAAAGCATTTATTTTAGCAGAGGTTGTCCCTATTCTCCCTCCTTGTTCTCCCAGAAACATGTATTTAATTGGATACCAGCATTTTAACAATGCTATCAGAAAAGTACCTGCAGCTGTTTTAAATTTAAACTTCAGAGGACTCATTCACCATCCAGTTATTCCACATTTAAAATTGAAAGTGTTAAAGCCAGCATAAAGTGGAGGAAAGTAGCAGCAAATTATACTATTGCTGTCAGTGCAGAGCCATATAACTTAAATTTGCACCACTTTCTTAAAGTGAAAGTAATCACTGAACAGTAGGATTAAGTGGTCATAATTAAGACCCCTGTACGCCACTTGTCATTACCCTTTTATCGTTTTCATACATGGTTTGGCCTCACAGAAGAAACCAATCTCTAATATAAACATCTGCATTTTGCTTCTCTTCTGTGGTTTTAACCTAATATTTGCATAAGTGTGTGATTAGCCAGAAAGAGGCCATCTGGTTGGCCACAGTCTTCCTAATCCATGTTCTTTCCGTGCCAACAATGCTCGCTCCTGTGCCACGTTCCTTGTGAGACCATTGTTCTTGCCACAACACTACACTGAAACCACCAACACGACTGTTTTGGTTTCTGTCTGCTGAGCAATGGGTCCTTGTCTGTTTGTCACAGCTTCACAAACATCAGGGGTTGCCTCCAGCACACTGCAATAGCCTTGAACCCACTATGAATGCCAAGGCTGGCAAGAATTCAAGTATTTGCCTTGTTTTCTGGCAGGTTTTTTTTTCAGGCATGATGCTCTTCCTCAATTTTCTGCAGCTGTGAGTGACTATCAAGGGAGTCACATACAGACCTGGGCTTTTGTTTTCTCCTTTAGCTTTTTAATGACTGTTCTTACTGTTTACCTGTTGTGGCATAAGAGGTCCTGTGGGTACAGCAGCTAGGTACTAGCAATCCTGTAAGAAACTGTCTCTACTGTGGGCCTGTTCCACTACTTAAGGCTGTGGAATCCCAAGATGATGGTTATTGCAGCCCAGATTTGCATGGTATTAACCCCTCCTGTTAAAGGCTAGGCACTGTTGTTGGCACTAGGACCCCACTGCAGTGTGGCTGGCACTACCCAAATGAATATCGAGAGGGAAACTTTCCTGCAAACAGCTCAAATCACAAACAAATGGAATTAAAGCAGCTAGGAAGTGTTTATCCAAGGTCACACAACAGGTCACTTGGCACACTCAGGAAAATATAGGTAACACACTTTATCATGCTCCTGCAAAGGTAACAGAATAAATAAATATGCCATCCCCAAACCTGCATAACTTGCTATGTCATAAAGTTACCCTAAAATCCATTCAAAAGATAAAAGAAAGCTCCTAAAGTTGAGAATCTGGAAGTCAACTGTGACAACTCCTACAGAAGTACATGGCACAATCAAGACAGCAGAAGCCCCCAAGGACCCCTTCTCACATAGCCCCTATCTCTGTCAATATCCATCCCATCATTCTTATGTTCAAATTGAGCTATGGGAAAGCCTGTTTTGGGAACAGATGATGAATAATCTCCCTTCCATCCACATGACAAATAAATAAATAAAAAAAAAAGATATGATGCCCACCTTCTCAGTAAAGGATTACGAGGTGGATATGAAAAAGTGATACATTCACTGCAGCTGAGCAGGAGGGACGTTCTCAGTGGCACATTTCACAGTACCTGTACCAACCATACCTGCATTGCACCATTGTGGACACCTGTAAGTCAGCTCCTTCCACTACCACAGTCCCTTTCATGTCTTGTCAGTAACTAGTGGGCCTGGTGTGGGCCATTTGATGCTGTCCCAAGGTGCTATAGGGTGCACATTAGAGACCTTGTCCTTGCAGATTTCCAGTGCAAGCAACTGTGAGTTTTCATCTATGCCACGGAATCACATATCCCTAAGCCTTTTTCCTCAGTGCCCTGAGTGTGAATCTAACAACACATCTAGGAAACTTGAGTAAAGGACATTCAGGTTCAAGTGCGGGGCTGGGTCTACAAAGAAAAGGATACATTGATGTTGCCTCTATTTGTCCCACTCTCCATCTGCTTTGTTTCTGTTTGTCTGGGGTTGTTTGACTTTCCTGTGCTTTGTTTACAGCAGCTGAACGAGAAACTTACAGGGATGCCTTGATGGATTTCTACAAATCAGCCTAGAGGTTGAATTACCTGATGTGTTTCGTGGTATGTTCTATATTTCTAAATATTCGCTTCAGGTGTTTGAGGTTTCTTTTATTAACATGTGGTGCCTCAGGGAAGCAGAAGTTTTGTCTTTCATAAACACACAAAACACACACAATGTAACTCCACACTGGTTTGTACAGATTAAACACATTCTATAATGGAAACTTCATAGCCTGTTTCCACAAGTGATCTCTTTTTTAAGCCAGAGGGATGGGGTACAGAACAGCTAAGGGCAAAGCTTCATATGTTGCTTTACATAAAGAACAGCAAGTAGAAGACAAATAATTCTCCATATCTTGCAGTGAGATATTGATAAGTACATGTGAACACTGGATAGACTTTGATGGCTTATAGACTATAGGCTAGTTGATGTATTTTATGTTGCCTTTTGTTAAACCACACAGAGTACTGTCAGGAATTTCACTAGGAGTACTTGAATATCAGCAAAGTCAATTTAAATAAGCTATGGAGGTATATTTATCTGATAAGATTAAACAAACCTGACAGATTTCAAAATTTGAAAATAACAATAAGTTAACACATAATTTTGTAAATAAAACGTCTTGTCACCATTTTAATGGTTTAAGGTAGAATTTCAAAGCAGTTTATCCAACCTGCTTACAGAAAAGATAGCAGAAGCTTATGCTTAGCAATACACACAATGGATTTAAAAATCAGTGAACAGAGCCTGCAAGTGTTACATTTTCAGAGGGTCAAGGAAGGTAAAGAAAGCAAGAATGTGCTTTTGCCTCTTTGAGCACAGCACTGGCTCAGTCTTCAGCAATACCACAGTCTCCCAGCTGACAGACAAATTACAGACTCATCTGAGCTAAAATGGTTTCTTCTCTGCACCTTTGTAAATAACCTGTAGTTATTTACAGCATTTCATTACAAATTCCCCATGCTATAGAAGCATGATCCACATAAACTACAAAGGGATTGGCTGACATATTATGAGAATTGAGATTAATTGCACAGCTTCCAATTGCTGCAATACCTTATGAAGCAGAAAAAGACATGTGACAGAAATCCTTTCCAGACAACTCTTAAACAGAAGCAGCAATTACAGTATTAATTTTCCATTCCACTATCATGTGAAACCTGGCCACCTGTTTTCTGACAGTATATCACAAATGAAAATTGCACTGCTTCATATAAATTAACAGTATTACAGGAAAAATCTAGATTAAATGTTTATATATGTCAAGGTTGTGAAAACTTCAAGCCCACAAACCTCATTTTCCCTGCTTACACATGCATTCATTTTAAAGAAAGCATTTCTTATTGTGGGAGGCTACTTGAGTGGACAGTTGCTATATCATAACTAAGGGAAACACCTATCTCTAAAGTTCTAATAAAATGTTTACACCATTTGCAAGAACAGATTTCAGTTGGGTTAAGTACTCTAAGCTACTAAAGGCAGTTAGAGGTGAACTGTTGAGATGAGATTGCCTCATCATAGCTCAGTCTAATCCATAAAACTACAAAGCAGTATATGTGATGTTTTTGTTATACAAATAGGCTTGTAATCAAAGCCTTTCACAATTTTCTTTTACTAACTTAACATGTCAGCTGGCATTGCAAGAGTTTTTCTCCATCTGAATAAACTTGTTCTTCTCTGTGGATATCCAATTTTTCCACATATATCTAAAAAATGAGGTTTCTGCCTTCTTGTGTGCCAAAAGGTAGTGTCTGCTAATAAATTAATGCTAATAAATTGCTATTGGCTCCACCAGAGCTTCCGAGTATTTCAAAATACACACTGAAATCAAATAGGAAGCTCAATCTTGAGTGTCATCTAATATTTAAAACTATAATATAGGCCTACTATTTAATTTACACCTTTGCTGGAAACTTGACCTGTTTGCTTCTGGTTTGCAGCTCTGCAATGCACATTCCAAACAAGTGACAATCTAGAAACAAATATTGGGTTCCTTAAATATAGAGAACACTCTCCACTTAAAGAAACTACAGAAGCCTCTTCTGACCTGCTACATCAAAACAAGGATAGTGGTGTGTGGAGATGGAAACTGGCTACTGGGCATCTCCTGGAGAAATAATGCAAGTGGGTGGGGACTATTATAAATTATATCAGTTGAGTTTTCTACATTTGGATGACATCTGGATGAAGTGGCTGTGTGTAACTAAAAGGTTAAATGTGTTTAGCTTAGTATTGAGGCTTTGTAGAATAAAAACTGGGAAACTGCAGAATATCTTAAGTCATAGTAAGACTTAATAGATGCTTACACCTTATCTTTTTTCAATATATAATGCATGCTAAAAATTTTAAAAAGACTTTTTCTTGAAGTGGGATATTAAGCATTCACAACAATTCAGAGCACACAAAAGTATACCAAGAATAAAGCTACTTATTTTGTTTCTGTGCTGTTTTGTGGCGTGGATAGTGGCCTTCTTTGCAAAATAACTATTCACCATTTTAAATGGCACTTGGCAGCATTGCTTAGTATCTGTTGTATTCAAGTGGGTAAATTTCCAGTCACACAAAGGTATCAGTAATAAGTGTCACTTGCCAAGGATTTTACAATGAAAAAATAAGTTTAGACATAAAATGGGATTTTAAAGTGCATTTAAGTGACAATACTATTTGTCACCAGCATTGCAATGATTTGGGGGAAATGCAGGCTGACTGGCATGTATATAAATGTGCAGTGAGTTTCACAGCCTTTTAACAATAGTGTAGCTACTATGAATTGCAAAAAAAAACCCAACACAAGATACTTTTTCACAAAAGGGCCCTATTTATGGTGGGAGGGTTATATATATGTTAAGCCTTGAGGCTTCAATGGAATCTCAACACAAAACTAAAAGTTGAAAGTAACTTGCATCAGCCAAGCCTCTGTCCATGGTTGACTGACCTACACTGAGTATTTCTTAAAACTGGATGAGTAGTGCATGTTCTTTTCAGGCATTTTGGTTTTCCATTAAAAAAAAGAAAACATGAAGAGAGATCTTTGTACAATCTTTGTTTCTGGTTCAGCAAAAAAAAAAAAACCTTCAACAAAAAAAACAAGCAACCCATAGAGATTGCTGCATACAACAATACAGAAGAGCATCCGGCATCCTCTTTTGAAGAGGAGTCTCCAGCAGGTTTTTTCTGGCCCATGGCTTGGGGGAAAATAAATAAATAAATAAAGTTGCATTTATTGCCTAATGCAGTCTTCTGTGAAGGAAAGCATTCCTCTTTCCTGGTATCTGGGCTCAGCATTTGAGAAATCCAAATTCTTAGTTCACTTTTCTCCATGAAGCGCTGCTAGATCGATTTGCACAGATTACCTTTATACAACTTTATCAAACAAAAAACTGTTGCTGCTAAGAAAGACTACATTTATCTTATTTTCTCAGAGCATATACGCAAAGAAATCAGCAGCAATCACATCTGTAATCTGACTGCTCTGTACTTTCTGAAGGACACAATGCTGGCCTTCAGCGGACATGTCAGCCTCAAATCCTCTCAAGATTCATCGGACAATAGGAGCTTTATTCTGTTTCATAACTTCCATCGTCCTCTCTGCAGTCAGTACGCTTTGAAATGGATGCAAAATGTAATTATCCCAAGACCTGCACTCAGACCTTTCCTATTTCCTTCTCCGTCCTGTTTTTATTTCCTTCTCCATCCTGTTTTTATTTCTTTCTGCATCCTGTTTTTATTTCCTTCTCCATCCTCTTTTTATTCCCTTCTCCATCCTCTTTTTATTTCACTCTCCATCCTCTTTTTACCGCGGCTGCTTTCACCGAGGCACAGGGACATCATCGCTCAGCCTGTTGCGGCCACTCGAGCATCACGTTAAGTCTGGGAGGTGAAATTGCCGCTGCTGCTTCACCTGAGGCATCTGCAGCTCGGGACCTCCGTTCCAGCATCCCACACAGGAGAGCCTGGATTCACACTGCCTCGGGGCTGACCAACTGCGGCACTCCGATTTAGGAGCGTAAAAATCAAGAGCGAGCCGCCTGTCACGCAGGGAGCGGCGCCAACGCTCCCGCCCCGCAGCGAGGGCTCCGCAGCACCGCTTCAAATTCCCTCTCGGGATGAACGCCTCCCACCCCGCCCTCCCCTTGGTTCGCACCTCGCTGAGCTGCGCAAGAGGCCCGTGGACGGAACGAGCCCCCTCGGCACAGAAACATGCCGGGGCAGCTCTGCGGGCGCCCACCCCGCACAGCCCACCCGGTCCCGCAACGCCTCCCGCCCCGGGGCGCCCCCACCCGCCCCAGAGCCGGGCAGCGCTCGGCGCGTTCCATTCCTCTCGCTTCACGGGGGGGGGGGGGGGGGGGGGAGTGAGGGCATCATAACGGAAACCCTTCGCTTGCTGCAGAAGCGGGACATAACCCGGCCGGTGCCCGGTGCCCGGTGCCCGGCTCGACGCAGCGCCCCGCCGAGCCCGAGCTCGCGGGAGGAGGCGGCGGGGCGCCGCGGGACGGGGGCGGGGGGGGGAGGCGGAGTTGGTAGGTTCCGGAGGGTGGGGGGCGGGCGCCGCGGCTGTCAGTTGGGAGGGAGGCGCAGCCGGGGCTCCAGCTCTGCCGCCTCGGCTGCCGGAGGAGCCGCCGCCGCGGAGCTCCGCCGCTCTCGCCCCGGGCCTCGCGGCAGGTGCAGGGCGGGCGGAGGCGGCCGCCCCCCGCCCGCCAACGATGCCGGCGGTGCAGAAAACGGTGTCTGAGATCCGCTCCCGCGCAGAGGGTGAGTGCCGCCCGGTGCGGGCAGGGCCGGCGGCGAGCCGAGGCGAGGCGGCGGTAGCCGCTGCAGCGCCGCCCCCGCGCCGCCCCGCACCGCGGCCTCCGGTCGCGCCGCGCACGCGGTAGCAGCAGCACCAGCGGGGCTGCCGCTGCCGAGCTTCGCCCCCCGCGCAGGGGCGTGAGCGGGGCCGGCGGGGGGGTGTCTGTCCGTGCGTTGTCTGCCGGTTTCCGCGGCAGCGCTGCGGTGCGGTGCCCCAGAGCTTCGGACGGAGCCGGTGTTGCATTGCCCAAGGGTTGGGGTTGCTGAGCCTTCGGATAGCAGCGTGCCAAGGGCTGCCTTGGAAAAAGCATCACTGCGGTGAAATTGTCATAATATAATATTTATTGCGTGCAAAAGTTCAATTAAAAATCTGTGCTAGCTGTTGGGACAGGGTTCTGGTGCTGTGGATGGTGACAACAGTGTCACGGTAGGGGCGCCTGCTTCCTGGGGCAGGGATGCACCTTTTAGCCCTTTACCTGGAAGTTTTCGTGCTTGGACCAATTACATCAGGTTGATGGGGGTTTTTTTGCTTTGTTTTTCTATATAGGGAGAGAGAAACTTTTCTTCCTGTATCTTTCTTCCTTCTTTTTTATTTTTTTTGCAAGGAAGAGCATGATGAAAGATGGGTTGGAGGAAGACTCTTCTTTTTCTCCTGTGTTACATGCTTTCCTCCCCCAAAAGTAGGTTTATAGGAGGTCTGGTTCTTTCTGTACCTAGGCAATGTTAGCTGGCCAAGGAATAAAAGAATGGAGCTTTCTAAGAAGAAAGAAAGGACATCTATCTTTTCCAGGGACACTTTTGAAATGTATTTACAGCCGGAGCAGCCAGACTGCTGTAGCCACAGTGATTAGGAGACACATATAATGGAACTAGTTAAATGTCCACATTTTCAGTGCCTAATTTCAGTTCATTCTTTTTTCCAGGCTTTTTTTTTCCAGGCAATTGGTTTTCACTGCAAGCTTAGAACAAATGCATTGGGAAAATTGATGCTCTCTCTGAAATTATCTAATTACGGTTACGTTATTAAATGAACAAATGTGGTGCACCCCAAAGGTAAATGTCTATCTAAGGCATGCAGATACAGTAAAAGAAAAAGAAAAGGCTGGCTTATTTGAAGTGCTGAAGGTTGGATGACTGTAAAACCATTGAATACAGGGTTTAAGAGGTTTCTCAGAAATACTTTATTTAAGACTGAAAATAAATATGAAACTCATTTTAAGAAGCAACTTTTGGAAAATGGCATCATAGTTTTTCATCATAGCAGTGGCATTGTTGACTCATACTATACTACCTCTACACTACCACTCAAAAATAGTTTTAAAATCGTTATTGATTTTTACTTTTAGATTAATGTGAGGCTTGCTTACTAGTTCATTTTATTTATATTCAGTTCAATTTATTTATACTTTGTTCATTGACAATGAAACCAATTTCAGTGGATCTCTTATTTCCTTTTTTATTTTTGAGATAAATTGTTTCCAGTGTAACTAGTCCACAGACTTGGACTTTGTGGCTGGTGTTTCTTAACAGTTCTTCATAAGTAATTGTTACGATATTCTAAAAGAGAGAACTCCAGAGTTTGGCCATGTGTGTCTCATTGCCAGCATTTGACAGTGTCATTAAAGAGCTGTAAAACCACCACAGGAGTCTCTTAGATAAGCGTTCTGCAAAGTGGTGATAAGGCTGCTTTCCAGGACCTCCACCAAAGTGTTACCTTCAGTGCAGATTAGGAAATTCTTGTGTTGGCAGAGTCCATATGGTTTTTGGTAGTACTGTAATCAGAAACAGCAGCTTCCATAAGTGGACCATTCCTTAGACAAGCCTAAGACTTGTGGGGATCTGATAGACAAGCTTAATATTGCTTCCTTGTTATAGTTCTTTTTAAATTGTATCTTTGTGGTTAAAACCTCACTTTTCTCTTCTGTCACTGCAGCAACTAATTTCTGCTTCAGAGATCTTTTCCATGGATCATGAGCTACCTTATCAGTCTAGACTGTCTTGACATCATCTCAGAACTAAGCTCTCTCTGAAAAGAAGAAATAGTAATACTATTGTTAAAGAAAATCAGATGAAATAAACTAAATCAGAACTGTCAAAACAATGCACACAGGTGCATTCTGAAGAACTGGTCAACAGTCACAACGAAGAATTGACAGTGCAGTCTGGAAATTATTACAAAATAAAACTGTAGGTGTTTCAGCATCTGTAAGGCAACATGCTACCTGCATAGAGAAAGGAATTCATTAAAAAGGAACTATTTTCGTGGCATTCTTTCAAACTTGTGCAGGTTCTTGTGTGTTCTTCTTGGCCAATGGAAGGTGTGTTTAGTTCTTTAAGTAGATTTTTGTGCCTGTAGCAAAGAACACCTGCAGTTCACTGTAAGCATATGAAGCACAGCAGTTCTCAAGTGGTGTGTATACCAGCAAAGTCTTGCTCAGACATGGAAGATCTGGCCCTCCTAAATGAATTTAGGATATCTTTACATGTGTTTTCACCACCAGTAACCTAAATTCAGAATCATACCTGGGCTTCAAACATTTGGTGCTGTGGAAATAGCTTCAGTGTCATGTATTCTGCAGTGGCAAAACACATGGGTAATCTTTAGGTAGCATAGTCTACCTCTAGTCTTATTAAATACAGTAATTAAGTGTGGTTGTTTTAGTTATGTAGAACTACACCGTTAATATATGCATCCATTAAATAGTATGAAATGCAGTCATTCAAAGCATTTTACTTCTTTTGAGGGACTCTGGGAGAAGGACTTGTGGTTGACAGTTCTTATTTGGGCTCTCCAGAGGACTGAAGCATTAATGCTTTTCCTCTGCATAGTGGTGGAGTTCAGTGACCTTTAGGAGGTCATTGAGAGATGGCAGAAATTTGAGGTGCCATGGTGCTGTCAACCAACAACAGCAGGTCATAACTAGTTCTTTATATTAGTGAAGGCAAATGCCTGTATTAAAACTAGGTGAAGATGAACTTGTGCAAGATGAGATGACTTTATTATCTTCATCAACGACACAGTGGGATTGAGTGCACCATCAGCAAGTTTGCAGATGACACCAAGCTGAGTGGTGAGGTTGGCATGCCTTAGGGATGAGATGTCATCCAGAAGGACCCGGACAAGCTGGAGAAGTGGGACTGTGTGAACCTCATGAGGTTCAACAAGGCTAAGTGCAGGGTGCTGCACCTGGATTGGGACAACCCTGCTATCAATACAGGCTGGGGAATGATGTGATTGAGAGCAGCCCTGAAGAGAAGGGCTTTGGAGTGCTGGTCGATGAAAAGCTGGGCATGAGCCAGCAATGTGCAGTCACAGCCCAGAAGGCCAAACATATCCTGGGCTGCATCAAAAGAAGCGTTGGCAGCAGGGCCAGGGAGGGGATTCTGCCCCTCTGCTCTGCTCTGGTGTGACCCCACCTGGAATCCTGTGTCCAGTTCTGGAGCCCTCAGCACAGGAAGGACCTGGAGCTGTTGGAGCAGGTCCGGAGGAGGGGCCACAGAAATGATCAGAGGGATGGAACACCCCTCCTATGAATAGAGGCTGAGAGAGTTGGGGTTGTTCAGCCTGGAGAAAAGAAGGCTCCGGGAGGACTTTATTGTGCCATTTCAGTACTTAAAGGGGGCTTATAAGAAAGATGAGGACAGACTTTTTTAGCAGGGCTTGTTGTGTCTGGACAAGGGGTAGTGATTTTAAATTAAAGGAAGGTAGATTTCTGTGGCTTCTGTATGAAAAGTGTTTGGAAATATTGTAGTAGTCATCAGTCTGTTTTTGTACTGCCTGTTGTACCTTTAGGTGTTTCTACTCACAGACTGTAGGACTATATAGCATTGTACCAATTATAGTGCTCATTCTAATCACAACTGATCTGGCTCTAGCATAGGCTTGGCCATTTGACTGGTACCAGAAGGTTCAAGCACATTGTCCCAATTCCCTTCTGCTCTCTGACTCCTTAGAAGGACAGACAGGAGGGTCAGGTTCCCAGTGCCCATTGGATCACCTAAGGTTTATCATGGCAAATAATTGTGAAGGCACCTTCTTTTTCATAATGATACCCTCTTTGAACTGTGCTGCATTCTTCAGGAAGATGAGGTAGCAGACTTACTCAAGTCCTTGGCTACAGCATCAACTTTCAAATCTTTTGAATGCTGTGTTTTTAAAATTCCTTTTTTATTCTCAATCATTAAGAAAAATGAATTAAAATATTTCTGGTGATTTGAGTGAGGGTTTTCTTCCCCTCCCTTTCTTTCCATATTATAGTGTTGTCTTTATTTATTCTTGTCCATGTCTTGTAATTAAAATGAGACTTTTATGGAATGAAAGCTGAAACTGTTTAACAACCCAACCTAAAGGAAAACTTGGATATATGGGAAACATTTGGACAGTGTTTACTCTTTAGAGTTTATTGTTGATGTTTTCCAAGTTTGTGCTTGGAAACAAAGTATGGTCTTCAGTGTGTCTCTTGTTGGTGAAAGCTCAAGTTGGTTGTTTGGGGGCTTTTATTTGTTTGTTTCATTGGTTATTTATTTATTTGGGCTTTATTGTTGAAGATGTTATTTTTGCTGACAGAACTGAAAGCATGTAGACATGTCTACAAGTACATATTTTGCTGTGATTTTTTTTTCAGGTACAGCTGATATCCTGATAAGCAACTATTCCAATCTCCATATTCTCAGAATTCACAGCCATTCTGTTTCCATTTTTTTTGCCTTTTCCCACTCTTGCATGTAATTTATTTTCTTTCTTTATTTTTTAACTGATTAAAGGAAATCCTGAACCAAAATCTCAAGTTATTTATTGGGTGATATGGAAATTTTTGGTGGTTTGTGCTTATCCAAAAATAATTTCCAGATTCTGTGTACCAATAGCAAACAACTTTCAGAGTGTGGAACAAAATACTGTATTCTACAAAATATGTAGTCATTCTAGTTTATGTAACAGCTTTATAAATGCACTTTTTGATTTGGCTAATAGTTGCAGTTCTGTGATATTAAAGCACATTTTTATTGGTTTTGGTCCTGACATAAAATGATAAAATAATCAGAAAGTGTGATTGTGAGTATTAAGAGGAAATTAGTTTTGAAACTTTCCATTTTGGCGTAATGAATTGTCAGAGAAGTATGATGTGTTAGCATTTTTCCATCATTTTTAAAGTGCTGACTTTCAACTTTTTTAAGTCAGGTGCTTTCCTGTCATTGGGGGTGTGTAAGAATCTATATCATTGAATCTGTTTAATTATTCAGCTGTGGTTAAATAGTAGCTTGGCTCTGGTTAAATATCAGCGATGTTGCAAGCTACAGCAGAGGAAGAAAAATCTTGGAATGTATTTGTTCTTCTTTCTGAGTGGCAGGTCTTGCTAGAACAGCATTCCAGTTCCTGTCTTGAAATACGATAATTGCTGGTTTACTTTTGCTGGATAAAAGACTTCCTATTCAAATTTATTGAGAGGTACTTCAGAATTTGTTGTGACCTGAATTTGTTGTGACTTGAAATTGCTGTGCCCTTTAGGCCAAAAAGAGAGATGCTGCTTTCAATATTAAGTCCTGGAATAATGCTCTCTGGTAGCTTAGTGTGATGAAAAAATGAAGGAGTGAGTTAGGTGGACATCAGTTTAATATCTGTAACACAGCAATAACTACCCTTTTTTAAAAAAGAAGAGTAGAATGATTTCTCAAGTTCTTATTCTTCACACTGTTGTTTCAAAATTGAGTTTTCTAATAGCTGATGCTTTGCTGGTGTATGTGTTGTGGTTTTTTAATCATAGAAACATAGAATTGTTTAGGTTGGAGAAGACCTTTGAGATCATAAAGTACAACTCTCAACCTAACACTGCCAAGTCCACCTCTGAACCGTGTCCCTAAGCACCACATCTACACGTCTTTTAAATACTTCCAAGGATGGTGACTCGGCCACTGCCCTGGGCAGCCTGTTCCAATGCTCAATAACCCTCTCAGGGATGAATTTCATCCTGATACCCTGACACAACTTGAGCTCTTTTCCTTCTGCAGTCTTGATTTCTGTCTTTTTGGCTATAGAGTGGTAGAGATTTCAAATGAACGATTAAACTACTAGAATCTTTAACATCCTTTCTTGTTGAAAAGCATATTGCTATTTAATTTTGGTTCCTGACATCATTTCGGGCCTTTTGAGTACCAACCAGTTGTTGTCAAATTCCTTACTCACCTTATGTAAATAAAACAAATCAAAGATTTTCTAGCAAGTCCTATTTGAAAAAAACTAATATAATTAAATAAAGCTTTTGATGATTTAATCTGTTTATGCTAGATCAGTGTGGGCGAGACATGGCAGGAATTAGAAATGCTTTATGATAGTTTTCTGAAGATGCAGAATACAAACAAACCCTGGGAATATGATAGATAATCCTTGGTTGCAATTCTAGTGAATACATCATGTAGGGAAACTGCCAGTCACACTCAAAGTGATACCTATGAATGTACAGTCCTATATCTGACTAATTAGTGGAAAATTTCACTTACATACTGTAATATAGAGACTTTAAAACCAAACCAAACCAAACCTTCTGTTGGGTAGGTCTGGCCAGCACAAAGGCCAGATTTGGTGTAGTGTTTTTGAAGACATTTGGCGTGCTGAGGGCCCAGGAGCAGTGCCTGAGCTTTGGCTTGCCTTGCAGCTGTGCAGCAAAGAGTTCTCGTTGACCTCGGGCAGTTCTGAAAATCAGCAGCCGCTTGGCAAGGAGGCTGTGCCAGATTTCTGAGTAGGCATCAGGCGTCTGTAGGCTGACCAGGATAGATGCATAGCTGCAGTGGAGATGAGACTCAGCTGTTCTGACTCTTGGCTGAAGTTCTTGGGTAGGTAATTCAACCAAGGTGTAATGGTATTGTTGTAAAGGCTGCTGTGTGGATGTTTAAAGAAATGGCATTGTGGCAGGGTAGGATATAAAAGCTCTGTCTCAAATGCTGAATTAGAATTCCATGTCCATTTTTTTGACATTGTTATTGATAGTCTTATGTAAAAGCATTTCAAAGAACATTTTATGCCTCTTGTTGCCTGGGAAACATTTTAGTCATTTAAATTAAGCGTATTTACCAGTTGGGACATCATAATAACTTCAGTAACGTGTATGTATTTAGATAATTTAATGTATATACACGTATAAACAAACATACACAAACACTGAGGGTCTTCTTGAGATACATGAGGTCTAACACCCACAAAAAAAAGAGACTGTGCCTATAATACTTTTTACTTAACACATTAAGAAAATCAACTATGATCACCTTCAAAATAGTTCCCTTCTGAGTTGACACACAGCTGCACATGATGCTGCCAATGTTCAGAGCACTTCCACAAATCGTTTTCTAAAAGGCTGTTGAGGATCTCCATTGTTTTTGCTTTCACATCTTCTCCCAACAAAAAAATAGGTTGCTTTGGGCATGACTTGATCTTCGGGAAGAGGCAGAGATTGCAGGGAGCCAGGTCTGTGTTTACTTCACAAGCTCCAGCCTGGCTGGGCTACTTAGGCCTGTTGGTCATCATTGTAATGGCTGAGTGATAGGCAAAACATTGGTGAAGAGTCTTCAAAGAGAAGAAGTTAGGATGCAGGTTGGCAGATTCCTCATAGCTTATTAAACACAAGAAGCAGAAAGGGGAAAGTGTGTTATGTGTATATTGGGCAGATACAGTGCAGGAAAACAGATAAATTAATTGTATGAAGTTTATAGTAACTATCCCTTTGAATATTTGACTTTCCTGTAAATTCAGCAATGAACAATGTTAAGTTTTTCATGCAAAACTTGAAACCAATTTGCTGAATGATCGCTCTGCAATGTAGGGATCTTCTGAGTTTGTAATGCTTATTTATCACAAAACTATGGTTTTCATTACATGTTGCCCAGAATTACTGGTATTACTGGTATATTCTTGAACTTCTTGCTTATTTCTTATGTTAACGTTCAAATATTTCTCTCGGTGTCTTTCTTTAAAATATTTACCTCAGTACTGGAAGTAATTCCAGAATTTTGCAGGTTTGTAACTCAAGATCACTCAGCTGGGAGAGATGGAAAACTTAACCTTTTCTTCTTTTTATATGCTCATTTCTGGATTCAAATGTATCAGCAGAGCATTGTTGGTATTGCTGTGAAGTGGCACAAGCTATTTGAGTGTACCCATTAATTCAGCAGATCTTACAGTTATTATTCATTCTTATATACAAAACACATTGACTGTATATCCTCAAATCTAGTTAAAATCATTAAATTTATTTACAACTTTTTTGTTTTTAAATAAGCATTACTTATCACTGTGAGAAATCCAAATGCATTTTCACATTCACAATAGATGTCTCTTTTGTCATGAAGTGCCGTGAATCTTGTGTATATAAATCTATTTATACAGAAAATCATGCTGTGTTTTACAGGCTATGAGAAGACAGATGATGTTTCAGAGAAAACTTCTCTAGCTGATCAAGAGGAACTGAGAACTATCTTCATCAATCAGCCCCAGCTAACCAAATTCTGCAATAACCATGTCAGGTATTAACCAGTGGTTTTGTTATTACATAATGAATTTCACAACATTGCATGTTGTATAGAAAAAATGAAGGGAAGACTTTGTTTATTGCACTTCCACCATTTCCTCTGACCACTAGTTACAGTCTTAGACCCTGGAGTCTAATGAAGTGGACCAATGGAAGCAGCAGAGATGTTTCATTTATAAACCTGACCTTTCAGATTTTTAAGAACGGGTGGGGAAGGGGAAACCTTTGCAGCTGCACTATCAGCGCATCCCTGGACCATGGATTTGTTTTCCAGCTTTCAGTACAGTTGGAGTTCAGTTCATCCTTCGTCTTTGAACACATTTCTGGTAGCTGGATGCCAGTGTGGATGTTCTCCTGAGCGTGGCATTGTTTGTGCTTTGGAAACTGTCGTTTTCAGCCAACCAGCTGCAAAGATGCTGTGGTTGCTTATGAAACTAGTTTTGAATTTTTATTTCAGGCTTTGGGACTCTTGACGATGATTTACAACATGGGGGTTTTGTTAGTTTTTATTGAATTTTAATTAATACACTGACTACTCATAAATAATGTGTATTGAGATCTGAAAACATCTTCATTTCTGTTGTTAAAATTCAGAGTATATGAATAGCAATGGTATCCCCGTCCCAAGTAGGCGTGTTTTCTGACATTGTCTTAGATAAATGCAGAAGTTTTATGGACATTGAGAATAACTGGGAGGGGGAGGGGAAGTTTGTGGACTTGAGATACTTTATAATGCTTTTTTTTGTGTATGGAACTTGCCTTTTCTATCTCTCCCTGTGTTTCTTGACAGTGCTGAGCTTTTTGCGAGATACAATCATTTCACTTTTAAATTAACTGTTTAATGCAAAGTTAAATATTACTAACATTAGAAGGGGGTAAAGAGCTTTTCCAAGTCTTTAGCCTCTAAGTTTTTGGTGTGATTATTTTCACTTTTCCTGTGTTAGGGCCGTAGAGGGTAGCAGTCTGTTCTTCAACAAATGCAAGGCTGGCAAAGAGCTGGGAGTTCAAACATCTCATGATGAAGGCTTAGCAGAGATTATTATGCTAAGATAAACTGTATTCTGTTCTTCCAGCCGAGCAAAACTTAATATCCAATATTTATCATTATTTTATAGAAAAAGTGAACTTTCCATTCAGTGAAAGGTATGGGGTTTTTTATCTTTTAATAGAATTTTGTAATTTTAATCATTTCTTAAATACCCCATTTAAATTCAGTTGATCTGTCGTTGAATTTTTTGCATGGAATCATGCAAGGTCATACCCAGCTGGGAAGCTGCACGGCTCCTCAGTCCTGATTGAGCACCCTCCTCATTACACTTGTAGGGTGCCCCTCTTGGGCACAGCACTGGGGGCTGGGGGCCTGCCTTACCTTCTCCCTCAGTGGTGGGACCTTCTCTTTCTTTCCTTTCCTCCGTGCCTGTAAGTGGGTGGCAGCAGGGGCTTGAGTGCTTCCCACAGAGCAGGCGGAGGTGGCGAGGGAGCTTCTGGCCTCAACGTGGAAGCTTTCACAACAGTTTCTGTGGGCAGAGGGCACTTCCCTGGGTTAGCCCGTTCATAGGTGCCTGCAGAAGGCTTTCAGTTTCTCTTTTAGCTGCAACAAATCTGTTTGCCAGCACAGAAGTCACAAAAGGTTCTGTTTTGTTTGAAAGCTTGTGTAACTGAGAGGGAAGGAATACATTTGTTCATACTGTAACGATAGCACTTTTTTTTTGTCTTTCAGCACTGCAAAGTACAACATTATCACATTCCTGCCAAGGTTCCTTTATTCCCAGTTCAGAAGAGCTGCTAATGCATTTTTCCTTTTTATTGCTTTACTTCAGGTAAGATCAACAATAAGATGCTAATGTTTGAAACTTGTTGAGAGAGCATTTATACCATAGGCAGCATTTTGCAGAGATACTGAGGTTGGTGTATGAAAATCTTCCTGAGCTTCTTAGCTGCAGAATAGCTGAATTGTGTAAATGTACCTTTAATAAGTGTTCGGGTTTGTGTTTTTTCTTACTCTTTGGAGATAACATAATACACACACGGATTTTTCAGTAGAACAGGTTAAGTATAGCTGAAGTACTGTCAGGTGAAAAGGCTGTCGTGGCATGAAAATCCCTTGTAAAAGTATCTGACATACACAGAAAAATGTTACCTGTGGGCGGCATTTCTTGTAATGGAAGGTGCTGCCTAAAAACCTGAACTTCATGAACTTTAATCCCAGGATGATAGAGGTTGGGAGGGAACTCTGGAAATCATCCAGTTCATCTCCCCTGGTACAGCAGGTTCACCTTTGGCAAGTTGCACAGGAATCTGTCCAGATGGGTTTTGAATATCTCCAGAGAAGGAGCTTCTCTGGGGAACCAGTTCCAGTGCTCTGTCACCCTCACAGTAAAAGTTTTTCCTCATGTTCAGGTGGAAGTTCCTGGGCTCCAGTTTGTGTTGATCACTCCTTGTCCTATCACTGGGCACTGTTGAAGAGAGTCTGGCTTCATCCTCTTGACACCCATCCTTTGGGTGTTAATAAGCACTGATAAGTTCCCTTCTCAGTCTTCTCCAGGCTAAAGAGACCCAAGTATCTCAGAGAGATGTTCCAGTGGTCTGTTCTGAGGGGTAGGAATTGCAGCTGAGGAGAAGTGATTATTTATTCTTGGAGTGCAGCTGATCAGGTCTGAAGCTGAGCCTTGATGATTATGAACAGCAGGGGAGTCCAGCACTATAGAAGCTGTTTTCCATATACCAGCTGGCTCACTGTGCAGGTTAGGAAGAAGGCAGAGTCTTTTCTAAACTACCACTGTAGCTTCATGAAGTATGTGTGTAAAGAGCTGTATCCCTGACCCAGCTTACTGAGAGTTGTGCCTGCTCTAGCAAACATCTGAACTGAAAAAAAGGTTATATTTTAAAATCATATATTTTAATTTAATTAGAAACACAGAAGAGAAAGGTGAATATTCTGCAGACACTAAAATCTCTGAAAGCAACTCTGAAACTATGGTATTTAAAATGCAAACGTTGTTTTATTGTATCAGCTTCTTTTGAATTGAAGACAATAAACCTATCTTGGAAGTAATCAGCACCACGTCGAAGAAGTGAATCCGGCTGCCTTGTCTGCTTTTGCACAGAAAGTACTGCTTCTTGTATTAAAAATAAGTTTTCAACCACCAATGCAAATATATTTTTCCTTCTTTTATTTTTAATAGCAAATCCCAGATGTGTCACCAACGGGCCGTTACACAACATTGGTCCCTCTCTTATTTATTTTAGCTGTAGCTGCAGTGAAGGAGATAATAGAGGACATTGTAAGTATTTAACAGCAATATCTTGTAAATAGCTTTCAAATTTGTCATTGATTACTTCACAAAAATGTTGTTGAATAATTCTGTGTTTAATCATTCCTGCCTTCTGAATGCTTTTGAAAGCTTCTAAAGCTACTTCAGAAGATTAAGTCTTTAGAATATGGTGTTGCAATTTGAGAGTGTGTTTACTGTATATAAAAGTGGCACGGAAAAACAGTGAAGTAAAACAAGTAAAACAGTGACTGTTGTGTTTATTTATATAGATTGTTTCTAGTCAAACACTTCTCATTAGTAAAGTACAAGCATATTTTTAAAGTGTGAACTGAAACCAAAGACTCCATAAAACCCAGTCAAGTCCAGAATATTGCCAGTTTTCTCAAGCAAGGGCTCTGCTAAAAAAAGATTGTAAGCTACTGAATTCATGTTAAGTAGAATCTATTTTAAAACCAAAAAAAAATCTTTAAATATTTATTTGGTTAGAAAAATATTCTTTTTCTTCTTGCATGAGCAGTAGCAGAGTCCTTTAGTCCTATTAATTATGCTTGTGAGTTGGGTTTAAGCTCAGTCTGTGAATGAGATACTAGATGTGACATTTCATAGAAAAACCGGGAGGTCTTCTGGCTTTAGTGCAGTCCATGGAGAAGGTAAGAGTAAAAAAAGGCTTCCCAGGATCCTTTTTAATTTTTACATCTTTATTTGAAGTGCCTTTAAAAATATAGATGAGCTCTCAGGAGCTCCAAGTTGAGGCTCTAGGAAGCTGCATAGTCTCAAGCATCTTCACTTGTCCTCCATACCTGAAACCGAATGGATTGTGGTTTCATGACTAAATAATTCTTGGGCCTTTCTAAAACGTGTCTTTTTACTTGAATTATAATTTTATAAAATTATTATAATTTCAATTAAAATTATAATATGTGGCACTTTTTGTATGATTAGAATAGTAATCTGTTTTAATACATGCTATGAATGAGTATAGGTCACTAATGTACCAGTTTTAAAGATGCATTTTCTCCAGTTGTCAAATCCAGGTCGGTGCATCTGATGCATCTTTTTATTTCTAAAGTCACGTGCACAGAATCCTTGGGTTTAGTGTTGTGACTTTGCACCATTTTGTAGACAGCAAGGGCTTTTTTCAGTTTTTCCCATTGCTCCTGTTCAGTGCAGTTTGTCTTTCATGTCTTGGTGCTCAGTGTGATCTGCTGATGCCTGATGACCGGGAACACAGGTGGAATGCTTGTCCTTGTTAGGCAACTCCCCCCACCTATGCCAAGCTTTCCTTAGCACTCTCCGGCTGTTGTTTGTGGTACTCCTTGTTTTGCTTTGTTCTGACATTGAAATTAAAACTTTCAAAAGAGCTAGGATATTGTCATGACAGTAGTGGGTAGGGGAGGGAGTTTCAGGCTCTCTTTAACTTCACACAAAAGATGCTGGGGTTTACTGAGTGCCTTCCTGCTGACTCTTCACTGAAAGTATATGGTAGAACTTGTTTCTGTAATTTGTGTAACATAATTAATTCTTAGCTTTAGATGATGTCTTCTATATCTAAGGATGATGGCTTACCAAATCACTCTTAATTGCCAAGCATTTCTTCACCCTCTCTTGTTCTGTGTTAGTTCTGCAGACACGTTATGTGGAGGACAAGGAGTTAGATGCATAATAATATCATAGAGTGCCTTGTCCACTAAAGGAGTGGTGTTTCTGATTTTTGATATTATCACAGTATCACAGTATCACAAGGTTGGAAAGAACCTCTGAGATCATCAAGTCCAACCTATTGTGGGCTGTTGTCTTGATTTTTGGAAAGGTGCAGGTAGCATAGTCTTTCCTTGCCCACAAATAGTAGGCTTCCTTTATTGTGTTTGAGCAGAGCTGTGATGTGTGTGCAGGAACGTGATCCAAGAGGATGAGTGGTGAGCTGCAAAGCAGCTCTGAAACAGAGGGTGGCTGAGCACATGGTGCCTTTCCTGCTGGTACAGTCAATGTGTGAATGGATGGTGGGCAAGGTAGATTGTCCCTCTGGGATGTAGGAAGCCACAGAGTTAAGTGGTTGAAAGAGACAATGATGTTTCAGTGAAATGGTTTTGTTCTGGTTTGCGTCTCTACTATTTGCTGCCCAGTAGTCAGCTTCTCCTTAAATGTCTTTGTTGCTTTCTCTTTACATAAACAAAATCCCTTTTAAAAGAAGCCATAAAATCAATTCATGTTCTTCAAGATATTTTTAACCATTCTGCTGTTAACACTTACAGACTTACACCATCTGTCATGTCTAGGCAAATATAAAACCGAGACCACTGCTACTGTACGAACTCTCCTTTTTAAAGTTATTTCATCCACTTGCTTTTCTCTTATGTCATTTATTTCTACCATTTCCTCTTTGCACCTTGAAGTGAACCGTTTGGTGTGGCAGGGGATAGACAAGGAACAGGTTTAGGGGTTTCTGCATATATTAGCTAAAGCAGTAAATTGACATTGCCAACTGTGCTACAGAGGTAGCTAAAGGCCATTCAAGTACTATTTTTCTTTCTGTTAAGTTTGTATTCCCTCAGCATGTGGTTAATTCCTGCTTTAAGTAGTTGAAACTAAATGAGATGAAGGAGCTGATTAGGAGAATTTAACTGCTAGTTTAAAGGCTGCATGTAGGTATATATATATCAAAATTTAGCTGATGGTAACTTCATGAATTTCTCACTTGCACAGCTGAGTTTCACATACTGTAGTCCAAACAAAACAATTTGCTTTGGTTTTGTAGTCAAACAGGGATGAAATTTAATGTTGCCTGCTGGTTATATCATGCAGGAATATCTGGCTGACTCTGACAGCTGTTCTTTTTCTGGGAAAGCTGATCACTTGCTGCATAGTAAAATATTCAGTGTGTTCTCCCTTAACCTTTAATTTTTATTATGTTTTAGTTTCTTTACACAGTGAGATATCTGAGATCCAATGTTAAAGCACTATTAATTGGCTTTTGGATGGGAACCTTATATCAGTATCAATAAATATACTTATCAAAATATCACTTTCAGCTCACGAACCAAATGCTTCTTTTTCTAGACTGAAATCCCAAGAAGCAGAATATATTAGCAGAAGATACTATTTGTGAACAGCATGTGTGTGATAGCAAAATTCGTGACGTGCAGTGCTAGATTATCAGCTCTTTCAGTGATTTTCAGCCATCATAGCTCAGAAAGCAACTGACTTTATAAACTGTTACTTTTCAAGTTGGAGGAGACTCTCCCTGGGGGCTAATACACACCTGTGTTGGTCAGGTTATTGTCCCTTCCCATTGATCAAAGGTTATTTATCTGTGAAATCAGCCATCTTTTTGAAAGGAGAATGAGCTGCTAGCTCGAAATCATACCAGCATTTTATAAGAAATAGATCTCTTTGGTAGGGGTTGACTTATTTTTCTTTCAATTTGGAAGGCACGAATTCTGTAGCTCTGTTCAAAAAGCTTACTTAAAATGGTTGATTCTGTTTTAATTAATTTTCAAAATCATGTTCCTGCTCAGGAAGAACAGAGTTCATTACTCTTAAATACTGTGTTTAAACTAGTAGTTTCCTAAGCTTTTTGTAGCTGAGTTTGATGATACCTTGAAAATGATGGTGAGTAGTTGCGTCAAAAGATTTCTGTCAAGAGGTTTCCCACAGGTGTATTGAAACTGAGGGACATCAAGGTCTTTTTAGGGTGGAGAGGGGAAGGTCTGTTGGTTTTTGTTTGTATCTGTTTGTTGCTGAAGTCTGCAGGCACTTGTGTAGAAGTGAAGTCACCTGTTTACCCAGTCATTGCTTGACTTGAGCTCTGCATGGGACACTTGTATGAATAGTTCCATGATCTTTGCTCTGGTAGAATAATCTCCCAGTTCCAGGAAGGGCAAAGTTATGGTAAACAAATACCCCACTTCCTTATAGAAGGGCCTTGTTTAGATAGTGAATGCCCACATGAGAGGGCATTTTAATACAAGATGATTAGCCTGGAATTGGGTGTGGCTTCCCCGATGATCATAACTATGCAAGTAATCTACAGTCCTGGTTAAAATGGTTTTTATGGCCATTTATTGAATTGATAAGTGGGTGGGGGTAATAAAACCACATCTATCTTAAGTGTGAAAGCTTTGTCATGTCAGTTGAAGTCTTTAACCACTGTGCATTTTCAATTTAGAAAAGGCATAAAGCTGATAGTGCGGTGAACAAGAAACAAACTCAAGGTAAGAAGTTTTTATAAAGCTTATCAATTGTGGTTTGGGGAGGTTTGTCTGATGAGAAAGTGGATTTAATTGCACATCACTGTATCTTAATTGTGCTTAAAAGCTTATTGGCTCAAGCTCGGGTTAGAGTATTCGTGAGGTTTCAGGTGTCAGCATGTTTTCAGAAGTCCATCTCACCCATTTGTGAGCTGATTTTAAACAGTGGGAAACAAATCCAGAAAAAGCTGACAGCTTCCTTCCGTTTAGTGGGTTAAACTGGCTCATCAAAGGGTCCAACAAACAAAAGGGGCAGCTTGCATTAAGCAGTGAGAGCTCCACCTCTGCAGGGAGTGAGGGCAGGACCCTCCCTTTGCAGTGGCCTCGCTGTGTTGGGTCAGCTTAGCTGCCTGGAGATGTATTTCAGCAGTGCAAGAGTTTCTGCAGGCAGCACTTTTTAGAAGCTCTAGACCACCTCTGGCAGCTTATTTACATTTCAGAGCTGCAGACCTCCACTGATAGTTATACTATGATAGGTATTTGTGAAACTTAGTCATCATCTGGATTGCTGCAGGGTGTATTTTTAATCCTCATCAGTTCTCTCATCTGGTTGATGCCATGGCCTCACAAACAGTATTGCTGACACAAGGGGATGGAGATAGGTAGGTGGTGGCACAATTATCTTGGATCCATTAGAACATTATTATAACCAGTCCTCACTCTGAATCTGAAGTTTTACCACTGAAGGAAAATGGTTTGTCAAAATAGATTTTGTGTACTGTTGGAGAGTCATTAAAATACCTTGCTTATTGTCTAAAAAGGGAGACTGCTTCATTTTCCATTGTTCTGAACGTATCAGCACTGATAAATGTGGGGGAGAGAAGGGTAAGAGAGTTTAACTTTTCCTAAAGAACTATTAAGCAGGTTAGATAATGACTCAGAAATCGTTGAGATATACGAGAGGAAAGGTCAGTCTGAACAGAACCTCAGGGAAGACCTGGATGTAAAGGCCATATATTCCCAGATTTTGATCTATTTTTTTTAAACTAACACATGCTTGTGTAAGAATTGGAGCCTGATTAGGTAGTTAGATGAGCACCCAGATAGTTTGAAAGCTGGGAGACACAAAGAGCACGATCTGAGTATTGATATGTTGAAATGTTTTCTTTTCATTTTGTTTTCTTTTTGCACATCAGTCTTCAATACCTCTGTAACTGGTGCTAATTTTTTTAAAAGTCACCTTTATTATTCTGTGAAAACACAGTCTTGGCAATTAAATGTCAAAGAAGGCATAGTTTTTTAATCCTAGTAGCAATACTGAAAACTAGAGTAGGGGAGCATCCTTACAATATTAATTGCTGCTGCCTGGGAAAGTCCTTGCTAAATCTTACTCTAAATAGCATGGGTTGGTTTGGGGGATTTCTGGTAAGTTTATGGAGGAGATGACTACAATGATTCTAAAATTCTCTGACATGCCAATAATGGTAAGAACTGAATCCTAAGAAGCTTGCTTGTCACTTTTTTGAATGTTTTTTTATGAACCTTATCAATATTTGAACCGAGAAAAAAAATCTTGACTTGTTATCCCTCCCCCAATGATTTATTCTTTTTACTTTTTATTCATATTACTAATTTATTTTAGAAAACACCACATTATCATCCAATCTATATCAGACTTATTGATTCTCAAATGCTGTAAAATGTTCTGATTGACTTCATAGTAAGATTCTATGGTACAAAAATTGTTACGCAGGGTATGTGCTGTGTAATTGAGATGTTTGACCTGAATTTATAGAATGCTGTAATATATTGTGTAAATGAGCTGTGTCTGGTAAGGAATCTAACACCTCTATGCTGTGTACTGATAGAAAATTCTCTTTCTTCTTCTTTTCTTTTTTTCAGTACTACGAAATGGTGCGTGGGAGATTGTCCACTGGGAGAAGGTGTGTGTTGGTGACACGTGGAGCGTAACGCACATTTAGTGTTTGCTTTATTTCTCAAAACCATTGTCATTGATAAGAATTAACTGATATGATGGAAAATGTATAATCTTTCATATTTTACTTTTTGTTTGTTAATACTTGTCTCAAAATGTACAGCTAAGTTGAGTTAATTCTGATAGTTTGAGTCAGACAAAACTGCCATTAAGTGGAAAATAATTTGAATGATACAGTTGACTTGGGAGTGTTCACCTACAGCAAAACACCTTTCTGGAAACGAATTACTTTGTGTATTTGCTGAACTTCTTTGGATTAAGCCATGAGAACTATCAATGTCATGCAGTGGTTAGGAAAGGACTTTTAAAGGTAAATTTGAATGACAGAATGTTATGCTGTCTGTCCAGTATTGGTTTCCATACCTGAAAGCTTGAACATAATTTGACCTACAGTGGTATGAAGGCAAGATTCAGATGAAATTGGTTTATACCTTTGGAGAAGCAAGGATAAGGGATATAGCACGATGCTTTATGAGACATTAATTTCTTCTTTAACTGAACTACAGTATTTTACACTACACAGCAAAAGTAAAGGACTGTGTAGACAAAGTCAGGATTGGGCCTATTAAAGAGTAGATTTCCAAAGAACTCCTTGAGTACCTAATAACTAGAGACTTCTCTAAGTCTGTGAGTTTCTAACAGTCTTCCAGAAAAAATTCAGCAGACAGATATTTACTGTGCTTAAAACAAAGGGATAACATATTTTGTTTGAGACCATTAACCAATTCCCAGTTTTCTTTCAGGTAGATGTTGGAGATATAGTTATAATAAAAGGCAAAGAGTATATACCTGCTGACACTGTACTGCTCTCATCAAGGTAGAGATGCCCACTGATGCTTATAGTGTAGAGGCTGGTTTCTCTACCCTGCATTTATTTATTTGTTTGTGATTGCTCCAAGGAAATAAGGAATAAACAAAAAATGCTGCTGTTCTGAAGTGTAGTCTTTTGTTGATTTGAGCATTTATCATTTCAGGCAGTGATTGTTTAAACTGTGACAATCACAGTTTTAAAATAACGCCGGCGTTTGATTTACCCCTAAGAAAAACTTCGTATGCTCTTTTATTATTGGATGTAATACAAAAAAGGCTCTAAAAATTTGATCTCTACTTCCATGTTTAACCAGATTGGCATTTTGATATGTACCTACCAAATTGCATCTGATAAATTAATTTAAATGCACATATTACAGGGTACAGAAATGTTTCTAATGGATATAGTCACCAGTTTGAATCGGGGAAAAAAAAGTGAACATGAGATGTGAACCATCAAATTATAGCACTGTCTTTATGAGCTGAATATTCACTTTATTCTCTTGAGATATTCTGAATAATTTCAGCACTGAAAGCAACACAATTTATAGCATGTAATGCTGTGACTCTTTTTACACGGACAATCAGAAGTTGTTTATCATCATTTCCTTGGACAGATTTATTTAAGAAATCCACACCTTACGTGGACGATGCACGTTTTTCAACATCTATTTGATCAGGTCAATAGGCAACGTAAACTCAGAATTTTCTAAGATGAAGATTGGTTAAATATGATCAATTGTACTTTGATTACTGTATGTTTATAATGCAATTTCCATATTTTTTTCAGGCAGAAGTGGAAGCATTATTGTAACGTGTGTGATTATGGATTAGGTAGAAATCCTCTGATCCCACTGCAGTTAATGAATCCACTCATATGTAGAATTAATAATGTTAGGATTGTATGCATTTCTGTGACAGATTGTGATGCAGACTGGTACATTGTTTATTCCATCTTCATTATATCTCAAAATTAAGTGTACCTATTTCTGAAACACTTCTAAAATTATTATCAAGTGTGAAGTAATTGCTTGGTAATACTGTAAATTTTCCCTGCAGTCTGTCTTCAGTAGTAATTTCTGCACTTCAAGAAGCATTTATAACTTTTATTGGTGCTTCTCCACCAAGATCTTCATAGGCATGAGCTATGCAGCAAAGAACACTTGTTCTGCTGGCCTGATAATAGCTTCTGTCGTGCTAACCTTAGTGCTCTGTAAGGGAAAGAGATTAATTACATCCTCTCAGAGCAACTTCTTTATAGTCTTCCTGAGTACCCTCCTGAATTTGAGTCTTTGCCTAGATGTCTTCACTGGGTTTGGAGGACACTTGGGTCGTGGTGTTCTTCAGCTGTAGCTGACACACAGAAAAATACCAGTTGCCTGCAAAGCCTTCTATCTGAAGGAATCCTACATCACGTGTTGATAGATTGAAGTAGTAGTTGGCTGCTGCTGGACCTGTCAGGACCTCTTTGCTTAACCTCACTTTACTGCCCTTTTCAGAAGCCCTTTTCAGAACACTCTGGCCAAACTCTGACCATTACTCGCCTTGAAGTTTTCTGTCAGGTTTTCTTCTAGGATCCAGTTTGCTAAAGGGGATTCCTTGAATTGGGATTGCTTTTTTGGGCCCTGTTCTGCTGTTTCTACCAACAAAAACTTCCTTCTCAGTTAGTGTCTTGTTGCAGCCCCCTTTCCGGGAGAGAATCCTGTCCTCCTACATTAATTCTGCCTCCACACCAGCATGTGCTCTCCTCCTCTGCCTCTCATCTCCACCTGGCTGTGCATTCTTGGGGAAGAGAGTCTCATCAATTTTCCTTTCTAGGTGTTTATTGATTCCCAGTTACATTTTAGGTTTCAGCAGCAATGCGAGCTTGTGGGCCTGGTTTTAATTCAAACTAATAATATTTGGTTCTTTTTACCAGCAATAACAGTTTCTGGAGAATAACATCTTAATTATTTTAGGAAAGTATAATCTCTTACTGTGGAAGGATGCAAACCTCTGAGATTTTTCACTTGTCTCTTGCTAGTTCAGTGTGAATTGAAATTTACAGAGCTGAAACAAAATACGAAGTAATCTTCAGCATGCTGTCACCTGACTGTTTTTGTGAAAGGATGGTGGAAAATCTTTTATTGTGGCTTTTATATTTTTAATTTATGTATGTCTTGGCTAGAAACTTTGTCAGTTTTGAAATAAGCATGACAGCTTTTTATTTTTACTGTACAATATCAATGTTCTGCAACTTAAAATTGGTGCCTTGCAGTAAAAGAATCCACTCGAGTAGAAAAGCAAAATATTCCAGCTTTTTTTTTCTGACCTGATTAAAATAGATTTTGAAAAAATTGTCATCAGACACTTTTAATTAACATGTATTGTTTGTATAATAATTTCAAACTCTGTCTTTTTGTCTTTATCCATTTGTTTTGGTTTGTTTGGTTGGTTGTTTGTTTTTTTTTCCTCCCCCTGTCACTTATTTTTCTGTTCTAATCATTTTCAAACTGGGATGTGTAGGTGGCAGTAGGGGAAGTAGTGAAAGTGACCAATGGGGAGCATCTCCCAGCTGATCTCATCAGTCTGTCATCAAGGTTAGAATAAACGATTTGCACAGGATACGTGTGCGTGGGTCCTCGTACACCAAAGGCGAAGAACATTGCTGTGCTGATATCTTAGCTTTGCTGTTCACTTTTTTCTTTGCCAAAACCTAGACATCTATAAAACTAGAAAGGGTTCTGGTGTTAAAAGGATGGATCCTTAAAGTGTAAATGCACTCCAAGAACTTAAAATTTCAGTCCTCTTTGTTTTTACACCATCCCCGTGAAATTTTACCAGAGGAGTTGTCATTGAATAAACACAAACATTGGGATAAATATATATTTAATTTTTAGAGCAAACTAAGGAGAATATACATTTTTAAACCAACTGTTTTCAGCAAAGAATATGTTTAAAGTTGGTAGGACTGGTAGAGGACCCTCTGCACAAACATGGATGTTGCACAGTCTCTGCTGCATGCAATGACAAAAGCAGTGCTGTTCGTGTGTATTGTGACCAAGTGCATGTTTTGTAGACACGCCAGCTTTATGCTATTGTCTGCACTGTTTCTTTCTTTTCCCCTAACTAATCAATGGGCCTGCCTTGATCTAACTGCAGCTTATTTACTGTGGGGGTCACTGCTCTCTGCTACAGTAATCACGTGACGCATGTGTCTCACTGCCTTAGTCTCTTCTAAAAGTGCTTCACAAAAATATTGGGGTTTACTGTTAACTAGTAAAAATGTTGTAGTAATGTTTTGTACAGGTGGTTACATCCAAATGGTCTAAACAGAGGTTATTTACATTTTTAGAAAAGTTTGTCAAGAAGAAAATGCTAGCCTGAAAAGAACTTATGATAATTATTTATCACATCTTAATGCCTTTGCTTTGCAAAAACGTTAGGATAACCTACGGCTTTACCCTCTTATTTAAGAGTCACTTATCAGTAGCCACTGTTGCATTAAGAAAGCAAATTTTAAAAAACACTTGATGATTCAATTTCATGCTAAAAAGAAGGAAAATATTAGAAGCTTTAATGTGGTGTAGAGAGTAAACATCTATTCTTTTAATCTGTAAGAGGTTTTTATGACTCATCTTGTCCTTTTCAGGATTAGAACTTATTTCTATCATAGAAATAAGTAGTAGGTGTTCTGTCCTCATGCCCAGCAATCAGGAGCTGAGTGGATGAATTCAGAAATCCTGACCTGATAGACCTCTTCTTGTTTACTCTCTACATGTAGAAAAATAATTGTGTCCTTCTATATCTCTCTTTTCCTCATTAACATTTCTGTAATGTTCGTAATATGTTTTCAAATCTGAAAGTATTTTGCAAAATACTGCTGTTACACACAAATTTACCAATATATGTACTGTTCAAGTAGTAATGTTCTGCATAAAATTAAAACTCTTAATTTATAAAAAAAGCTTTCTAAATTAAGTAAAGGACAGAACCTTTCAAAAGTGTATTTTGTTATCCATAATTCAGACTTTTTTTGTAAAAAATATAATCCTTTTTCTTTCATGAGTACTTCATGTCTAAACTATTGCTGCCTGCAGTGGCAGGCACTACAAATGCACTACATTTGTGCCTGTGTCTTAATCTCACATAAAAACAAAGAAAACTTACTACGCACAGCATTTTTAGCAGTGTTTCATCTAAGAAGGTAGGTTTTGGCAAACTTTTGTGAAAATGTAAAGTACTGTTGGTTTTACAGATTGGCTGTGAACTTCTAATTTTGAAGATTTGATAAGGGAAAAAAACCATTGCATAAATAGCTATGAAAAGATCAGAGAAAGTTTGTGGATTTTGACATTATTATTTAAAATTAAGGGTATTTTTTTCTTACTAGTGAACCGCAAGCTATGTGCTACATCGAAACATCCAACTTAGATGGTGAGACAAACTTAAAAATTCGACAGGTAGGAATTTCATTTTTGAACTGGTTTCAATTTTATACTGCTTATAGAAGCATAAAATATGACATTAATGCCATTTTAGAAGTCTGACATTTTAATGGTTTGAATGAAAAAGGTGACGTTATTGACATCCTATATAGAAGTCTTTGTCAATGAATTAATCAGAAGGAACAAATGGTTACTCCTAAGCCATGCCTTGCACTTTTTTTAGGGTTTTTCAGTGGGAAAACAGGTGGAATGCTTTGTGGTTTGGGTATTGGTTTTGGTTTTAGAGGAGAGGTGAAGGGGAGGGAGAAAGGAGCCGATAGTGGCAGTATTGTCCTTGAGGGGCAGGTAGGGAACAGCAGGTTTTGTCTGTGTGCTGTCTCTAAGCAGGGTCGTTCTTGCTGAGTTGTGTGGTTGCTTATGACCCTGATATTTTAAGATACCAAGGTGAGTTGTTTCCAGCAGTGTGGCAGTCCTGTTTTGTTCCCATAGGGAGACTGGTTTTCTGGGTTTGCAGATTTATAGTGCATAGATTTATCTACTGGAAAGTGGATTTTAATGTCCTGACGAACTGATTTTGTTTACAGGGTTTGCCACTAACGTCAGACATAAAGGACATAGAAAGCTTGATGAGACTTTCAGGCAGAATTGAATGTGAGAGCCCAAACCGACACCTCTATGACTTCGTTGGAAACATCAGGCTGGATGGGCATGGGTATGTAAGTCCAGGGAGGATGGGCTCAGGAGGTTCAGTCTAACTGTAGATAGCTGTACATTCTTAAACTGCTGAACACAAAATATGAAGCCTTTATTCTGTAACGACTAGAGAGGTAAAAATCTTTTCTGGTATATTCTTTATTAGACTTGATTCTTTAAAAAACTCAAGGAGTAAAGTCGTATTTGTGATGTCTGCAACTTGAGTTCTTATACTGGTTGAGCTTCATAAAGCACTAGCTATTAATAATAGAAGGGAGTGCTAATCACATTCTAATAGTCCTGGAATATATACCTAGTAACTCACCTCTTAAGCATCTCATTCCTTGCCTGCTAAGTTTCTATTATAGAAACTAAATAAAAGTAGTTTCTTGTCTTTTTTTTTTTATTGTTGTTTTGTCTAAGCCTGGAGTGGAACTGAGTCCATCACTATATATACCTCAAATTCTTCTAATTTGGTAGCTGAAAGATATTTAATAGCTTGGCTTACTGAAAGCATGTTTCTGTAACAGTAGACACCCTCATTGCAATGGTAAAATATATGCTTGTAAAACTGCTTCCAAAATTCTTAAAATACTTAAGTGCTTACCAAATAATGATATTTGGAGTTTTCCATGGGTTTAAACCAGATGTGATGTGTGAGGAGTCTAAAATTCATCACTGGATCCAGAATTGTTGAGTCTTTCATTCCCAAAGATGTACAGGATTTCTTTTTTTATTTGGTAGGCATTTATTTCTCCATATACAATATTATTCATATTTGTGGATTTAGACTGATATATATATAGAGTACTAACTAATTATTAAATACTTTTTTATATTCCATTTTTTATTTACTGATTTCTTACAGATGCATTCCTGGAGTTTTCAGTCGCGAGAGTGTGGATCTATTATAATTCACTGTACTTGTCGTTAAGAAGAGAAAAACATTTACCTGTAATTCTTCTCTGAAGGTAATAGTTATAATAGATCCACACATTCATCCTTCCTCCTTAGCTAGAGAGAAAAACGTATTTTTCTTTTTAACCTAATTATTTAATTTAAAAAAGAAACATCGAATGCACCGATGGCCGTGATGCCCCAAGCCTGTGTAGGAGCACGCCATCTGCTGGTCAAGCAGTTTGTCATTTAAGAAATTAAATTTTGGAGTATTAAATATACTTCCTGTGCTGTAGCATAGTTCCAAAAGTGTGGCTCTAATATAATATTTACCTTCAGTTTAAAAGAATTGCAGGTAAGTAACTCTTTTTGGATCCTGACCTTATTTCTGACCTGAATAATCAGGGATGAGTTCTCTTTCTGCCCGTGAGGTAGCAGAGGTTCATCTAACTGTTATTGTTTGTTTATTCAGATCCCTTAGACCTTCTTATCAGACCATGCAGATCCAGAAGTTGCTATCCAGCACTATGATTTTAACATTTTTGCCAAAGAAATAGAGGATACTGAAAATGCATCTTCCTCTTTTTTCTTCTTTCCCTTCAGATGACTCATTGGAGAGCCATAAATTTGGTTAACCTTTTCAGTCTTTTTTTGGGGTTCCCTTCATAGGAGAGCAACTCGAGAAACCAAAGATTCTGTTTCTTTCTGGTAGATACTCAGTAGTCAAAGAGGTGGAACTGCACTGCCAAAGAAACCAAAGGTTCTCTTTTTCTCTTTTAGATACTCAGTAGTCAAAGAGGTGGAACTGCACTGCCAGCATTTTGCCTCTTGGCTAAATTTGTGACTAAAAGAGGCCAAAAAAGTTTTTGTGGTATCCTCAGCTTTTCAGTGTATTAACTCTTGACTCCAAAGTGTGCAGCTCTTTGTGCTCGTCAATATAAAGAGACATATCATTTGGTTTAAGGCAATGAAGACAATTAGATAGAGAAAGGAGAAACCTGCTTTAGCCTGGATAAATTTGAAATTGTGATTAGACAATGGCTCAGAGAAAAAGGGTGAGCTCGTTAAAAACAAGGACAGATATCAGTTATCCAGACCTAAAGTAAATGTTTTCCTTAAGACATTATTAAGAAGGTTTTTAAGAGTGAAGTATCCTTGCTAAAGAAAAACATTTTTATGTTTTGATGTAAGCTTTCAAATTTGTCTTAGAAATTATTAGTTCTTATTATACCCTTAACAGCCCTGGCAGGAAGGCACGGTGAAAGGCTGTTTCCCAACTGAGAACGTCGCTCACCAAGTACAGCTCAAATTTGTTGCTGAGGAGTCACTACTTATGTAGCATACAAGAGGAATCAGATGAGTAGGAGCAGTTTTGAGGAGGCTGAGGACAGGAAAGAGGGGCTTGAGAGCTCTGTCAAGTCATCTCACGATCACCTGATTAGAGAATAGGGTGACAATGCTGACCGTGATACCTGGCAGACCAGGGCTTTCTGTGTCCCTGTTTGCTTTGCTGTGTGTTTTCAATTCCTCGGTCTATGCAGCAGTTCTGCTGCAGACAACTCCCACTGACTGCAGTCCCAGTTCTCTTCTGATTGTCTTCCCAATACCAGACAATTGAGGATGAATTCATATCCTGGATTGGAGAAGGATACCCGTTTGAGAGCCCTTGGCCTGATGGAGCAAAAGAATCAATGCATTCTACAATGGAAATTACTGCATATTCTTCCCAGGTTTTAAGAGGGGAAAACAAAGAGGAAATTCAGGAACTGATAGGAAGAGTCTTAGAACTCACCTGACTGTTAAAGGAGTAAAAGAATTGGGAGTGGAAGATTTTGATTTTCATCTTCCTAGAGTCTCTTGTATTAGTAGAAGGGACAGAATGTCTTGGAATTCCAGAGAATCCATAGTTGAAAAGGTTTTCAGTTTGTTTCTGGGAAGCTTAAAAGTAACTCTCTAATTATATGCCTTTCATCTTCTATGACATTCTTGTTGGTGTTAATAGACTAAAAATATCTGATTATTCTTGGAATGACATGTAATCCATTCCTTAACTGAAATGTCTATGTAAAATGCTGATGAATAGTCCAAAAGTCTTAGAATGATTCTGATCCAGGAATGCAAATAAATAAATACAACTGCAGAAGCAGTCTTTGGTGGCAACAGGAGTCCTCCTTAATGATTCTTGTGTTATTCAAACCCCAGCAGTTCCTTTCATATAATAAAGGACATCTATTCTCTTAATTTTGTCACAATATTAACGTCTGAACTGCACGAGCAGCACAGTTCAGATTCAGAAAGCAAGTAAATCTCAGTATGTTTTGTATTTCAGTTTTCTCTTTTGATTCTTTCTTTTGATGAAGTGCCTGCACCTTGAAATGATTTTCCATGGCAATATCATTGAACATTTCAGTTTCTGAAACATAACCTGTTTGGTGGGGAGAACGATTCGTCAAGCAGTCAATGTGCTCCATCCTAGTTTCCTAGAAAGTAAAAAGACTAAGTTGTAGTTCAGTGGTGTTTGTTATTTGTTTGTTTTTTATGGAAAAGCACTCAAATATTTTTCCAGATCAAATATTTTTCCCTAGTTTCTGCAAATTAACATTTGGGGGGGAAGAATGTGTTGTTTCCTCTTTACTTGCAATCTTTGAATCTTAAAAGCTTGTGTGTGAGAGGAGAGAAGGGGACATTACAAGCAGAAGAAATTAGTACCTGAAACTGACTTTATGCTCTCAAAAATGTTATTAAATGTCATGGCTTCCTCAGGCTCTTTCCAGCTTGAACATCAGAGAGAGAGTTGTTGTCATTAAGCAATTTATTTGTGATCTTCGTAATGTGTTGGTTTCAGACAGGTGAGGAGATGATAGCTGTAGGTAAGAACACCAAACACCAGAGCACTATTGACAAGCCTGAACTGCTTGCTGGTATTTATAGAAAGAAAAGTGCAAAAATATGGTATTATTTGTCCCAGGAAAAGAGTAATCATCTATTTTTTTTTGTATTTTAAGAAAAACCTGAGATAAGTATAAAGTTAGCTGAACTGATTTTAAGACAATTAAATGTTTCCAACATCTTAGGAGGTTTTGTTGCTTATTTACACAGTGCAGTTCTAAAAGGATGGCAAGTAAATATACTTGGGTTTGCAATTTAAAGAAGGTGCAGGAAAGATTGTTGTGAACTTTAAGCAATCATGTTCATTAAGGATATTTATTTCACTGAAAGAGTGGAATAAGTTGAGAGTTGAGAAAACTTTAATTGGAAAATCGATTTTATAGAAGTGGCTGAGTTTCAGGACGCACTGAGAAAGAACTTTGTTACCATAATTCAAAGGAAAATTAGCCTTTGTTTAGTTTCAGTGTGCTTGCAAAGCAGTATCATATCTTTAGTGTCTACAGTAAAAATTAAGCAGTAAGATTTTTGCAAACTTAAATTTTTGAACTTGCTTTAATCTGTCAAGTTTGCTTTCTGTCAACACTCCCAAGAAGTTAACTCTGCAAATTAGGTTTCTAGCACATTTACAACAATCATCTAAACTTTGAGAAATTAGCTCGTAAGTTTTAACACTTGCTGGTTATGTTTATTCATTGACAGTGTTTTCATGCTAAAATATGAAACTCTTTCCTTCTAGTACTGTTCCATTGGGATCTGATCAGATTCTTCTACGAGGAGCTCAGTTGAGAAATACTCAGTGGGTTCATGGGATAGTTGTCTATACAGGACATGACACAAAGCTTATGCAGGTTTGTCACTTGGATTTTCTCTAAATTATCTGTTATACTGCACAGAAAGTCCTTTCAGAAAACCTAGCTAGGTTCACTGTAGTAGTTAAAACATCAGCAATACAGCATCTTTCTAATGAAATAAAACCAATAAAAATAAACCAGTTTCTTGTAATTATTAGTCATTTAGCTGCAGAGTAATTTTTCCACTAGTGAGTGTATTAGTTGATGCTGTCTCATAACTTGTGTTTTATTAGCGAGTTTGGATCATTATAGTTTGCCTGTTCATCTTTATTTTTGACTGCTCCTAAAAGTGTCCTCTTGTGGAGTTTTCTTTCAAGTACAAAGGTAAGCGTTCCTGTCAGAAGACAAAGTGAAACTTTATCTATTTGCAAAATGAGGAGAGAAGAGAAACACTCTCAGACTATGAAGTTACTTTTCCTAGTGCTGTTTGAAATATCAACCCTGAGATGCATTTGCTGAGGAAAGCAAAGAGTGCTTTCAGTTTGGTTGTGCATGTCTTTTATTTATTGCTTTTTATTTATTTTTATTTATTGATTCTCTTTACATATTGCTTGAATATGTAAAACATATTCAAAAAAGTTTGATTGTTTATGTTAGCGGTTGTTTTTTACTGATGAGGAATATGCACATTAATTTTTGATGTTTACTGTTAGCTGTTGCTGTTATGAGTGCTCTGTGTGATTGTTTAAACAAATCTAAAGCTCTAATTCATGAATTTATGAGCTGCTTTTTTCTTTAGAGTGACACAGTTATGCTGTTTATGATGATGGTATATTTGGGAGAATGTTTAAAAACAATGCAGTAATTTGAAAAGCAAGAACCTTGTGTCACTCTTCTAATATTTAGTAGCCACTCTTGTTTTTTGTCTTTTGTAGAATTCAACAAGTCCACCTCTTAAAATGTCTAATGTGGAACGAATTACAAATATTCAAATTTTGATCCTGTTCTGCATCCTTATTGCCATGTCTTTGGTCTGCTCTATTGGCTCAGCTATATGGAATCGAAGGCATACTGGAAGAGACTGGTATCTTGATCTAACTTGTAAGAATTAAATTATATATTAGTATTTTACTGTTCATACTGGAAAGGAGGATGATTGCCACCCGTTACACACTCTTTTTTATCAATCTTTCTTTGCTGGTTGTTGGATAACGTCATTAGGCTCAGTATGTCATGGCAAGTATAAATTTTACCTTGCTGTGCCATCTGAGCTCTTGGTAAATTAAGGAAAGAGCGCTTTGTTATTTGCCTCTGCATCTTTCAGCCTCCACAGCTCTGTAGGTCAGTAAGGTCTGCATCAGCATTCCACTGACAAACAGCTTCCTGACAGCAGGCTGAAGCCATTTTCAGCTATTACTGATGGATTACATTTAAAGCTGCAGTGACTTTTCTGAATTTTTAAGCTCTCTCATACCAGGAGATGATGCTGTGGCTTTATAATTTTTACTATACAGGGATAGTTCTCTAAATTTGAAATCCACTTTATTATAGAGATCCTTAACTCTTATGAAAGTCATATTTAAAGGCAAGTGATACTGTAATCAATTCTCAAGTTTCTTCTTAGACACAGAACATTTTAGAGAACAGTTAATGCAATACTCCAAATACACTGTATATACTTATTTTTAAGTATGCTCTTAAATTTTTGGTTTGCTTTGTTTTTTGGCAGATGGTGGAGCAAGCAACTTTGGATTGAATTTCTTGACTTTTATCATCCTCTTCAATAATCTTATTCCAATCAGTTTGCTGGTTACGCTTGAAGTTGTTAAATTCATCCAGGCATATTTCATAAATTGGGTAAATATCTTTTTTACAATTGACTTCTAAAATCAAATGGTTTACAAGTAAGTGAAATGATTGCTTGTCTAGATGTACATTTTTCAGATTTTTTCTTAACATAAGCACTTAAATGTGCTGTTTATTTATTATTACTCCAATCTGAGAAGAAAGTGATAAATGGTTTTATTTAGTGCTTTTATACCTGCAACAGATTGCTTTTTGGAACATGTTTTTCTGTGCTTTGTGCTTTCTCATTATTAATACTCAAGTATCATCTGACATGAGCATAAGAAAGTATTTTGCAATACAGTGGAGTTTGTCCCGTTCAGCTTCTTTTTTCTGAGCGTGGCCCGTGAGGGGTGGGAGGAGAGGGAAGGTCAGTGATTTGCTGTTTTTCACACCACCACCATAGTTTAATATTTAATACAAAACCACTGTCTGTTAGTGTTATCTCTTGAAAATATATCAAATAATTTTTGCATCCTTTTGTTTTTTTCTTAATGAATTGGGGAAAGGAAGGGTTTGCTCTGTTTGGAATGGGGATGTGGTGTTCACCTTAAATCTATGTGAGTGCTTTTCATAGCATACCTCCATTTTTCATTTTTTTCCAACTGTAAATTAATCAACCATTTGAACTCTTTGGTGTGATTCCTTGGGGGGGGTTGTTAAGGAAAACACCACTTATGATGTACACTGAATTTATTGTGTACTTTTAAATTTATCTTGACTTTTTTATCTCGAGGTCCTTTCATGTTGCCATTTAGAAATGACCAGTTGTGCATACAATATCAATAGATTTAGCAACAAGCAGAGTACTACATGGTAACATTTAAAGAGAAGTCAGTCTTATCTATTTGAGATGCATAGGTACAACAGGTTTTCAATAACACTGATCACTGGAACTAATCAGAGTAAAATCTCAGTCATGTAGATTTTTTTTTTCCTCTTTGAGGAGGAAATTATTTTTTTCTAGGGACTCTTGGAAGTGATCTGATTGTGTCTGTGTTGAAGTGTGACTCATAAGTAGAATCATAGGATCATTAAATTTTGAAAAGATCTCTAAGATCTCCAGTCAATGCTACACCACCGTGCCTACTACATCATGTCCTGAAGCACCACATCTGCACTGGTTTTGAACACCCCCAGGGATGGTGACTCCACCACTTCCCTGGCAACCAGTTCCAGTGCTTCACCACTCTTAACACTACAGAAATTTTTCCTAATATCCAATTTGAACCTCCCTGGTGCAGCTTGAGGCGATAACAATTACATACATACAAATAGATAACTTGTATTCATATTCAGTTTGCTCTTCTACGCTTACCTGTTATATTTCTGTACTAGAATTTTTATAATAAGTGATAGAAGACTGATTTTTAAATAGATATACTTTTTTTTTAATTTATAGGACATAGACATGCACTATGAACCTACAGACACTGCTGCGATGGCTCGTACTTCCAATCTCAACGAAGAACTTGGACAGGTAGAAATAAACTACTGGTTCTAACTCTGTATTGAAGTTAGTCATGTGGGTTTACAATCTAAATTATTTAATAATCTAAATTATTTACAAGCTAAATTAGTATTTAAAAAACTAATATATTCCTTTTAGTCTTTGCTTATTTCTGTTCTCTTCATTTTGTCCGATATTTTTAAAAACACTTTGCAATATGTGGGAGTTAAAGTTTTTAGACCAGCATTAAAAGAACAAACACTGCTTTATGTGTCAGTGTGCATGTTGTAGCCACAGAGGCTGAAGTGAGTAATTGAAGTTAAAGAATCCAGAATTCTGAGCATCAAGGCTGTCTGTGGCACAAAAATTTAGTCTATGGTAGTTTGGATCTTCACTGTGGATTTTTTCACACGCTCTGCCTTGCTCAGAGGAGGCAGTGGGTATGCTCTGGGACTGAATCATCGTTGTATACATTCCCTCTTCTTTTGCCACTGAAGATTGGAAGCAGTGAATGGAATGAGGACTCGTGGCTGAATTAAGCCCTGAAAATTTGGACTTAATTCTTCCTTTTTGTTTAGAGTTGTCTTCTAAAAGAGACTGATTTTACAGTATTAGAAGCGATCCCTTGTGTATTTCTTCATTTTGTGGAAGTATGACTTGGTAGAAGTGTGCCTGGGACACAGGACATGCTTCCAGAAGCACTGTGTGTTCTATTGGCAATTTCAGGCAGTTGCACTCACAGTCTTGCTTTCTGTTACACTGACTGGTGGTAGTATTCTCTGGAAAAAATACCACGTGCTCGTTTAATTAAACTGTACTGTATGCACAAGAATACATAATCTTGCATTTCATAACCTTGTTTTCATAAGTAATTCTTTAGTTTATTGTATAGGACTGTAAAATAGCTTTCCAAGAACAACAAATAACAACATCATTTTAGCCATGCAGCAAACAAGCCTTAGGGACAAATATTAGAGTTCTGTCTTTTGGGAAAACAGTTGCAGGTTAACGTGTTCTAACATCGGTCTGCGTAGAGGAGGACAAGGCATTTCCCTACTGATTTTAAGAAGTGTGTGCAGATAGCAGAAAATTTCATGCTCTTCCTGACCTTAAAGGGGAGTGCAAGCTCCTCTAGGGGGAGGAGACTGTGTTGTGCTTTCCTTGTGTCTCATTTTACATAACCTGGTTTTTCTTTCTCTGCAGTTAGCTTTTTGACATTACCAGACACATTCCCTCTTTTTTGACTTTGACAGTTCTTGTCTTTGTTTCTTAAGTTTCTCATCAAAATCTCCTTCACCACCAAGATCTGGTCAGAATTCTTGGGATCTCCACTTTCAGTTTTTTGATAAAGTCTTAATTTGAGCAGATTTTTGTGGGGAGACCAAGGGACTTCCTGCTAACAAAAGCAAGTGTCTTCTCTGAAGTATGTGAGGGCTGCACATAATGAAAAGATTTCCTCCAAGAGATCTTTAGGTTTTAAGGCAAAACTATGGTGTTGGAAAAAGAGGTTGAGTTTTCTTAGCTGCATTTCTTCCTTTCCTATTCTACCCGCATAAAAAAGTAAACGTGGCATGGAAACTTTCTTCTGACTGCTGTTTTGGCTAAGTTGTAATCCTTCAGAAACAGAATCTTTAAATCATAGAATCATAGAATTATCTGGGTTGGAAGAGACCTCCAAGATCCTCAAGTCCAACCCTTAATCCAACACTATCATCATTACTAGATCATGGCACTAAGTGCCACATCCAGTCTTATTTAAAACCCTCCAGGGATGGTGAATCCACCCCCTCTCTGGACAGGCCATTCCAATGCCTGATTACTCGCTCTGTGAAGAACTTTTTCCTGATATCCAGCCTAAACCTTCCCTGGCAGAGTCTAAGCTCGTGCCCTCTTGCTCTGCTGCCGATTGCCTGCGAGAAGAGTCCGACCCCCACCTGTCACAACCTCCTTTCAGATCGTTGTAGAGAGTGATGAGGTCACCCCTGAGCCTCCTCTTCTCCAGGCTAAACAACCCCAGCTCCCTCAGCCTCTCTTCACAGGACTTGTGCTCCAGTCCCTTCACCAGTTTTGTTGCTCTTCTCTGGACCCTCTCCAGCCCCTCAATGTCTTTATTGAACTGAGGGGCCCAGAACTGAACACAATACTCAAGGTGTGGCCTCACCAACGCCGAGTACAGGGAAGGATCACTTCCCTCGTCCTGCTGGCCACACTATTCCTGATACCAGGATGCCATTGGCCTTCTTGGCCACCTGGGCACACTGCTGGCTCATGTTTAGCCTCCTGTCAATCAGCACCCCCAGGTCCCTTTCCACCTGACTGCTCTCCAGCCATTCTGTGGAACACTGCTGGGGTTGTTGTGTCCCAAGTCCCTTGTTGACCCTCATCCCGTTGGACTCAGCCCATCTCTCCAGCCTATCCAGGTCCCTCTGCAGAGCCCTCCTGCCTTCCAGCAGGTCCACACTCCCTCCCAACTTGGTGTCATCCGCAAATTTACTTATGAAGGACTCAATAGGATATGCTGAGTAAATTTTACTAATAAGTAGCCTTATTATATAATAATGCAACTAATTCCTAATTAAGAATCCTGTGATTTTTTTTATGAAAACTAATTTTTATTGAAGTTTACCCTTGACTAATAGAGCCTTTGTTTCATCACAAACCACTTCATTTCTTCATATACAACTTTTTTTCAAGATTAGAATTTTTAAGATTAGAATTAACCTCAATTTAAACATGTATTTAAGCTTTGATTTTTAAAATACTTTAACTGGTAGTTTCTGGAGAGGAAAGGCTTATGATTTTCAGGAAATAGATCTGGAGGCGGAAGGAATGTATTTATTCTATTCCTACAGTTTGGCTTTTCTGAACTGTTGGGTTTTTATTAGTGTTTGACTTTAAGAAGATATTTCTGTGCCAAAAAGAAGGGTTTAGAAACCTGCATAGATACTTTTACCACATTGCCTTCTGTCAGAAATGGAATATTTTGCTAGCAAAGCCGTTGGCTTTCACTCGTTTCTTGCATTTCAAGGATGTGTAGAGTGAGGGATAATTAGGTGTGCCACTGTGCACTGAGAAAAGCTTAATCTTCCTGACATTTCCGTTGATTGCTGTGTTTGGAAATGGGTGTCAAGAACTGTGCATCTGCCATGTTTATGTACTGGGTTTTCTTCTATGAACCGTGAAGATTGTGGAACTGATAAAAATATTTAGGGTGCTGATAGCTGTGAATGGTACTGGATATGTAAATAACCACTGAATGTTAATGTATAATGAATTTTATCATTCATTTAGGTCAAATACATATTTTCTGATAAAACGGGTACCCTGACGTGCAACATCATGCAGTTTAAGAAGTGTACTGTAGCAGGAGTTGCTTATGGGTAGGTGTTTTCATATGCTTTTCTTTGTCTGTGTGCCTTTCTTCTCCTCAGCCTGTGCTTACCCAAGTTAAAATAAACTTACACCTGGCAGTATCCACAGCTAGGAGTCATCCCTTCAGTCATGGCATCTCTTTTTGCAAAGTGGACTAAAAATCAAGTTTAGATACCAAAGGCTCACTGCAGTAACGTGACTTCATGCTTGTTTTTTCTATCACTCAGTCTAAAAGCCTTACTAAAAAGAAAGCTTTTCTCATATTTGCTAAAACTTATATAAATGTCCATATTTCATGCTCTATGTAGACCTGGGCCCATCTCTGAGCATTCAGTAGGAGATAATTGGACGCCTCTAAAACGAGGCAGAGGTCAGGCAGAGGTTATGAAATTAAGAGTTGGGCTTGTGCTAAAGGTGATGATTTAGCTTTTGTGACTTTATCATTTGGATCCCTTTGAAAATCCCAATTCTCAGGACTTCTCTTTTGAAAAAACCCCTCTATCCTTAATGCCTTAACCATACTGATGAGTTTTGAATTGCCAGTTGTAATAAAATAAAATTCTAACTCCAATCTTTCAAATATGTGTATAAGGGTGTGTGCATGTATTGGGCTCCCCTTCAACCACATGAGCTATTTTTGTGACTTAAAAGAAACTGCTCTGAGCCAACTGTTTCTAAATTCTTTATTTGCCATTTTTAATACATTAATAATAGCATATAAATATGCATTTGATATTTATTTCATTATATATCTTCATCTGAAGTTGGTACAGCACAAATTCTAAAATTTCTCCTTTATGACATGTAGGTATGAAGGGACTTTTTAGGAAAAAAATCTCTAATATTTTCTTGCTATACTTTCCAGCTCCCATCCACCCCATTGTGAAAAGCCACAGGCTGGTTTTCTGATTCACATCACTGTTTTGAAAGCAGTGTTTCTCTTTACAGTGAACAGCCATTATAGCATCTCTCATAGGTACTCAGAGAACAGTCACTCTGTCTTTCTCAATGCAAATGAAAATTGGGAACACTGAAAAGGGTAAAAGTGACTGTTCCATCTCCCGTGGCTGCTCTTTCAAAATGTGTTATAAATTGTGATACAGTCAAACCTGTGTCATCACAGGGCAGAGTTGTTGTGTGCTATGGCAGGCTTTGTTCATCAGCCAGACCAGCTGCTTCAGCATGGCTTCAGATAATTTAAAAGCTACCTTTTGTTTCATGAGAAAAGGGAACAATGTATTTATATTAAAATATAAAGCAAGATTTATAAAGAGGACCAATGCCTTTAAATCTGGTGTAAGTTAGTAAGTAGACAAGCTTTCAATTGGAAAAAAAGGGTCATTTATAGTTCATGAAGCCTCAAGAGAAATGTCGTATTTCTGCAATATTTTCTCATTAACTAAGCACTGGCAAAATACTTGGTTAAAATCTACTTTTTAGTAATTTAATTTCACTAACTTCTTTTTATACATGACCCAGTTTTTTAGCCTCTGTGATTATTTTTCCTCTCCCTGTTTCTGTTCTTCCCTTACTACTCATGCAGCCATTGCCCTGAGCCTGAGGATTATAGTGTTCCTTCAGACGATTGGTAAGCTCTGAAAATCATTTAGCATGTGGTGTTTGTAAAAGATTCAAACCTAAAACCACTGAGGGAGGTATTTAGAAACAGAGCTAAATGTCATATATTTTACTCAAGTTATTTTAGTTTCAGATTGATGGAGACTGAGTCTTACACAAATTTATGCCATCAGAATTCCATGGCATTACGTTGTGTAAAATGGAATAGAATTGCTAATAGGGTCACTAAAGTACAGTTATTCTACTGATAATCCTGTACCATTCAGAACTGCTTGTTAGAGAGAAAGCTTTGTGATTTATTAAGGCAGTTGATATTAAGGTTGGTATTAAGTTGGTATTGTGGTAACTTTGATCACACCGTTCTACTGTTATTTCTGTTACTTAGTCACAGGTTCACAATAATCTCTAACATGTTTGAGAAAAAGTCCATATTTGAGCATGGAAAATATGTAATAAATTATTGTTAATGTTTTATTCCTACAGATTTTAGAATATTAGAGCTATCTAGTTCTTGCTCTGCTAGATTAGAGTTAATAATTCTTTCTTTAGATTAAAAAAAAAATCCCCCCCACTCACACAGCAGAAGTGGTTCACATGCACACCCCAAAATCTTATCTGGCCTGAATATCCTCATTTGATGCAGCAGCCACATGTTTCTTACATGTAAAAGTGTGCTTAAGTGCTTGGTTTCATTAAAATAATGCAGTCCTTACGTGGCATCGAGCGTGCTTGCTAGGAGATACTTCTGAAATAAGACTGGTTTTGACTAATACACTTCAAAATCTTTATAAGCACATCTGAAATTGATGAACTGATGGTTCAAAAAAATGTATTTCCCTTTTCTTAGCAATGAACATCTTGTAAATAGTTATGAAATAAGATACTTAAGAGGATTCTTTGTATATACTATATGGTGGTGCAGGACTAAACCATCTCACTTTTGGTTTTCATAGAGAATCTTTAGACTGCTTTTGATTTATATGGTTTATCCTTCAGCTTAAATCACCAAGTGTGCTCGTTCTCGTCTAAGATTATGTGAGCCAAGGCAAGTTCCAAAGTAAATGAAAAAAGCTTTCCTCCAACCACATTCACTTTTCAGCACTGTTTTTGTTTTGCTGAGATTCAAGCTCAACTAGGCTCCCTACAGCTGACTGTTGAGTATTAACAAGTCTTCTTAGAAGTATCTGCATTGTTGAGCTCCCAGCTTCAGCCAGGTTTGTGCAATTTGAGAGGCTGCAATTAGTGGATGATGTCATTTCTTCAGAACCATCTTTGCATCTGTTTAGTCCCTTCCTACTCCACCGTTGTTGCTGTGTCTTCTTTGTCCATCAGTTTACTGGGTTCCTTTTTGGTCATGACTAACTGAAAACAAACCCCATCCATGCAGACTTTCCTGGTGTCTGAACTCTGTTTGCTTCCCCTTTCAAACACTGAACTTTCCTTTCTGCAAACATTTGCAAACCTATTCCCAAACTGCTAATTTCTCAGAGAAATGTGATCTCTTTGGGCATACCTTGTTCTGAGTGTCTTCAGTGATCTCATTCTAGAGAACAAGAAGATAAGAAGCCACAATCTTATGTTGTAGATTCAGTTTTTACTTCATCTTCCGTTACCTGAAGTCAGCAGAGAAACTTCCCTGGATTCAAGTGTATTTCTATAAATCAAGGTTTCTTAAAATTAGATTAGCTTTGGAGATGTGAAATAAGTACCTTTCTAGTTCATTGTCTCACAGAATGTGATTGCAGCCACTACTGTAACACTTACAAAACAAAATTTGTGTTTGACCTTAGCACAGCAGTGTGGCTGATTTGTATCTGAATTGTAATATGCTAATGATCTCTTCTACTTAATTATTTCTAGGCAGGGCTCACAAAATGGAGAAGAAAAAGCTTTCAGTGACTCATCATTACTGGAGAATCTTCAAAGCAATCATGTAAGTTAAGTAGAAAACATTACCATTACTTTGGAAATCAAACCATTGCTTTCAGTAAGTCAAAAGTTGATGTCATTTGAAGGAAAATAAGTAAATTATGTGTTTATATAAAATAAGCATGCCTTCATGAATATATGAATACTTTTATAATTGTTGCTGGAACTTGTTAATTAGATCCAGCTCTTTTTTTAATGGCTTGATTCAGATGAGTCTGGAGTGTAACAGTCATGTGCTACATGCTGTGGGTGTTTAAGAATTAGTTATGCTCTTCATATGGTGAAGATGTCACGACATCCATCAAAGCTTTCAGGTTTAGTCATGTTAACGTACTGTTCTGATATGACTTAGTATTTCTGTGCCCAGGTTTAGACAAGAGTTAGGAGTTAACCACATACATTGTTTCTGTGTTCGTACTTCCATGAGGTTAGATCATCAGTTGAGATGATGAAATGAAACGGGCTGGTGTTTGCCCCCAAGAGACAGTATGTTTCACAAAAATTAAGTGTAGTTTATGATTTGTCTAAGAAAGTACTGTCATCATCACTTTTCTGTTTGTCATTTCTACAAGAGATGTTATTGCCTAGTCAAATCAAAGAACACCTACCTTAAATAGGGTAACTGTTCTCTTTTTGAAGGGTGTAAATAAATTACCCTCTTTGTTTCCTTACATTTTATCTTCCAAATGGGATAATTTCAAGGTAACTGGCAGACACTGAAGGATTTTGTTTCTACAAATGAGGCAGCCTGGAATATTAGACTCACAAGTGCAGCTCTGAAATGTATCTAAAGCAGAGGGAGCCTGTACAGTCCATTTTCAGTGCTAGTAACATAGGCTGCCTGGAGGAGGCATTGTCCTGCTCCTGCTGTTGTCTAGAGAATCCTTGGTTCAATCTTGAAAGTTTACTGGTAGATACATAGTGTTAAGTATATGTAGTATGTGCATACAAGCTGTAAAAATGCACCTGAGTGCTTCTTACAGTTAAAATTTCAGGCACACATTCAAAAAGAGGCTGTGTGTGAAATGTGTTATGAAGTGCTTTGGAAAAGAATCTGTAATTCACCTTTCTGAATGCATCTGAGAAGGTCTGGGTGGGACAGGGCAGGAACCTGCTCCCATTAGTGTTTAGGCACTGTGGAATTAAGTTAGGTTTTCAGAGTTTATTTTATTTTATGGAGTAATTGTGATGTTAATGTCATTGTTCACATTCTTATTTGGCTACTGATCTAAAAGACCTACTGATGCTATAGAAACACTCAGTTGAGTTTATTTGGGAGTAATACCAGGGTTTCTTTTGAAAAACATTCAGGATTCATTCATTTTGCAAACTTCAGCTGTATTCATCAAAACCAATCAATTCTTTTGCTTATATACACTCTTTTCCCCTCCTTTGGCTAAATAATTTGGGTTTTTTCAGCTTAGTAGACTCTGAAGTACTTGAGACATTCACCTAATGTCTGTCTTTAAAAGCTGTCTGCCCGACCTTGCAGCATTGTCCACACGATTTTGGGGTTTGGTTGCTACATCTTTCTACAGGTTCTTAAAAAGTGTTGTCAAATATAGTATTAAACAAAAATAATGTAAAAAGGAATATTTTTAGTAAAAAAGACAACATCCAAAGAGGCTTCAGTGAATAAAGTGGAATTCTTTCAATACAGCATTGCGACTGACCTTCCCTTATAAAACACTGTTTGAATTATTCTAAGTTTTGGTTATCTACTTTTGGTTTTTATGACAGCAAATGCCACTAAATTCCATCTATATAGCCTGACCCAAAGTACAGCAGCAAGAAGTTATTCTGCATGCTGAAACTTAGTGTGCAGATAATGTCTGCTTTGTTTAGCCATTGACAGTTTTTAAAGAAGACAACAAAAATCTCTCATTAATTTTTTCTTGACTATTACTTGTCTGTATCTATTATAAATTTCAGTTAGTTATTGTTTAAATGATTAATCACACTCTGACATCTCTTTTCTTTGTTTTTAGCCAACCGCACCTATAATATGTGAGTTTTTGACAATGATGGCAGTGTGTCACACGGCAGTTCCAGAAAGAGAAGGTGATAAAATTATATATCAAGCAGCATCCCCAGGTGAGACTCAAATAATTGAGGGAACAGATGGTGAAGTATTCTATGAACCCAACAAGCAAATTGTATTCAAAGTTTATTGGTTTTCGAAGTATCTCCCAAAATTAAAAAAGGAAACACGTCCCTCAAATAAAGAAAACCTGTTAAGTTTGTCAAAAAGGATTTAGATTTGCCTGATTTGCTTTAGAAAATACATATGGATGTCCTGTGCACTCTGTAAGGGCAAAGGGTGATGAGCCATAACAGCACTCCTAAGGTGTTGTCAGATTGCTGTGGAAGTCTGAAGGAACTGATCAACTGCAAATAGAAATCAGACCAGGGGATAAATGGATGTCCTTGCTTGTGAACCTCTTCTGTACTTGGTAACTGTGGTATTGATTTGGAGCAATGTGTTTGTAATCAAGAATGAAAAACAAATGGTTTTTGTAGGGTAAAAGTTGTGAGAAGTTCTAGAGAGCAGGAAGAGATTATCATGTACAATGTCTGGCTGTAGACAATTTTTGAATTCAGAAAACGATGGAGCAAGGCAAAGTGATGAGAATATGCTGAGCTTTGCTGAGCTAATGTATTATAACAAGTTACAATGGGAGAAATTACACAAAGTGCAGAGGGTCTCCAGCCTTCATCTTCCCTGTCTGCCCCAGCTTTTAGGTGACTGTGCCTCTGAGTTCTGTCCTTCAATAGTTGGAAGACAAGGGCAGAGGTAGGGCCATAAATAAAGCTAACCGGGCCATGGCAATGTTTTATTGCGTGTTGAGAGCAAATTCCGTTCTGACATGCTGAGCCATTTGGAGAGAATTGATGCCTGTGGGAGACAGTATTGCTGCTTGAAATGTTTCCTGAATTTAGGTGTTGAAGTTATCTATTATTGACAGGAATGAATTACCACTTTTCTCTTACAAAACAGAACTTAAAAAGAAATGTACCTTGTCCGGTGCCTCACTGAGGAAGGTGCTTGCTTAGATGCACTGGAGAGGATGTTCTCATAACTGAGTTGAGAGGGGTGTTCCTTTGGGGGCTTATTTGCTGTGATCCATGAACTCATTTCACCAGTTTTAACAGGAGAAATAAAGTTCTTTCCAGCATTACATCTAATCTTGAAAATCTGTGAAGGAAAAAGGAAGTCAAAAGTAGAAAAACTTGGGCTATGTCATGGAATAAACTAACAGTTTCCTGCTGTATCTGCAAAATCACTGATAGTCTTGTTGCAGATGAAGGAGCATTGGTCAGAGCAGCCAGGCATCTTCGTTTTGTATTCACTGGAAGGACACCTGACTCAGTAATCATAGAGTCTGTAAGTACTGTGGCCTAATATTATGATTTGCTGTATTTACTCTTCTGTTAGATAATTTCTAACTAACTGGTACATATCTATTGAGTGGTTGTTTCATTGATTTTGGTTCTTTTGGTTCAGAGTTTTTGCATTAATTCTCTCCTTTATATTTTTAATTCTTCAGTTGGGGCAGGAAGAGAGATATGAACTGCTAAACGTCCTGGAATTTACAAGGTAAACAACATGTTGTGCTCTTAGCATCTTTTTGTGAAAATACTGTATGAATTTCTCTTATGAGTAAAAATGTTTGCATTTTTCTGTTTGTACAGGCAATGTGTGGCTTTTATCTCTAATATTTCATCATGCTATAGACAAAGCAGTGGACATGATTAAGACCACGCTTGCTGGTTTCATTATAAAATGTTTTCAGAGGCATATATTTTTTCCTGCTGTCATCTTTTTGGCTAATGTTTCTCACTTTTGCTTTTTATCTCAAAACTTAAAAAGGCAAAAAAGAGAAAATACTTGAACTTTTAAAGCCCTGGTACCATGTGATTTATTAAAAATTTGATATTTGAGGGCAGGGGTAAGGTTCAAGTAAGTGTTATATATAACTTGTGTTTTCCTTGACTGATAGACTGAAATTATGGCTTGTTTAAATACTCTAGACTGAAACCCATTCTCTCACTAGAGCACTGGCCAGTTACTTTTCCTAGAAACTGAATTTATCACATACTTTGCTTCGAGGAACAAAAAATCTGTTCAAGCTATTGGAATTATGAAGACACTCGTAAGAAATCTGGATGCAATTTACTTGTTATGTAAATCTGTTTAAAATGCATCCATGTATGTTATCTGTGTTCCAAGTGTTCACATAGGCCCATTGCTGATTTTGGCACAGGATAAGGAAGGGATTTGTATGTAGAGGAAGCTCTTTTTTTTTTCCTAGAATGATTACTTGTAATTGTGCCTGCGGATAGTGGTTGTTGTTTTCCTTCCTGTGCTGTTAATGTTTCCCTTGAGCTTAGCTAAAGGAGCAAAAAGATTGAAAATTAAAAATCCAAGGCAGTGCTAGAAAGGCAAGTTAGGTGAAATGAAAGAAACATTTGCCTGTAGTTATAATAATAGCAAAAATAGTGAAACATAAATATCGCCATAGTGGAAAAAATGTAATGTGACAGTAATTTTGAGGAGTCTGAAAGCCTTTTAATGACTTCTTGCAGTTGGTATTGGTTTTATGTATTGTGGAGGACATACTTGAAGTTTTTCTGATTTATGCCCTGGATTTATTTCTCTGTATGCACTTCTTTCACTTTCTGCTCTGGAAAGTTGGCAAGGAGATAGCACAGAGTGTGTCATTGTTAGTCTGACGTCTGTGGAAGTTTATGCTGCGTTCATGGAGTAGCAGTGAAGGATTTCCTACGTTGTTTCTGGTTTTGATCTTTGTCTTGATTTTATAGATCTTTTTAAACTTCTGTGTCAGCCTCAGTTTGTAATTTAAACATTGGTACTTTATGGAGAAAAGGCAGTTGCTTTTGAATCTTAACCTTTGGAGATTTAAGTTTTTTGGTGGCACCGATCACCCAGCATTATTAAGCATTCAGGTTTTATGAGTGGTTTGTTCTTGTTCTGCAGCATTTAGCTTTGCTTGGTACTGGCTTATTGGAAGCACTAGAGGTCACCCTTGTTCCACAGCAGGAGAAATTTTGGCTCCAGAACATAACACCATCTGTATGGGTAGGAGCATGTACCTTCAGAGGAGTAGTATGTACCAATTAAACTATTGAGTTAAGAGTTTCCAGGTGTGCCAGGTTTTTCCCAGAAAACATGCAAACTGATTCCTTGCCACTTCTCAGTACAAGCCAGATAAGGCTCTCCTGCAAGTAGAGTGCAACAGTGTCCACATTTGGACAGTCTTTCAAAGAAGCATCTTACAAAAGTAAAACTGGTAGGAATGCTTGATAGGGTTGGTTTTTATGGTATTCTCTTTTTACAGTGGTCATAGGTGCGCCTGTGAAAAGAGTAGTTGACTTATACAATATGCTAATTATACTTTGTTCATTGCAAGGAAGTGGCTCACTGGAGGTGAGCATACTGAAAGCAACTGATAATCCTTAATCAGCTGACAGTTATTCCTGAAATGCAATGCTAAAACCTGTGGAGCAAATTGTAGAATAAACACAGCTATCTCTTGCCAACCAAAACCAGCTCTGAGGGTTTGTATCTGTGGGGCAGGGGGCAGCCAAGCACTGTCTTATGCTTACTGTCATTCCTGTGCCCACTACATGCACTGTCTTTTCACCTGGACCAGGTGCAAAGATGAGCATGACTGAGTGTGTAATCCTGTGTTTCAGTAAGCATAAGTGATGTCCACTATCAGTGCACAAAGTGCATCGGTCCTGGCATCAGCGTGTCATTACTAGCAGTGCTCCTGACTGAGGTTTGGGCTTCTATCTATTGGTTTTTTAGAGGATTTAATTGAATTTCTAGCACCAGAAATAATTTCAGTTGCGAATATTGAGTAGAGATGTAGTAATAAAGTCTCAGTATCTGCAGTATGCACTATCTGTTGGTTTAATGACTGATATTTCACCTGTATCCTTGGGGCTTTACCTCCACAGACTACAGGAAACAACATGTGATAGTTAAGAGTAGAGCTTCTTGTCTAAAACCTAAATATTTTTCATTTAGAATGCCATTGTATTTACCAGAAATACAGCAATAGCTTAACTAGACCCCTCTCTGATCAGTTTTTAAATAATCCATGTTGCCTTGGCTGTTGTGCTGACAGACAGAGGGCCTCCTTCTAGAGCATTCCAGACCATATCTCTTCTCCATCATTCAGAGAGGTCCAGAACATACTGATCCTGTTGTGTGTCTGAAGACTGATACTTCCCAATATAGAAAAAGAATGAGTGGCTGACAGAGGAAGTAAGATATGGGTCAATATTTATATTTAAAAGGACCTTATACAGGGCATTTATTTCTCTTTCAGCGCTAGGAAGAGAATGTCAGTGATAGTTCGCACACCGTCGGGAAAGCTAAGACTCTACTGCAAAGGAGCTGTAAGTTTTATTGTTTTCACTGTGTCAAGGGATTTATGCTACAAATATGAAACCAAAAGGTTGTTTTAACTGCAGTCAAAACACTGAAAATGTGGGGGAAGGAGTGTTGCTGCCGTTTTCAATTTACATCAATTTACTGTGAAGCCATTCAATGTGTTGAACTACTGAATGTCTATTTGTACAGACTACCTATGAAGGTGTGCCACACCTGTTCATCTGAGCTGGACTAGTACCTTTATCCTTCCTAGTGATTGCTTTGTTCTGTACTCTGAGAAAATGGATGGATGGATAGTTTAATCTGTGAGTTCCTTGCTGGAGTAGCTGAGTGTTAATCACCAGGTTGAAATAGTAATCTAGGATAAGTGACTCCATGGGAATTGTAACTTCCATTGATGTTATGCTGGAAGTAAATTTTCCTAAAAACAGGATCTCCAGGAAGATATCTTAGTCATAATGTATCTGGGAATGGTTGAGATGCTTATTAGTTCTTGTTCTGTATCTCAAGTCAAGTTGGAGGGAAAGGGGGATGCAAGTCCAGCTCCTGAATGGTTTAAAAATATGAAGTTGATTGAATATAAATGTCTATTCTGTGACTTCTCAAGTGGAGAGAAGAAGCTGTTGTTAATATTCTGTATGTCAAGCTGGCCTCAAAAATTTGAGAATGGCAGTTACAAAACACTAATTTTACTTTGTGGGCTTAGTATTAAAGAGGAAGACAGCATTTTAGGAGATCAAAACAATTCACGTGGCGAGCCAAAGGAAGGTGCAACACTGTTATAGATTATGGGAAATAGCAAAAAACAAAGGAGAGGAAAGCTGCATCCTAGCAGAATTTGTAAATTTAGAGAACTGAGGATTTGCAATGTGCTTTTGTCCTTCCTCTGCAATAAAATTACTTGTATTTTTTTTATGCTGAAATAAAATTAATATAGTGCTGCATCCCTTTCTGCAGTTTTCTGACATGATTTGTATTGTCTGCACAAAAGCCTCATCTTTCTTTTAAATTGTTCTGAGTTCATTTTATTTCTTTTATAGGATACTGTCATTTATGACCGTCTTGCTGAAACGTCAAAATACAAAGAAATCACCTTAAAGCATCTAGAGCAGTTTGCTACAGAAGGTAGGTGGTATTTAATAGAAAACTAAATATGAAATTCAGTTACTGCACAGCTTCTCAGTGTGAAGTTTTATGTTACTGTAATGTTTTATTCACATTAACTTTGAAAATTTTTAGTAATGCCTTCTAGAAAAGATATTCCTCTTCCTGAGAAGTTTCAGTGAGAAGTTCATGCTTAAAAAAAAAACAAACAATAAAAAAACCCACAACAAAAAAGTAAAAACACCCACACAATACACAGTGGAGGCTTTTAAACAAAATGTGTTTCTTTCTAGAGAGCAAACACATTGCATGTTGTTTGTTTCTATGAAGATCTTATTTCCTGTGGTCACTTTCATGTCCCACACGTGGTGAATGCTGCAGGGACAGCACACAGGAAGAAGCAGCCAATGTGAAGATGCCTGGGGGTGACTAGAGGAGTGCTTCTGAGATAGCTTCATGCTGTGTTATTTCTGTCACCAGTCACAGTAAGGAGAATTGTCAGCACTGGCTTTCCATTTGGAGTGGTTTGGTATCTCTGCTGTTCTAACAATGACTCTTACAAAGCAGTTGCTGAAGGCGAGGAACATCTCCGTGAAGGTTCATGAAGTAGGAATAGTGAGATTTGGAAGACTGTGAAGTTAAGATGATTGATGCAAAGAGCCAGTTAGTTCCTTATGAATATTGGATTCCACACTATAGATGTCAGCAGTCTGTAGGAAGGTTACTACTTTTGTGTAAATTCTTGTAGCACATTTCCTAGATGTTCTGTACCATAGGCCCTGTCTGGTGTCTCAGTAAAGGATCATAGAGTTGGACTGTGAAATATCATAGCATTTTAATTTTTCAATGATTTGGGAGAGAGTAGTTGGAAGCAGAATTATAATAGTTATGGGAATCTGAACTGCAATTTTTTTACCTCTTTGTTTTTTTAATACACTATTACTAGAAATTATCTTTAATGTGTCTTAAGAAATAAGCTTACACTGGAAAGCAAACTTCATTAAAATATTTTCCTTCTAGAATAAAATCCTTACCTTTTGATAACTGATGCCTGGCCAAATCTTCTTGTATTAGGAAAGATCCTTTCTCTATCTGTTATACATATGACTTCTCTACTTTCTCTTTTGGTTTATAATGCAATATAGCATTTTCATTAGTGTTGTAATCAGCACTTTCAGTCACTTGACTCTGTCAGTGACAGCAGAAGCAAGCCAAGATACGTTTCTTTTGTTATTTTTCCATGTCAAGATCTCTGCAGGAAGCATTTTTTATTAGCCTTAAATGATCTTAGAGTATCAAAGTTAAAGTTATACAATAAAGTTGAAAGCAGAACTAAAACTAAACAAATGTGATTGATGAGACAACATGAAGCCTCAGATACACCCTTCGAGCCCAGGAATCTCGTTGTGTGAGCTGGTTGACCAGTGTGGGATGTTAGGAAGGTCTAACCAGGATCAGTTGTGAAAAAGTTACTTAGATGTCAGGTTACTTTGGGTCATAAGGCTATATATTTTGTTACCAAAAGAGGTAAAAAAGATCTGCTATCTGGTGTGAACTGCTGGGAAGATTTCAATCCAATATTTAATTACTGTTTTCATTAAAGTAATGGTACAGCTGATACCATTTTTGCCTTAATAGTCAGGTTGAACCCAATGAAACAACATAAAAAGTGAATAATTCCACCCATCTTTAAAACCACTGTACATACGTGTTAGTGTTAAGAAGTTCAAGTACTTTTTGTACCCTTCTTTTCAACAGATGAAAAGATTTACTGTTCAGAAGAGGGCATTGCTAACCTTTCAAAAGCATGAAATTCCAACCTTAGAAAAAAAATAAAAATTGAGACCGTCTCTCTCTGGAATCGATTAAAGCAATTTGTATTTATTTTTGCATCAGATTTAAATTGCAGCTGATGACGTTGCAAAGTTTCTCATATGTATCCTTTCATGTGGCAGTACAGTATGTCCTTGGCATTTGCTGCATGCTCTTGGTGTGTTGTTCAAAAATGAAGTGGTTAGCACGGCTGGCACTTACATTTAAGTATTTATTAAGCTTGAGCGCTAATGCCTGCTTGGATAAATACAGACAGCGTGTGATTTTCCTGTGTTGTTTTTCCAGTCTGTTAAGAACCAGACTTAAGAATATTTCATGTCCACAACCCTTTTTTTTTAATTAAATATAGAAGAAATAATTAGGCTGTAATTTAAGTAGAAAAAGCAAAAGCCTTGAAAATCTTGTTTGCTTGTATTCCTGATTTCTTTTCTTCATTCTACCATCTCCAAGAAACACTTTGAAAGAATTGTGGAAATAGTATTTCTATTAGTCAGTCATAAATTCCTTTCTTCCCCCTCACTTCATATTTATTTTTTGGGCTTTGCTAGCATATCTTTATTAGACAGAGGGCAGGGAAAAAAAAAAGACACAGTTGATTTGTTAATGTTAATTCTTTAGGTCTAAATGGTGAGAAGCCAAGTTCCTAATGCTGCTCACTTGTCAAGATATTGCATGTAGTTGTTAAACTACTTTCTTACATCTAAGACACAAAAATATTATCTCATGGGCAGCCTGTTGATCATTTCAAATCTGCTGCTGCTGCTGAACTGTGGACAACATCAACCTGTGAATGAATGAAGATTGCACTTAGCTGTCCTTGATTACATCGGTCGTGCCTGTCCCCCTTCTAAATCTGCCTGCCTGCAAATCTGGTTACATAAGACATTATTTGGCTAGAGCAGTGCTCTTCTCAGTCTATAAACAGTTCTGCCAATTTTATGCTCTAGAAATCTCTTAATATATGAAAATGAACTGTTAGGAAATATACACCTAGTTACTTAATTGAATGTAGATGTGCGTTGTTAGAAAATAGATGTTTCTTGTGATCTTGCAGTCACACATTCTGACTGTGGTGCTCAATTTGGGTTTCTGCTGAAGGAGAAGATCTCTTAAGTAAAACCATCTCAAACACTAAGTAAAATCTCCAAATGTTGCCTGTACACAAAGAATCACAGAATGGTTTGGGTTGGAAGGAACCTTAAAGCCCACCCAGTTCCACTCCCCTGTCACGGGCAGGAACACCTCCCACCAGCCCAGGCTGCTCAAGGGCCCATCCAACCTGGCCTTGAACACCTCCAGGGGTGGGGCAGCCACAGCTTCCCTGGGCACCCTGGGCCAGGGCCTCAGCACCCTCAGCGTCAAGAATTTCTTCATAATGTCCAATCTAAATCTTTCCCCTACAATGCCTACACCCCTTCCAGTTCAAAGCCATTCCCCTCATCCTATCACTACTTGTCCTTGTAAAAAATCCCTCCCCAGCTTTCCTGAAGCCCCTTTAGGTACTGGGAGGCTGCTCTGAGGTCTCCCTGGAGCCTTCTCTTCTCCAGGCTCAACAACCCCAACTCTCTCAGCCTGTCCTCACAGCAGAGGGGCTCCATCCCTCGGATCATCTTCTTGGTCCTCCCCTGGACCTGTTCCAACAGTCCCATATCCTTCTTGATTCCAGAACTGGACACAGGATTCCAGGTGGGGTCACACCAGAGCAGAGCAGAGGGGCAGCATCCCCTCCCTGGCCCTGCTGCCCACGCTTCTTTTGGTGCAGGCCAGGACACATTTGGCCTTCTGGGCTGTGAGCACACATTGTTGCCTCGTGTCAAGCTTCTCATCAACCAGCACCCCAAGCCCTTCTCCTCAGGGCTGCTCCCAATCACATCATCCCCCAGCCTGTAGTGAAACCGGGGGTTGCCTCAGCCCAGGTGCAGGACCTTGCACTTGGCCTTGTTGAACCTCATGGGGTTCACCCAGGCCCACTTCTCCAGCGTGCCCAGCTCCCTCTGGATGACAACTCATCCTTCTGGTGTGACAACTGCCCCACTCAGTCACTCAAAGATTTTATTTTAAGAATTTAGAAAGGTGAAAGAATCTGTGAGATGGGAAAGTTAAACCTGAGCAGTTTCAAAGCCAGTTTCTATATGGTAAATTTCAAACTTCGGCTGAGAATTTACCAAGGTTATTAAGAGGGGGTGAAGTTGAAGGAAGTTATAACATTATGCTGATAAACTTTAACTTTATTATTTTCCAGCATAACAATATTTAAACTGATAAACTTTTTATTCAGTAATATGACTCAATCTTATAGTTTTAATGTTCCTAAAAATCTAATGTATATACCTGTTCAGCAAGTATAATTTGGGATTGTTTCATGTTTAGTTTAAGCTAAGTTATAGCTTGTGTAAAATTTCATTATTTTTCCCCTGAAGTACATCACCAGTATTACATTCAGCTACCTTGAAAGATTTACTCTTTTGCATAAATTGCTATTTATATCACTTTTACTTTAGATGTATTTTTAAAAGTTCTTCAAGACATGCATCAGTAAGTTGAAAATCAGCATAAGCATACATATAATACAGAATAAAGTCAACTCTTAGTAGTTACTCATTGCAGGCGTATCAAGGAAGTACTGAATCACACTTAACTATCTGCTTTCTCTTTAGGCTTAAGAACTCTGTGTTTTGCTGTGGCTGAGATTTCAGAAAGTGATTATCAAGAGTGGTTAGATGTCTATCACCGTGCTTCTACAGCTTTACAGAACAGAGCACTCAAACTCGAGGAGAGCTATGAACTGATTGAAAAAGTAACGTGTAGCTTTCCGTTGGGTTTGGGGTGGGGTGTTTTGCAGGGGGGGAGGTGGCAGGGGTTTTTTTGTAATTAATGTCCTCACTTTCTATACCATGAAATCTGAATCATTATTGAGACAGAAAAATATCTAGCAATATATTTACAGCTGTGTAGTCCTTGCTGTTCAGATGTTAAAATGAAGGAAAGTTTAACGTGGCAAAGTTTTTGCAGCAAGTAGCTATATTGCCAGAAATTATTGATTTGGGGTTGAACTACTAGAAAACTTTTTTTCAGGGTTCCTCTATTTAAAAGAACAAACAGCATCTGCTTCCTTGTGTAATGGTCTTAGAACCATAGAGCAGTTAAGGTTGGAAGAGACTTCTGGAGGTTACGTAGACACAGATCCCTTCTCCAAGCAGGGCTGATTTTGCTTGCCCAGCCCTTTGCTGAAGTTTAGAGTATGTGTGAGGAGGGAGTTCTCCCAGCTTCAGGAGGCAATTTTTTTTATAGTGCTCATCTATTCTTTTTCTCCCTTTTCTGAATTAATATTTCTGTTGCTGCCCAATGTGACTGTTGCTCCTTGCCCTTTCACCGTGCACCTCTTAGAGGAAGATGGCTTCTCTGCAAGCCCTCTTCAGTTAACTGAAGGCAACTGTGGAATCCTCTCTTAGCCTTATTTTTTTACCGTGTTAAACTTGTCCTGCTTCCTCAGCTACTCCTAATACAGTGTGCTCCAAGCCTCAGGCTGGTTTTGTGACCCTCTGCAGGACTTGCTCCACTTTGTCAGTCTCTCCTGTATAATGTACAACATTATCAGGGTTGTAGCTGGTTTTAAAGGTACAGAAACATGAAGCATAAAACCAGCTGCATTCACAAAAACCACATAGGTTTGCTGCGTGGGCAAACCAAACATAATCAGGATCATAGTTATAAGATTAAGATGAATCAACAGGTATTTTTGTTACAAGGTGAAGAGGAATCATTGCAGGTGAGACAAGACATAATAAGTCTTCAAATCAGGTGCCCCTCAGGAAAAGGTAGCTGTTGGTAACGAGGTACTGTGAATAACTGGCTGAAGGTTTAGTGGTCACACTGTGCTGTTTGTCAGAGGTCATAGGAATAAACTGGAAGATCTTTATTAGCTGATATCAAGCCTGATTAATGAATTTAGAGAGCATGAATCTTGTTGTAAATATGGAAAGTTAAATAAAAGAAACAGATTAAAACTGAAATTAAACAAAAAAAAAAACTTGAGTGTACTGAATATTTTATGTTCACAGAATCTTCAGCTGCTTGGAGCAACAGCAATTGAAGATAAACTGCAAGACAAAGTGCCTGAAACCATAGAGACGCTCATGAAAGCGGATATAAAAATTTGGATACTTACTGGGGACAAGCAAGAGACTGCCATTAACATTGGTATTATATTTGCATTTATTTGATGACTTTGTTACAGGTTTAGAAACTCTTTGTTAGAGTAAAATTGTTTTCAGAATGGGAAAGTATCTTGTAAAAAGTGTTATTATATGGCATTCCAAAATTTAAATGAGAACTTGTTTTTTCAGTCACCAATAGGGAGAGAGCAGGGAATGGTGGATTCTTCCTCTGTTAATACAGTATCAGCAAGAAAAATAAGTGTTATCATAGAGAGGAGGGAAGAAAATTGGAATTTTTCATAGCATCTGGAATGAATTAAAAAGAATACATTGTTTGGGTTTTGACAGTGAGAGGGAATAATATTAAGAAAATACAAGTATCCTTAGTTTCTCTTTTGTATTTTTCCTTCTTTCCAAGAAAGCTGGTAGGACCATAATCTTAACTTGAGCAAAACAATATAGAGCTGTAAGCCTTACCATCAATCAGAGGTTGCCTTTTATTCTTTCCCTTTATTATAAAGGAGGAAAAAAAAAGAAATATGATTGAACTGATTTCAGCAGTGATAAATCTGTATTTTTAAATAGTGTTACACAAAAGCTGCATTAAAGATTTAATATTCTTTGCATGTGAGCATATCAGCATTTCTGCCTAGATATGAGTCCAAAGTAAAGCATTATTTTGGTCATAGGTATCCTTTTTATTGCTATTGTTATTTTTAATCTCAAAGAACATTTTTTGTATGTACATGATACTTTTGATTTAAGGTTATTTTCGTTAGTACATTCAGGTTTGAGGCAATACATGTAATATCAGTATTTCAACTTTATTATGGTGATACATTCTTGTCTACACAGCCTACTTCATTAGCACACAACAGTTTGAAGTATGAAAGAATAAAAGAAAAGAATGGGAACATGTATATATGCAAATTTTGTAGGAAATGCAAGTTGCATTCTGAAAGTTTACGAGGCCAAGGGAGATCTGTTTGTTGTTTTCTGTTACTCCTTGTAAAGATATTTCTTGTCCTGTTGCTGAGCACCTCTGTGAATAAGGCACAACAGTCACAAGTTGCAGCAAGGAAAATTCTGACTGTTCTAACTTAGTACCTGCATGTCTGATTTTTATGAAATGTAATTTTTTACCATTGATTTTGGTTGGGAGAGTCTTGGTTTTAAATCTGTCTGTAGTTCAATTACTGGAAAAAAATGCTTTGTTATATTATAATGGATTTTATGGAACAAATTTTTGTTTTGAACAGGTCACTCCTGTAAACTTTTGAGAAAGAACATGGGACTAATTGTTATAAATGAAGGCTCTCTTGATGTAAGTAAAACCTGCACAGTTTTCTATTAATGAAACGTTATTTTACTGCTTAAAATTTCCAAACACCGTGGTGGGGGTGGCCTGAAAAATAACTTGGAGCATCTGTTTAGCTGGACAAACACAGAACATTCTGCTAAACCAATGTTTGATGGGCTTTTTTGGGGTTGGGGTTTGTTTCAGGCTATTGCTTTTTTGTTTGTTTTCTATAATCTTCTCAGTTAATTTTAGTATTGCATATTTGGAATGGTCTTGGTGACGAAATGTTGCTGAATAATTAGAAACTTAGTCTGCTGCTTGCGAAGCAGCAGTGTAGCTACTGCACAAATGAACTTCAGAATGATGAGCAAAAACTTTCATGTAGTGAAATGATTCCATCCATGCAGGCACAAAGCCAGGAGCTTCGTGTGCTTCTAGTAGCACCTAGCAGTGCCTACAGAAACCAATCCTAAATTCCTTTCTTAGGCCATTTCTTAAAGAATACATATCAGCCAAAAATTAATTGTTGTTGTGGGGTTGAACAGCTGAAATTGTAATTAAATGTTGATGTACCCATAAGGGTTAAAACTACTAAATTGCAATTATACAGTGTTTTGTAGAGAAGAGTCTTTAGGTAAGGTAAGGATGCAATATTAAGTCAAAAATACCATGAGGGGAAAAAAAAGGTGACTCCTGTTACCATCCTCCAAGGGAGCCTTAGGTGAACTTGAAATGGAAGAATTTCCTCACTGTGAGGACTCACTGTCCAGGAGGCTTCCAGAGGAAACACTGAAACAAAGTTTGCCTCACTCTGTGCTGTGGTCAGGTTGCTCAAGATAGTACCTGGGGAGAGAAAGGGGCAGAAAAGTGATAAGAAAGTGTGAGAATCAGCAGTGGGGTTTGCGAGTGCCTCAACTGAATTCAATGGTAACATCTCAAAGCAGGCTTTAAACATGGATTAAAATACTTACTTTTTTTTAAGAATAAGTACTTTTTTAAATTTTTGGCCCGTTTAGAATGACATTTTCAACATCAGTATTAATTTGATCATGATTACTGTATTTCAAGTGTAAATTGTTGTAAGCAACGTATTTTTGCTGATGAAATAAGATCCCCAAAACCAAAGAAGCAGAAGCTGTTGATTAATGTCTGGAACTGGAGTCTGTTGATATATGAAGCAACTTTTGACACGAGTAGCCTGTAATATTAATGAAGAGAGACAATTTTCTCTTCTCCAAATAGTTCATTGGATAGCTTTAGAAAGATTGAGATTGCTTGTTGAAAAAGCAGGGAAGTGTTTTGGTTCAAGCCCTTAACTTTGGAGTTCTTCAATCCTCAGTCAATCTCTGAGTAAAAATTAACAAATGCAAGTGAGCACTTCTGTCCTATATTGAGAACTACTGCAATATTTAGTAGGTTTGAAGTGCAAAAGATTGACTATTTTGCATACTTCTTTATATGTGATGAAATTAAGTGAGATAATTTTGTTTAACTGCTACAAGGAGTCCAATAAAAACACAGTAAACAAACATTGCACATTAACAACTTCTAATACGAGGATTAAAAATTTGAATAAAGATATATTAAGCAATATATTTTAAAAATAAATATATGTAAATATAGTTTAAGAAGAAAAGATAGCATCTGATATGATAGCTGTACTTTACAGCCTGTTTCAAATTAAGTGCCTTGATTTTGTGGAGATTGAGCTTTCCCTACATGCACAAAGGACATCCAGAGCATGTAGGGATGCAAATAGCACATGGCTGCTGAAATTGCATATGAAAACTGGTCGTTTGAAATCTATCTGTGATGATAACATAAATAGTGTTTCAGGAGCAGGTAAATGAGGTAACTGGGTAGTTTATAACTCTATGAAGACCATTCAAGAAGAAAGAAGTACATCAAGCAGTTTTTTCCTTCCTGGTGAAGCTCTATGATAGAGCTGTGCTGTAACTAAACAGATATTAGTGAGCTCTCCAAAAGAGGCCGTGAGGTCCTGCTGGGTAAATAAAGATGAATGTATTGTCTACTGAATATAATCTGAAGTTCACAGTACTGGATCATGGAAGAGTGGCTTGTGTAGATGTCATCCAGACTGTCCTTAGCAACTGAAAAATATAAATTTAATCTGATTGTTAGAATTATTGCTAATAATGCCTGTTCTTATGAACTACCTGTGTTTCTTTTACATTTTTTGAAAGCTTAGGACCATTTTATATAAGAGTGAACAGAAAATGTTTCTTCTGGTAACTATATATATTTCTATATTTCTTTTGTGTAGGTATATAGAAAACCTTTTAACATTGTCTTCTAGCAAACATTTACACATTCAAAGAGCATTTAAAGTTCCACCACACCCTACACATACATGGTTTTTGGCAGACTATTAGAGCTATGCTACACACCATTTCAACTGTGTTTTCTAGTAGTACAGATGCTGGAAATACTTTTTTCATTTGATACTCTATTTGATAGCATAATCAAAAGGTAATTTCCTCAACAAATGAAATACCAGGGTTTCTAATCACACTGGAAAAAATAATTGTACTTAAGAGTAGTAGGAATTAAAAATAACAGCCAATTTTTTTACAACAGGGAACAAGAGAGACGCTTAGCCATCATTGCAGTACTCTTGGTGATGCTTTAAGGAAGGAAAATGATTTTGCTCTCATCATTGATGGTAAATCTCTGAAGTATGCTTTGACATTTGGAGTGAGGCAATATTTCCTGGATTTGGCTTTGTCATGTAAAGCTGTTATTTGTTGCAGGTAAGGTTTACATTATTTTTGCTCTACGGTGTTTTTATTGACATATAAAATTTAAGAAGCTTCTTTTATTTCAGACAAAACACATAAATCCATGTCATCCAACCATGGAATAGAGAAAACAACCCAAACAAACTAACAAACCCCAAAACTTTAGTAGCTTAAGTTATGAAATACAGCCATTCAAGCAATATAGTTCTGTACAACAGTCTGCTACAGAGTCCAAACTGAGTCAGTCAGGTTGCAAATACCTAGGAAAATAATTTGTAATCCATCAAGAATAGTCTCAGCAACACTGAGACACTGATCTTAACCTTTAATCAATACTACAGTTAACTGCAGGTTTTAGCACATCTGGATTCTTTCACAGAGTTTCCTCTACAGGTGAGATTTTATATCTCTGCTTTTTCTGTAAGCCATGGATTGCATTGCATAAGAAGTAGACAAAAATGTTAAAGGTATTGATTTGGATGATTTTTTTATTTCCTAAAGCTGATGAAAACAACTTTTTTTATTATTATTACTCCTGACTGTTTTAGGGTTCTTTTATACAATCAGATATGTAAACCTTTCCTGTACACATCAACTATTAGAGCTGAAAGCTTACCATAACAAGAGAGCTTTTCAAAGAAAATTAAATGTCTGCATTATTTAAATATGCACAATATGATAGCAGTTTGGCTTGGCTTTTACTATTTCATGATTTATATTAAGGAAGGAATATGTAGGACTGTATAAATGATAGCTTATGTGGTTTGAGGCCTTCTTGCATTTTTATGGATTTAAGCACAAAAACTGGAAGCCATCTGCTGAGCAGTGCATCATCTTTTCTACATTTGACTGGTTGAACAAGAACCTCTCCTGTCGATGCTTAAAGAACTTGCCATGGGCAAAATAATTAATCTGTCAAGAAGGGGAAGCAAGGATTATTCTTAACAAGATCTTTGGCAGCACAGGTAGAATCTCTCTGTTAAAAATGCAGTCAGACATTCCAGAACTGTGGAAATCACCGTTACTTTGATCGGTGTCTGAGGTAACCATTACAAGGATAGTCAGTTAATACTCTTAAAGTATTTCTCACTATTTTGACCTTTGTAGTAGCATAAAAAATGCTGTTTCCTACATTAAAACAGGAAAAGTTAACTCAGAAACAAGGTTTTCAAACCCTTACAGAGCCCTGTCGCTTGCTGTTCCACTATATACACCCTCACCACAAATTCAAATTCACACAATTATGTAGGACTGAAATTCTTGAGTTTGTGTATTCCAAGTTACATCTAATTCTGTGTTTAAATAGGATGCTATGTCTGATTGCAATTGCTTTGGGAAAACATGAAAAAGGAGGTCAGCCTGGATTTTGTACAAGAACAAAATAATTCTTAGAATTCATCATCACTTCTTGCCAAATTCAAATCTTCTTTCAATAAATTATAAAAGCTCAATGCCTGCTACTTCATTATTGCTTATCCTGTTATCTACCTGAAAGTAGAGACATGGTGTGTGCAAATGAGAAAACTGTTCTAAATACACCTTAATAGACTGTCTGGTTTTGATTAATAAGATAAATGTAAGGTTCTTGTGTTCAGGTATGGAGTTTAATAATGTTCAACTAAGATAAAGCAGATGAATATGAAAAATCAGTGTTCAAAATGGAGCTATTTTTCTGCCTTGCAGAAGGACAGGACAAAGCACAAGAGGTTACAGTGTCCAAATAAACACCTCATTTGTTGTCTGTCTTACTTGTAGCCCCCACTGTGTTAGTATGTGCTTTTTTAATAGCACATGCTTCTCAAAAGTCTTAATTCTGTCAAAAATAAAATTCTGTTAATGCTCCATCATTAGTAACGAGAATTTAATTTCCTTGTCTGAGTTTGCAAATAAAAAATAATAAAGTAGTAATTCTTACTTCATGTAAAACACTTAAACATAAATGACTAAATGAAAAATGTAGGCCTCTTCCATATAAAGGCATTAAACATTTTGAACACCCCTTGGGGTTTTAAAAATGCAAATTATATCACTTTCTGTGAAGTTTTCAGGCTGTATTGTTCAGAAGTATCACGTACAGATTCTTAGAAAGACTAACGGTAACACAGGTGAAGCTGGCAAATATTCAGCTGACATTTCACTTCAAAAATCTATGTAAGTTATTAATTCCAAGCAGATGTTTGGCTTAAAGACTTCAATGAACCGAATTCCAGTTCTGTGTTGGCTTCAGAGTGATGTGTGCAAGAAAGAATGTTAAATAGGTTATTCTCTAGTAAAACTGCAACAAAATGAACGTAAGCTTTTTTGGGTTTTTACTGATTTGACCATGAATTTGATTCACCAGGCAGTGAGAGTAAATGTCATCATCCAACTCCCCCTATAGCATTGTCTGGAGGGGAAATATGGCACTGTTTCTGGAAAGTTAAAAAGGTGAAAAAGAAGCTCTTGTGTCAGGAATCGTCTATAGAAGCTGTTTGTGCTGAGTCTTGAAACAATTCTCATCAGCAGAGTTCAAATAAAACATGTAGCAAAAGATCTTAGAAATGCTTTTTGATACACTTGGGCTGTAGAATTCTTCTGGAGAAGACGCTTTTATCCCAGGTTCACCACAAGGCTGTAATCCCAAGTACCTTTCTCAAAAGTCTGATAGCATGTGTCACCCAGGCTGCTGAGTACAGTAACCAGTAACCACCTTCAATCTGAAGGCTCTATTGTTTTTCACTCCTTTGGGGTTTTTTCCTTCTGCAAAATTATGTGACTAAATTTTATGCAACCTTTCTCTGACTTATTATACTTAAACTCAAAACATTTTGCTTAATTAGCACAGAATAGGCAGTAGGAATTTTTACAGGTGATAAGGTGTCACCCACAGGTGAACTGTTAGGTGTCCTTTTGGCCATGGAGAGGAGAACCAGAAAAGCTACAAAGATGTTGCTGAACCCAGAGGGAATTAGAATATTGGATGTGAGCAAGGAGGAGTGTAGACTTGGCCTACTCAGCTTCCATTGACAGCACTGTCTCAGTGCCAAACCCTACGGTCTAGAAAAGAGAGGCAACCACCTTTAGCCTGGCCCTGTGCTGGGAGCTCGGTAACCTGGTCTGGTGTTGAGCCTTAGTCTATTTATTGAAACACCTTTTTTTTCCTCCTATAAATTTATACAGTGGACAAAGTGAAAATATAGTGATTTTTGCTGGATGAAAATGGAAAGTACTTTTTTTTTTAGAAGTATCAATGGAGATAATTTTGTTCCTTTGTTATTTCTTCTGTGACGTTGAAATCAGATCAAGAATAAGTCTGTTCTGCAGTAAAATAAGTACCTTGATGGTAGGGACTGAAGTAATAAACTGATACCATTGAAAGTATGGTGTGAAGTTGTGTGATTATGATGGATGTGACCTCAAGCAAGATCTCAGTGTACAAAAGACAAGGGGGCTTTTAGTTGAAACAAATAATATAATAAATACACTTCACGTGTAATATTAAGGAATTTGTAGAAGAGACAGTGTGCTTTACTTTCAGAAGTTGCATATCTGGATATAAATAATATGCAGGAATCATAATTTCTCAAATTTTTTTAATCATTTCACTTTAAAATTTGATGTTTTCAAACAGTTCTCTCTAATATGCCTGGTGAATTGACTTCCTCCACCAGGAGTAGTTTGGGATCCTATTTCAGCTCTTAGGTAGTCCAAGTTTCAGAAATGTTATTTAAGTTTTAACTAGTAAGAATTGTGATTGTTATGTAATTTACTATTTCAGACAAAACTTAATTCTTCATGAATGTTGTATGAACAAATGTGTGTTTCAGGATGTAAAAAGTGTGTCTAGAATACCTTGGTTTTCTCCTGCAGTTTTAAGCTACGTTTCATGATCAACCTTAGATGGCTAAAAGCTTAAATAATCTTTATTTTAGTGAGAAAACATTTTGCTTTTATAGGAAATCAATGTAAGTTTGGTGAACTTTGCATATTCATTAAAATTTCTCAGACTGTTTTTACCTTTGCCCTGATTACTTAGGTTTTTTCAAATCTTTGTAACTTTGATTTGTTAATAAAGGAAATGGTTAATGGGTAGTGCATAATAACAGTGATGTCAAAGTTTTGGGGGTTTTTTTTGAACTGTTTCTGCTGCATTTAATTCTTTTATTGAATACAATGAAATCAGACACCAGGTGTCAGCTGTCCATCCTAAGAAAAGCTTTTGGTTTTTTACATTGCCTTTAATATCGTTTGTGAAGATCTTTAGGAAAGCATGAATGCCATTATACAACTGAATTTTTGGTGTCTAGTGATTGTATTTTTTCTTGTTACTGAGCTTTTCAGTGCCATACAGTAGTGATGGTTCAGGTGAGAACTGCATTCGTGGACTCCACAGGCCTTGTTCATTGGCAGGATCTCAGTAAACAGCAATATACAGAATATATTCAGGAAGGAACATTATTTAGAAGCAAATTCTCTTTTGTGTTTTTCCTTTTACAAGTTTGTTCCCAAAAACCTGTATTCTTAATTTCTTCTGTATTCCATTGGTTTTATTTTATTTTTTGACCTGAAAGAATTAAGTCAAGGTATGAACATCCCAGTATAATCTTTAACCCTGAATTTCTGGTACCACAAGGGGAATCTTCCACAACCTAACTGAAAAGTTCAGAAGCTTTGAAGGGTTATTGCCATGAGTGTGCTTATAGAAGGCTTGTAGGGAACAAATTTTAAAGGCATTTTTCACTAGATTTTCATGTCAGTGTGTATCCAGGTGAAAGCTCTGCTTCTTAGCCATGTTTAGTTTTTGCATGGAGGCATCTAGAAAGGAAAGAGGCAGGGCCTGATCCTTGCCTCCAGTGCAAAGAAGTGTAAGAGTGGATTGCCACACTGCTTGAAGTTTGCTCCTTCCCTTCCCCACCCTGTGACACCCATCAGCCATAGCACATTAAGTTCTGTATATTAAATTATCATGTCTCCAATTCTCCAAGGACTGACTTTCAGCTTGCAGAGTAGAACTTTCACAAAGTGAAATGAAAGGCACACAGGTGTGACACAGAGTGGCAGGAGGAGCCAAAACAGATACAGTGACAGCAGTAGAGCTTTTGAGTCACCTCTCAACTGTGGACAGGCATTTTCTTCATGTTGGATAATTGGAACAGCCCTGAAAATAGCAAGAGAGAAGCTGCCGGCGGTTAAACAAAGGGGAGGATCGAGAGTCGACGTTCAAAGCTGCTCCTCTAATCTGAAAGTGTAGGCTGTGTTAAGATAGTGGTGGCCTACTTTGTTCCTGTTTGCATTGACATCTGTGTCTTAGAAATCTTGTTGTTTGTTTATAAAACATGTATTTAAACAGAGAGGAAAACAGAAAGCATAACAAGAAAAACGCCACGATCTACTACTGTTCTAAGTTAATTCTGGCAGTGGCAGTGTTTGTTGTTTCTTCCCTTGCTCTGTTTGGAGCCTCTTGCTGTCTCCAGTCCTGTTAATGTTTTACTTCCACAAATCAAAGGGCTTTATGAATTTTTGTAGGGAATGTGCTTTTAGTGTATAGCTGAAGGGCAATAACAGCATCACATCTCTGACTAGGATGTTAGTTAGCCTGGCTTATTGCCTTTTCACAGAATGTAAAGTACATGTTGAAAGTACATTTATTCAGAAGTTCTATATTAAACCTTTTTCTTTCTGTAACCCCTTAGGGTATCCCCACTTCAAAAATCTGAAGTTGTAGAAATGGTTAAAAAACAAGTTAAGGTTGTAACTCTAGCGATTGGTGATGGAGCAAATGATGTGAGTATGATCCAGACAGCACACGTTGGTGTTGGTATTAGTGGGAATGAAGGCCTACAGGCTGCTAATTCTTCAGACTACTCAATTGCTCAGGTAAATCATTGCTTAAAAATGCTATAATAAAGTAATTTAAGTTTAGATTAACATTGGTGAATGCATGTTCTAACTGTGTGTTTGTTCATTTTTGCAGTTCAAGTATTTGAAGAACTTGTTGTTGGTTCATGGAGCCTGGAATTATAACAGAGTAGCTAAATGCATCTTGTACTGTTTCTACAAGAATATAGTCCTTTATATTATCGAGGTAATTCTACAGTAGAGTAAATGTTACTTCTTGAAAGTAGAAATTTTATAATTTCAAGCTTTTAATAGTGTATGTGATTTTAAAGAACCATTTAAACTGTCAATATGGTACTGAATATTGCTTTTCAATAGACTGATAAATTAGAGTGATTTTATTTTTTATTTTAAAAGATCCAATTGTCTTAAAAATAGATACTAAATATTAGTACTGAATGGTTGTGTTGTGTAATACTGCTAGCTTACTAAAATTCTGTATCAATAATGTCATTTCAATATTTAAGGAATACAGTTCAAGTAGCCTTATATTTACCAAAAATGTATGTCCTTAAACTTTGTTTTCAGTCTGTGTCAGTAACTGTCCAGTTCACAATCTGAAGCTCTTTTTGAGGTCACTGTTGAACTCCAGGGCTTTTGCTGTTCAGGACAGCACTCAGGGTTTTTACATCCACGTTTAGTGACACCATTGCATACCTTTCACTTATTCATGGGGGTTTCTCATCTAGGATTTTCTCACCTGGGATTTTCAGGAGCTAGTGTCTCTTGAAAAATACAGTAGAGAGGACTGTGTTGTAACAAAAGTACATTTATTGGCAGATATGTGTTTCTGTGATCTTCTTGACCACATGGCAATCTTAAAATTTTGGCTGTATTTTTAAATGGACTTTTAATTTTTTTCTCCCTCTCTTTCATTTCCTGTTCCTATTTTCTTTCAATGGTTGCTTGCTTTCTTATAACCAAATACTTTAGACACCTTATGTACAAGTACGTGTGCACTTTTCTTAGCACATTTTTTATGTTTTCTAAATTTTCCCTTTTTTAATCTTTACTGTGTTATTAATGTAAATAATTTTCAATCTAAGTAGTAGCAAGTTTGTAGCCTCTTTATAGAAGTATAAAGTAGGAAGCTATAGAAAAAGCAAATCTGTTAAAGATCCTTTTTTTGCTTTAGAAATGATGGCAGACTTTAGATCCAGCATGTCAATAGCTGAATATGTGATTAAATTATCAGACTTCCAGAAGTTCTGAGTAGCAGTAGCTCTTGATGTATTTGAAAAAACAACGTTAATGTATACTTTGTGTTTGTACAAAGCCTCCAAAGTTGAACTTTAGAACATGATGCCTTAGATTTCTTCATTTTTATAATTGTCACCAACACACACATTGTTGAACTTATTACTTAGTTCAGATATAAATATCCCACGGTTTGTATTCTTTGTGAAAGCAAGTTAAATGCAAGATATAGAGATCATAGTCTAAAAATACAAAAGACTGTAAGAGGTAGTGTCTGCCTCCTGAGCAGATGGAAGAGCAAAGAGATCATTTTTATATAGGTTATGACCCTTTATATAATGATGCATTTTACCATTGCACCTTCTCTGGAAGACAAAATGACTTTTACTTGAATTCCTGTGTACCCAACGTTTGTCAGCTCAGAAAACTTTCACAAATGTTAATAGCTCATGTCAATACTGTGAGTGAATGGGCAGAAACTCATCATTGAATGTCTCTAGAAAGGACAACTGCCAGTCTTGAATCTCTTTTCAGTTTTTTGTACGGATCAGGCGTGGGAGCAGAGAGCTCAATGAGTATTTGTAAGCTGCTGCTTAATATGCAGAAATGCTACATCAGGAAAACGTCTGTGAAGCTTTTGTGGCCACACCTCCTCTGTCTTGGACTTTAGAAAACAGTGCTATAAAAGCCATGTCTGGAAGTTGCTTTAAATAAGTTTCCTTTTATGAGCTGACAATAACTAAAACTATCTGCCTTGGCTTAATAAACGCACATTATGTTTTAAAATATCTGCTCAGTACTACTGTAAGTAATGTAACAGATTCCACTTAATCTAAAATACAGCCTTTTTCCTAGGCATTTATGGTGTCGTTCAGAGTAAGTGCTGTTGGTTTCTTGGTTCAGAAAATAGTAAAGATCTATAGTAATGTTCCTGCACACTGATGTTTATGGACATCTAAACGGTTTGTAAAGAAACTAGAAGTGCTCTGTAGCTTTTGACTTTTTCTGCTCCGTGTCTTGACTCAATAGATATTTTAACATGGACCTCACCTTTTGTATGAGATTAGTCCTCATAATTTCAGAGGTTATATTCTGAAATATCATTCTAAATTGCAAGTGAAAACTTTGAATCTCTAATAGACTGCTAATGTGCATTATGAAGGCTGTACGGAGCCTCACGCTCGCATAGGATAAGCAGGGCAGAGTCTCTCATATTATTTGGAGGAGGCTGTCACTACCTTATTATGACAGTTGGGACTGGCATTGATCTTGCAATGGAGAACTCCTTTGTGGGTTGGCTTTGGGTGTATGATTGCCATTACTTCATATACTCTTTTGCTAAACCACTCATTTTGTGACGTTGTGCAAATCTTCCTTCAGCATCGGAGGGGCAGAATTTTCCTATTCGTACTTCTTGTTGTGCTGGTTAGTAATAACACAAAATAACTGGTTTATGTCAAATAAAAGGTTTACAGCTTTAAAAAATTGGTTGTGAAGATCTGCATTGGTTACTCATTTCCTGTAGGGGAAGACTGAAACAGAAGACTGAAGGGACACAAACAGAAGAAACAGATGTATAGAGTTCACATTCAAAGTTCAGTCAGATTCCACACATGGCCATTTGTAATAATTTAAATGATATAAATAATTCAGTTGTAATAGGTAATTAGAGATGTAACAGCTTCTTTTTCATTCTGTAAACTTTGGATGATGGTTATCTTTAAGAAACAATAATAATTTTCCCCTCAAGCCCTTTCCATCCCACTGCTGAGTGAATAACACACTTTATGCTGCTCATGTCCATAGCTGAAGTTTACAAGTTGGTTCCTGATTTCCTTTTCCTGACAGGAGGTGAATGCCTGTGCTCATACCGAGATCCATACTCTGGATAGCCCCAAGCATGAGCAGGCTTTCTGTGTGCACTCACACTGCTTCTGAGCTCTTGTTCAGGATGCCATGGCAAACTGACACAGGCAAACTGCACCCAGTTCAGTTTGAAACACAGACAGCAGCACGTGACTGTGCTCATGCCCACTTTTTTGCATTATATGGTTTGAAAACTTAGAAATACAGGGGTCTGCTGTTGAGGCCCATCTCATTTTAGATGGGCTGTGAACAAGGGGAATTATGTAGCAATTAAACTATGGGCAATTTTCACTTCTTCACTTACACAGCCTGAATTACCTCTCAAGGACACCTATCTCCTGTCCTTCTCTATAGGGCTGCTTGGTTAGTAATGTGAGCTGTTAGAGTAGGACATGCCCCCTAGGACAGAAGTGGCTGAATCTGCTCCTAAATTACATCATGTGCTACATGTCCTAAAAGCTTGTTTTGCAGGTACAGCTGCCTTCACTGCTCATCATAATCAGAACAAACACACTTGTCCATGAATAGATTTCCCACTGTGAAGCAAGAAACTGTTTATTGTCACTGTCACTATTAATACTGTAAGAGGTTCCACAGAGGGTTTTTGCATGTATGTTTAAGAGTGTGATTTTTCCAGGGTCCAAGTTTTAGAAGTCAGGGGACGCAGGTGCCCTACTTTCTTCCCCCCTTACAGTTTGAGTTTGCTACTTGCTTTGTCCTTGCTGCTTCCCCCACACCATCCTCACCTTAGATCAGGTGATTATTTTTGAGCCATAGGTGTTCTTAAAGTGAACACTCAAATACTTTCTTGTCAACATAACACAGTTTTCGTTTCTGCTCAGATATTAAAAATGCTCTGTCTCTTAAAAGTGGTATATCTGATATTCCACTGAGTAGCAATGTTTCTACTAAAGAGGCCATTCTTTTTAGCCAAATTAAAAGGTTACTCTTCCCAGCCGTTTTTTTAATGGCTTCAACATGAACTTTACATCCCAGGAGTGCTACCAAATTTCATTTCTTCTTGGTTGGTATCTAGAGCTCTGAGCAAGATTTGTTCTAGTTCCTTATTACACTGAAAATTAACTGAAATGCCTGTGAGTTGCATGTTTTCTTTGGAAGAAATGTGTAATAAATGCTAAGATTTCAGGAAGTTGCTATTACAATTGAAAGGATTTCAGGACATTTCTGGAGTAAAACTGTACTTTTCAGAGTTTGAAATAGCTTGCATGGTTTTACTTGAATTTTATACAAAAATGGAACGCATCAAGGTTTTTAAGGAATAAAATGATGCAGAGCATTTCTGAGAGGCTTGGTAGAGACTTCATTTATGATGTTCATTTTAAATTGAAATTTTGGCATAAATTCTTGCATTTCTTTAAAACAGTCACTTCAAAATATTTTCAAGTGTGGCTTAGCATCACTTACCTTTAATAGAAGTGAATTGTGGAATAGTTTCAGTACATGTATTCAGACCTTTCTTTTAAAATTAAAGTTTTGTAACATTTTGACTGTGAGGAAAATCGTAACAGGAAGGTAATGTTCCTTCTGGATACTCCTTGGTTATGAAGGGTCAAGTATATGTCTACTTGAAGTCTGGTTTATTTTATTCCTAGAGAGTTGTACTCTATTAAAGCCTGTCTGAAATTCCCAGTACCCATGTATGAATATTTGTGCATATTTATATGTATACATATGTGCACCTGTAACTGTAGCTGTGCCCAACTACTGTTTTCTGTTAAAACTGTCCTTTTGTGCCAACCTAAACCTCTTCAAATTAAAAACTCTAAAACCTACTCCAGTATTTGATACAAACAAGAAAAAAAAAAGCCTAAGGAGTCAGTCACATAATATCTGCCCTTCCCTCCTCTCGAGAGGTACCTTCCTGGCCATCTTTCTAGGTGAGAGTAAAAGAACGTAGGAACTATGTGTAATGAGGAAGTTGAGAAGAGAGAAGGCAGTTGAGGAGCACAGATGGATGTGGTTCTGGATTGGGTTCACACATTTAGTTGTAAAGCATCCAAAAGTTGTGCTGGTGTGGAGTGCAGTAATGAACATCTCGCTCCCTCATACATTTTCGATTGGTTTGTGAATGTGTTCTAGGATACCCTTTTTGTGAAGCTGAGAAAAATCTATCATACTGTGCAAGACATTTGAGTAATAGATTGTTCTCCTCTTTTTCAGATCTGGTTTGCATTTGTCAATGGCTTTTCTGGACAAATTCTTTTTGAGAGATGGTGTATAGGCCTTTACAACGTGGTGAGACGATTTGTGTGTTTTCAGTTATTCTTAACGATGATCATGAAAGTTTCTTGAGTAAGCAATCTTTAGGAAGTCCCAGCCTCTGAAGTTCTGCAATGTGTTTTCTTTTTAAATCCATCTACTAGATGTTTACAGCAATGCCTCCACTAACTCTTGGAATATTTGAGAGATCCTGCCGAAAAGAAAACATGCTGAAATATCCCGAGTTATACAAGACCTCCCAGAATGCACTGGACTTTAATACGAAGGTAAATTTAAAAAATCAAATATAATTAAAGTAGAAATTGGTAGGAATTCAGATTAGTTATCCTTTTTGTTCTATGCTGCTTATAATTAAAAATTGAGTGGATCTTTGTTACTGCTATTTCCAGTTGTCCACTTGTCTGTGACTGGTACGAATGATATTTCTCCATTTTTAGCAAGTACAGAAATGGACAACAAGCATTTTATTTTTTTCAGCCCTGATTTTTTTTCTCCTCTGCTGGTAATAAAGCTGTCTACTGTAGGCAGAAGTGATCAGCCCTCTCTGTCACTGGGGTGTATGCATTTGTACTGGTACATGGAAATGGATTACTGGAGCCTGTGGAGAAGCGTTGCGGAGGACAATAAGAGCTGTCATTACATTTGTAGAGGGAGGGATTTGCTACTGTCCTTTGTCAGTTTGGAGTTGTGATTTTATGGTTTAATCACAAGTTTTGAGAAAAAAGACAGTTAAGAGTGCGTCAGGGTGGATCAAAAGGCATCTGAGGCTACTTTTGGTGGGAAATGGGTGATATTGGTCTTGGGCAGAAGTAGCATAAGAATGTAGGACTCTAATATCTCAAAATATACATAATCTCTACAATTTGTCTGTAAGTAATCTCTTGAAAAAACTAAATGAAACTTTTTCCTTATTCTGCAATTTCATGTTTGTAAGAGAGATTCTGATTTTATTTGATTTTTCTAAACATAATTATGACATTTCAAGTAATGTCATTGTATGATGAACTTGGGTACATTTTCAGTGTATCATGGAATTAGCAATGCCTGTGTGTGGTGGGTTGTAGTAGATGTGAGGAGCTGATACAGCATACTTCACTTCCATATCTGTGCCACTTGTGCTGTAAAAACAGATTACCCTCATCTATACAGAATTATTTGTCTGAACTGTTTGTTCACCGAAGCATATGAGATTTTTCTCCTTCCTCCTCACTTTATCCCTTCACCCACAAAAACAAACCTGAAAGTTGTAAGGAAATTAGGGAGAAGAGTTACTCGTGTCACTGTGAATGCTTTAAAAATACTTAACTTTTCCTGGCCCATGAATACAGACACTTTTGTCTTGTGATAGTTTTTATAAATATTGTAAGTCATGATTTCCAATTTTTGGATTTTTCTGGTTTTAAATAAGTTACAATATTTTTATTATTGCAGAGATGCAGTGTAGAGTTCTTTGGAAATGCTATGGATATTCCCATGCAACACTTGCCATGAGTAAATGGCTACAAACTACCCAGCTGCAAAATTCCCACCTATATAAGTTGAATAGTTGGTGTTAAAGATTGGGAAACATTACTGCCTTGAATGTTGATGCTGATGTTTGTTATGGTAAGAGGGATCAAAGGTTATGAGGTCATGACAGAGGTTAAAGGATTAGCATGTGACAATAAGAACTGGTCAGGAAAATGGAAAAGTAGAACTAATTTTTCTTGCATCCACCTGTGCTTTCTGTCAAATAAAAACTTCTGGTGATGACACAGCAAGAAGGGGAGACAAAGGTTAATGAGTAGCACAAGTTCAGATGTGCAACGAATTGGAGTGTAAATTGGATCATACAGCCTAGCATAGTTGTGTAATCTAACAAAAGACTTTGAGACATTGTGGAAAACATTGTGAGGCAGGCAACTTAATTTCAATTGTTTGAGCACCTTAAAACTCCTGACAGGTATCAGTTGCAATAAAGACTGTGATTGTCAAAAGGGTTGTTAATGGATAAGAATGATTGTTAATCCTGAAGCAGATGAGTTACATATTTTTGATTTAGTCATTTTATGTCTTTATACAGTATATTATGGAAAGCATCAATAGGTTGTTTATCCTTAAACTTAATACAGTTCTTTTCAGAAGGCATATTTTACAAATGCAAATAAGTTTGAAAGGAAAATTTGAATTATTTAGCAAATTCATTAAAGGAAGTTTAATACGATGAAGCTGTGCACTTCAGGAATGGAGCACATAAGGAGAAATCTAAGGAAGATAATTATTAATTCTTTTTAACGTGGAAATGTGTAGGTAGGTATATAGAAGATTCAGGGTTTGATTGTTCTACTGTTCAAATTTCTTATTACACAAAATGTAAATTATAAAAGCTAGAGTGCTTTTTAGTTCCCTGCTTAGAATGTAGCAGTTGTTACAGTTGTCTGCTTTAGTTTAATGTTTCTGATATTCCCATATGTATACATTTTAATTTCCCTTCTGATTTGAAATTAAAAGGAGGTGATAATACACACTTTTTTTTCAAAAGAGAAAAATAAACAAATGACCCATGAAGAGCTAAGAGGCAGAAAGTGCCTGTCAGTTGTATTACTTCACAGTGGTGGCCTGACAGAAACACATTTGGTGAATCTTACACACAGATAAAAAGGAAGGTCAGGGTTCACAGAGCTAGTTTATTGCAAACGGTTCTCATGGATTTTGTTTTCCCTTAGGTTTTCTGGGTTCATTGTTTAAATGGCCTCTTCCACTCATTCATTCTGTTTTGGTTTCCACTGAAAGCCCTCCAGCATGGTAAGTATTACAATATATAAAAATGTAAACGTTGAAAGGTGTTAAATATCTAAATACCTTGGGTTTTCTTAGGAAAGTTTTATAAATGCTAACAATTAAATTTCAATATACCATTTCTAGAGCTAGAGAATATTTAAAATGTTTTATTTAAAATCTGTTTTAAAGTGGGAGTAATATTATGTACACATACCTGAAACTATATAAATCTGAAAGCAAGAGGGAGAAAAAGATTGCTATTTAATTATGTTTATTTTAACATAATACATTGCCATGGTAAATACCTACGTGCTCCTAAATCACTGCTGTCCCTTCCCTTCACTCTTACATGTTGTGAGCTTTCGTGGTCAACGTGTCTACCTTCTCTCATGTTCCTTCAAGGGCATAATAACCTGTTAGGTTACATCTATCTGAGTAGGTTTGTGGCAGAGGAAACGGGGGCATCTTGGACAGCTCAGCCCCATCACTCTTCCAGTTCACATTTATATAAGCACCTGAGTTGCAGAAGGAAATGAGACAGTTGGGAGGAAAGCTGTATTAGAGGACGCTTCAAAGCACTGCTTCCAGTTTGTAGAAATCTTTGTGTGTATGGGAGCTCTCACAGGGGTAGGGGTTTGCTTTCCTTCCACTTTGTGGGGAGGGGGAAAAAAAAAGGTGTGTAATTGTCTTCTCTTTTATTGTCTTCTCTTTTCCCTGATGCAGCCAGGGAATGTGCCCTGGCATAGGGGACAGAAATATTCTCACAGACATTCTGGAACTGTTGAGACTAGGTTAGTGAGAGGGTCACAGCTGCTTGTGCCTGAAAAGGTTAAGGGAAAAACTTCTTGTGGATTACTTAATACTCGTGGACTTCTAATAGGTAAAGGGGAGTAGGTAGTGATCTGTTTTCTCTGAAAGGCCACTGGATGGGAGTTCAGTGGCAGCTGTTTGCACTGGAGAGGTTTAGACAGCCCAGGAGGAAAGAGGTCCCAAAATGTCAATGCACACAACCTCAAATCCAAATCAAAATCCCCAGTCTGTGAGAGATTTATGTGCTTCATGATGGAGAAATTTTTAATGAATATATATGGTGATGCAGAAGAGAGTTGATGTGTGAATGGCAAAGCTGAGATACTTGCACAAGCTCTGTAGTGCAAGTGTGTCTGGCTTGCAGCCCCTGGGCTGGAAATGACATGCTGGGAAGTGGCCTCCATAAATCTGAACAAATTGCTATTTTTTCTTCCTCTTTCATTCCTAGAAAAAGGCCAAGTGAGCAAGGGGAGCAGAGTTGGGACCTGGGGATTGTGTGGGCAGTATAACCAGTACCTACTGTGGGTCCAGCCAGTGCACAGAGTTCTGCATGAAGGGGAAATGCACGCAGGATGGAGCCACTGTTAACTAAATCTCTGATGGCTGTGTGTGTAAAGAGGAAAGGGAAATAATGCTGTTGGTTTCCTAGGGAGGAGTTGGTGAGTGCCAGAGAGATCCAAAAGACAGAGGAACAGGTCTCAGCCTCTACCTTCTTTTTCTTTTAGGGACATGGTTTCGTGGTGGACTTGGCAGTATTAGGTTAAAGGTTGGGCTCGATGATCTTAAAGGTCTTTTCCAACCAAAATGATTCTGTGATTGTCTTTAGCAAGGACGAGATGCAGGAGGATCCTGAGGCATGAAAGAAGGAATGGAAAGAATGGCAGATATCTCAGCTTCGTGCATGAGTGCTGAGTCCCAGCTCTCTGATGATAGGAACAGGTACAGCAGCCTGCCTACCTGTTCTTCTGTTTATCCTCACTATGCTCTTTACAGCCAGGCAGCAGAGCGTGGTTGAGCAGGTATTTACTGGAACACTGACAATCATATCTCAAAGATCATGAAAATCTCTCAGGGCCCACAGTCCTCCTTCTCTTTGAGCATTTTCTCCTGTTTACTTTTTACTCTCCCTTGTCCACCTCTTGTCTGTAAGTGGAAGAATTTTAAACAGCATGCATTAGCAAGTCTGCCAAGAAATATACGGTCAGAGAATAGGTATGGATTTGTCAGAATTTGCTCCATGGGACCTACCCACAAAACTGGCTGTGAAGAGTAGCAAGGACATAAATCTTCACAGAAGCTTCTTCTGATGCAGTCTTGTCAAGAGAACGGTAAATGGCAGAACCCAGACTTGTGTGTACAAGTGAATCCACCAACGGCTCCCTCTTTTGTATAACCTTTGAAATGAGCCACGGCCTCAACTTTTCATTTTCAGGCTTCCAGAGTTCTTGTAGTCCTTTGTGTTGTGCTGCTCTGTGCAGGGAGAAAGCTAAACCTGTGAGGTGGTCGGAATGCAACCAGTATCCCCACAGCTAAGGAGGCACCCATTGTAAGCTCCCCGACTTGGAGTGGGAGAGGGACAGGTTAAAGAGGAGTATCTGCAAGCATTTTTATTCTAATTCTTCTTTTGTGTCAGCTTTCACTTGCTGTCTCTTCCAGAACATCAACAAATAGATTTATTTCTTTTTTTTCTGTGATAAACTGGCCTCGCAGGTCCAGAAAATCTTTTAGAAAGGAGCACTTTTCATCTGCTGCTAAAATTCATTTCATTTCAACCATTTGTAAAGCTGATATGAAGGCTGGAAAAACACTCACCACAGATATGAAAACATACTTAGTTAGCAGCATTTAACATACTGTGTGCTAGCCGAGGATAGTGGGAAAATAAGGTTTTTCAACTACAGACCATTTTTATCAGCTTGTCATATTCCTCTGGCCAGTCCAATCAGAGGATTTTTAAACCCATCCCCACCCTTTAATAAAAACCCCAACACCAGTAATCTTCTCCTTCACCCAACACAGCTTTTTGAAAACATCCTTCCTTGTGCTGTCTTGGCATTAATGGGGGAGTTGTCTTTTACTTTTATCCTTCCTTACTCCGTGCACAGTAAATTCCTGTATCTCTGTACACACACATACATGCACACATATTCATGTATGTGTGTGGAGAGAGAGAGAGCTATTGTGGGTATTTAAATGTTTGTATTTTGATCACTGTTTCTTTCTCCAGGTACCGTATTTGGCAATGGTAAAACTTCAGATTACCTGCTTCTGGGAAACACTGTGTACACTGTAAGTCCTGCTGCAGTGATCTGGTGCTCTAGAAGCTGACTGCATTGGCTCTATCTTTTACCCTTACAGAGATCTGGGTTTATTACTAGTCACATTTCTCTACATAGAAGATTTGATTCATTGTGTAGTTCCTTAAGAATAAGAAATGGCACTTGAGTAAATCTTTCAGAAGCTTTGAAAAACATTTTGTGTTCTAATTCCAGTTATTAAAACAAAGCAGTTTAGTAAAGATGCAGAAGATTCCTCTGTCCTTCACTAGAAACTTTCTATTTTTTAACTAATGGGAATTGTAACTCCCTAAGTAGCATGCTTATTAAATTAAGGTAAGCTGCATTGGAGAAATCCCAAACTGCCAGAATTACACCTGACCCACACCTAACAGTAACAGTTACTTGCTGTTGGTTTTTTTTCTTTTAATCTTTTATCTCCTAAAATCAAATAATGAAGCTAAATACCTGTTTTTTACATACTATGTATCAGTGTTGCCCAATAGATGAGGGTTTTCCAAAATCTCTCTTAGAAGGAAAATTAGGCTTGTGCTTACAGTCCTCTGTTCTTCAACATCAACAGTTCACTTAATTTTTCAGCTTCCTGTTGTTGGCAGCTACAAAACGAAATGAATTGTAATAATCGAAATAGAATGGCTGTAATGCAAGCACAAATTCACATCAAAATCAAATTCCTCAGGGAACAGGGGAATATCATAACTGAAATAAAAGGAAATTATTCTAGAATACATTGTAGTCCTTTCAGAATGTAGCTACTGTCAGCATCCTCTATGTATGAGAGTACATTTTCAATAATGTTTTCAGACCAGAGAGGTTGAAGAGCCTAGAGGGCTGAGTAACCACAGCCCGCTCTATGTATTCCCTACTGCAGTGGCAGTTAAAATAAAATGTTTCTTCTGGCAGCCCATACATGGACTTTAAAATGGTTCTTTGGGCACTTTGAAAACCTGTTTGTTCACAAAAAAAAAAAGCTTAAAAGTTTATTTGCTTTACACTTGCCTCTCCCTATTTGAAAAGGCCAACACAGCATGATTTGTCGGTGGTGGCATATGATCACGCAATCTATCATATGATGACCTGATCCCCATTAGGAGTGGATGGAGTATTTTCTCTATGCAAGTCATACTAAAATTATGATGTAAGGTCAGGGTCATTGTCATAGCTCAGTCCTGACAGAAGTGTTTCAGCTGACACAGGTCTGTTTGTATTATGATCTCATAACACCGAGCAGTGTTTAGAAGTCAGTGGTTTATCTGAACGTCGCTGCTTTCCCCAATACAGATAAATAATTTATAAGGATATCTGCCAGAACCACCTGCTGTTCTGTGTGAAACAGGTTCTTTGTGGGGAGAGATTCTCTGCATGGGATTTTCACTCTATCTACAAATGTTTCATTGTTCACTGTACCTCCTTGCCAGTTCAGCAATGAATTGTGTGTGTGTAAACATGACTTTCATAACTTCACCTATCCTAGCACCTAAGGCGAGTTTTCTGATAGCATCTCCTTTTCTTTGAGTGCACTAAAAGTATCCTTTGGTCAGCATTTTGTAGAGTGAGTTAGCACTGTACATTTGTTAAACTCAGTTATTCAGCTGAAAGATACTGCTGAAATCACAGATGACGTTCGTTCCTGAAGTGATCTCAGAACTTCATCCTACCCAGTCATTCTGCTTTGTGCTTCTTTATAAAAACCAAGCTTGGCACCAGGAGAAGACAAGTTCTGTGTGCTGTAGTAAGAGTTTACTGGATTACCCTAGGTCCTGTGGGAATCAGTGTTCAAGAAGTTAAGATCGTCACCCATCAGTGGCTGGATAAGCCTTGGAATCTCACAGTACTGCAGGATCTTTGAGTATCACCTCTGACATCACATAAACATCAAAGCCTACATTTTCAGATTTGCAGCAACATTTACCAGCACCTTCAGAAATTAGTGAATTTTTGATATTTTCAATATAGTAACCTGGAGCTACTCCTTACTGTTTGTCAGGCTTTATCCATAACAGATAAAACAGAGGTTACAGTGCAATTATTCTGTCAACTTCTGCAACCAGTTTTTAACCAGAAGAGCTGAAACTTCACCATCTTGACGGGCTAATTGCTTGATAGCAACCAACAGAATGGCCAGGGATTTCCCAGGAAAACATTTTTCACCTTTATAAGTCCAGACAACCTGCTTCTTCCTTTGTATTCCAGACTCTCCACTTAACTTTACTTCAGATTGAAATTCTTGGCCACGGAGTATCAAAATCATAAAACTTTTTCTTCTGTTCTCCTGGAAGTTCAATTAAACTAATCAATTCTGTATGCTAAGTAAGATTCCTGTATCAAATAAGAATCCCCCCTCTCCCTCTCTTTCTTTTTAAGTTTGTGGTTCTAACTGTGTGTTTGAAGGCTGGATTAGAGACTTCATATTGGACTTTGGTAAGCAAACATCTTTATTATATTCTTAAATGTTCTGTAAAGTATGATGGATGAATGATTGTGTTTTCTTATTATTTATTACATTATGCCTTTACAGTTTGTCAGCCTGCCCCACAGAATCAAACTAAACTGTGGTTATTGCCTGGAAAGATGGATATTCACATACAAAAAATAATGCTTAATATTGAAAAGGAGAATACTGGGATAAGGCTTTAGCTTTAAACTAGAAAAATTGAATTACTCTGAACTGATTGTAATGGAACTTAAATTGCTGAAAGTATTATCTTTCCTTAAGAAATAACTGACTGAAATGGCAGAGTTAAATTACTACAAGGCACAGAAACTTCGTCCAGTATCTCAGAATTGCATCGTAAATACTGAGTAGCAAAGAGCTTTTTTTATGTCGTAATACATCCGTGACGATTGCTCTGTTTGCTTTCTTTGTTTCACAGTTCAGCCATATTGCTATTTGGGGCAGCATTGCACTCTGGGTAGTGTTTTTTGGAATCTACTCTTCTTTGTGGCCAGTCATTCCTATGGCACCTGATATGTCAGGAGAGGTAAAAGTACATTTTAACTAATATCTAAATGTGTGCAAAGAATATTTCGGTCTTTAGTACAGACATGATCTTTATGGGGTCCTTCTGCTAACTAGAGGTAAGAGGATTGCTTTGTTTACACCTTCAGTGTGGTGGCCCTGTTTATTTAAAATAGAATGAAGTTTTACTGTTATGAAAATGGACCTCAGCTAACAGTCTAGTGGGGAAGAACAGGCAGGTTTTGCAGTTCTTTAGTTTAATTTCCAGTATGTCGTGTATTTTTTCAAGTTTCCCCTACTTACACCATTTTGTTTCCATCATTTTATGTGTCATCCCAATTTCAGAGAATATGATTGAAGTTGGCTTTTACATATGTGTTGCTGCATGTTAGTAACACAGCAGGAGGGACTGTAGAATGCTGTGCTGTAAAAGGAAATGCAGTGAAATGAAAAATAATGACCTTCTGACAGAGTGCCAGCACTTTTGTTCACTGCCCCCCCTTTCTTTGACATGTTCCTGATACTATAATGAAGAGTATTTTTCTTTCCCTCTCTTTTCCCCACTTTCCCCTACTTTGAGTTTTCCCCATAAAAAAGCCAAAGGTCTCTTTGATGCAGAATGTCCTGTTGATCAATAATGCTGAGGCAATTCTGGATCAAGACCTTGGTTTTCTGGTCCTTCAAGATTGCTACTCCCACGCTGGACCAACTCAGTACAGCCCAGTGTGGGAACTAGGTGGCTCTCCATGTTACAGTTCTCCTCAGTGCTATAAATGGTCTTAACTAGGCTGCTAAACAGGTAGCACACCAGAAAAGGTGACTTCTGCCTTCCATGGCACCCTGGCACAAGTGTTCTCCTGATAGGCATAGCTGGCACTTACCTAGTTGATACCTGTTAGAAATTGTCAACAGGCATCTCGGTGACAGTACTTGAAAGATGTTTCTTTAGTAAAATCCTGATGAAACCTTAGAATCAACATTCAAACAAGAAACCTGTTATGTCAACCTTAAAAAAAATTCTATTCCATTTTTCTTAACAAAACGCCCTAGTGAAGAAAACTTTACTCATTTTCCCTGAGTGATGATATTCAGATGAAAACTGTCAGCTCACTGTTGTCTTTCTGCAGACACAGCCTAGAAGAAAAAATAGACAAAAAATGTGGGAGATGCAACGGGATTTGTGAAGCAGGGGAAGATTTAAAAAGAGGCTGTAACATTGAAGAAGGATATGTGGTCACAGGATCGTAGAATTACCCAGGCTGGAAGGGACCCAAAAGGATCGTTGAGTCCAACTTTTACCTCTACATAGGTCACTCCCAATATTCGCACCGTGTGACTGAGGGCATTGGCCAAATTGATTAAAAAAGGGGTGATAACCTAAGTAGTTAATTATGTGATATCCATGGCTGGTTCAGGTACTGTAGCAGATAAACTTTAAGCTATGAGTCTTGTAGCAGTCTGAAACAAGCCTTCAAAATTTTATCATTCATTAAGCTGAAATTATAATTTACCATTGTATTATTTTTGCTTGTACTTTAGACTCATTAATTTAAAAATTATTCTTCTTGAGTTTATTCTTGGAATTGGGGACTGTGTTCTTCTAGTGTTAAACTAAAATACTGTGAATTCAAGTTTTATCTCTCTTTGATATACCTTATAAGCAGAGTTTCTGATTAGTTCTTTAATAACAGGACCTGTGAGATGGGGGGTTTTAACTCTCAGTAGTAAAGAAAGACTAGAAGCATTGCAAGAACTCACTTGGAATTTCAGTGCACTGGGAGTTAAATGTAAATCTGTTTTAATATTACCATGGTAAGGACTTTGGTGTGCATGGAGGCAAGCACATGCAGATAACTAAAACTAATAAAGTTGTCTCTGTAGGTTGTTGAGAGAAAAAACTAAAGCTGGTTTGTTGGTGTTGAGAAGGTTTTATTTTAATAGTTCTGTAGTTTATAAGGAGAGGACACTTACCTAGATGATACCTGACATAGATAAATTGAAAATGGTTTCCATAAGTTTTTCTGCAGCAAGACTTTTATTGTTCTTTTCATCTTTCTCTCTTTACTTTCTGAAGGCTTTTTAAAACCTGAGCTCACTGTTTTGGTAGAACATTTCTTAGTGAGGAAAAATGGAATATTCTGTGTTCATTTTGGCATGTAATTTCTTAATGGTACATCTTCATCAGTGCAGTAAAAATGTTTTGCAGCCAGGATTTGTAATGTGCCACTAAGCCATGAAAGGGAGTCATTCTTAGAGGCTTTTTCTTTTTTTAAAAAAATAAGAATTTATATAAAAATCTATGCAATGCACTTAATGGGCAGTGTTAATTCACTTTAGAAAGTCCTAATATTGAGCATGAGTTCCACGGACAACAAATTATTTATCCCTGCAGGATTTGTAAGTCCTACAATAAACTAGGCTTCCCAGCTCTCACTTTGGATTACTTCTGAATTCCCCTGGGAGCCACTTTTGTGGCAGATTCCATTTGGTTTCACAAGGCCTAAAGGGGGAAAACTTGGCATGGGCCACAAATCTCTCACATTAGGAACAATTTGTAAGCCACGAAGAGAGGCGGCCAGAGTCGGTCCCCAGAACAGGCTGCTCCTGTTAGTGCCATTGTCTGAGAAGGACTGCTTTGCTATTTCCCAGCTGACCTGCCTATGGGTAGGGAGATGTGAAAAGTTAGAGACAAAAATGTTTTCTACAGAGTGAGAGGGGAGCTTTCTTGTACAGAAAGGAAGGAAATACCTCTGTGGGATTTTATTTTTTTCCCCCCTTCGTCCAAAAAATACAAAGAGGCCCTCTGTCTTTAATGGGAATGTCAGCTTTAAATCTCTTAGGTTTGGATTAACTCTGTAAGAGAAAAAAAAATCTGACAGGCTTTCAAATATGAGCAGAAAAACTTTTCTTTTTTTCCTCAATTCATGTTGTTCATTTGTAAAGCCAAAGGCTGGGTGCACTGAATAGCAGGCGCCAGTTGTTCCTTCATTCATAGTTAGCATTACAATGGTCAGAATTAACATCCTAAGACCTACATTATCACTTTTGCTGTTTCACCAGCAAACATTTCATACCGGGTGGCTGAGGGAAGGACAGCTCTTTGCTGTGTTCTTAGAAATTAAAAAATGCCCTTAGGAAGAGGAAGGAAGAGTCATAATTATTTCAAGTTGTATTTTTCATGCTTTTCCTCATTTTTTAGGAAAGTTTTGTCTCTCTAATTGCAATCTAATTATAAAAAGTGTTGTGAAATGTAGTTTCGATAGACATTTCCTATTAGCTGCTGGTTTAGGAAATGAGTATTTCTTCAAGTATGTCAAAAGTCATGTATTGCTTATAAAGTGGCTGTGCTAATACATTTCTAATACATTTCTCATTACAAATTTTTTTTTCCTCCTCTGAAGATGTGATTTTTTTAATTTTTTTTCTTAATTTTGAACCTGTCACTGCTCAGTGTTTGCACCTTTGCTGACAGCTGTTGGCAGGAAGTAGCATCTCTGGGCAATATCTGTGTCCTTTAAACATAGCTGTGCAAAGTCTACCAAATTTTCAATGGAAAAATACATTCTAATGTTTTCAAAAGAATGTGTCAGTAGGAATTTGGATATGAAAACAAGGAAAAAAAGCTTTTTGCCTTTATGAGAATAAGGGTACTTTTGTGAAAATAAATCACTTATGTTTTTACACGTGAACATATCAAGTATAATTTTAAAATGTTGATGTATATACATTCAGAAATTAGACTTTAGCTACTGCAAGCTGCCTGCCTTTGGCCATTAATTCATACTAGTAAAATTTCAGCCTGTTTATTTTAGTTACCTGCTGAGGTTTAGCCTGAAGGGAATTTGTCTCCAAATAATGAAGCAAAGGATTTAAAATGGTATCATTTTCTAGCAATGTTACTTTCAGTCTCTGCAATCTAATTACGTTACAAAGGTATTTTTAATACTGACTGCACAACAACCTTTCAGTAGTGTGTTTCATTAAGTATTTATCATAGTTCATGCATCCATAATTGATGTAGACTCTTGCACATGAATTACCAGCGTAGATTAAAGGTTTTTATTTCCTTTAATGTCCATGCATTATGATGTTTGTTTTGGCTTTTGAGTGTGTTTTAGTTTTTAGTATGTTTACAGACCAAGTTATGAACAGAAGAAGTTCCTATGAATTGATTTAATGCTGTGTATAAAAACACAAATAAAACTAAAAGCAGTTATGTTTGTAAATATTTCACATGTATTAGGTCTTCACGTAGCAGAACGTTGTGTATTTCCATAATTATGTGTTTAGTTGGGGTTTTTTGGTTCTCATTTTTAAGCAGTTTGTTGAATAGGAGCCTGTGGCAGTGTGGGAACTGTGGTGCAGCAAGTGGTGAGACAACTTTGATCCAAGTTAGATTGCAAAATTACTGTTACAGCATCCAGTGTCCATACCAAGGGTCAGGAACCATTCTGTCCCGTTAGGGTTGATTGCAAATAAGAAATTGTGCTCATAACATATTGGCAAAGATTGTGCAGATAGAGGGGGTGGACTTTTGATAAATCTGATTGCAATAGGAATGCCTACAGTCAGCATAATGGTGCAGAGCGGGGTTGTGGAGCGGTAGATTTCCCCTCTCTCAAAAGAGCTAAGCAGTGTGATCTTTTCATCAGCTTCTTAACATGCAGTAGTGCTTACTATCTGCTGGATTTCAGGGATTTTAGAAAGGAGTTAAAGTTTTATTTCATATTAGAGAGCCTAGAATGGTTCATTTAAATTTGCTTTTGATGCCGTCAACCAAGTAATTGATATTTTTAGGGGTTTTTTTCTTAGTTCTTGTCATAACGTCACATTTTGTGCTTTTTTTCCCTCCAGGCAGCTATGATGTTCAGCTCTGGAGTGTTTTGGATGGGACTTCTATGTATTCCTATGACAGCTTTACTTTTTGATGTAGTGTACAAAGTGTGAGTACAGAAATGCTGAGTTTTACGGGAGAAAGTGCTGACTTTTAAAATGTGTCTTCTAATTCCTAATATAATAAAAGCCAATTAAGATCAGCTGTGGTGATTGTATAAAATTATTTTTTACCTTATTTGTTGTTGACAAACTTTATAACAATTATTAGTATTTTAAATGTTTCAATAATTGTAATGTCTTTTCTATAAATATTTGTTTCTAATTCACAAGAACAGGTGATAAAATACATTATTTAGACTTGCTTTATAATAGTTCTTGTAAAACTTAAGTCATCTAGGAAAAGGAATTTGTAAGTTGAATGTTTAAGTGTTAAAATAATCTGTTCTTTTACTTTCAAGAAGACTAAATCTGGCAGTATTTTGTATTACTTAGAGTAAAGAGAGCTACTTTTAAGACGCTGGTGGATGAAGTTCAGGAGTTGGAAGCAAAGTCTGAGGATCCTGGGGCGATTGTGCATGGCAAGAGGTACTGTAAAACTCTTAAGATCATTGTCTTTTCAACAAAAAATACCCTAAATATTTTCAGCTTTATACTTGTATCAAAGACAGAAGGTTATTTTTACAAACCCATACAAACAAAAGGCATCTTTAAAGAGGTTTCAAGTCTACTGAGCCCACGTGTTTTTTCATATACTTAGATATAGGTTTTTACCATAGGCTTTCACTCTTTGTAGCTGACTTTTATGTCTCTAGTTATTATGTACAGAACAAACTTGAGGTATGATTTTAATCCTGACACTTTTGACTGTGTTAACAATTAATACAAAGTAAGTTCAAATTGGCATCATTAACTGGAATAGTTATAAATTGGGCCTAAGCATAATTAAAAAAATTAAAATAAATTTTTAATTTAATTAAGAGAATTTTAATTTAATTAAGAGAATTTTAATTTAATTAAGAGAAGCAGTCGAGTTCTGTTCCTTGCACCACGTAGCTTGGGAAGGTGAATCTTAGCTTGGGAAGGTGAATCTTAGCTTGGGAAGGTGAATCTGTTGAGCTAATTGACAGGAATATTTAAAGATTTGGCCAATCAGAACTCATTGGCGTAGACACTTGACATCTCTTACACTTACTCCATCCTTACACAAGAGACAACTTTGATAATCCAGCAAAACTATAACCAAATTAAATCACTATATGCTCAGATTAAACATAAGATACTGGGGGGGGTTAAGTGAACTTTTAGATCTGTTCATATGGGCAGGAGCTGGATTTTTTCGCATTGGAAATGATTAAATGATAAACTAGAGCTTGCGTTTCAGAGAAATACCAACTTACAGTGAATTTCAAATTTGGAGGAATAAATTGAAGGGTTTGTGGGTTTTTTTAATATAGGCCCTTATGTATCTTTTAATATGTTATCAGAATCAAGTTTCAAAAGCTTCCTGAGCTATGGCTGGTCCATCTCTTACTTATTTAGTAACGTGGGATCCTATCTGCTAGAACTCCAGGCGTAGGAGAGGTGAATGGTCAGGTATGTAAGAGAAGAAAGGCTGTAATTCAGCCTGGCACTAATCAGGCCGTGCTACATCAAGGGAGCCAATGCTTTCCCTTTGCACTGCGTATTTCTGCAGAGGTCACACTCAAATTGTCACAATATTTTTCACTTATTTGTATTGTCAGCACACAACAGGGCTTCAAACAGGTGTTTTGCCTGTACTGTGACAGTAAAAACATTATCAGGGATCTGGACTTCATAATCTGCCCTTAAACACACTTTAATCATCTCCTTAATAATTGGTCAATTAAAAAAAAGAGAAAGGGGAATGGACACTTCTCATTTAATAATCCCATTTAACAGACTCAAAGATAAAGAGATACTGTAATTAGTATTTTTCACCCATGTCCACTTTCTTTCTAGCCTAACTGAAAGAGCCCAACTGCTGAAGAATGTTTTTAAGAAGAACCACGTGAACTTGTATCGCTCTGACTCTCTACAGCAAAACTTGCTTCGTAAGTGTTCGCTGACAAATAAAAATTAATAACCACTAATAGTATAGAGGCAAAATTCTACCTTTCACTGCATTTTAGTAAAGACATAGTATCACAGTATCACAAGGTTGGAAAGGACCTCTGAGATCATCAAGTCCAACCTATAACCCAACACTAACACCAACCTCTTTGCCTGTTGGTAGGCTTCTCTTCATTCCTGAGAGATTGTCCTTCTGCTCTTTTAGAATAGCAAAGTTATGTAAGAAACAGCATGGGGTTTCTACCTACTGATTGCTGAAAGGAGGTTTATTTTCCCCTGTTGGCCTTTGTTGTTTTTATTAAAGCTTTGACAAAAATACGTGATCAATCTAATGGGTTTCTGTTTTGTTTTACACCTGCAGATGGCTACGCCTTCTCTCAAGATGAAAATGGAATAGTTTCCCAGTCTGAAGTAATCAGAGCTTACGATACCACAAAACAAAGGCCTGAGGAATGGTGAAGGAACACGGCTCAATATTTAGGCCTTAGCAGTTACTTTTGTGAGACAGACCACTAGATCTCTGCTGGGAGCTGCGACCATGGCCCAGTGATCAGAGATTTAAAGATCTATGCTGGTCTTGTTCCATAAAGTTTGGATTTGTGTATTCAGTAGACATAAGCACTGTGCAACTATACTGTAACACACCATCTCTAAATTTTTGAACAGGTATTTGCTTAGCCTTTGTAAACAGATTGGAATTGACCTTGTATCTTGCCAGCTTGCTTATTTTACAATGAAGTTGAATCAATACTGGTCGTGTACTGGGAAGGCAACGGGCAGATCACTAAACATACCTTACATTGACAGACCATCTGGGAAGGGTTTCCAGTGTTAATGTATTTAAATACAGTTGATAAAACGCCTTCGATTTCAACAAGTGCTGAAAAAAAATAGTATCTTAATGGTGTTAATTTGCCTTCTTTGAGAAAGATTTTGAGTCAAGATGTTTATAGCTGTTCGTGTCAAACTAACCTAAAAACGTTTGCCAAAGAAGTTCCATAACTGTTTTTTCTGTTGTCAGACACAGTTTGAAAGGAAGTTAACTCCAGTCCTGATCTCAGAGCTGCATGCTTGAGTCTCCGCGCTTGCGGCGTAAGATTTGCAGTCCAGTGAGTCTGATCTGAGTGGCTTTTACAGTATTTGCTTTCAAAACAGCAAGTCTTTGCACCTTTGGCCTTAGAGAAGCTTTTTTGCTTATTTTCATTTAGTATTCCACGTGTTGAAAGTGGCTGCCACCTCGTAAAATTCAATACGCGTTTCATTTTGTTCATTTTTTAAGAACGACTCTGCCTTACTTCCCTTTAGCAGACTTCAATTATTTTTGCAATGTTTAGTTGTATCTGCTTACACTGTAGGTTAAAAAGAAAGTTTGTTTTAACTTATTTTTTTAAAATTTGATTAAATTTTCAACGTTTTTATACTAAAATTATTTGAAATGCATACGTTGAAAAAGGGCGCAAATCATGCCCTTTGCTAGTCTTTATTTGCACTAAAGCCACTTCCTGAAAAGGTGTGAAATACATTGCAGCAGCCCCTTTACAGCTTACTGGTGATGCAGAATACCTGTGTATACTCTCACCTTTCATGGAAAAGGGAGAGGAAGTCACTGCAGAAAGAGATACACGGGGGGAAGGGAGGGAGGTGCTCAATGAGAACATTGTGATAACTTTTTTAGGTAGTTACACTTGTTATTTTTCAGCTTAGCACCCAACAACCATCACTTTTCAAACTAAGAAAAGCTACTTTTCACTTCAGAATTTATTTAAATCTTGTAGCTTTTTAGTCCATGATTAATTCTGAGTTTAAGAGCCAACATAATTACATGTAAAATACATTTTTAGTAGCAGTTGGGTTTATTTTAATTAAATTTCCGTGCGTTTCATAGAGATGATCTTTTTTTCCTTTGAATGGGGATCAACCAGATGGAAAAGCAGAACGATAATCTGTTAAATTAAGAATTTCATCTTTGCTCTCCAAATCATCTTAGAAAAGCCATCCAATCCCATCTTTCCTCTGCCCTCCACCGGTCACACGCTTACAGAAGGTTGACTTTACCTCCTTGCCTTTCGTCTGACTGAACGCTTAGCACGAAACTTTATTGCAACCTCCTTATGCTCAGTCCCAACAGAAAGTTATAAACACACGTGGAAAGCCCAACAAAAGGCACTATATCAAAGTACAGATTTAGGAAGGTGTGTCAGTGGGAAGGCAATCTGCATTTCACATGCACGTTACGTCGTGTCTTCCTGTCCCGGAGTGATCTTGAAACCGAAAACAGAAGACACGGGGACAAAGAGAACGTATCCCAGCAGAAAGAGCACTGCCAGTCAGTCATGCAGACAAGAACTGCCTTCAGAAAAGCCATTGCAGGCATAGATAAATAGATGGATCAATATGGGAGGGCCAAATCACTTGACCTAAGGCAGGAAAAAATTTGGGGGCACGCCCCTTTCCTAAAACGGGGATCCCTGTTTTCTGTCATCCAAAGGACAATGGCCAACTTCAAAACATTTCTGAAATTACCCATGTTGCTCCCTTATGATCTTTCAGTGTACTTAACTCCTATAAAATGACTCAATCCCTACATATTCTCTTTAGGGATAGATTTTTTGTTATTATTGGGGTTTTTTCTGTTTTAAATGGTTTAATCGGTGATATTGCCAAAAAGGATGTGAGGGCTACAATATATTGTAAAATATTTACAATGAGAAATTTACATGATCTCTTATTCTTCCTATGAAATAAAATTCTGTCTCACTGTCCTGGTACAGTTCATGGAAAATAACACACAGTATATCCCCAGTTTAACCATCTTAAAAAGGAAGAAAGCAACTGAAACAACATTAAGATCTTAAATTTATGTTATTTAGGGGTTTTGAGATAGTCTTATCACACCATTTCATCCTTGCATCTTTACTGAATTTGAAGTAGTATTTCATAATGTGCATATTTCATTTTTATTGCTTCTGATAGGTTTTTTTCTCCTTGCTCTCTACTTTTATCTACATACTATATGTTATTTATTGTCTGGTAATTAGTGGTTGGAAGATACTGCTGCTTGGAAATAGTGAAAAAGACAGTGTGGCAGTTCTAGCTGTTTTTTGATTGTTCATACATTTTAAAATATAAGAACATCTTAGCTATGTGTGCCCATTTTTAAATCAGGTCAAGTATACAAGATGCACTTTATTTTCATATTGAGTATGCAGTAATATAATCCATTACCATCCTGTTAGCACATCATATCTTTGTTAAAATAAGGGGATTGTGCAGATGTTTCTTTAAAGAAAAGATGGTTTAGGCAAAAAGGCCCATAACAATGCCTCTGTTCTTAATGTTTGAAAATTCAAATCTCCATTAAATACAGAATTCAGTTGGGGGTTTTCTACCTGTTTCGTGCTCACTGCAGAACAACTACAAGTTAGTATTGAAAATTTCTATCAAAAAGTTGAAGTAGTGCCACTTAGCAATCAGATCTCTTATATAAATACTGTTGCTTGGTTATTTTTAAATATAAACATATATATATATAAATGATTCAAGAGTAAGAAACAAAATTTAACAAACCTATTGATGATTTGTATTCAGGATTTTTTCTTGACATTTCCTAATTTTACACTTATTTTTGCAAAGCAGTTTCAACAGATTTATAGTCATCATTCTATTTGTATAAAATGATAAATAAAATATTTTGCAACACTAAGAGATAGCTGAAGATTCCTATGTGTTCGTATGCATCCATAAAATTCATTGTTACAAAGATTCAGTGTCCTAAGAGTTCTTTCATTACATTTAAACGCACCTGGAGTGATGAGTAGTGCGGAATATGTGTTAAATTGAAGGAGAGGAGGAGGTTTTTCCCTTTTTTTCTTGTGTGTTGTGTACAGGCACTTGTAGTTCTGATGAATTTATCATTCTGTCTGCATGAGGCAATATTTCTTAGGTGTTCTGAGGCAATGCATGGTGGTGGCTGTTCCCTGTTGTTTAACGCCTTCGTTAAAAGTCTGCTCGTAACGTATCGAGAAGCTAGCGCTGCGTGAGCAAATCGGATTGTCAGCTCAGCTTGGTACTGGACGTTTTCACTGGTTACAAAACTCAAGGAATGAATTTCTCCTTTCCCCCCTCTCCCCCCGCCCTCTCTCCCCCGGTTTCCTCGCTGTTAACCGACGGAACTTTATTAAACAAAGGAATATTTTAGCATTCCAAACCTGGTTCCCGCTTATGCGAGCCTTTGCTCACACAGGCTTCGGCTGGGCTGGTTGGGAGCGTCAGGACTGCTCCTCTGAGCAGGGATGTGCAAAGCTGGGCCCTGCAGAGGGCTGCTGCCATAGAGCGAGTTGTAGTTGCAAAGCTGTGACCAGAACAAGTTTTCTTAAAAGTCATATTTTAGGGTGTTTCTTTATCGTAGAATAGAAGCCATAAATGCATCAATCTTCTTTTTCTAATCCAACTTTTCCTCAAGGTTTTCCAGTGTTTGATGTGTATGAACCGCTGCGGAACGCGGTCGGTCTGTAACAGCAAAATTTGCATTCGAGGTCAAGTGAGGTTTTACAGCTCCACGAAGCCATTATTGCTGAAACTGTTGTGAAATTACAAAGCTGCATGAGTGAAGACTTTTTGACTCAGTGTTTATGGTAGTTTCTCAGGTTTAGTTTTAACTGGATGTTCAATGCACTGTGTTTTATAGGTATTCTCTTTTAGTAACACATTCAGTTCTATGCAGTGTTACATGTCATTTGGCATTTGGTGAATGTGCATGGTTTGAACTGCAAATTTTAACTGGTTTGTCTTTTAATTGTTAAAAAAAAAATGAATAAACTTTGCCAGTAAACGAAAAAGCTTCGTTGAATTGATTGGTTGCACGTGCCAGGAATTATTTTCAAGGGAAAACGTATATCCCACCACTCTTGGATTTGAATTCTTTAAAATGGGACATACCAGAAATAGCATTTCACAAACACCAAAGAACTCTTATGTTATTAACATGAACTGAAACAGCAGAAAATGGTTTATTCCTCTTAAAAACCTATTTTAAGATGTCTTTTTCAGTTTCATGGGAAGTCCAGAAAGAGTTAAAAAAATCATAATCCAGCACCCACATATAGCTCCCCCCCAAAAAAATGTACAAAGGGAGCATGACAAGTCTACAAGGGGGGTGAAACTGTATTTTGAAAGAGACTTAAGCGGTACAAGAATGGTAGAGTGGGAATAAGGGAACACCATCACCTCCTTTTTTAGGCCACAGTGATAAATACCCTACTTGGCTATGATAGTAGCAGGTATTTCTTTCCCCTAACAGTGCCCACCTACTGAATAAAAAGGTATCTAAACCTAAACTGAGTTTTGGTTGTAGACAGGTGACTGATTCCTTATATCCACTGCACAATTCATTTAGTTTGTGGCTTTTTTTATTGTGTCAAGGCACATTTGGTAATAGATGAGTTTTTCACAGTTAGTTTTGTGATATCCAGTCTTTAATGGTAGAGCTGGTTTAAGGAGATTCTACCTAATGTCGTGTCACTGCCTCTATCACGACAGCAGTCACGAGGCCATTGAAATTATTCAGGTTATAATCCAGTTTATAATGATCCAGGCTCTCTCTCAAATCCTTTCCCTCCTTTCTCATGGCAAATGCTGGGTTTTAAGCATTTTGCTACCCTGCTCTACACCAGAGAGAGAGTCATAGACACCAGAGAGTCTACGTTACAAGTCATAGATGGAGAGAATAAACAGACCAGAAAGGCATTTCTTCTTCTGCCTTTTCTAATGAAGACATCACAGTCTGGAACTGCAGCCTCACTGTAACTGCGAATGAGAAACTGTTCCCATCAGCATCGTGGAGCAGCAGCCCCCTCACAGCAGCTCTGCTCAGGGCATCAAGTCCACAGAGCACATCACAAGGCACAGAAAAACAGCACTGAAAATGTACTCCAGCTCCCTAACCTTACTGGCAACCTGTAACTGAACAGTAGTGACAATTTTGGAAGTGTCACTTTTTTCATTCCGGTGGGATGAGTATTGCAAATAATCCATGACTTGACTTTACGCTGCACTGCTCACCTAGGGTCCAACAAAATCCTTCAGACATCCTTGCAAGTGCATGTAATGTTTTTCCCAGCAGGGAAGAGTTTTGATTCATTTCAGAGATTCACTTAAGAAACTCAGAATGTAGAAATTCAAAACGAACGGCTAATTCGTGCCACTATTATTCTTTGCCCAGGGGTTCCAGACACCATTACCAGTGAACAGCAATCAAAGCATTTTGTGCATAATGTGTGTGAATCACAATAACCAATTCACTGTGACTTTTGTTTCATTTATTTTAGATTGATGTCACTCTAATAAAATGAGTATGAACTCTAAGATTACAAAGACATAGTTAAACCTAGTGTTCAAAAATAAGCGTGGAAGTAAAGCAAGAACTGTGTAAACTTCAGATAGCAAGCAATTTCTTTGAGTTCAAGCAGAGGTTCACCCCTTTGAACGGTTTCATTAAAGCTGTGTATACAATGCCATTTGTGTTCTGGCTGCAAGTTTGGGAAAAAATCACTGTTTTCTATAAATTACAGGTCCTTTTCATTAGGAAAGAAATTCAGCATTCTCACCTGTGCCCTGACTCCATCTGGGTTGGGAACTACTGGCACAGGCAACAAGCTCTTGAGTCCACGGGCTTTCAGTCTGCCCAGCAACCCCCAACCACACGCTCGCTGCCACTGCAGCTACTTGGACAATAATTTATAGATACTTATCAATTCTTTTTGCATAACACAGGGAGCTGTTTTAACTACACCTGATCTTTCCCAGCCCTGCACCATTTGTTGCACTCTGCCAAGTGAAGTACTTGGCACTCTACAGACTTGTGCAAGTCTGGTTCAATGAAATCACTCCTGTGTGTCAAGTTCTTCAAGCATTTTATGAGGCCAAACGCGTGATGCAGCGTTAGGGGAGCAAAGGAAGCAGCTCAGAGGGATCTTCCCTGCCCAGCTGGGTTTCACACTATTGCAAACTGCAATAATAGACTAAATAACCATCAAAATCTGCGAGGCTGTGAGTGAGTGTGGTAAAAACCCATTCCTGCTTCTAAATATCAATAAATCTAATTGCAGAGCCCACTGAGACCCTCCTGGTGAAGCAACCAGGCCTGCTCAAGGTACACCACCCCAGGTCTGTGCACACCCACTGGGTCCAGCCTGGGGCTTCTCGGTGGACACCCTGTCTTGGAAATAGACTCTGAATTTCAGCCACCCACCCCCCCATCAGAGGCTCTGATGACTGATCACTTGCTAAAGGAACATAAAATTGCATCTTCTTAACTAGAACTGATCGAGTTTCTGCTTCTGGAAGGATCTGTCTTACCTTGGCTTACTAAATTAAAATAATATTTCTACTAATTGAAGACTTGTAAAAAACACAGTTTAATTGTGTTACTATTTGTGTCTGCTGTATACAGGAATGATGAGCACAGCTCACAGGATGCTTCCAAACAGTGCTGGTATCTCCTGCAATGTAAAATGGTCTTTTTTTTTTCCAAAAAATTACTTTATGAACAGGCCTACATTTCTTACCCATTAAAAACGTGCAGTGAAACATCACCAAATGTGGGCAAAATCTTACCTGCCCCCTTCCTTGAATATCGTTTCCTAAAAACTGCAAGCCAAAACACTCACTTTTCCAATAATTTCCCAAGTACTCAGAATTTACCTTTCAGATTTTTATAAAACATCCACTGCTATATATAATGATTTTAGTTTGTAACAATTACCATATTCATATTACCTAAATCATCATTGTATATAACTGATCTTTCTGCTTAGAAACCACATTTCCTGCAGTAATACCTATTGGATTATAATATTAGGTAATAAAAAACATATTAAAAGGGTCATTTCATAGATAATGATTGTTGGATATTTGCTAAGAAAACAAAAATTATTCAACTCCCGAGGAAGAACCGATGAAGCTTTTCTAAAATGCAGAGAAGTGTAATTCAGAATAAAGTGCTGTAATTTTAATATGCACCAATCTGCTCGTACTTGTAAAATATTCAGCATGAGCGTTCTTCCCCAGATCCTGCACACAGGGAGTTTAGGGCTGACAGAACAGCACAGCTCAGCCTCTGATATCGTGGGTTCCGACACAGAGAATGCCTGGTTGTTCCCAAAATGAGGGTACAGAGAAGCCCTTTAATGACTGCAGTTTTTTCTTTTTCCATTGGCTTGCTGGATGTATTTAGTTTACATGATTTTTTTTTCTTCTTCCACTTGGTTTGTTGGTAGGAAGGAATGTAGAAGGGCAAACAAAATTTATTCCCAGGGCAGGATGTTTTAAATTAACTAATCAGTGTAGTTTTTATCACATTTTTACCATAGTTACATATAAAAGACATTAATTGATCTGTTAGCTGGCTACATGTTCAAAATTGTGTATTATATTGAATCAACAGGTGCAGTTTAAGGTGTAAATCGTTTACAAAAGCAAAATTAACTATTTTTAACAGGAAAAAATAGTTACAACATCAAAATGAAAACTGGCTCAGCAAACACTGTACATACAGACATACAGATGACACAGCACTTCAACCACACAGTTTATTGGTAATTTTTTGCGTGCTTGACTACTAAATAATTAGTGTTGTCAACGCTGTAAATATGTTTTAAATTACAAGCTTGTCTTTACATTTTATACACGGCTAATTTTACAAATAGAACTTTACGTTTGTTCAGCTTCAACTGTTGCTGAGCAAAAAGGCAATAATAAATCCTTCTGAAGAAGGCTTTAATGTAGTGCCATTTTTAGGACATTATGCAGAGAAATTGTTAGTGATATCGCTGAATACATTCTGCTTTTCTCACAGGTAATTATTTGGCTGCTTGGAATTGGCAGGCTTTTCACTAGCCTAATTAGTACTAGTTTTGTCTACCGTAGTTGAAGTTTACTAAGACAAACAGGCAGTGTAAGTTCAGGCACAGTATGTGTATTTTAAAAACACACTCATTTTTATATCTATAGTAAAATACTTCCTCTTATTTTCAATTCTCACAGAAGTGAGAAGCTGTTTTCAAGATCCACAAACTCTTCCCTTTAGTTAAGCTCCTCTCTTATTTCTCAGGATTATTGCTGCTTTATAGAACTAGTCTGATTATTATCAGTGGAACACAGCCACCGTTTGTTAACCAAGTTAATAGCATTCAGGGTTAAAATGTCATTTATAATGCTGTTAAATGAGTAACTTTATCCCATTCTAGTTGTCTCTGAACACATTCTGCACAAATTAGACCGAACACTCGGAGCAGTCAGTGTTTAGAGCAACTAAGATTGGAATATTTTACAATTCATTTGTAAGCGTGATCCAAATTTGGGAAATGAGATCCCAAAGGAGACCTTGCACTCTTCAAGGGTAACTCACCCACGGATCTGGTTTCTGCCACCCCAGAGCGTGTCAGCGTGACACCTCGCGACAGCAGTCCCTGCGCTTCCAAAGGCTGCGCTATCTCTTGACAACTCCTTTCAGCTCTGACTAAAATCGGAGCAGCTCTTCCCAGCCAGGGCGGGCTCTGGCTGCAGAGGATACCCAAAGTAGGGCGGCGACACCAGAAATCCCGACGGCTGGGTCAGGTGGACTGCATGGGCTGTCTGGAAGCAGCCTGACGGGTACGGCGGAGGTGGCGATGCCACGAGGCACCCCGGCTCTGCCCGGGGAAAGGAGAACCGGCGAACCGAGCCGCTGGTCGAACTGGAACTTGTCGCGGTACTGGACTGCCTGGACGGCGTCCTGAAGCTGGTCGAGGCCAGGATCATGGGAAGCGTCTCCGTCTGATAGCTCCGCAGAGAAAACCGTATTGGCTGCGACGGCTGCTTGGGTCTTAAACATGTGCAACAGTAAACTGCTATTAGAGAGCCCACGATAATGAAGGCAATAAATATTGATCCAACAATGAGGAATGGAACGTAGATCGGTTCTGGGAAAAGAAATAATAAGAAAAGCCAAGCACGTTAGCCTATTGCAGTAAGAGGGCTGCTGCACAGAAATAAACTCCAGTGAGTTTACGAAGCCCCAGATCTTTCAGTCCCACTGACACACTGAGCTGCTGCTCAGGCCACGGAGCTTCTGGCCATCACCACCAGAACAAAACTGAAGTTTAAATCCTAAACGTAACACCTAAAATTTCTTTCTGTTGACAGTTTTAATAGCTCCCAAAGGTAAAGGCTGTCTACACCACGTCCTGTTCGCTAGCTCTAGTTCGGATCTGCACGAGAATCGCTCTGCTCTCCTCATATCACAGAGCTGCCAGGGCAGCCCAAGGCAACAGCTCCAACCTGCAGGCGCAGCTCAAACACAGCAGAAGCTGTTAAGTTGCTTCCACTCAGAAGGTGCAAAAACGAGCACCGAAATGAGTGCCTTGGGGAAACTCAACTCTGCGTGTGCTGCCGGATTCCTTTTGTGTGAGAACCCGACGGCCCCCAGTGCCTGCAGAGCACCGGAGCCCAGGTGTCAGCTCCGGGAAAAATAAAGTTAGCTCAACAGTCACAACAAAGTTTCCCTCCAGTTCGGACGGGTCCGGCTCCCGAGGCCCCTTCCGACCGTGGAGCTCCGACACGCCAGGTCTCAGCTCCGGGAAAAAACAGGTTAACAGACGCGGTTCTAAGTTTTCCGATGCAAACTTCAAACACAAACGCGCCTTCCAGTAGGATGGACGCGGCTCTCGGAGCCCCTTCTGACCGTGCAATCGCGACACCCGGCTGCGCCTCCCGGAGCCCCTCCTGACCTGCAATCGGGACACCCGGCTGTGCCTCCCGGAGCCCCTCCTGACCGTGCAGTCGCGACACCCGGCTGTGCCTCCCGGAGCCCCTCCTGACCTGCAATCGGGACACCCGGCTGTGCCTCCCGGAGCCCTTTCTGACCGTGCAGCCGGGACACCCGGCTACGCCTCGCGGAGCCCCTCCTGACCGTGCCCGGCTGCGCCTCCCGGAGCCCCTCCTGACCGTGCAGCCGGGACACCGGCTGTGTCTCCCGGAGCCCCTCCTGACCGTGCAGCCGGCACACCGGCTGTGCCTCCCGGCGCGGAGCCCTCTCCCGCACCGCGCACACCCCCGGCCGGGCACTCACGGGCGGCGGTTGCGGGCTCCGTGGTGTCGCGGTGGTCGGCGCAGCCGCCCTGCTCCAGGCGCGCCTGGGCGGCGGCGCAGCAGTAACGCAGCGCGCAGGAGCCGCAGCAGAGCGCGGCGGCCGCCGCGTCGAAGCGCTCGGGGCACTGGAAGCCCTCGTGGTAGGCGCCCTGCCCGTCCACCCAGCCGTGACAGTACTCGCCGCCGCCGCCCGCCCGGCCGCCGCCGCCCGCCAGCAGCCCCAGCAGGAGGCACCGCAGCAGCAGCCGCAGCCCCGCCATCGGCCCCGCTGCCCGCACACAGGGGGGGGCGGGACCCCTCGCGCCCGCCCCCGCGGGGCTCGGCCCCCGCGCTCACCTGCCGCCCCCGCGCCCGCTTTGCGGGGGGGGGGGGGGGCTGAGCCCCGCGGCGGGAGCGTCCCGCAGCCTGCCCTCCCTGCCGGGCTGCTGGGCTGATGCCACCGGCACCTCGTGAAAGCAGCCCCGCGCCGCCAAGAGTTAAAAACCGCGGGCACATCGCGTGATTTATAACTCGGACTCTCTGCTCCTTAACCTGGTTCCTTTCGCGGATGCTTTTTCCGTGCAAACACGCAGCAGCGTATCCCGGGAGATTTACAGCATCTTTTACAGACCCATCACCTTTATTTCCCAAAAGGAGAGGGCGAGTGCGGGGCTGGGGAGGAGGGACACAGCTGTTCATAGGAACGTCTGATCCTTTTGCTGCTGGAAGAATAATAGCAAGTCACTAAGTAGCAGGAAAACCACAAAAGGAACTGCTCATTTATTCTAGAGGAAAAGAATATTTTAAATCAACCGAGCGGATCTGCACTTCTAGTTTAGGCAAAGAAATGTATCTTTAAATGATGTGTCCCCTGGGTGCTGTCTAAGAGGCGCTCCTGCTTTAACAGTGGAAGTGGTGTTACATTAAAGTTGGGCTGAACAAAGGGAAAAAATCATTTTAACTGCAGCTGAAACTTCCCGCTATCATTTACTGCTGGGGGATGAATATGTATATCGGAGTCTGACCGCTTGTCAAACATTTTGAATGCCCGTGTCACTGATTTCCAAAGTTGGCAGGTTCAGTGAAACAAAGGGAACAAAGTGTGCTGTGTACCAGCAATAAAACTGTGCGCCGAGAACCATCTATCAAGACCTTAGACTTCAGGCCAACCCCAAATACGGTCCACAAGCACTATATTTGTGTTTGGTTTTCTTTTAACTAATCTCTTCTCTTTTTTTTTCCACTCTGTCACTTTTTTTTTTCATTTCTTCAGATATAACCAGTACTGCTGGATATGAAAAGCAACAATTGTACAAATGCAAAATATTTTTCCTGGCTGTTTAACGGGCGTAGGTGTAGGAAAAAAACTCCATCCTCTTCTGCATTTTCATTTTGAAGTGATCATGTAAATTAAACTTGAACCGTCTGCCATGACTCTGAGTTTCTAGTTTTTATAGTCCAATGTTAAATATTAATACAGTTTTGCATTTACTTCACTGTGGTTTTAGAGCAAACATGGCCTCCATGGAATGTTTGAAAATGTATGGCTTTTAAAGGCATGATCCAGCTTCCAGGAAGGTCAAAAGGAATCTCTCTGTTACCCGGGATGAGGCTTGGAGCAGGAGCTCAGGAAGGGCTGTGTGGTATGTTTGGCTGTCCTCAGGTGCAGAGGACAGAGAGACAACAGGATTTGCAGGAAAGTCACGTTTGCTGGGAATTACTGAGTAAATGTATCACAGCTCATATGTTAATTTTGCTAATTAATTCACCAGCTTCTGAAGAAAAAAAGTCTGAAAAATATTCTTACTGATATATATTTTAGATATTGAGCTATTACAGGAACTGCAGAGATATTCAATGTTCTTCAGGGAGGGCAGATGGGAATGGAACAGACACGACTGGAAGAGCTCCCAATCCACAGGCATCGGCAAGACTTTAATTTGCATTTATTTCTCCTTTGTTGCTTCTCTAGTGCTTGGGTAGTTAATAAAAAGTTTGTCCTTGTGTCAGAGAGCAGACTCTCTGCTCCCCTCTTGTGTGAGCTGATGGCAGCTCTGTAGTGTCTCCATCAAACCAACACAACTGCCCTTCTCTTCATTGGAATCCCAAATTGTCCCATCCTACAAGAAAAAGTCCTGTAAGGGCTTAAGTATTTGCTTGAAAGTGCATGTTTGGTTGGTTTATTTTTGTGTGGATAAATGGTATTTCAATCATTCGTGTGGATTTATCTCACTGGTGCCAAATAAAAATCAGAGGCAGATTTTGGTTCTGCTCTTGTAAATAAGAACCAACCTGGAAAGTCTGAGGGTACATGAACAGATTTCCTATGAACTGCTGAGGTCTTAACTGACTTCTTTGGGTTTATTTTTTGATTTCTCTGAAATACTGATGCAGTTTGCAGAATGTGATGTGACACTAGTGGAGATGAGTTAAGTTGTTCTGACCCAGAGAGACAGAAACCTTTGCTCTGATTACTGCTGCTTGGAAACTTAGTATTAAAATAAATGATGGCGAGATTTAACAGGCAGAGAAGATAATTTCACTGGTGGCTTAAGGTAGTATTCTTTACCAGACTTTTCTTACTCTTCCCACAGCAATCCCATGGAGAGAGCATGTTACAGCACTTCTCGCCAGTTTCAGTGCAAGCTCAACAAATTTCTCTTAAATGTCCTCTGAAATTATTCCATCCATGTCCACAGCAATTACCTTATTTCTGCCAAACTGATTGATTGTAAAAACAGATATTAAATCTTTTTAAACAGATTCATAGTTCATAATAATAATTTTACTACACTTGGTTTTCTGGGTTTGGGCTTTTTTTTTTTCCTGTTTTCAACTATGACACTTTGGGGGATCCTTTTGATTGTAAAACATTCAATGACCCATGAAGCTGTAGCAAGACAGATAATCATATTACCATTTTAGGTGAGCACTACTGATACTAGTAAAGCTCTGGGGCTTTAGCTGAGATACTGGAGTCCAAGCAGAGTGCACCTTCCAAACACTCCTGAAGTTTATATCTTGACTAGGGTAATGATAGTTTCAGCTCATGTCTTGATGTAACCAGCAGGACCAGCCATTTCACCCTGGTTCTTTATTAAGTATTGTCTTGAATTTCAAAGAATATAAAGGCTAAACTGAGTTAGCAGCTTCTAAAACCAACCCGGTACAAGCAGATTTCCCTTTGAAAATTAATTTTAAAAGGCCATCTAAATTGCAGACACTTTAGCCACATGAGTTGCTTCACTAAGAACACAAGGACTGTTCTGAATAAATCTGAAACTATATCCTTCTTGGCTGGTCGTTGAGGAAGCCCTTTCTGCAACTGCCTTGCAGGGAGAGTCACCTGCCAAGCCACACACATCCATCTCCCAGCCCAGGATGGCTGGTGGGAGCACTGGGATGTGCCTCAGCTTCAGCCCCGTGCCCTGAGGAGGCCCCCGCCGTGTCTCCTCTTCTCCTGTGGCTGCAGAGGTTGCCTGTGTCAGCAAATTAAGACAGACCTACAGAACCCACAAAGTGTATTTTGGTTCATTGAATCAAGGGGAAATGTGCTGCTTTTCTTCTACTTTCTTCTGCCTTACTTCTTTTTCAGCATCCTTTCCTATCTGGCAGAGATCATTCTGGACTGTTTTGGGTTGAGAGCTGCAGGCCATGACAGTCAGCGTTTTATGATTTTTTTTACATACATATTTCTAGTATGATTTATGACTTTTAGTATTATTTATAGTTTCTTTCTGTACAAATATTTCTGGAATTTCACCAGCGCTGCGTTGTTTTTCACCCCAGTCAGGAATATCACAGTATTTTCTGAAGTCTCTCAGGAATACTTAGGGATAAGGTTACATGGGACAGCTATTAAAAGCAGCACCACTTACGTTTGCCCACACTGAAAAAGCCAGTTACAGCTTTTGAAGAAAAATGTAGAAGTCAGGCTGCCTCAGCCTAATGACTGTCAAAGTAAGTGAGCTTAGTCTTGCTATAAATGCCTCAGGGCTCACTCATTGAGTAGGATGAGTTCCTGGCATCTTGGTACACATATGCCCATATCACAGTAATGTTTCCTTGTCTGAGATCTGTAGCACTGCTAGGTGGAGGAGTTTGGTTCAGACTTCAGAAATCATTATTCTCCTCTAGAGCAGCAAGAGCAGAAGCTATTTTCAAATCAGCAATGCAGCCATCCCTATTCAAGGGACAGACTATCCCAGCCACTCCCCACATCTGTCCTTAAGGAGATCATTCTTGTCTTATACTGAAGATGAAGAGATTGGCTTACATACAGTAACTGGATGTCTGTCTTCTACACAACAGCAGTGTTGCTCTCTGCGCTCTGTCTTAGCATCCAGGTGCACATAGAACTGGTTTAGGAGTAGAAAAGCAAGGACAGATGTCTAGAAGAGATAGAATCTGATGATCTTACAGGATGTGCAGTTACCCTTCCTGCACTCTAACTGTGGCTAAAAATAGCCTGACTTATGGCTACCATGCAAGGTTTTATGAAGAGGTGCTTAATATGCTTTTAAACCAGAAGTTCCTGTGCTGTTGAATTCAGAAACAAATTCTCCAAACAACATTTCTCAGTTCTGAAGAAACTCAGTAATTACACCACCAACTCTCGCCAGCAGCAAGAGCCAATAAAATCCTAAGGAAAAAGTGAAAAAGAAAGCATAAAAATAGCTGGTTTGTTGTATTTTAAATAATCATAGAATGGTTTGGGTTGGAAGGGCCTTTAAATATCATGTAGTTCCAACAGCCCTGCCATGGCCAAGGACACCTTCCACCAGACCAGGCTGCTCAAAGCCTCATCCAACCTGACCTTGAACACCTCTGGAGATGGATCATCCACAACATCCCTTGGCAACCTGTGCCAGGGCCTCACCACCCTCACCGTGAAAAATTTCTTCCTAGTATCTAATCTAAATCTCCCTCTTTCACCTTAAAACCATTACCCCTTGTCCTATCACTGCACTTCCTGATAAAGAGCCCCTCCCCAGCTTTCCCGTTGGTCCTCTTTCAGTACTGGAAGGCTGCTCTAAAGTCTCCCCAGAGCCTCATCTGCTCTAGGCTACACGAGCCCAGATCTCTCAGCCTGTCCTCATGCAGGAGGTGCTCCAACCTTCTGATGATCTTTGTGGCCTACTCTGAACTCAATCTAACAGATCCACGTCCTTCCTGTGCTGAGGACTCCAGAGCTGAACGCAGTAATCCAGGTGAGGTTTCACAAGAGTGGAGCAGAGGGAGTGAATCCCCTCCCTCTGCCTGCCGGCCACACTCTTGATGCAGCCCAGGATACGTTTGACTTTCTGGGCTGCGAGCTTATGTTGAGCTTCTCATCAATCATCACCCCAAGTCCTTCTCTTCAGGGCTCCTCTCAATCCATTCTCCTCCCAGCCTGTGTTTGTGTTTGGGATTGCCCCGACCCAGGTGCAGGACCTTGCACTTGGCCTTGTTGAATGCCCCACACACAGGCCCACCTCCCAAGCCTGTCCAGGTCCTTACAGATGGCATCCCTTCCCTCCAGTGTGTCAACCTCACCACACAGCTTGGTGTCATCAGCAAACTTGCTAAGGGTCCCATCAATCCCACTGTCCTGGTCTGCAACAAAGACGTTAAACCACACTGGTCTCAATAAATACCAACCCCCTGAGGAACACCACTCATCATGGGCCTCCACTTGGACACTGAGCTCTTGACCACAAGTCTTTTTGAGTTGGCCGATTCCTTATCCACAGAGTGGTCCATCCACCAAATCCATGTCTCTCCAATTTAGAGACAAGAATATCATGTGGGACAGTCTTGAATGCTTTGTACAAGTGCAAAAAAGTAGGAAGATGTCTTTGAATGCAAAACAAGAACTGGCGATGTTCTGTGGTCGAGGAAACCTGAAGAGGGCGAAATCTTTAAAGAACTGTGCACAGATGCATAAAATATTTTGGTGAACACGTGAGTTATTTTGGAGAGCAGTGATGTTGACTTAAAATATTTAGCTTTTGAATTTGACTAAAGTATTCAAATAGACTGAATGTAGTCATGTGTTTGGGGAATCAATAACTTTATTTCTAAGTACTACTTATTATTCTTATATACAACAGCCTGAGGAAATTTTCTTTTGTTTATCTACATTTCAGTCTCTCTGCTTAGATTTCTTCTGGGGTCTGACCTATAAAAACAACTGGATTTACGATACACCAAAGTTTACAGCAAATACTTAAATACTCATATTTCAGATATGAAGTTAGTGGTGTTTAAATGCAGTCTGAGGTGTTACCAGTTTTGCTGTTTACTGAGTGAAGTAGTTTTCCAGTAAATGTCAAGGAACCAGCTAATAACCAGATATGCCAAGGAAAGTAACTGCACAGTGCCATCTACAGCGCAGGCCGGGGACACTGCAGGAGCTGTTTAGCTCTAGGAGACATCAGAGGGGGTATTTGTTACCAAAAAATGTCACAGCTTCTCCTTTTCTGGCAGCAGTTTCTGTTAGTGCAGAGCATGTGTTGCACGAGGGCCCTTATAATACAGAATGTGCATGACTGTTGTGTGAGGAGAGAGAATTAACACGGAGTTTGGAGAGGGATTATTTTATGAGTATTAGGGACCCGTTTGGGAACGGTCAGGTGAAATCATGCAGGAGGGAAAGAGGGGCCACGTTTCTTGCAGGAGAGCTCCTGCTGCAGGGACAGCTGGCTGCAGGCATCGTAGCAGCCACCCCATTTGGGTGGCCTGTTGTGAGAGCACCACATTGGGTCCCAGCTGCTGGTGGAAGTGGGGCTGGTTTCATACACCAGTGCTCTCTCCCTCCCTTCTCCTGCCCCGTCTCGGCCCCTGCAGGTGCCTCTCACCTCACCTCCCTGCTGCTTGCATTTTGCAAGAGCTGGGTTGGGACGTCGCTACCAAGTGCAGGAGGGCAGTCTGGGGCCATGCCCAAGCCCAAATCCTCCATGCTGCAAGGCTGAAAGCATCTGCTTTGTTGCAGCCAGTGGCTCCATAAGTTACATGGCCCTGGGGAAGAAAAGCAGGAGGATGCCCAGTATAACGTGCATATTGCTTATATACAATACACATGGGCAACCTTTTATTCTCTCTCCAGGTTTACCTCTTGAAAGACAAAAAGCTCAAGAGAAAACCCATCACTATCCATCATCCTCCTTCAACTCCCCACCTATGTCTTCTAACCTATGCACAACTGCCCTGTTCAACAAGCTTTTGATTGACACTGGATGGTTAAAAGAAGCTGGGAACTGTTGCACAGGGCAAATGTGACCCAGAGGAAGAACTAATGATACATGCAACTTCTGCTTTTGCCACTCACTTCTGTGTGCCTTGCAGACCACCAACAGCCCACGAGCTGTCCCTTGGAAATCCCAGCACTTGGCAGAGCACTCTGCTCATAACCTGGCTGCTGCTATCTTTGCTAATGGATGGCTGTGAAAGCAGGGCATCACGCTGCGTTTGTTACTTTATTATTGAGGCTGTTTTTTCACCTCCTGTAGGGATAAACTGTTGGGGTTTAGGCTAAGAGGCAGGTGGAGCAAGGGCTGGCACCAGTTTGCACTGGGCACAGCCTAGCACAGCTGGGTTCAACAGCTGGGTTTGGTAGTTAGCTGGCATCGCAGTATAAATCTTTGACACCATCAATAATAGTAGCCTCAGCCCTAAATTACTCTTTATCCAATTACAAAAAGCAGCCCTTAATTAGCTGAATCCTGAGTCTCCATTAGCCTCCCTCTCACAAGAGAAGTTGATATTTATCATACAGACTGCCTGCAGTCCCCTCTGTTATCCACGTTTGGCTTCCTACAATGAGCTTATCTCATCTTGAATTGATGATTAATTATTATGAACTTACTTCAGACATCTTACTTTGGACTTTCTGAGGGTCCCAGAAATTTCTTCAGTGCCAGATTGTTGACTTCAGTCTTAAGTAATGACCACTTGTTATCAGTGCAGTTAAATGTTTGGTTTCTAACTTTTGGTTGTGTAGTCTAAACATTTCCAAAGTCCAGATAGATGGCTTTAGCTTAAAATGTTATGATTTTGATATTGACTCGATGCCTTCCTGGCTTAGTCTGAAGATTTTATTCTTCCATCGCTTTGATTAATAGACCTATTACAAATTCAGAGTACCAAGCAGTGAAACAGGTAAGCACCATATAAATTAACCTAGTTAAGAGTTAATCTTACATTTCTGTGAGAAGTTTTTTTTATTTGCTGAGAAGCTGCTTCACTCTTTAGTAAGATTTCCAAATCATGAATTATTGTACTTGCCTGCAGTCACCTATTTGTCTTTTTATACTTTTGTTCTGCAGCTCACATGCTGTATGGTTAATCATTATCACAGTTCTACACTTAAGAGTTCAATTTATGTATAAGGGAAGTATTCAGCAAAACTGTCTGCTAGCAAATGGCAAGATCTTTACCCCTGAGGGTTCGGGCAAGGTATAAGCTCACATCTTTACACAAACACTGGTAGTTCTCCCATCTCTACCCAGTCATCAGGCACTCCCAGCTGCAGATGCTACCCTATTCACAGATTCCACAGCAGCTTGTTCCCACACCCTCTGTCAGATATCCTTTAGGTATTACAAATGTGCTTTGGCAAATTAATCTTTAGCACAGTAAAAATAGAAATGCTCGGGTTCATTTTTACTAATACAGATAATTTTGTCTTATCAGCTTGCAATCAAAGATATATTTGTGTTTTACAGACTCACTCTAAAATCCTTTTACTAATCAACCAAGCAGATTTTATCAATTGATTCCTAAAACAGAATTTGGGTAACTTTTCTTTAACAGAAGCTATGTTTGAAACTGGTGATGTTTTCCATCAAGTTTGTTCTACCAGCCATGGCTTTTTATTTTGTTGGAGAAATTGCATTGAGACTGAGACACTAAATTTTTTTTGTTTTGGTCATCTGAGATTCTTAAAACACTCAGGAAATTTGTTAATGGATGTCCTAGGATGGATATATGTGTATTCTCAGTCTTGAATTTACCAGCAGCCATAAAATGGAATTAACACCCTGTCTTAGTGCATACTTCAGGTTTATGCAAAGAATGCTTTAGACTATTGTGGGATGAAAGATCAGATGTGTTCAGGGGCTCGCTGATCAAGCTGGGCTTTGAAGATGAGCTTCTTGATGGTGCGTGGTCTTCTAAGGTGATTCTGAGGTCTGGGAAAGAATTCTACACTACAAACCCCACCATTAATATTTTTCTTTGGATAAAATATATCTATTTGGAAGACTCACAGAAACTGAGGGAGACTTCTGAGTAATTTGCCTCAGATTCAGTGCAGACAGAACGGGGGAAGTATCCTACCAACCTCAAGAGTGAATGTTCCCTGTGAACTTTAGTTAAATTCATAGCTTCTCTTAGACAAATAGCTGTGAACAAGATAGCTGCTTTCTGAATAGATACAGACAGAAAAAAATCATGCTCAAAAAAAATAATTGCTACTATCCATCATCCATTTGTCATCTCAAGAGCAGTCTGCTGTGACTCTTCTCTTTGGAGTAGCCATAGGAAATACCATTTCAATCTTTCAGGACCTGATAGCAGAAAAAATGATCATGACACAACTTAGTGCTGGATGGAGAAACTTCTGAGCAAGGGGCCTGCTTGAGTTTCTGGTTAGAAGAAGGAGGATTGGGGGTTTTTTTTCCTACATCTCTTTCTCCTCTTGTTGAGCTCCCGAGACACTCTTATCCCACTGTTCAGCTGGGAGCTCTCCCATAGGAACCGAGTGGAGTCTCGATGATAATGGGCACTTCTTTCCCCATTCCCCACCCTCAACAAGCCCCCGAGGACCTACAGATTATTCCTACCTAAGCCCATGTTCATGGCAACTCTGCTCTGCTTCAGCACTTTGCTGGAGGGAAGAAGAAAGATCCTAACCAGAGGAAGGAGAGGCAGGGTGGAAATGTAACATGGCTCTAGGCATTACCCCTCCACTGCTGGAGCATCATCTGAGCATGAGCAGGGCAGAAATACAGCACAGCTGGGCAAAGTGAAGCAAGGCAGCCTACTGGTCTAGGATGGTGAATGCTACTGCCCACGGAATTCTGGTATCTTGAAATCACAGCCCCTCGGAGCATCTGTGCCCTGATCATCGTTAACTGCGTCCTGAAGGTGCTCAGAGATGTGGTTACTGATGACACCTGGGTTGGCCAGGGGAGAGGACCATGGCTGTGGTCCCAGCTCCTCTCTAGAGGTCCCCAACAACACCACAGCCTGGTGGAGTCTACAGGCAACTTCCTACAGACTTGAGTAGGTTTCGCATCCCACAGCCTGAGTACACGTGGCTTGGGAAGATGCTGTCCCCTGACTGACCCCAGGACCACTGTCCTCTGCACAGGCCTCTGGGGACAGACGGGGAGATTCGAGGGGTGAGGAAGACTAACATTCTATTTTGGGCATTTGTACATGTTTGTGTGGGCAATGCAAAAACTGATATCTTCTGCTATTCTCTTGCCTGCTTTTACTAACTTGAATTTTTTTTGTTCTATGGTAAGTACATTAACCTTCAGTTTAAAATACAGCTTGTTTTTGAAGTGTCAATCTTATATAAATTACCAAATTAAATCCAAAATATTCCTGAGGCAGTTCAATATTTACTTATTTTATTTTTTTTAATTACATTATCTGGAGGCATACTTTTGGATTTGTAGGTGTTTGGATAACTTAATTTAAAATAGCAAAACAGAGTAGACTAGATAAGAGAAACTTAGGTCAAATTATTCTGGTTGTGACATATGTGATACATAATACTGTGTAATTGGGTATTAAAGTGGTTGCTGTGCAGCAGGATGTTTTATGAAAATGGGACAAATGTTTTTTAAATGTACTACTGGAAACCAGACAGATGGTAACCTACATCCCCAAGGAGGAGAGCTGAATTCCACCAAGTTTTTGATATGAATTTGAACTGCAGTGAACAGGAAAGGAGGGAGTTCATGATTGTAGTTTAGCTCGCCATTACTCAATGTTTGGCTCAATGTGCAAAGGATGCTTATATGGTGCTTAGTCTGGACAGTAATGTTTTCTGGGGATTTGTTCTTTCTCGAGGAACAGCAGAGCAGATGGTGACAAAGCAGATCTAGCAATAAATCATTGAGACAGCATATTCGAAGCAAGCAAGATGATCTAGAGGAACAAAAGAGGAACAGGGGATAATTGTTACACAAATGCAGAATGTATTCCCACAAATTTTATTAATGCTGAGGACAGTACTTAAAGGCTGAGCATTTTCATGTAGCCCGACTGTTAAAACCACTATTAACATTTTTAATTGACATCCTTTGGGAATAAAACTTTTCAGGGCACATACAAAAAAAACCCTCACAGCTACACTGAAACTTCTGCTGAGTGCACAATTTAAAACTGCCTGACAATCTTAAACTGCCATGTGCCTTTAAAGACTCACCAGTTTTGTGGTGCTGTAGGATTCAGCTCTGAAACCATGACAGGCTTCAACCTGGCACACATAACAGTACTGGGAAAGACACCTACAAATATAGGAAGCATAAAGGAAGAAATGGCAATCTCAGGACACAACATCTCAATTGGCCACTTAGAGCACGCTAGCACTTGGAGGGCAGTGTTTCCTCTGCTCCATACCTAGGAGGGAAAGCAAATCCCTATCCCTGACAGAAATTCATAGAATCACAAAATCAAAGAACTGTTTGGTTGGAAAAGACCTTTGAAATCATCGAGTCCAACCATACCTGTCCCCTCACTAAACCATATCCCCAAGCACCTCTTCTACCCTCCTTTTAAACACCTCCAGGGATGGGGACTCAACCCCCTCCCTGGACAGCCCTTCCAGGGACTGAGAACACTTTCAGTGAAGAAATTTTTCCTGATGTCCAGTCTGAACCTCCCCTGGTGCAACTTGAGGCCATTTCCTCTCGTCCTGTCACTGTCACTTGGGAGAAGAGACCAACACCCCCCTCCCCACAGCCTCCTTTCAGGCAGTTGCAGACAGGGATGAGGTCTCAGCCTCCTCTTCTCCAGGCCAAACACCCCCAGGTCCCTCAGCCTCTCCTCGTAGGCCTTGTTCTCCAGCCCCTTCCCCAGCCTCATTCCCTTCTCTGGACGCGCTCCAGCCCCTCAATGTCCTTCTTGGAGTGAGGGGCCCAGAACTGACCCCAGTGCTCGAGGTGTGGCCTCCCCAGTGCTGAGTGCAGGGGCACAATCCCTGCCCTGCTCCTGCTGCCCACGCTGTGTCTGACACAGCCCAGGATGCCATTGGCCCTCTTGGCCCCCTGGGCCACTGCTGCCTCATGTTCAGCCGCTGCCAACCAACACCCCCAGGGCCTTCTCCTCCAGGCAGCTCTCCAGACACTCTTCCCCCAGCCTGGAACGCTGCTGGGGTTGTTGTGTCCCAGGTGCAGGACCCAGCCCTTGGCCTTGTTGACCCTCATCCCGTTGGTCTCAGCCCATGGATCCAGCCTGTCCAGATCCCTCTGCAGAGCCTCCCTTCCTTCGAGCAGATCGACACTTCCACCCAGCTTGGTGCACTCGATCCCTTCATCCAGATCATTGATAAAGATATTGGACAGGACTGGACCCAGCACTGAGCCCTGAGGAACACCACTGCTGACTGGTTTCCAACTGGATTTAACCCCATTCCCCACCACCCTCTGGATCTGGCCATCCAGCCAGTTTTTCACCTAGCAGAGGCTGTGCCTGTCCAGGCCAAGGACAGCCGGTTTGTCAAGCAGAATGCTGTGAGAAACAGTGTCAAAGGCTTTACCAAAGTCCAGGTACAGCACATCCACAGCCTTCCCCTCATCTGTTAACCAGGTAATCTTGTCCCAGAAGAAGATCAGGTTGTCTGGCAGGACCTGCCTTCCATAAACCCATGAAGCTGCTGCTTCTTTGCCAGCCAGGCTGTACCCTGACCCTGGGAATGGCTCTTCCTCACAGTTTCCTGCTGGTGGCTCTCCTGCCATCACAGCAGTGTTTGCATCAGCAGGACAGTCCCTCTCTCTGTCAGATCTGTAGTCTTGCTTAATATTTCACTCGGAGTGTTTATAGTTAATTCCCTAGGTTGGAGGCTGCTGATGTGGAGGAAGGCAATAGGGAATGTTTCAGCACCTTGGGTGACATAGAGACCCTTAGCCCCTCATTCTTGTACTAAAGCTAGGCAAAACCTGGCTTCCAGGAAACACCATATGATGAGAATTCCCATCTCACCAGGCTCAAGGAAAAGGGTTACCATTGCATTTTGTACACAATGCTACACCTTGGATAATCCGAGTGATAGAAACTATCCATCAATTCAAGAATAAAAATTCTCAAAGATCTCCATATCAAATCATTCTTAGCACCTTCCAGGACGCTTCGGGCACGAGCAGCATTACAGAGCCTTGCCATGCAATCAAAGCACAATGATCTTATCATGCAGCGATTATCAAGTGGTTGGTAATCATGCATCCCCTCGGATCATTTGTCGTTCACTTGAAGTTAGCATTTCCTCTTATCTCCCTCATCTCAGCAACACAGTGAGACAGCCCTACCACAAATGATTGCTACACTGAGGTGTGTTTGTGTGTCACACAAAGGAGTGTTACACAAAGGAGCCTCTTTTTAGCAGATGAAGGACTAGGCAAACTAAAGGCAGGATTATTGAGCAGTAAGTATTGGCATTTTTGGTGCAAAATGTATCATGAAAACGTATTTCAACAGCCCTTTGAAGGACTAATTTTCAATCAATAATTATAAAAGTAGAGCTATTCAACTTGGATGAGCAATTCCCCAATATCATAATGCTTCTGTTTTCTTTTTCTGATCATGTATTGGAATAAGTTGTTGTAATGTGAAAATAGGTAGAAAAGTGAGACATGCTATTAATGGGGAGGGCTAAAAGCAAAGTACTTTGTTCAGTTTTTTAGTGTCTTGTATCCCAGTTTGAGTGAAGAGTAACAAAGCCTTATGTCTCATGTCTGCACAAAGTCTTGCATAGTAGCTGTAATTAAACTTTATATTGCAGTCTTTCAAGAAGAAACAGCCTGATTTACCATGTACCCATATGTATTAAGCTCAAGGCTTGCCTGCTGAGAGCTAGTTGGAATGTCATTGCTGATTTTATCCATTTCTGATTATTGTCAGGACATTTGGGGATTAGTTAGGTACTGTGGAAGTTGCATCCTTTGAATATTAGAATATATACAAGACAGACTTTCTGCTAAATGATGCAAAGAAATTAGTTTGATTGGAAACTATGTAGTGCACATAAATAGCTAGCAAATAGATGTGGTAGATGTGGTAGAGGCACTTGTAGCCACAGTGGAGTCAGAGTAGCTGCCAGCAGTGGTTACTGCACCTACTTTTTCCCAGGTTGCACTCTGTTCCTACTGTCTCTCCCTCCCAGTGTTATTTTTAACACCAAGAGGAAAATAAGACATCCCAGCAGTGGCACACAAAACAGCTTCTCAATGCTCAGAGTTTTCTTCCCCCCTCTTTTCTTTTCTCTTCCTCCCTGTCACAGAAGGGATGAAAACATAATGTGAAACAGTAGTTTACTTATTTGTTTTCAAATGTAGAAAACATTTCTAAGAAATGGTGTTCGAACAAAACATCTCAACTACTTTACTTAACATTATAACATTAAAGACCATCAGAATAAGGAGGCTGAATTTCCTGCATCTGAAACCTTGACAACTGTTTTGTTATTTAATGCTGTACAAAGCCAGGGTCACGTTAACACCTTTGATCCTTTAAGATCATTAATTCCATCAAAAATCAATGCAGTCAGACCTATTAAAGCTTGACAATAGCAAAAAAAAATACCAAAACAGAAAGTAAATGCATTGCGCCATGGGAACACAACCTTTTCAATTGTAAAGAGAACTAAAGTTGGAGGGCAGACGTGTCTTTACTCTTCCTAAACTTTAATTCTTAAGAAGAAGTCAGTGTAAGGTAAGGAACACAATATCTGGATCCATACCCAGTATTAACTGTTAGAGAGAGATCTTTTTTCACGGGGTTACTTCCATGTTAAGGTAAAGAAGGAACGATTTAGGTCTGGGAACCCATCAGCTGTAGTCAGCAGCAGGGTTTTGGTAATGCCTGCTCTAGGAACAGAGGAAACATCTTCGTGCCATTGATTAATGAGACCACTGACACGTTCCTCATAACTATTTTATAGTGCTGTGAAGTGCAGCAATAAAATTTTAAAAAGAGAAGCCATATAATTATAATAATAAATCAGTAAATAATCTTTAAATTTTAAAAAATTGTTCTGTTATTCTGAGACATAATGATGACAGAGGCTACCAAAAAGCCGCTTGTCAATAACTCGTTTTACTGAGTAATTAAGCTTGTTTTATCTTCCTGGTAGAAGCTGGAAGCATGATTGCTTCTTTTGCTTGGGTTTAACATTAAGGTTTGATTTGAAAGGTGTTACTTCAGTGAAAGAGTAGTACAATTACAAAATAAACTCAAATATCCCAGGAGAACTGTCCTTAAGGTCTGATTTAGTAATATATTATTTGCTGCTATAAAATTTCCACCACTATCTTGTACACACACGCTCTTTTCAAGAACAAAAAACCTTCTGGTGCTGAAGCTGTGGGAATGAGGCCCTCTTCGTGTCAAGGGTGATGTATGAACTGATAGCTCATGAAAGGTGAAGCTTTGACTAACTTATCTGTTGTCTACCTTTAGAGTTATGACTGGATGAAGCCATTTGACCAACTACCTTGACTGATGTCCCGAGCAGTCTGTGAGCTTGTTTTTGTTACTAGTGGCAATATGTCCGATTTGATGCCCTCAGATCAACATAACTAAACAAATGAAGCTTTCCATTCCAAAGAAAATGTAACCTAAAGCAAGCTATGATTGATGTGAAACAAATGCTGGCTACAGCCCTTGGGATCTGCAGCTCTTACCTCTGGCCAAATAACTTTTAAAACCACACAGGAAAACTCTGAAGTTCAATGAATGAGTAGTATTTACTACCAAAAAATGAATTGCTAGGGCCTGTGTGGATACTGGCAAACATATCAAATGTTCCAGAAGTGCAGCTTTTCATGAAATGTTAAATGGCTGGAGACTTCCATGCACCAGGCAATCAGCTCTGCTCAGGAAGAGCAGCAGCACAGAACCTGCTGCTCCAGGTTGACTTTTCAGTGACACCATATATCGTGCAATTAAAGACTCAAAACATGGATACCTAACTGAAAATGGGTCTGTTTTGTTAGCTTCTGATATGGAGGCAGAAATCACTTTATACCTTGTGTTTCAGTCCAAATCTCTTTCATTTTGCTGTTTTCCCCTTTAAGGGAAGCTCAGTGTTCACTCTGTAGAACCTTCCTGGCACCAGAAAAGCAGACCCCAAGGAGAGAGTGCTACAAATTGTGTTAGACTCCCAGCCAAATTCCCAGCTGAGGGAAGAACCTGCAGCGTAAGAACCAAGCCCTCAGCAGTGATCCACTGCCCACACTCAGGTCTGGCCCTGTTCATCCCACAGACTCCAACACTAATGAAGCCTTTTGCTCAGAAGGCCCTCGCTGAACCAAGAGGGCCTGTGATGGGGTCTTCACCCTCCTGTGGGACCACATCACAAGGGGGATCAGATTCTACACTGGCCTCACCACACTAACATTGCTCTTGGTGTAATCTGACCTCTGTCTGGAAGCACCTCTTTGAAGGTTTCCACTTGATAGTGGGTGCTATAAAGGAAAGAGAGCAGCAGCATGAACCACCTGTGGCTGGCACTACACTGCCTGTGCCCTTTCCTCCCTGAAGATCCAGCTGTGGGACTGTCTCTGCACAGCAGAGAGGGCAGATGCCTCTTTAGACAAGAGAAAAATGCTAGTTGTAGAGGAAATGAAGAGAATATTTGGGCTTCCCAAGATACCCATTCAATGGTGATCCTTGGGTCCTGCTGTGTTTCTCATATTGTTTTCTGGCTTTAATAGTCCTATAAATCCTTTCATACATCCTGTTCGCACTATATCCATCTCTCCAGTATCTTATTTCCTTAGGTTTGTATTTGCTGGTTTTACCATTAATTCAGGTTTCTAGTGATGTTTTTTTTTTTCTTATGGACTGAGGAAACCTTAAGAAGTGCTGAGGAAGGTTCCTCTGGTGGAGTTAGGAGGAGGCAGTGGTGTATTGGCTGGTTGAGGAGTGTACGGTGAGGAGAGACTGGACTGCCCCAGCCTTTCAGACTAGATATTAGGAAGAATTTCTTTACCAAAAGGGTTCTCAGGCACTGGAACAGCTGCCCAAGGAGGGGGTTGAGTCCCCATCCCTGGAGGTGTTTAAAAAACGGGGAGATGAGTTTTTGAGGGACATGGTTTAGTGGATGATGGGTGCGGTTGGACTCGATGATCTCAAAGGTCTTTTCCAACCGGAAGATTCTACGATTCTAAGATTCAGACTGCCTGGGTGAGCTGCCTGCTCTCCTGCCCAGAACTTCCAGAACTGAAATAAGAGGTGTGGTGGAGACCCTGTGTCTGGAGGAAGCCTGTGTCGAGGGAGTATCCAGGATTAGTCAATGGTGCCAAATGTGCTGCCAGGAGGGGACACTCTCTGTGCCACAGAGACTCTTCCACAGGAGCTGGAGGGACAGCAGAGTACACAGAGAAGGCTCTGGGAGTCTCGTCCTGGCAGCCCCTGAGACACAGAAGGTTAAACTCAAGATTTGTCTCAAACACTGTGTGTTACCTGGCAGGCAGCAGCTGCTTGTCCTACACCACCAGCCTCTCCTGGAAGAGGGTGATGCCACACAGTCTCTTTATTCATTGGATTGTTCCTCAGTGAGTCAGTGTCCTGCTGCCTCTCAGAAAGTGGAGGGTGGACTGGTGGCGTAGGATAAGGATTAATAAATAATAAACCATCCCAGTTACGACTGAGTCTCTTCCCTTCATTCCATTTTGCCAACTCTGTGTGATGTTGAAGCCTGGTCTGAATAACAATGTAAGTGAGAAAAAACAAGAACTTTAATCCCTGTTGTCTTTTTTCACATTTGGCATAAAATAAAATAAAATAAAATAAAATAAAATAAAATAAAATAAAATAAAATAAAATAAAATAAAATAAAATAAAATAAAATAAAATAAAATAAAATTAAAATAAAATAAAATCTTAAACAAATTTAAAAGTGTTCAAAACACCTTTATAAGAAGGAATAGGAAATGTTTTGGCCATGTTGAGAACTGTATTTCCTAAGATTATGAAACACTGGAGCTTTTTTCCCCACTTGTCAGGAGAGGGAAGTGAGGAGGAACAGGATGGATGGACAGTGACTTTTTTAGAGCTCCAGCCCTTTGAATCATAGTATTTTAAGAATAATTTTTTTCTTTTATTTTCAAGGTAGTTGTCTAGCCTTGGAGTGGTGGAACTAGGTTACTCTTAGAATAGTTTGCTTAGGAGAGAAAAGGAAAACCTGACTAATGATTTTAGAAGAGGCAAGATTGGTGAGATACTACAGTGCCTCTTTTCCCCACTTGGCTTTGACTCCTGAGCCCATCCCTAGAATTAATGCATTTCCTCACAAGCAGAAATTGTAAATTTACATGTCCAAGAATGTAGGGATGTGCACACAGCTCTTTTGGATCTTTAGCTTTAGACAAATGTCAAAAGTGTTTATTTTTGTAAGTATCACTACAGTTACTTGTTGTTCTGAGAAAGAAACTCATAATGCAAATTGTTTATCCCCATTATCCTGGACTTGACAGTGTGGCATCAAAATTATCTGCATATAGTTGAGAGCCATAGGACTCATAACAATACCTGAGAAGAATCAGATGTCAGGAGGGACCTTCTTTTGATGAAAATACCTAGTTACATATTCTAGATCTCTGGTGGCTGTCATTCTTACTTTGGGTCAGCAGCTGCAGACACATGGATTTACTCAAACATAGGATGCAGAGACTGGCGTGTGCAATTCATAAACTACTCCCTTGAAAAGAGCTGAACTGACACTTCTGGTGTTCTCCAGTAATTTTTCTTTTGCAGGGTCACCATGAACTTCAGCTGCACGCAGTAGTCAAACCCAATAAAGAACAGCTTTCTCACATACATGTTTTTCAGGAGCACAGTTTGGCTTTTACCAAACTCATCTCCATGCACAAAATGTAATTTTATAGTCCTCATTTCTAAGTATAAACACGCTTAGGGTTTTGCTTTTGGCAGGTGCCATCAATGGATTTACACTTCTGGAAAGCAGAACTGGATTCCTGCTCTGCCTTTGTTGCATACAGGAATATAAACATATTTCCAATAATCCCATGGGCAACGCTCTAACTCTGAGACACTTTAAGGGCCGTATTTCCACTGTATAAGTTGCAAATATAATTTTGAAAAATGTCTTGTTGTTTTCTGTCACCACAAATAACTTCTAAATACAGAGACCTGGTTCAGATGGGAAATGGGATCTGGGATCCCAGCTGATTACTTTCTATTCACATATTCATCCCAGCTGTAAAGGTCTTGAAGGAGAAACAGGGCCTTTAAAATTACTCCTCTGTAATTCTGTGTTTTACAATTCTGCCTTTCCCAGTCATCCTTGTAACTCAACTGCCCTCCAAGGATTCACAGAGTGACTGACTGGCACTCAGACCAGATAAATTGTTCTGTTGATGGTGCCTAGGAGGTAATAAAATCCAGTTTAGTCCCTCAGATCTGGAAAGCCAACAATGTCAGAAGAAGGAAATAGCAGTAAAAACTGTATTTTGTCAAAAGGTCAGTGTGTATGTGACTGAATACCTATGAGGGGCAGTCTCTGGAAGAAGATGCCATTTCTGTAGACATCTTAAAACACACACAAAACCTAGAAATAACAGGTGATACCTCTGTTGCATAGGACTGTACCTCATTAATTTTCTTTGTGACCAGAAGAATATTTATATAGAAGCTTCCAGCTGAAGAAGCTTTATAATCTTCAATTAGTTACACCTCTGAGTTCAGGCAATGCTATCTCTATTGTACAGATGGAACAACGGTGACACAGGGAAGTTGTTTATCAAATGAGCACAACCAGCCTGTAGAGAAGGTAAAGCATAAGCCCTCAAATGTCTGGCCCCTCTTCCTGCACTTTGACCATCCTTCTGTCACAGAGTCTTAATAAGCTTTATATATGTATAGAAATATCAATGCATAATAATCTTCCTTACCATTCTGAGGGAGGGCTAATAAATGTAAGAATAAGACATAAATCATTGATTAAAATGTCAGAAGTGATGAGAATAAAAGATTGCTCCTGACTTTGCAAAATTACATATGCAAATTTGCATACACGACAAAATGAACATCTTTAAATGAATGAATTAGAATATGGTGTAGAAATGACTGAGTCATATTTGCATGCAACATTTATTAGGAGGAGATGTGCTTATTTTTTGAATAAACAGGGAGAGCAAATCCCTGGAATGTGCTGAAGCAGCCTGTGCCTGCAGCTCATCAGAACGCGCTGTTTCCCCTGCCAGTGTCTGCAAACAAATGCGAGTTGTGCCCTGAAAAACTGTAATTGGCAGATTCAGGAAAACACTGATGCATCCCAAACATTTACAGAAGTTTACTGCATTGTTTGAAGTCTGAATAAATTAAAGCCATTGATGTTTTCTTGATATTCTTTCCTTTTCAGACAGTCAGATTTCTTTGGCAGACTTTGAATTCACCATTAGGACAAGAGCATCCATATTTATTTGAAGTAAACTCTATATACTATTAGCTGAAAGACAGGACAACTTTTCAGAGACATCTATTCCAAAGTTACTGATGCAATTAAAAAGTATTGGAATCAAAGAATATAGCATAGGCTACATATATTTCCATCACCCAAAATCAACTATGAAAAAAAAACATCCAGTCTGAAATCTAAGTTATCTCATTCAGAAAATTGTACTTTTCATAAGATTTCATGAAGCACTGGGCCATCTTTGAGGCTTTATTCCACTCACAGCTCCCCTGAGTTGAAGTGAAGGTGAGTGCACTCAGAATCTGCGTTCTCAGCAATGCTCAAAACTTTTCAAAGCACGGGAAAGTCTTTTTATCTAGTTGTAGTCAAAGCACAGGGGAGAGAGAGGAGAGCAGGAGGAAGAAGGTTAAATCCATCCTGAGTCCCATCACGGGCACCCACAAGAGACTCTGACCACCTCTTCTTCTTCCTTCAGTGCTGGCTGCTTCTAGAAAGTCAGATCCTATGGACACACACGTGAGGCACATCTCCCTGCGTATGGTCACTGCAGTAGTGATCCTTCACCTGTGTCAAGAGCTTTGTAGGTTAATCAAAACAATGCCCCTTAATTAAAAAAATATCGTTTTCTGCTTTTTTCTGGGCAGTCTGATGCTTGTGCAATCATGATATGTGTTCACACAGCTTGCACATGCAACATCTGTTAAAATCAGTGTCTTAAAATAGATGCATCAGATATTTTGCGTGTTGAGCTGGATGGGTGAGCGATGCGGCTCGGCAGAGGTGAGCCTGTTCCAAAAGGAATCTCAGGGTGCCCTCTAGGGGTACCACCAGAAACGTTACCAGTTCCCATCCAGCAGGTCCTCCCCAACACACGCAGCTGTAGCGCGGTGACACCGTGGAAAAATTAATGTTCTAAATCTAATCCGAGCACGATCATCATCACACTTCGAGTGTGTTCCACCAGGTCCCCTGGGTGAGCACCCCCTGGGAGATGCTCATTTGTCCACTCAGCTGGAGCCCAAACAGTTGCTATTCAATACTCAAGGCTTACACTGCTCGTCACACAGGTAAGACCTGACAAGAGTCACTGGCTGAACACAGAAGAATGGAGCAGGGTGACCTAGAACTGGTCCAAGGATCATAAAGGCACTCAAGGTAGGTCCTAAAGCCTTCAGGAATAGCATGACTATTTCCATATGGCAATGCACGCCCTCCAGATGATGTTGCTAGAAGTAATGTTTGTTACTCTTCTTGCTGCAATTAATGTCCATGCTTGAACCATGACCACAAGAAAGACAGTGACAATGATCTGTCTGGTATGGATCTGATAAGCAAAAATTCAGAGTTCAAGCATCATCCTCTAAAGTGTGTGCTAATATTATCTAGACATAACCCAACAACATTTAATCTAGAAGCAAGATTTAAAGTAAACCTGTATTCTCCTTGCCAAAGACATTTTCCTGTAACATTCTCATTTCTCAGAGACATAATCCAACACAAATTGTCTTACAGTTTGCCTTGGTACAAACAAATTTTGGACAGGTGGTTACAGTACCACCAGCACTATCTACCACATACCTTTTCAGAAAAACTCTGCATGAAAAGGAAGGCTGTGATACTGTGGCCATTTTGGACCTTCCCATTTCTTTCTCACCTCTGAAGTGTAGGATATGTGACCGCATCCAGCACAAAGCAGGATCATGAAACACCACCACACCTCAGCAGAGCAACCATCTGGCTTCACATCTGAGATTCAATTCACTCAGAGTCTTTTTTTGAAAGATGTAGATATATCTCACACATAGTAACTTTTCCTATCTTGGGAATTCTGTCATGCTTGGCCAGGTTCAGTGTGTCAATCCCTTCAAGCTCATAGCTGTTATTTCGAGGAACTAGCTTTATAAAAGGTGAGTAAAGCACAGGTTTGAGCAGGCAACAGAGCCAAGCTGGATGCCTCTGTACAAACCACCGGGCAAGCACAGAGCACAGACTCCTGCTCTGGCTCATTTGCCTTCTAGGTAGCCAATTTTATAAGTATCAATGCTCAGAAACTTTGGGAAGCTCACTTACAAAAGAAGTATATCTGATTCCAAGTTAAGAGGATTTGTTCTAGGTTTGACCTTAGCAATATCACCAAGAGATTTCCTAGCATTTCTAAAGATTTTCTCAAGGCAAGTTGCAAGCTGAAGAGATCTTCCTGATCTTTTGTAACACCAGCAGCTTTCCCATTTTACTTTAGATTGGTCGAACACCTACAGAGTCCATCCTTCTCATTATAAATAAGATTGAACAGACTCAAACAAAAAAATAAACTTCCCCCACAAATAGGAACTTCTCCTGCATCTACAAATCCCTAAGTAAATCAGAAGAATAAAAACCTTATCCAATCAGCTTATCTTTTAAAGGCAATCATATTCCTGAAAATACAAAATACCTTTTGGGGGCAAACAGCATGTGCTAGGAGTAATTTCTCCATCTTTAAATCCAATCCTGTAATGATGGAGAGACGGCGATCAGCCTGCGTTCCCTGCTCTCCATAATGGACCAAACATGTCCCTCGAGTCATTCCTCTGAAGTTATATTCTGGATGGATTTGTCCCTTTGTGTCCACTCATCACGTTTTGCCAGACAGCTGCTAACAGGATGGGGGAAGCAGATATTAGCAATGTGTCAAAAAGCAGTCATATCTATCTGACCATTCTGAATCTGAACATAATATGTATTGATTTCTTTTCCCTTTCTTTTGTATTTGATATTATAGTTTAGCATTTTGTTACCAAATAATTATTAGCAAAAAAAAATGAGAATCAATATAAATTCAGCCCTTCAGTTCTTAGTTTTCTGTGTTATCTACATTCATTTGCACACTGGCTTCTGATTTACACATTTTTTTAAAACTTGTCTGTTACCATTAAAAAGATGGGGAGGGAAAAAAGAGAGTGCAATCCTATGATTCCAGAATTTTCTGGTAAATTCATTAGGCATTTACAGTGAAGATCAGACTTTCAATTCAGGATCTTCATTCTCAGCCTGGAAATCACAAACTGCTGTTTACCGTGTGGATTCAAGCAAGATCCAGACTCGTGGGATTCTGACCCAGCAGTCATTCAGGAGGTACTGAAAAATTGGTATTTCATAAGAGAAGGAAGGTTTTTTAGACACCTGTGTAGACAGACTTGAAAATTTTGTGCAGTTTCTGTTGTCTGTGCCCAAATCACAAAGCCTTTAAAACAAATCCCAGTAGTGGGTACTGTGTTGTGACTGTTAGGTAGAAGCACAAGATGTAGGTAGTGGTCAGGATACAGAGAAGACTGACCAGTCTCTCTCAGAGAGAGAGCTATTAGAAACCCAGAAGTCACAAACTCTTCACATTTCTTTACCTAATTTTACATTTGCCTTGAAATGCTAATGATCAGAAAGAGAACACTTTGAGGCCTTGGTTTCCCCAAGCCACTCCGAATTTGCTATTATGACCAAATATGGTTTTAAATACCTGAAATCTACTAAAATCCAAAGAAACTTCACTCAGTATCCATCAGGTCTAGTGAAATGCCCTTCCTGGGAAAGCTGTGATGAACATTTCAGTTTAGCACATATCAATCTCCTCTGTAAGAACAACCACAAAGTAGTCACTGTTCTCCTTACATCCTGAAGATCTCCTGTCTATTAGGCTTTGAGAATACCTAAACCTTCAGAATCAGGCCCTCAGAGGAGCTGATAGTGTTTTTAACATAACAGTCAGAGACACAGGAGTTTGCAACCAACAGCCTCCCAGTTAGGTCAGTCTTGCTAGACCAGAGCTGTGGGTTTAAGCTAATAGGGCTCTTGTCCCAGACCTCTTACTGCTCATGTCATCACTCCAACCACAGCTGAAGACCATTGCTGAAGAGCAAGCAAACCCTCTGACTGATTTTCAGCTCTAGGGGCCCATGAAGCCCCCAAAGAGAAACAATGATCTCTGCTCCACCTTTTTGAGAAGTGGATGCATGTTCTTAGCAGCAGGGAAGACTTTGAGATGGAAGTGCCAGCCAATAGCCCTGAATGGACAACCTAGTTTCTGGAAGGAGATGGCATCATTTTTAGAGGGGTCATTAAATGGCTTTTGGCATCATCCTGTTGGATAATACATCCCCTCCAAATCTTGAGTTGATTTTACTAGAAGTATTCACTGCATTCAGTTACTGAACAGTTAGGTTCTGAATTTTGAACAGCAATACTACCAGACCTAGCAAGTAATTACAAGAGTTTCCCAAAGCCCTGAAAACCTCGCCCCTCTGTCAGCAGCAGCTGTTCCATTAGTTTAATAGTCTAAGCAGTGCTCTCAAGATCCTCAAATTACTGCTTTATATTTCTGCCTTGGCAATGGTGATGTATTTTGAGCTCTCCTTTCTCACCAAACCACTCTACATCTCCCAAAGAGAGATGTATGAAAACAGGAAACTCTCCCCTAAGGTCAAAAGCAAATGGTACAGTCCATGAGATGTGGAAACTTCCCCAGGAAGTATCCTCCTCCTGTGCTCTTCTGGAGGGGTTTTGGGTTTTTTACAATATTGTCAGCATAAATAAATGAAAGCACTGTACCATCTGAGCACTGTATAAAATAAGGCTGGTAGTTCACAAAAGCAATCACTCTTCAGTGTGAAAGAACAGGTGTCTACAGGCCATTTAAAAATTACTTCCTGGGTTTGCACTGTCCATTACTACTAAATGTTCTCAGTCTCAGAAAGAACACCTTTTAGCTTTATTACTGTTTTAGTTATTTGCTTTGAACTTATAAAAATATATTAAAAATACTAAAAAAGCCTATGCAAAACATCCATAGAATGGGCTTAAAATCTTCAGTCAGAAAATGTTTCAATTCAAAAATTTCCATAACTTAATACTGAAATGTCTCACAGGAAGATTTTCAGTAACATTTCGTTTCAGTTAATAAACATTTTCAAAAAGTTATAACATCTGTTACAACATATTTGATCTGGAATAATTTGATTCTATCCTCAAGTAATTTAGCTCAGAAATTTTATATTAAAAATTAAATTGTAAATGCAAGCCATGCCAAACAAAATATTTGGCCATCTTGCTCCACAGGAAACCTTGAGGTTCTGTGTCTTCCACAGCCCTCAGAGCTTGTCACCAGGTGGAAACCCTTGTTCTGCAAGATTGACATCATCCCCGCATGCCACAAAGCCAGAGGGCAGGCAGTCAAGGAAATTAGTAATCCTTAAAACAGTAACAGGTTACTTAGCCAACAAAATGATGCTGAAGACCAAGCAAGCTGGCAAGAGACGTGCTGGGTCTGAGGAGGAGTCCCCTTGGCTATGGGGAGGATCACTGGGTTTGCCCACAGCCTTCAGGGATGTGTTTTCCTTGGCATATCTGGAAGGGCACAGCTCATCAATGCACAGAAACTGCATGGTTTGAAGTCATTGTTTTTAAATCTGTGTGAGTGTCTATTAATGCATGAATTAAAAGCTGGCCTAAATTTAGACTGTCACTCTTAAAAAATAAGGTCCTGTATTTCTCTCAAGGACGTATTATATGGAAAGAAACAGTAACAATGGGCTAGGAGCAAAGAGGAAGATATTCTGCCACCATACCATGGTACAAATCCAAAGTATACACAAATTTTGAAGACTCTGCAATTCAAGCCTTGGTAAGGAGATGAATGGAAATATGCAAACCCAGTCTTCATTTACAGGCATCCCTCATACAGTTACTTGCATAATGGCCCACAATTTTGTTGATAAAGTACATCACGTGATTAATTGTTGTTCTGACAATTCTCATGTTTTCACATAATTATTGTATCTCTTGGAAGCCTTCAGATCTAGTGAGGTTTGGTGCTAGTATTCCGTTTTGTCAGTCCCAGCCTTTAGTTGCTGAGGCATTTTGGCATTGCCTGCTCCCACATTTCAGTGTTCAGCCTCACGTAGCAGATCTACGTGAGCAGCTTCGTGACTTCCATTCTCCATTAAAGCCTTACTAATCACCATGTATGCTCATTTAGAATTTAGATCTACACAGGACTCAAAGGAAGTACTTTTTCCTCATAAAATATAATTAAATTGCGGTGTTTAATACCAGAGGATGTTGCAAAGGCCGAAAAACTAAACAAGCTCAGAAGATATTAGACAAATTCAAGGAGGATGATGCCATCAGTGTCTATTAACATGGGTTCAGAGGCAACCTCCTGCTTAGAGCCTCCTGCAGTGTCTGAAGGGAAGCATCATGCTACATATGCACTCTTACTTATGTACTTTCCTAGGTATCCACTTCTGGGCACTTGGTGAAAGTAAATATTGGGCCAAATGAAGGTGCCTTCTTCCCAGCATGGTGTCTCTGATGCCACTAATTTCTGTTAGCAGGATGGACACACTGCTCTTTTCCTCATTCACAAGCAACCAGACAAGAAATCTGCAGTATCCTCCCCTTGAGCTGAATGGAGGTTTGGTTCAAATTTGGCCTAGAGCTGCCTGAAACAGTACTTGGGGGGGGGGGGGTCTGCAGTGCCCACTCTCACAGCCCAGCAAGGAGCTAGTACTCAACACATTTCTCTGCTTTATTTCTCTGCTCAGAGTCAGTGCAGTGAGTGATGGGAGGAGGAATTGCAAAACACAGGTGAACAGAAGAAAATCCAACCAAGCTACCATACTGATACCATCTTCAGTTTAATGTTACTAATCACTGTATCATCATTTCAAACTAATTTACAAACACCTGTGTGCACGTAGAAGACAACCGGTTTTAAAACCATCAAAGGATCTCAGGTCCAGAAACACGTGCAGGATGAGGGCCTGGGGTGGTACCTGCCTCTTGGAGCTGACTGACATCCTCACCTCAGCCCAGTGCACTGCACACTGATCACACCTTGCCCCACTTCACCTGCTTGGAAAAGCACCTGCTGCACTAGCTGAGCCCCAGCGCAGAGCAGAGCCAACTCAGCCTTTCCTTTTCTAGCCATTTGCTTGCATTCTGGCAACATTAATCATTGCTCTATGACCAACATCCTTTCTTCTCAGCAGCACATCACTGTGCCACCCCTTCACCTTCAGCTTTCTCCACATTGGCAAAAGCTATGTATTTTAGGCTTAAAATCCTGGTATTTCATCTTGGCAGCTGTGCCTTCCTATACAAAAAGTATGCCACCTTCTTTTGATCTCAAGTCTTGTATTTCTAGCTGAAGCCCTAAATCCTACTTACAACAATAAATAATAATAATCAATACACACCATATGCTTTCTTTCATATTCTCATGTATAAATTGCCTATGTCCCTTAAGAATTGGTGTGGGAAAATACATTCTGTAGCATTCTTCATATCGAAATAGTTACAGCCTATTCTACATACTAGGAATTCAGCAAGACACGGTGAGAAATCAATAAAAACACAAATTGCTCCATCAATACGTACATTCATTTATACTCTTCAAGGTTATCTTTGCTATGCCAGGACAGAGACACATTTTCTCCATATATAGCCATGCATATTAAACTAGGCAAGAGAGAAAAGAACGGAAACAAAAGCTATCAGTACAAATCTAATCTAGCTAGCATGAACGTTCAAAGACTTCAGAGTTGGTTTTCCCCTCTGTTCAGAAAGCAGTCTGAAATCTGGGCACACCAGCTGACAGTGACTCTCCCTCATTCCCTGCAAAATCACCTCCTCCCAAAGCAGGTAGCTTTAGTCTCATATAACATCTTTAAATTCATCTTACATATGTGTCAATCTACCCACTGGTGTATCTATGAACAGGACTCTATTTGCATTGGAGACAGGTGAATGGTTTGTGACCAATGAGTTGATGGGTTAAATATCAGGGGTCATCCACGTCACAGGAGAACCAACACCCATATAAGTGTCTTTTGGGCAGTTCAAGTACATGGCCTTGTGCTGAAACTCACAGATCCAGGAAGAGCCCACAAAGATTAGGAAGGTGATAATTCCAAAGCAGAACTGGGCCTGTTATGCACAAAATCACATTCTGTCAATATCGAGTCCGTATTCCCAGTCAAAAGAGGATAAACACCAGGGAAGATGTGAGGAAAGGCCAAGCCCACGGTAACAGACTTGAAATGAGTAAGGTAGTGACAGGGAAAGGTTTCTTTGCATGAGGTCTCTGACACAGCCTGTAACAGGAGATACCTTTTTTTCCTGTGGTAGTCATTGCAGAGAAACAACACTGGTGAGCACAAGCACTGTTGGGCTGACACATGATTAATATTATGCACAATACTATGCTCCTTAGTTCCAGAATTCTTATTGCACCATTGATTATTTGTACAATTCAATCCAAGTTTGACTTTCCAGGCCAATGCAACTGATATTTTTTCATTCCATCCAGTCCTGATGCAATCCCTGGCCTCTTATTTCTACTGTGTTTACTATTATATGCTCATTTTCTGCGAGGTCAAGCTGAACAGGCACCTTCCAATAGAAGCTGAACATTACATTGTTTGTGGTGGATATTCATTATTTTTGTAGGTTGTTCTTCATGGTGTGTCCAAGGAGAGAAAACGAGCCTTGAAAAAGCACAGAAAGAGCTGCTTCCTTGATGCCACTTTCCTGATGCTGTTATATAGTCACTAACAGACACTCTCTTTGCTTTCATCCATCGCTAGTGAGAGTATGGTGGCAAAAACATGAATTTATTTGGTATATGCAGGGTATGCCAGTGTTTCTGGAGAGTGTCTCATATACTAGTTCCATTTCTGACTATATCTCTACAATTCACCTAGAACTTATGTGACTGGATCCAGCCAGCTTTCTCAGAAGCTGTGTCAGGGCCCGCTCCCTCCCACGCGTTGTTCCCCCCTCACAGACCCGCTCAGGATGTTTGTGCACCAACGACCAATCTCCCAGGGTGAGAATTGCTAGACACATATTTTGGCTCAGGATCTCTTTTTATGGGTATTGCAAATCCTTGCAAGCCTCTCCTGCAGGCAGTCCCCTTTCTGCCAGGCACTCATCCAGTCCCCACTGCAGGCGGTTCCTGCCCTTTAGCCTCTGTGGTACCTCTTCCTTCACGCCCAGGAGACCGGTTGGTACTGTTAAAGATGCCTTAGCAAAATTTCTTCCCCCTTGAGATTTCTTTGAGCTAACTTTGCCTCAGCTCTCTGTGCTCTGCCACTGGCACTGGTCCTCTAGCAGCTACGTTGGCCCCAGCTGTGGCTCACTGAGCCAAAATCTGACATGAAGAAGGTACAGCCCAGGTTTTACCCAGCTGTGGACACACCAGCCTCTCCTCACAGCAGGTACCACCGAGAAGCCCTGAAAAAGTTCTCTCGTTCATCACTGAGCCTGGGGCTCCCAAGTGTGAGGAGTCAATTCCTCTGATCCTACTGCCCTGAATAACACGACACACTGATTCACAAAGTGACATAACCCCTAGGTCTTTGTGTTTTCAATTTAAAAATATTTGAAACTATATTTATTTGACTACTGTTAAGTAAATGTGTGCCTCTAAGATAGTCACCCAGGTGTCTATTTCGGGCACAGCCAAAACAACAAATCAGTATTTATCTTAAACACACCCAAAACAGCAAACCAATATTCTTGGCACAGCCAGAACATCAACTCAGTATTTGTTTCTGACACACTCAAAATAACCAACCCATATTTTGGACACAACCAAAATATGGACCCAAATTCCTGGGTGCACTCCCAAGTTGCAACTTTGCAAAAGTTGCTAAAAACCTGCATAGTGTTTAATTAACATAAATCTTTCTTTTCCCACCAAATGGAATAAGTCCATGAGTTGAGTCTTCTACTTCTCAGATGAAAGCTTCATAAAAAGCCTTACCAGCACTATGAGAGTAAGATGGAAGTGTGTGTTCTTGGAAAGCATCTCACTGCTTTGGAGATGCCTGAATATGTCTCTTTGGCCATGCAACACTGAGTTCACATCTGACTGTCCATTCTTCTCCATGTGGGGTGTGCTTTTATTCCTCCTTGCTTTAACCACATTTATGGGGAAACCTCTCTCCAAGCTTTCCCTGATGAAACCTCAGCAAACTCTGCGAGATGTGGCAGAAAGCACCAGAGATCCCAGACATACAAATGCCATAGGAGATGAACAGCAGCACAGTCTTGAGACTGTAGAAACTGTGTGTGCTGGAAAAGCTAAACAGAACATTGAGTAAACTTGTTTGTTTCCCTCTCCAGAGGCTGCAAGCAAAATTCACAAGTGTTTTCCCCTACATAGGGTGCCTCAGCAATACATGTGTTGTTATGATTTCTGCCTAGTCCATGTTCAATATGGAAATGACAGTCTTGCAATTTTTGTAATCATCTCACAATCTATCTCCAGATTTCAGCATTTAAGCAGACAGGGGCACCGTAATGCCCCATGATTAGCTCTGATTGTGAAACTCCCTCCATAACAAAATGATAAAAGTGATCAATCACCTTAACAATAGTTAATAGCTCTTATGCAAAGCCATAATAATCCCACTCTGCAGTTTGACTATAGCAAGCTATTCCCCTATCAGCCTAGTCTTGTGTCTGAAGCAGCACTGTTCTCTCTTGTCTAGCAGCTTGAAGGGACACTTTATCTCATGGTCCCACAGGCTTTTTTCCACTTTCCTCCACCCCTGCACATTAATTCCTATTCCTTTCTGACTCACAGCCACCATCCTAAACTCTCAGCTCCACAGGAGGCTTTCATAGGACACCTCCAGTCCTTGAGGCCATCTCTTGCTGCATGGCAATTACCTTTTACCTCACCATGTGTCACCTCAGTACTAGACCCTTCCTTTTCACACCCATGTTTTTTCACAGCTAAACCATGACACTAGCAAAATGGGAAAATAACATGATCTTTAAACACATTATCTCTTGGCATTTGCATGCCAACAAAGTGCAGGGAAATCAGCTTGGATCATAAGCAGTGTGATCCCCCTGGCCTTCCTACTGGACCTGAAGGCCTGCAGAGGGGCAGATAAAACCTGTAGTATCTTACTGAAGGGTGCAGTGATGCAATAACTCTGCCTTTCCAGCCCAGCTACTGCCTCTCTCAAGGAAAAGCAGTTACTGATGATGCTACAGCTTTAAGAAATGGAAACTGTCTCTGTCTGGTTTGCCTTAGACCTCTTGCTCATTTCTGGTTAAACTCAGCTGAGTACATTGAATGTTAAAGGCCTTTTCATTCTATAGGGTATGAGATAAAACCTTCTGAGAAAGTGAAGACAATATCTGTGGGGATGGTGGAACAGAGACATGACACGTTTCCACGCAGAAGAAAAATGAGGTAGCACACAGGCAGGATGGCCATAACCCTTTGTGTACCAGAAAAGACTCAATCTTCCTTCTGCTGGGCTCAGAGAGCAGCAGGATACTCAGCATCCTGTAACTGTGTGTTCACAACTGCAATCTGCACATGGGCTAAGACTGGTTTGTATTTTCACACTGATCTGCCATTTCATTAGTAGAGGCAGATAGGGCACTTGTGATGCTGATCTGGGGACAGAGTGAATTTTCAGTTAATATTCCCCACTCATTTTTCTGCAGTTTTATTGCTGTGAGCTAGCCTGGCCCACCAGCCATCTGCAGGGCTGAGCTCAAGAAAGACATAAATAATTACCTGGTGATATAAGACTTCTTCTCTACAGCCTTTGGAGAGCCACGCAGACCTCTATCCTGAGACAAAGAAGCAAAGAGCACCATGGAGTTGGGGAAGATCTGTAACCTGAGCCTCAGGATGGACCAAGGGTAGTCATTGTCTCCCAAGGCTTTAAGAGTAGCAGAGCTTCCACATGTGCTCTCATTAAATATCTTTTTGTTAGGTAGTTCATTGAATAATAGCCAGAAAGAGAAAAAAAAATCAGCTCATCAGTGCTGTAACATAGGTAGGTTCATAAATAAGGTAGGGATAGGACAAAATGACTGTGAAACTGGGGACAAATTTCTCAACCAAGACAAGGGAAAAGCTGGATGTAGGATAGTGGGGGTGTTGCCAAACTCCTCTGGGAACATAACTTAGTCCTGTGGGCACATATAATGATCCAGTGGAGTCAGCAGCTCCTCAGCTGTTCCTCAAGAGAGGAGTTGGGTGAGCAAACACCTTCACTAAGGGAGATTGCTGGCCAGCACTGGCACAACACACACAGGGTATCTTTGGCTGTGTCCATGTTTCGGATGTCACTCTCTGTGAAGCAAACTTTCCCTTTCACATCCTTATTTAATACATCAGTAAGTAACCACAGGTTCTCTTTGCTCCTGCAGTGCCCAGAAATCATATCCACTCTGGAGAGATGCTTCACTTACTCCCTGATTCAACAGCAAAAACTTCACTGGCTGCATTTTTTACTTTCTGATTTAGGAGGGCAGAAAACCCTCTCTTGGAGGCATTAGATGAAGGATAAATAGGTTTATTCTGATTTAGCTGGGGAGGGTTGCCTCTTTCCCTATCCTCTGGAATATATCCTTGAATTCTTACCAAACAGATGTAATCTGTTTTCACTTTAATAACCTTACTTTTTTATTACATGTTTTTAACTCAAAAATAGATCCCCCCACCTTTGACACATCTGCAAATCTTTTTTTTTTTTTAATTTATTATTTGCTCATAGATTTAGTTCACACACTCTCTTGGTAGAGATAAGCTTCTCACTGTAAGCCCCAACATTTCCAGCTCATTTCCTACTGCCTCTGGCTGTTATCTCCATGATAATATCTGTGTTTCTGGCCCCACACCAGCTTGTCTACCTGTGTCCAACTTAAAATTCATAAATGTTTCCTTTGATTTAAAGCTAATATTCCACTCATCTCCTGAAAGCACTGTCCATTGTTCAAAGAAGGAGTCGCTCTGAGCTAGTGGTGCTGTTGTTGTCTTCTTTGTCCATGCTGTGCACACTCTGCTGGTGTATGAGTGCCTGTAAAGCAACATAATCCATTTCAATTTGCATATCTTCACAAATATCAGGCATTATCTTTGCTGACATTGGTTTTCAGTGCATCTCTATATGCTGTTTTTTTTTGGCCATGACTTTCTGTCACTCCTTTTTCATCTAATATTCTGGATTGCCCTTACCAGTCAGTGTCACCACACGTAGCCTCCACTAGAAAAAATGCACCTTCAATTACTGCCTGTCAGAATTGTTGTTTTCTTTGCCACGGATCAGTTCTGCTTTCTCAAAAACTCATCCCTGCGAGTATTTTGCCCCAGATTCTTGTCATGATCTTGCCTTTTACTAAAGACTTTGGACCCCAGGATTGGCTTGTTGGCCTTAAATGAATCGCAGGTGTGTTTCTCTTTTTGAGTATTGGATTTCTAGGTCTGTATATATATGCACACATATGGTTGCTTCTGTAATATACTACATATTTTTTTATGGTATATGTATGCAATGTTAGCAACACGTTTTTGCTCTGGGCAGCACACTACACCTCACATCTCCACGTACAGTTTCTCAGTGATACCTCCAAAAGAGAGTTAAACAAAAACTATTAAGCACATGAGTTACCTCAGATCAAAGTGTTGCCAGAAACAAAATTGCCTTCTGATTTCCTTCTTGTTCACTGGTTTCCATGTGTTGTGGATGGGGAAGTGAGTTTTAAACCGTCTCCAATTGCCTGGAACATTTTCAGAGTTTCAATTTGAACCTTTTTCTCAGGATACTGCCTGTCTTAGCTCTTTCTCCTCCTAGTGCCTCGTGCCATTTAGTAGTGATGCGAAGACAAAAAACATAAGATTCAAGCTTCATGCATTACCCGAGTTTACCTGATCTGCTCCAGAACAGCTGAGCTGAGCTGGCTCATGCTGAAAAATACAACTCCCTGCAGCTTGAACACCACCATCACCCCACCCTCAGAACTTCTTGTTTATGCAAGAGGCTGACAGGAGATCCTTTGTGGCAGAATTACCTTCCTAAACCCTGGAGGCCATCAGAGCCAGTTGTGGTGAGGCATTACAAACTGCCCTCCTCTGAGGTTAGAGGGTCCTTTCCTTGGCCAGCAAACACCTAGTGATCAGCGAGCTCAGACCAGCCCCTTGAGTGCTCAGAATTTTGGGAGGTCTCAATGCCCTGCCTGCACCATATAAATTTTTTTGTTCCCTCAGATCAGGTGAAATTACAGCCATATCTGCCAGGGACTTGGCACAGCAAACTTGGGCTGGGCTAGAAAAAACAGAAACTTGTAGCTATAACCTGTCCTGGCCAGATCCAGTCCAAGCCCCAGGGACTGCTTGGGGAACACCAGCATTGCAATCTGCTGATTGATGAAGGGGTTTGCACAAGGTTTGAGTATGCCTGGCAGATCACAGAATCATAGAACTGTAGAATCATAAGGTTGGAAAAGACCTCTGAGACCATCCAGTCCAACCATCCCTGTCCCCTCACTAAACCATGTCCCTAAGAAACTCACCCACCTGCCTTTTAAACACCTCCAGGGATGGGGACTCAACCCCCTCCCTGGGCAGCCCTTCCAGGGCCTGAGAACCCTTTCAGGGAAGAAATTTTTCCTGATGTCCAGTCTGAACCTCCCTTGGCACAACCTGAGGCCATTTCCTCTCATCCTGTCACTGTCACTTGGGAGCAGGGACCAACACCCCCCTCCCCACAGCCTCCTTTCAGGCAGTTGCAGACAGTGATGAGGTCTCCCCTCAGCCTCCTCTTCTCCAGACCAAACACCCCCAGGTCCCTCAGCCTCTCCTCGTAGGCCTTGTTCTCCAGCCCCTTCCCCGGCCTCGTTCCCTTCTCTGGACGCGCTCCAGCCCCTCAATGTCCTTCTTGGAGTGAGGGGCCCAGAACTGAGCCCAGTGCTCGAGGTGTGGCCTCCCCAGTGCTGAGTGCAGGGGCACAATCCCTGCCCTGCTCCTGCTGCCCACGCTGTGTCTGACACAGCCCAGGATGGTAACAGCAGACCTGCAGCAGCAGCGAGGTGCTGCGAAGCCCCTGCTCTTGCTGAGGACTTGTGCAGAGTTCACAGTGAGGTGCAGAGCACACCACGCACCAGCTGTGGTTCACAGCCTCTCCCTCACTGTTGTTTTTCTCTGGGCTAACTTTGTCTTTTGGCTGACTGGCAAGACTAAAAGATTGTGAAGGACAGTGAAGCTCTGCTTATGTTTGTCCTGCCTTTGCCACAAATGCTGATGGAATGAATACATCAGAAGAGAGATTGCTCAGACTTAGGCAGAAGTTTTTACAATCAAGTGATTCGGGGAAATATTTGTTATTCCATTTGATTATAGGCACAGCCAGGAACATCAGAGAAGTCAAGAGCTTGTTGTTCACAAGCTGGTACAGAGAAGATGATAGAAACATCTGGGCCCTGCAAGAAGACTTTAGCCAAAAGACTCCCTCCAGTGAAGGTTTGAGAGATGTAACAACGTTGTAGGCATGAAGAGAGTGGCCAAGATAGGGCTGCTGCAGGGAGTCGTATATATTCACAAAACTGAGTGGTTTGTGAAAGACTCGTGATTACTTCAACACTAATCCTCAGACTACTGAATGACAGAGACATTGTCTTGAACAATCCCAACTGCAAACCCAGGCTGGACAAGAGCTGCTCTGATATGTCATATCTCTCCAGAACTTGCCAAAAGATGTGCCACAGGAATAACTACAAGAATTCACTGTCTCTAGAGGACCTACCCTTATTGATCCTTCCACTTCTCTTTGAAACTACCCTCTTATCCCTCAACAAGAACGACCACATGAGACACTGGGCCTTGGATGATTGTGTTGATCCTTTTTTTTTCCCCTTATTATTTAAAACCAATCTGAGGCAGTATGGCTTTTAGCCTGAGCAACTCTTATTTAATCAAACTTCTCAACAATGTCATTCATAATAACGACAGTCCAGTGGGAACTTGCAGCATCCTGAATTAAATGAAGTAGTGTATAAATATAACCAAGGTATTCTCAAAGTAAATACAACTAACCAGGTTTAAAACAGTAACTGGCTTCTGCTTTTTAATTGGGGTGACATTTTGCGAGGCCATTCCTTGGTGAGGTTCATATTCTTCCATTCTGTTCTGCTTTTCTTATTTGTATAGTGTTTCCAAGGCATATATGAAATACATTTCAAAGTACAGCTATCAGCTCATTTACAGCTAATTATAATAGGCAAGTGGTGCAGTAAATGGAACACCCGATTTTCTCCCCTCTTTTTTTTTCCTTTTGGTTGAAGCTTTTGTGATGTTCTCCAGGTGACTCCCATGCATAATGTAACACTAGCAATGCTGTTTGCATAATAAGCTATTTTCTACCACAGAAGCAGAAACATTTTATCACTGTAGAGAAGGCTTGGATTATGAATACATTTTCATATAAGTTGATATATGTGAAAATTACCAATAAATGCATTCTAGTCATAAGTAAAATGTTTGTTCCTACTTTAAGGAGCAGTATTATTTGAAACCTAGGGGGAGGGGAAATGCATATCCCACTAAGGGAACCTGGTTTATTAATATGATTCAAATGTCAGAGCTTGCAGTCACCTTCTAAGGTGGGGAGCTCCCTCAGTCTCCTCCAGTGAAGTCTGTGAGAGTGGAAAACACTCAGCACAAGGCAGAAGAACTCTGCATCTCCCCACCACCAGTTCTATGGCATTTGATGCAGCATAAACACCAAACCAAACCCTGCTGTAACCCAGTGGCACCTTTTGCAGTCTCCCAAACAGTTGTTCATTGCTCTGTTTTTTAAAATACAGCTACATTTTTGGTATATTTACAGTACACATTTCCTTGTGAGTCTTTTATTTACATATTTATTTGAATTACAGCAAATTCTCAGTAAGGTCAGCCCTGGAGCCTCACCTGCCTGCTAGTGCTATAGGAATAGGACTATGAAGCCTGTGTCCAGGCCAAGACAGGCATCAGCACCTGCATGCACTCAAGTACCCCCACTCCACTCTCATACCCATGCTGCAGCAAGAGGAGCAGAGGGGTTAAAAAAGGCTCCACGTGGCCTTACACCCATTCCAAGATCAACGCAGGATCACAGCTCACGTGTTTGGTCACAGATGAAACCTGACCTAGATGCATATATAAAGCACCAGCACCAGTCTCAAAACTGACACCCTTGAGACTAAGCTGGTGCCCTTTGAAGCCAGTAAAATAGAGGGCTTTGGATCTGGCCATTTGCATTGGAGGGTATCCCAGAACCAATTAATTGCCATTGCAAGTGCATTTTTGGTGGCCTAGGGTAAAGAGGCATTCCTCGGGAAGCGCTGGAAGGGCTCCCTATTCAATGAGGAGCTGATCCTGCAAAGCACACGCTGTAAGCAAGCCCTGGTCCTCCTGAGCCCGCAGGGACCTTGGTGAAGCAGCCTGACACAGCAAGGCTGTGTCCCAGCAGAGCAGATCAAGCCTCTACCTTTGAAACAACAAATAAATGTACACCTTAATTTTTCAAAGCAATACGCGCTGCTCAGATCTCCTGCTACTGTAAATCAAGGTGCTTTTATTGACACCAAAGGAGTTCTGCTGATTTACATGAGCTGAATGTCTGAACCAATGCTGATGATCAAGATCATTTCTGCTTAATAGAGACACCTCACAGAAGAAAACTTTTCATGCAATACGTCAGTTACGTTCAGCTCTACAGAATTAAAAGAGTTAACACTGTAGTTCATCGTAGGGGCAGCAGGCAATGGACTACTGCAAATGAACAACACGTAGCATTTTTTGCTTCAAACATCACTCTGCAGTTGTGAACATTGCTTAATGTCATCATTTTCCTACAGGTTTTGTAAACTTCTGCAAAAACAGTCTGTAGAAATCCATTTATTTCACCCGTATTATACCTCAGAGGCTGGTGTGGATTCCTTTCCTTTTTTTTCTAAATGCCTTCCAGTTTTACTAATTAGCTTCCTTCTCTTTTCCCTGCAGACCTGCCAGTGAGGAAGAGCACTGTTCAGCAAACAGGCCTGGAGCACTACATGCCATTCTTCAGTTTAGCAGCTGAGAAAATGCTGTGACTCTTTAGCAGGTACCACCAGACCTCAGTGGGAAACTGAGCCCTCTGCAGCAGGCTTAGACCTGCTGATGGCAGGATGCACAGTGCACTATCTCTCTGGGAGATCTGACAAAATTGCTGCCCTGGGTTGCCTCCAGGCAAAATCCAACATCATTCATTCCCACTCTTTGCTGCCAGGAAGTGTCTGTACCTACCTCTGATTCTCATTTACATTTGTTATTAGGGTCACCTTACAGAGTCCAGCTTGCTGCATTTCTTACCGGAGTGAGGGATGTTTTATGAAAAGTAAATCCAGTCCTCCTCCAAAAGGGGATATTCCCTGGCCACACCTGAGTCCCAGCTCCCCTGTGTGCACGGGGCAGTGCCCCTATGCCCTGGAGCCTGCTGCTTAGGGGGCCAGCTCCGTGCCCTCAGCCCAGTGGCACAAGTCAGCCAGCCTCTGTGACTTTGTGACCCATGTTATATTTTCAGCTCCTCTCAGGTGAGAATTGCTAGACACATATTTTGGCTCAGGATCTCTTTTTATGGGTATTGCAAATCCTTGCAAGCCTCTCCTGCAGGCAGTCCCCTTTCTGCCAGGCACTCATCCAGTCCCCACTGCAGGCGGTTCCTGCCCTTTAGCCTCTGTGGTACCTCTTCCTTCACGCCCAGGAGACCGGTTGGTACTGTTAAAGATGCCTTAGCAAAATTTCTTCCCCCTTGAGATTTCTTTGAGCTAACTTTGCCTCAGCTCTCTGTGCTCTGCCACTGGCACTGGTCCTCTAGCAGCTACGTTGGCCCCAGCTGTGGCTCACTGAGCCAAAATCTGACATGAAGAAGGTACAGCCCAGGTTTTACCCAGCTGTGGACACACCAGCCTCTCCTCACAGCAGGTACCACCGAGAAGCCCTGAAAAAGTTCTCTCGTTCATCACTGAGCCTGGGGCTCCCAAGTGTGAGGAGTCAATTCCTCTGATCCTACTGCCCTGAATAACACGACACACTGATTCACAAAGTGACATAACCCCTAGGTCTTTGTGTTTTCAATTTAAAAATATTTGCAACTATATTTATTTGACTACTGTTAAGTAAATGTGTGCCTCTAAGATAGTCACCAGTACTGCTGCTGGAACATGGATTCAAGAAATTCAGCTGATTCATATTCAGATGAGATGGTGTGGAGATGAAATGTGGGAAGCAAGATACAGAGCAGGGGTGTTATGATCAGATCATGCATTCTTAGTTACACATTTACTATATCTCTAACTGCTCACTTCTCTATTTTAAATCTTACTAAGTGGAGACTATTTAAATATACTGCTGTAGTAATAAAGAAAAGGTCAACTCAATGTCTGTCTTGGCCATTAATCAATCTTTCCCATACTTTCTAATTATCTTGATTGCCTGATTGAACGAAGCATGGGACACTGATCATCTATATGTTCCTGGGTTAGCTCTGCTCTTGGCACCTTTATTTATGAAGACCAGAGAGGATATTTTCATATGACAACTTTTTTTAAAAAGAAGACCCCCAGCTTCTCCCTCTGATAACCTACTCCTTTTCTGCCTCATCTCCCACCATTTTCAGTAGCAATTTTGCAGGTTGTTCCTTATAAAATTTTGAAGTGTCTTTAATCATCTCAGGCAGTAATTTTGTGTTGTTTTTTTCCTCTCATTTTGAGTAATCTGGGATTCCCAGCATTATTCTCTCTCTCTCTGATTATGAATTGTAGCTTTTTATTTTTAGAGGGAGCTTAATGCAATGCAATAACACACAAACACAGGAACAAATTATAGACATGAAGAGATCAGAATTTTTATAGTGATAACTTCATCTTACTCCCATGTGTCACATATCTATGAGGGACCCCAGAACTCCAGCAAAAGCACCCAGGTAGCTCAGATAGGGGTCTGCACAGCAGGTGTCCATCCCCAGGTGACAGTGAGGGCCTTGTGGATGGAGATACAACAGAGATAGCCAGGGTACAGGCAGCAGGTAACATGCAGTCTGCTTAGATCCAGCCCAGAGACTAGAAATGCATATAACAAATGTCATACAAAAAGGAGTGGCTGTGCAGCTCCCATATGAGCTCTGGGAGATGGTTTAGTCTCAGTTCTGCTGCACAGAAAGCACCAGGGAGACAGGAGACCTGCAAGGATGGAAACCTCATCTTAATTCTTCTGTACTGAATTCACTGGGAATTTGGGATGTTTGAAGAATGCAGAATGGGATATTTTGGAAGCATTTCTCACTCCCTTTGATTATCTTTACAGCTTGATTGAATGAGTCATGCAATCCAGCTCCTTCAGATACCCATTAATGCCAGGCAAACAAAGCATACTCAGGCCATCACTGGGTTTTGTGGTGTGTTTTTCCTCATGTTCATAAATAGCTTGAGAACAAATGTATTCATTGTTTGAAATCTTTGGCCAGTAACAATCTTTGCAACTCACACAGAGCCTACAGTTTGCTCAAGCAGCTTGTGGGGAGAACTCTCTTCCCTCAGAGCAGTGTTAGCCAGGCAGGCAGCCCCCACAGCCCTTCAGCAAGAGGCTCTGGCAACCTCTGCAAGTCTTGTCCCGTGCTAGAACTGGTGTGCACTGGTCGTGTGAGGCTCAGGTGCTCCAGCTACATCCCAAAAACCTAGATCAGAATGGGTTTCTGCAGAACAACATAAAAATGGAGCTGGAATATTGGTGGCAAGAGGGCTCCTATTTTTCCCCGTGCAAATGCTGTTACCAGAGAGAGAACTCCAACTATTAACATCCCCGTTCTTTACATTCCAATACCCTGAATATTAGGGTAATTTCCCCAGCAACTCGGGGGCAGTGGGCTGAAGGTGGGGGAACTGAAACCCACCACGCCTCCCAGTCCAGCACCAGGATCCCCAGGGCTGTGCAAACTGGGATCTCTCCAAAGCAGGTGTCACCCTGGGCACTGAAAGAGGTCAGTTGAGGTTGCTGTAGTGTCACACCAATTTCTTCTCCACTCTTCTACACTGTAATGGCAGAAACAATCTGCAAGAGTGTTTGAGTAGACCCTGCTGCTCAGCACACCCTAACATCTTCCCAGGTGCTTTCCTGCTCTGCATCTTAATCACCCACCAGATGTACAGCTCTCTCCCTACTGAAGATCTAGAGAACTGGGGTGTTTTGAGGACTTTTTTTGGAGCCAGCTATTAATGGTACATTTGCAGAGCCACACTGGCAGCACTTGTGGTGCCTTGCAGGGTCTCACCCCTGGCAAAAGGTGCAGACCTCTAGAAATAAACACTACAGACAGATCAGCATGGGTTAAGGGAGATTATCCTTCTATGACTTTGTCACATTTCCTGTTCTTCCAAAGACAACCTCATAGTGATAAATGAAAGGGTACCTCTGATGGAGAATTACTAGCCACAAAATTACAAACTTCAGTTTCAGTAATAATGCATTCAGGCAATATTTACATGACAAATAAGGAAAAACCTCTGACAGAAGGATCTTTCATGTACTTGTCTGGTTTCATCACTCAGCCCACTGTTTTATCTTGCATTTAATCATATTGCCCTTCATCTGCCATCCAGTAGCCAAAATACTAAAATAGCCTTAATCTCTCTGTATCTCATTACTATGGTTTTGTACAACTTTCTGTTAAGTGTGATATGTCTCAGCTGCATGAAATATATGCCCAAAACCCACAGAGTACATGAAATACTACTATAAATTCTAGGACCATCTTAAAAGCAAAAGCACCGGATAAAATGTTGCAGAAAATACGGAATGATTGGTAGGTAAAGTGTTATTAATAGAGCATAAAGGCAAATGAAAAATATCAACTGCAATGTCATTTAATGAAGAACACAGAGAAATGCACATCAGTGGGTCTGATAGCATAAGACTTACTTTGAAGATCGTATCCTGCCTTCCTGAGAGCTTATAATAAAGGGCTCCAATGACATCTGTTTAGGGCAAATACAACTGCAGAGAAATCACTCTGTTTTGGTTTTAATCTCTAAATCTGTAGCCAGTGTGATATAACATATATTCGGGCCAGCACAACACGATACAATAAGTCAACAACATTTATAAAGATCACTATTTACTTGATTAATCCAGCTTTAGGCCATAGATACTCAGTACTGCATAGCACTGGGTCCTTAACTGGATGTGATTGTTGTCACACCTTGGTGTTAAACTTACTCTTCACCTGCCTGGCATTTACACGTGGAAATCCCTTTAGGCCAATGTATGTGTGAATAACTAATTATTATTATTGCTGTTATTTTAGCCTCAGCTTGATGGAGATTTACACTCTAAAGAGTGGCGAGTGGCAGTGTGGAAGTCTCTGGAATAACTGAATTTGGGCTGCAATATCATCCTGCAGATAGCTGGCAATTTATTAGTTACACATTTCATTTGCCTGCATCGGTTTCTGTATATTTTAAGATCTCTGCTTTTAACTATCTCCAAGACCCCTGTTGTTTCAATTACTTGTCACTGTGGCCTGAGGTATCATTACTACGCTGAGGATAATAAACAACCCCTTCTATTTCTGTTGCTGGAGCTGTGACTAACTTAGCATGATCAAGAGGCAGCATAGGACGGAGAAGTAAGTGCCATATGGTAGGTGGTTGGTCCTAAATCACGTTCTGCTCTGCCAGCTTTGTTATGTGGTCTTGGGCAAACCTATAAGCTTTGCTTTTTGGAGAGCTGAGCTCTATGTAAGCCCACAACACATACTGACTGCACCACATCACACAGTGGGTTTGAAATTATATGTCTTCTGCAGTTTCTTTCTTGTAAGAGGGCTGAGGTCTGACGCTAGGAAGAGCAGGAGTCTTTTTAATACAGCACATTTAGAAATGCAGCATTGAAGGACTGAGCATCAGAGCCATTTCATTTGCATTACAGTGTGTGGTTGGATGTCAGTGTATGTTCTGATGGGGATAGCTTTAACACTTAGGGTTTGAGATGTTTATCTTCTCACGTGAAGTCTTAATGCTCTACTGAGTATTGGTTTTGACAGCTGTCTCACAGCCCTACTGTTGCTATCAAAGCCCAGATACAGCTTTATCTGGTTCTTCCTGTGAATGTCTTATTAATGCTCTCTCCACAGCTTCTTTTTATTTTCTCACAGCCAGTACTTACATTTGATCCATTTAACAGAGAATTTGGGCCGTGTAAATTCTGCTGATTTATTATAACCAACTTCATCCTGTTGATTAAAAAAGTCCTAGTCTACATATACTGTGCCAGCTCTGAGGAATGCAATAGTTCAGAGTTGTATCTCATCTGTGTCTGTGCATCCTCTAACAAGTTAATTTTAAGGGCAAAGAATTATGTCATCTTATATTCACTTACAATGCCACGGAAGTTATATATTAAACACTCTTTTCTTTATGGAAGAGCAGGAAAAATGCTGTAAACTCAAAGTTCATACAGAATCCTGCTGTTACCATTCTTGCAATCATATCTTTCAGTTAATTTATTCCCATTAAGTGTAATATTACGAAAAAAACCCAAACAAACAACCTGCTCTACAAACATTTAATGGTTTCTATTAGACTGAACAAATGAATCCATAAGTTCCTGCCTCTTAAAATATCTCTTTTCCTTATATTCAGAGGAAGCAGTCAAGACAGTAAAGAAAGTATCACAAAACAAAAGGAAAAAAAAAACAGGAAAGTAAATATAAGAAGAAAAGGAAGAGACGGAAGAAGAGGAATATAAATATGTGTAGGTGGTACTTGTTACTTCACATTCTGGAATGTGGATTGGTTTGGTGTAAATATGGAATTTAGCTAGTACCAAGTTAGAACTGAATTTATAGCACAGCAACTAATCACACATAAACTATACAAACCATTCTCATGCATGGCCAGTGCAAAGCATTATTCCACCTGCAAGGAGCACCAACTGCCTCAAACACAGACACATGTACAAAACTCCTCCAAGCTGGGCAGGAGGATTTTGTTTTACTTAGGTCTAGCTGAGCTAAAAATGGATTTTCCACCCCAAAAAACTGCCAGTTCAATAAGAAGAAGGTTCAAAACACAGGTCCAGTGCTCCTCTGCCTGTGCCTGGGCATGGCCAAGGTTTGATCACACTGCCTTTCACCAGCAACTCCAAAAGAAAATACTTCATCCCTGCTGGTTCAGGCTTGTAGACATTCCAAAGTGTGCTTGGAAGTCACACAGGTATGAAATATTCCTTTTGAAGTTGCCTTTATACCTGCTCCACCCATGGGCATCACCGTTGCAGTAACTATTCCAGCCCAAAGACATTGTGCTGTGTTCCCGTGATGTTGTCACCTGCAGGGTGGATGCCAAATCCTGCACATGGCCAGGCACAACTGTAATGGCACAGAGCAGGGGACAGGCACTGGAGACATAGAATCATGGAGAATCTATGGAGGTCATAGAATCATAGAATCACCCGAGCTGGAAGGGACCCAAAAGGATCATCGACTCCGATCTTGATCTTGAGAGGCAGGGTGGCTTCCAACCATGCCCACCCTCCAGGGAAGCTATCCTCCACAAATCTGTCACTGGAGGGAATATCAGTCAGCTGAGCTGAGTGTTGAACAGCTCCAGAGTCCTTATTTTGGAAGGAAAATCTGCTGTACAAGATGGGAAGAGGCCACAGAGAACACCTACAGGTCCCCATGGCTGGACTGTAAGCAGCCCCAGGGTGCCGAGCTCCCCAGGGACAGCAGCTGCTAATAGCAGGGTCTCTCGCAGAGATAAGAAGATTGGCAGCCCCTATCCTTTCATGGAATGGTTATTCCTCAATTTGGGAATGAAAATGAATATTGTTGAAAAATAAAACAGAGAGACAAAAGGGTTTTTTTACGATCTCAAGATTAAAGGTGTGCGATGGGATGCAGAGTTACATTCCCCCATGCTGTGAGTGTTGTGCAGTGATTTGCTCTAGAGCAGATTGTTTCTACAATGCTTATATTTTATACCCCACCTAAATGGTAGAATCAAAGGGAATGAAACCCCCCCCAGACCACTAACTGCCTCTTATTTACCACACAGGTAAGTAACGGGACAGTTGTATACGCTCAGCACTTTAAGTTTGTGTCCTTACCACAAGACTGTAATTCCTCTCACATTTATTTTTCCCCTCCCTGCCTGAAAATGCTGTTGTATGAGTCACAGTAGCATGGCAGACGTAACCATCAAGCTTGTTTTCCCCCCATGTACAGAAAATTAACTCCTCCCTTGATAAAGACACAGTGGCTTTTTTATTTGGTACCTAACAGAGATGTAATCTTGAGATGTCACAGACAGATCAGCATTACAAGTGGTTACAGACATTTTACAGAATACAAAATTAAGAATTCAGGTCTTTTAAAATGAAAATTGGCACACAGTTTTTATATTCATTATCTGCAAAGCCATGAAGAACCCCAGACTTCAGAGGAAGTAAAAATCCATCACTCATATATTTTCTAAAATACCATTAATCTCCAAAAAATACCCTCTATAAGCATAATCTTCTAAGTGTAGATTATTTGCTGTTAATTATACATCATATCTTGAAATCTGTCAAGACTTCTTCAAAATCTAGTTCCCTGAACTAATATTTCTTGATCTTTAACTATGTAAAATATCAACTTCTAGACCCAACTAAGAGTGAAATAACAGACCTTGAAACTGCCAGTGGAGCAACACTGTCAATTCAGGTCTGTCAGGGGGTGAAGGAAGGACGGAATTGGGGAAAAGAAAGGACCATTTCTCTAGCAACTCAGTGTGTTTTTAGCAACAATTGTTTAAAGAAGCTTATTAGCATAAGAAAGAGGCACTCGGTAGAAATGAATTAGCAGTCACAGCGCAGGTGAAGTAGGCAGATAATATATGCAAGGTAAATGGAATTTATTGTGAATACAGCCTATCACGTGGCTGAAGTCTCCCCCTGCTTTTTTTTCCTGACATACCTTCCCATATCATAGGAAAACAGCCACACTGAAGTTTCCCACTCCACGTGGGGATAGAGGCTGTGTCTGGAGACCGCATCATCTCCCATGCCCCTGTGGGGATGTTTGGTCCCGAGCTCCCAGGGACAGTCACCATCCCTGGCTGGCCCACCCAGGGCACCCCACGCCAGCCAAGCAGCCAACACCAACAGTCTCATAACCAGCAGGGACAGAAGCCACTGAGTTTGTGCCTCCAACTGCAGGGAAATATGAAGAAGGATCCCCTTGTCCTCCACTCAATGCTTCAAACACCCAGGTCTACCCAGATCTAAGGTAAGATCTTGCTTGAGTGTGGAGCTGTGAGCAGGAATGGTCTTGCACGGACAGCCCTGCAGAGCTTTTAGGTTGGTGTCACCGGGTTATTTTTGTGCACTGAAGCATTTCTGGTAAGGAGTGGTTCAGAGGACAGGGTTTGCAGCTTGTAAACAGGGGCCACATCTTCCTGAGACCAAGCAGTCACACTCACCTCTCCTTTCCTTGTAATCCCAAATACAGGGTATTACTGTCACCAGTGTGATCATCAACATCATCCTTGCTTTGTATGGACACACTGGTAATTGCTGCTTTTCTGAAAGCGTGGTTAGCAGGGGTGTTTGGAGAAAGAACAGAAAAAAACCTAAATGAGCCCTTTCCAGGTAGATCCTCCCGAAATTCCCAGCCACCAACAACTTAGTGACTACTTGGCATGGGGGAACATCTCGGATGTCTTTTGGATCCATTATACTGTGGACGTCCTCAATAGTCTATGGTCATTAGTTGATGTGTGTGGCACGTGAAATAAACTTGTGTGAAACTTGTTTGAGTGAATGTCTCCCAGCTTTTACAGTGGAAGAAATAATGAACTGTCATTCTTTATTCACCTTTTCATGGTTTTATAACCCCTTGTTATAATCCCTTTCAGTTATCCCTTCTCCAGACTGAGGAGTTCACATTTATTGGGAGTCTTTTCATATGGAGGTTTATAGAAATCTAGCTGGGTCCTGCCTAATTCACCTCAGACTTTGCAAGATGAAAAAAATGTAGATATTATACTGTATAATCTGAGAAATAATATTTGATCATGTAATTAGACTGTATCATAGGCAAATGCACTAGGGAACAAAGTTAATGTTGCATGTACAACCTTAATTTTATTTCCTGACTTTTAAATGCCGAATTAGGCAACTTCAACATTTTCTTAATGCAATTTTTGTATGGAATATTATATAGCCTATTACATATGCATGCATATTGAAATATGGAATGCATTAGGCTGTAGCACACAGATTGTGGTGCACATATTGGAGTACTAGGTACAGGCAGGGGTCTTTACTGGCACTGCCACAAAGCTACACAGGTCATTTCAGAGCGGTGCTCTCAATGCTTTTGGGTGCCACTGCCCTGTTGTTTGTTCTCTATATACTTTAAGTCTTAATAAAGCAGTGTTACAGAAAATTAGCTTGAGAACATTTATTTTTAACTGAACTGACAGTGCTCTTTAAAAGCTCCTTACAAAGCTAGCCTTAGTCACATATTTAGGCTTCAGCAACTTAAGAGTATGTCCTCAGAAGCTTTAAAAATTACAAAAATGTAAAAGAATAAAATAAAAACATAAAATAATTTTCCAAATGTAATGATACCATGGCATTACTTCCTGATCTCTGCAGACCTCCCTGGGTATGAACACAGTACAATCAAAAGTTAAGAATCTCCCTTTTCAAGTGGAAAGTGTAAGAAGTCCTTTTCTAGCTACAAAGGGCCATAAAATGATTGACTTCAAGGCTGACTTGTAAAGGATTAGACACTGTCCTTTCTGCATCTTGCTCTGCACTGTAATGTCAGGGCATCTCTGAAGCTACACAGCAATTTTAGGGGTTAGAAGAAATCCTTTGCAGAGACATATTACTGAGCAAACTGCAGGGAAGATACTTGGATGAACCAGAATATGGGATTGATTGATGAAGCTAATCTAAATAATTCAATATTCAGTCATCAAATGAAAAATAAAACACATCATACACATATTGTCATGAATGTGTGACATAAAAGGGTGCTGTCGGACTTGGGGTTTTATTTCCCTGGTCAAAGGCATCTAATACATGTCAGGATTACAAAAGGTTAATATCATATGACAGGAGCAAGAAATCTACTGTCTTCAGAGGTTACTCTTGAAGAATGTCACCATGGGCTGGATGGAATATACCACTAATAAATCACAGCAATGTTCTTCCAATAGACTAAGTGATTTTTGAAAAGGGCAAAAAAAATCAAATAACATATTCAGCTAAGGGGATTTGATCAGCCCATCATCTAGTGAATATTAAAAAAGCTGATCTGATGAATAAATTATTCAGTGGAAGCAGGAAAAATTAACAAATTATGTATTTGCTGAACAACAGTTAAACCGTTCAGCATATATATAATTAAATATTTATTCATACATATTTATAAATAGTTCTTACACATTTTTTTTCTTTCATCCAGGTGAATAAAAACTCCTGACTTTTTTTTTCTCTTTCTTCTGAGGAAAGCAGAAACAGCCTGTCTTCAGAAAGCTTGATCTCAGGTCAGCATCTCAGCAAAGCCAGTTTCATTTGCATTTTTAATCAGATGCCTATGTTAGAGAACATGTAAAACCTTAACTCTGCAAGTGTCAGGTTTTAATATTTAGCTTTCCAGTTTTCTGGATGTGTGTGTGTCTGCAAGGTGGAGTGAAGAAAGAAAGGCTGTGCCTGTGCTCATGCTTTGACCAGATGTATTTGGGCAATGTGTTTTCTTTTAAACCTGGACAGCCATCATTCTTGGGACTTGTCTCTTGCTTTCATACACACATAAGATCTGAAAACAACAATTAGGGCAGCTAGAGCCCTTTGTTTGGAAAGCACAGTTTCCCCCATCATTAATACAGCTGATCAGAAAGGATTTTAACCCAGCAAAAGAAAATGACAATAAACATAATGTCAAAAAATAAAAGCAGTTAGAGAATTACAGAGACAAAACCAAACAAACAATCAAACAATAAAAAAAGCACAATCTTTTTTTTCTTATCAAGCTAAATCCTACATAAGTGAAATGGATGTCTGTGGAGGGAGAGCAAGAAATACTGTATTCCTTGAAGAGCCACTTTCCTATCAGCTGCAAAGATTTTCATAAATTTTAAATGTTAGTATAGATTAAAATAATGTAAATTACCTAAAGTCTGATCTCCTTTGCTAGGGGTGGCAGAATCAGCACCAAAACCAGTAGACAATTCCAAGGGTGGTAGATGATACAAGATTTCCTCATTTATAAAGTAAGAGGACAGAGCATCAGCTGAAGTTAACTCTCACCTCGCTGTTGATATTGATGGGCAAGTCTCTCTCCTGTTTTAAGACACAAATACATTGTCACACAGTAAAGAAACAAGAATATAATAACAGTGGTGCTGAATAATGGCCACAACATAAAGAGAGTCTCATGATACAGTGATCACAAAAGTAAAGCTGATAGATGCTGGGGATGTTATCATATTACCTGAGACAACCACACACACGTCATCGATTTCTTTCAGATCTTTCACATTTAAAGAAGTGAAAGCATATATTTTATAAAATGCCACTTATTTGAAGAGCTGCTCTGAGATCACCTCTGGATGTCTTTCGGGTGCAATTCATCTGTGCATGCAGAGCCAGAGCTGGGTGGTGCATCAGGTGAATTTCAGTTTCTGCAAACACAATATCTGTGCATTTACCTTTGAGCCAAGACAGTTTCACCTATGAATTTAATTTCTTACCAGATGCAGCTTGTGATGGACACGTGCCCAGGCCCAAAGACTTGCAAGGCGATGGAATTTCTTCTCACTTGAACCCACAACAGTCTCCTGGCCTTGCCCCCACACAACTCTGCTTCTGTGTACTGTTGTGTTTTGTCCCCCAATTCTTTTAATGTGGCATTCAGCTGGGTTTGTGCTCCAAAGGTATCAGTGCCTCTCCCGACTGAGGCATTTTGTGCTGCACAACCCCATGTGCAATGCAGGCTCTCAGGAGACTCCAGATGTTGTCCATTGCTTTCCTCTTTTCTGGACCGTAAGTAATCATTTTACCCCTGAGGGAAGCTTTTGAGTGTTCCCCACAGGATTAGCAGTGATACATCTGCAAGATTATTAATGTAGAGGAAGTCCTTGAAGTCTGCATTAAGGATGAGGTGTGAAGTTGTCATGATGGAAGGTAAGGTTTAGGACTTGCTCAAGAATGGAAGAGAAATGAAGGCAAACACAAGGAAGATTTTATACCCTTCAGTTCCTGAAGCTAGGAAAGGCATCTAATCTGGGGTGAAGCCAGAAAAAAATCAGGTGTCATTCCCATGCTTCCAGCACCAGTGGTGTCTCCAGGCACCTGTGAGGTCTGCATTCTTCACTAAATTAAGCCCAGCTGACTCGACTCTGTAGATGCTACTGATCCTATACATCCTGCTGTGTTTGAACCACAGTCATGTTCCCCATCTAGAAGAGTTTGAGGAAGTTTCTGTTTCCAGCTGGTTTCCCCCATCCATCCCATCTGTGTTTTAACAACTGACACACACGACTTGCTTGATAAAAAATGATAGCGTAGGGAGGAGTGGAGAGGACCGGTGACCCCACACTGACCAACAGAATATTCCGTTCTATATACATCATATTTGGTATAAAACTGAAGGATCACAAGGGTCAAGCCCACTTCTTTGATGGCTGGCATCCAGTAAGATCTCCATCTGTCCTTTTAGGAAAGTTTGGAATATGTCATGTCTTTTGTTTCATCCGTAGTGTATTCCTAAAAACATCTGAATAACAAATATCCCATATTATTTCCTCCTTCTTCAAACTACTTTACAGAAGCAATCTTTAATTAAAACAAGCTTTTCCATGTGTCCACAATTGATTCCTTAAAATATTAATAATTTTTCCCTTCATTTGGTATCAAAGCCATTACTTTTTCCTGTGTGTCCTTTAACTATATTTAAATAATTAATTTACCCATTTTCCAGCCCTCAGGGAGATCAGTCCTTTTTTTCTTTTTATACACAATATGATCCCATTTAAAATATAAGATGTTTCTTCCTTCTAAAGATATTTTCTTTCTTACCAGTGTTTACTCAGCAAAAGAATCCAGTTAGCTACCATTTTATTGACACAAATGTAGCCTGGAAATATGTGTCTGCCTGTGTATAAATGCCCTTTCCACTGCTCATCAATCTTGCACTAATTAGAAAGACAAAAATATTTTAAAACCAATTAATGTCACTGAGAAACATTCCAGTAATTCTCAAAATACAAAGTAACCATGGTAGATACATTTCAATTATTTCAAGTTATTTCCACGGAGCACTGAGTAAGCATGAGGGAAAAGAAAGGACTAAAAGCCACATGGCTTGGCTGATGGATCTCTGACACAGGATGTGGATTAAGGCTAAAGTGAGACCAGCAGTTCATGTTCTCCCGCAAAAAGCTCCTGAGTCACCTGATTCAAGTGCAACCTTGACAAATATGCACAGTGTTGTCTCTCACAGTTGGAATCACCAAAGAGGCTAAAAACAGCACCATGCACTGCATAATCTCTAACCTCAGGGGACAACAAAAACAGAGAATTGCTGTGTCAATCTCATTTCCTTGTTAGACTCATTATCATAAATGCAGGCCTTTGGTTCTGAATGCCACACTTCAATAACATTTACCTATCAACAGCTGCTGAAATATTGAATTCCACAGTCATCCTTCCCTTTTGATGCTTTCCCTTTTGTTTCTTTATCCATAAACATGAGCAACTGAGCTAAGCTTAAATTAACTAGCTGGGGTTAAATGTTTAGGGCAGCAAATTATGGCTAGCCTGCTCGCAGAGTGGTTTAGATTACAGGGGAGAGTTGCCAATCTTAGCTCTCATCACGCACTCCAAATGTACAGAGCAATATTGGCAGTTCATGGCCAAATCCTGCATGCTTTAGCTATCACAGGAGCACTGCTTCCATGAATAAGTGGAGCAAGATTTAGTCCCTGCTCGGAAGATAGAGATGAATCACACTTTTATTCTTTGAGTACCTCACAGTACCTTCAACACAGGCATGTTCAGTGATTGATAGCCTGTGTCTAGATTGGGTATTTTTCTATATGCTGACAAATATTCTCTTTGCGGTGATTTCTAGGAGCAGAGGACTATACACTACAGTAATTTTGGGTTCCTTGTTTTTCATTGTGCCCTTTGTTTTTATTAGTTTTTTTCCTAAGGGTCAGTTACTTCCCATCTTTTTTCCGCTCGGAATGCTCTGAAATAATCCTGTTACAGATCTCCAGCCCTTAGAGCCAGTAAAACACTGGAAACCTGCATCAGTAAACAGGTATGGAAAGACACAACCTTCACTTCAGGGTCAAATCCCAAGTGGTGGCACAGTATAAGGGAAATGAAGCTGTTTGGCTTCCTTGAAATGAGCTGGTGGTACCAGCTCAGGCTTCTTTTTATTTCTTTTTTTAACTTGATCAAGGCAAGGGCTATGTGTTAACTATTTTAATGCATTGTGCAACCAAAGTGGGACTGTTAATTCAAAGATAAATGTATGGTTAATAATTTAATCACTCCATGCTGTTGCTCATTAAACCACTGAGGTGCTGTAGGCTCTGCCACAGGGAGCAGCCATGGAAAGGAGTAGCCTACAACTGCTTGCTGCAGGTACAGTGGCATCTCCCCACACTTTTAGAGCATCACCTCACCTTGCCTGCCTCTTTGACAGTCCAGAGCCACGCTCCTGTCACAGTCCACTCAGTGGGCTCGTGATGGTTTGTTTACCACGATCCTGAAGCGCAAAAATTAAGGTGACCAAAACACTGAAGGGTTATACTTTGATCAAACATTGTAACCTTATTATTTTGCCTCTAAAGCAGCACGTGATAGACAGAGTGATGAAAAGGGAAAGAAAAGATACAGTAAAAGGGAGGAAAGAGGATTACAGCTTCCACCATGGGTCCAGGGTGTCCCTGTGGTCCCAGGTCCCAAACAACGTCCCGCCAGTCCTCGTTGTTGTGATCCTTTGGTGGGGAAGACCTTTGTCGGAGCCATCTTTCACGCTAAGCAACAGCCCCTCACACCTCCTCTCCCCACGGATTGTGACCAATCTCCCCCTTCGTTTTGCAATCCAGATTGAACTGCGCAGGCCCCAAAAGTTCCCACTTAACTTGACAAAACTTATCTGCGCCTGCACCCCCCTCACATTTTGGGGGTCTTTTACTTTCTCAAATCATCTTCCTTTTATGTCCGCTGGGTGACCTCAAGACCCTCTGCAAGCCTCTGTGCAGGTTCCTCTTCGTTGGCCTCAGGGAGGAGGTGGGGTGATGCTTGCTGATGCAGCAGGTGAAGCCCATCCACTGGACAGCAGCCGTGCAGCCTTGTCACGGGTGTTCAATCCAGTACCAGGTATCAGGAACAGCACAGCGTTCCTCGTACCATGTAGGTTTTTTCCTCTCGGGGCGTTTGCTTCTTGGTATTATCTCTCCAAGCACCCTGATGGTGATGTTAAGACAAGTACTGTTCTTCTGAATGACTCTTACAGCTCCTCAGCTGAAAAGCCACGTTAGTCCTCCTACAAGAGCAACTGCATTACCTGGGTGTTCCCTTAAAAAGGGGCATCCCACAAACCCAAAGGCTGGACCACTGGATTTTAACACTTTCACTCCACAGGACTGGGCTGCAAGAACCCTTCAGGTTAAGCAAAACACACAGCCTTTGGGCCACAGCACCAGAATCCCTCAGCAGAAGCTCAGGGAAAGAGTCATCGAAAGAAAGCGAGGGGACATAAAACCCAACGCATGGGTCTCCATACCCAGAAGAATCACGGAGAGCAGAGCAGAGGGAAAGCCAAGACTTCCTGAAGGCAGCTGAAGGGGCATTTTGGTAGTCCAGTGGTGGCACTGTGAAAAACCTCAACTGAAAGAAATTCAGCACCTCAAGCATGTACTACATTTTCCTCTTGGCTAAGGTCCCCACCTTGTATCAGAGGCTTTGGACCCTCTTAACCTCAAATTTGCTTCTCTCTTCATGTACACACAGACCCAGCATCTGGATGCTGAGCTGCAGGGATCACAGATAAAGGATTCATCTTGGAGGACAGAACTTGCCAGCCCCAGTTTTCCCTGTTTTTATAAGGCTCGTGGCAGGCAAGGGTAGTTTCCTCCACCAGGAGCAGAGCATCAGCGCTGAAGGTTAGTGAGCTCCTAGCAATGCAGCACTCATCAGAGTGGGTAATTTTGTGCCATTTATTTGAACTCATTTGAATCCAACCATTAAGGGCCTAATATTAACTTTATAAGACTTTACTACCACACCAACCTCAAACAGATAGTTGCTGGCCACAGCTGTGGCAGAGGCCAGTCAGGTGAGAAAAGGCCAGGGGATGGAGGACACAGATCAGGCCAGCTCTTGACCGAAGGATGGCCTTTGTGTCCTTTCTTCAACAGTTTCCTGAGAAAGTATGGCAGCTTATCATCCAAATGTCTCATTTCTGAGAAGAACCAGAGTCTCTCTTACACTTATTTTCATTCTGTCTTTCGCATTACAGTACAGTCTTTTCAAAGCACAGTGATCAAGGAGTCAGTCAGAAAACAAAAAGACTTATGATTGATTTTGCTTAAGTAAGGTAGTGATTTCTATTATACCAGCCTTTACTTAGAGGCTCTCTGCTGCTACGAGGAATCGATTTATTCTACTTGTCAAAAAAATCAAAATCAGAAACAGCCCAGCTCCCTGAATGCCCTACATGAAAGAAATGCCCGGCTTGTAGAAGTTAGCTCAACTTTTCTGTGAAATACTTCAGCACTGAAGGGTCACTTTTCATTTCCAGGGAGCCTGACTCTGCCTAAATAAGGCTGAATCGGGAGAGCGATGACCACAATAAGTAGCCGAAACTCCACATGATGAGAGGAATGATTTCCCACCGCCGCTGCTTAAGTATAACTAAGGTGTTCTGTAATTTTACTTCCAAAAGCCAGAGGGCTTATTGTAATCCTGATAAATTATAGCAGCAGAAGCAGGAGAGAAGTGGGACAGAAGAAGGGAAATGTTAATGCAAAAACATAAAATTGCCTCGCAGGAAAGAACGGGGAGCGGGAGTGAGCGGTTTGTTATCGTTTATTTTTCTTCAACATATCATTCAGTTTCAGCTGTCTCCCGTCTCACCCGCACCTCCACCATTTCTCAGAAACGTCTCTCGATGGCATCTCATTCTCTTCCTGTCTTTCACCAGCGTTTCATCATTCCTTAACTGTCCCTGAAAGGCTCTTGGGCAGGAGGCGGAGGGGAGAGGAACGGAGCCTTCGCTCCGCGTGCCCGCCCCATCGAAGCAGTTTGCAAAACGCGGTGATGGGAGAGACACGGGGGGAGACAGGGGGGGAGAGAGAGACACGAGCACCGGGCGGGGGGGGGACACGTCGCAAATAACGTTAAACGCGATCCATCTCCCGGATTCCTGGAAATCTCACATGCACGAGTTACAGCGAAACCTCTTTTATTTCGCCATGAAATGCTTTTGCATAATGAGAAAGAAAATGTCCTCTGTGCCCTAATCAAGCCTGACAGGTCCTGGGCTCCCCAAATACTTTTATTTATGGCATTATTTATTCCATCCCTAATAGCCGGGGAGAGGCGGGGGGGCAGGCGGCCGCGCCGGTGGGGACACAAAGTTTTTTGCGGCGGCTCCGTGCAGCGCGGGGCGGGACCCGCGGAGGCTCCGCACCCTCTCGTCCCCCCCCTCCCCGCGGCGGCGGCGGCGGCGGCTGCGGGCGGCTCACCTGCCCCCGCCGGGGGGCGCCGGGGGCCCCGCCAGCGCCCGCCTCCCCGCCCCGCTGCCATTAGCAGAGATTACCCTAAACACTCGCCGGTCGCCGCCCGTCTCCCTCCAGGCATTGGCGCGGCCGCCTGTCAATCAGGCCGGCGCCCCGCCGCGCCGGAGCTCCGCCGTGCCGCGGAGACGGAGCCGCGGCGGCGGCAGACGCAGCCCCGGAGCGGCGGCGGAGGATGGAGGAGGAGATGCGTGCGGCGGAGGAGGGGCCCAGCGCCCCCAAAATCTACAAGCAGCGGGGTCCCTACAGCGTGCTGAAGACCTTCCCCGGGAAGCGGGCGGCGCTGGCCAAGCGCTACGAGAGACCCACCATGGTGGAGGTGCCCCGCGGGCGAGCGGCGGGGCAGCCCTTCCCGCACGCCGCCGAGCCGCTGCCCTACGGGCTGCACGGCCCCTTCCCCGGCGCGCCCGCCCGCCCCGCCGCCGCCGCCGCTGCCCAGGGCGGCCACCCCCGCCCGCCGCCGCCCGCGCCGAGCTCCGCGGGCCGCTACGGCCCCTGCCCGGCGGCGGCGGCGGGGGGCGGCGGCGCGGAGCTGAGCGCAGGTACCGCAACTCCTCTCCTCCTCCGCCGCGCAACTTCGCGGGGCACTTTGCGGTAGGCGGGAGCGGGACGGGAGCTGCGGGCTCACACGCCTCCGCCGCTGTCTCCCGGGGGCGCGTCCTCCCCGTCGGGGCTGGGGGCAAGGACGGGGCGAGCGGCGGGGTCCGGCACCGCGAAAGTTGGCGGGGGCGGGCGGGGGGGGGGGCTTTGGATCGCGGCCGCCGCCGTCGGGGCTGAGCCGGCAGCGAGCGGGCACCGCACCTGCGGGAACGGGGGCAGCCCCGGGCAGGGCGCTCCGGCGCGGGGAGGGCAGCGGCTGGGGCTGGATGCAGGAGGGAGTCGCGGGGGATGGAGCGGCTGCTGATGGAGAGAGGTGGTGGTGTTGACGGGAAGAAAATAGATCGCCTGCCCGCACCGTTTGCGTGAGATGCAGCGAGGAGCAGGAGATCAGATTGTCTTATAATTTTTGTTCTTTAGAGGTGTAAGATAGCGAGGTGCTGAAGGCGTATCTTTCTTCCAGTGATGGCTTGGAGTTAAAAACCACGTAGATCTTGATATGCAACCTAAATTTGGCATCAGGAAATGGGAAATTGCATCTTTAAGCAGAGTACAATCAAAAATGAATTACAATAAATCCTATATAATTGCATAGGTCATTCTCTTTAATGAGATTTTATTAACCTGACTGTCAAGCTTTTGAGTCAGGCAGATATTTTATCTTCTTCAACTGATAAAAGTGTCAGCTATAAACCACCATATAAATATTCATAAATCTACACATCTGTGGCAGCCTATCAGCATCATTCTTTTGGACATTAAAAGCATTCTAATTACTTTCTGTCTAGCAGAGCTGAAATGCTGCCTGTTATAGTATGTGCTTGGCAGGCATGATTGCTTTTGTTTGCCATCACAAATAGCAGCATCCTATTTTATATACTGATGGTCCAGAATATATTCAGGGTTTGACTGAACAGGATGAATATTATGAAGCACCATCTGGTTTTGATAACATCGGGTATATTAACTCATCTGTTAATTTTTGACACATCATTGATTTATTTATTTAGAAAAATTGGATCCTGTTTTGGTATGTTGCTGTTTGCCTTTGTAACAAATGTGATGACATTTCCTTACTAAACAGGGAGATATGCTAGTTAATAGGATATATGGCTGTGTTTTAATGCCTGTTTTCACTCAGAAGCAGCCGTGTACTGGATGAATTTATCATGCCTTGTTACAAATAATTCAAGTACTTTACCAAAAAAGTTTAGAATGGATTAACCTGAAAATTCACGGCTCTTGACACGTAGTCCCGTGATCCATGGCAGAAGGTCATCCTTTCTCTTTTTTTTTAAACTACTACTTATTTTGAATGCCCAAACAGAGGTAGTTCTGGTTTTGGTTTTTTTTTTGTTGCCCACAACCAAAACGCTCCTGATAAATGTGACACCTACATTTCTTTGCAGAAGCAGATTACGCCATGGAAAACATTTGGCTGTCTGGTAGATGATATACGAGGCCGTATTCACAGCAAAGCCTTCTGGGCATTGATGAAGAGAAGTTTGGACTTTCTCCTGCCTCTGTAGGTTGTACTAACCAGGAACTAGAGCAGGCATCAAATTTTGTAGTTGATTCAGTCCAGTGCTTAAAAAAAAAAACCCAAAACAGTTAAGGAACTGCTGTTTGTACACTGAAGTTCTGTGAAGTCCCTGTGCTGTCATCTGTACATCCAGGCTTTATGTTTCCTTTAAGTTCCTGTGTGGGTCCCAACATGCCCTTCTCAGCTAAGACTAAAGTACCAAGTGAAACAGAACAGGACTCAAAATGTGCTACGGTGTGCCGAAATGGAATTTTGTACAAGATAAAGCAAGGGGCAAGGTTTTCACCTCCTGGGTGTTGTAACTGGTGAGGTACAGGTGCTTTGTGGAGCTACACACGCCTGTCCTGCCTGCTCAGTGCTGGAGCAGCGCCAGATGCGGTGTGTTGGAGCACCCATGGCACTAGCAGGCTGAGCAGGGAGCTGTCGAGGGTGAACTAGGTGGGACCTCGGGGCTGGGTGTATTTGAAGTACTTCCATCCCATCATCCAGAGCCCTGCAGTACTCTTAACAAATGTGTGAGCCAATTCCATAGCTCAGGCTGCCACTGGGGAAGCAAAGCTGGGGTTTTCCCCCTAGGGAGTGGTAGGATTTGTGTGTGTTCCGTGCATGGAACTGCTCTGCGCTTTGCATGGTGCCAGCAGGGTTTCTGCCCACCCAGCTTCTGGGTTCCCAGCAGCAGCAAGGGTGTGGACTGAGTGCTTTCCAGAACACTCCTTAGCCAGAGGTTCATCAAGTGGTGGGTCTTGTAGGGGGTGAAAGATCCTTCCCTTAGCAGGCATCTAGCTGCAGGTGTGCTGGGTTGTTCTCCACAAGGCAGACGGTCACCATCTGTGACTTGCAGAGTTTTCACCCTTAGCTTAGCCTTAGTACTTGGCAGGTGCTTCCCTGAGTGAAGGGGTGGAGTGCTGTAGATCACAGTTTTGTAGAGATACCTGTTTCATAAGCTCAGTTTCAGATTTCTCCCCTTTTTGCTGATGCCTCTTTGCTCAAGTGGGTAACAGTGAGCAAGGTGGTTGGTAAAACACTTCCCAGGATGTCTAACTGCACTCGCAAATTAAACAGTGTGGTTGGTTCTTAAACTCAAGCGTGGCATTTCTGGCTCCTTGGGATTCAGAGCACCAGGTTTGCTTTTGAGAGTGGGCTCCTCAAACACAGCCACAAGTAAGGGCGCTTCCATGTTCTTGAAGCTTTTCCCGACGGTTAGAGGTTTTGCCAAGCATGAATGGTTTCTTCCTCAGCCCTGCTCTAAGAGATCACCCTGGCCTCCAGACTCAAGAACTGCAGGAAGAGGTGGGGGAAAGAGGAAGGGCAGATGTTCTCCATCCTGCCCCATGGTGAGGACAGATCTACCTCGAGATACCACCTCATAGGGAAGGATTCTGCATGAGAAATGTCATCTGACACCGAGAAATGTGGAGTTGCACTGCAACGTGAGCCTTCTGTCTTCTCTAGAGAATAGTGTTTACCCCGACCACTGCTGCTGCAGATTAAGCCACAAAAGTGCATGGTTTCAAAGCACCAGCAGATACCCATCTTCTCCTGCAAAATATGAATTCTTTATTAGATTATTTTGCTAGTATGGAAACAACGTCTGTCCTTGCCTTTGGTAGCATGTGCATTAAACAGTGTCATAATCCTCAAAAGAAACTCCTTTTCCTTAGGAAAGCATGCTGCAGACCTTACAGCATGCCTTAACATCTAAGGTGGGCTTCCGTGGGCAGCAGAGGAGGAAGAGCAGAGCTGTCTTAGAGGTGTTGCTCCAGTGCTAATAACCTGGCATGTTTAACACGACCAGTTAATCAAGCTCTATCATGCCCAGACAGGAAAAAAAGTTTTCTAAGTGCATAGAGAAGGTGAAGATCATCATTTTGGCCTTAGCCAAGAAGTTGGGAACACTTATCTGGAAGTAGATATATCATCTGAGTACTGAAATGGCCAGACTCTTGTAGTCTCAGTGATCTCCATGCAGAATGCCCAAGAAAGCGTTGCTTAGTCATGGGAGGTATCGAATGCTCTCAGTGTTTGTGAGCCAAGCATAGATATTTACAGCAGTGTTCATATCTAAAAACATAAAGACAGAGTCTGTATCCATAGATGAAGCTATCTGAGGGGTACAGAGCTGCTGCCCCAGGATCTAAATTAACAGTAGTAGGATAATAATTGAACAAATCAAGAAATACGAATCATCAGGTGAGAGGACAGGAACACTGCAAGGTGAAGAGTGAGATTATTGAAATTGCTAAGGAACCTGGACTTTTTAATCTTGCTGAAGATTAAATGCCAATGAATACATTCCCTACGGGGGGGAATGTATGGTATTCAGACCCACTCAATAGTTGTAAAGATGACTTTTTAAACCAGCTGCCCAAGATTACAAAGGAAACTATGGAAAACCCGTGACCTGAATCCAGAGCCATTGAGAGCCAGCACAATGCCTTATTAATAAAGCTGTCAGGTCGAAATATTGAAAAGATCCTCAGGTGTAGGAAGAGCTGATGTTACACCTGCCGGTCTCTCCAGGCATCTTTTCTGCTGCAGCAGTGTAAGTCATCAGGTTGAGTTTCAGAAGTTTACTCTTACTAAAAGCCTGGTTTTAGTCTGGCAGTTGGATAGCTAAGAAGCCCCATAGTTCATCGCCCAAGATATAAAGGTGAATGCTCTACCCAGGAATTGTTACCTGGTTTGCCATGCCATATGTTGTGGTTGCTGGCACTCCCAGATAATCTTGTTAGGAATACTTATACTTTTAGCAATTTAATCCTGCTCTGTTAGCACTTTATGGGCCTGATCCAGCCTGTCCATCTTCGGGCAAAAGCCTAGTTGAAGTCGATAGGAGTTCTGTAAGACTAAAGACTGTGGGGTCTGAGACTTTAGGGTTTCGTGTTAGGTGAGCATCGTAATAAGAAAAAGGAATATCACAACTGTTTACACCGGTTTAGTCCAGTAGAGTCACTTGGATAGAATCCTCCTTTCCTAGAAAATACATACATTACATTAAATCAATTAAGAGTCATAGATCAATGATTATTCAGTAGTAATCACATAAAAACAACTTTCTGTCATTTCTTAGTGATTAGACATTGCACAGTGCTTGCATTTCTAATTACAGTCAGTCCATAAAAGCTGAAATCCCAATTTCTACGATGTATGCTAAATGGGCAGCATTTGTTTTTATTTCTCTCCATCATAAGAAATAACCATCGTTATCATTCTCATTTAGGGTTGCACAGTCTCTTCAAAGTGGTACCAGCTTCAGCTCAGAGCCAGATGTTTCCAGAATGTGTGCTGAGAGCATCCCTCCCTATTGCTGCCCAGCGATACCCACAGAAAATCACTTGCAAATATTTGTGCTAGCATTTCAAAATAGCCCTGGCTTGTCATGACATTCATTTTTATATCTTTGAGTATGGGTTAAAGTTAAAAAAAAAGCAGTAATTGCTGGTTTTGTGCCTTTGTAGTAGATCTGATACTGAATTGAAGATTAAATCAATACTGTCATTTCTGTATAAAATTTCAGTTACATTTTAAGCCATTATCAGAGTGAATGTGCCTAATGCATTCAATTTTACAACAAAACTAATCATTAATTTTATCTTCACTGATGTTAGTGTGTATTACAGCATTCTTCAAAACTGGTATTTGAAATGTCAGGTTACTTTTTGCTGTATTTTAGGAGAAACCATAATATTAGAATACCGTGTCTTATACTAATCTAAGCCCTTTTCAGTTGTTTCATTCATATTTTGTCCCCTTGCAACAAAGCTGTGCAAGGAATGAGTAACTGTTTTGTCAGCAGGGACCATAATGATTAAAATACAAACAGTAAATATGACTTCAGGTTAGAAATCGGATTATAGGATTAAAATGAATGAAAAAAAAGTAGGATTGCAAAGTTCCAATCAATATCATCCTTTAATAATTTTAAAGGGAAAATGTGGGAAGTAAAGAAATAAGGCAAAGGAAGCGTAACACATGCCAGTGGGCTCTCCCTGCTTGCCCCTGGGCAGCCTGGTGGCTCGCTCTGTCCACCTCCTGTTCTTACAGTTAAATCCTTGGTGGGTCACATCCTCGGGTTTGGTGCCAGGGAGGTCTCCTCTTTGGGCTGCAAACATTTGTATGCTGCTTCAGCCCTGCCCTCTTTGCAGGCATCTGGAGGATGGTAAAAATGCAGATTAGCATTATTTCAAATATTTTTCACATCAGCTGTACTAACCTCGGTGTGAAGTTGACTTTCCACCAGAAGGTGTATCTTCTGGATTGTGGAGAAATACCATGAGAAATGCCAACTCTGAAAGGCCTGAATTCTCAATGTTTCTGTTACTTACGTATTATCAGGGTGATGGGGCTATGTTTTTGTCTCTAGTGATGAATTTAAGATAAATGAAGGTCTGGGTGCTTAGTCTTAGCATCTGTAGCATGTTGTCTTTTCAAAAGTAAATGCATTTGTCGCTTTCTAAAAGTCAAGCCTGCCTGAGAAGAGCTCTCAAAAATTGGCAGCGCTGAAACCTACCAGTCTTTTTTCTTTTTTTTGATCTCATGCGTCTATCTTTTTAGACACCTAGAGGAGCTCAGCTATGAATAAGCTAAAAATTTTGTAGAAGGCATTATTTTTATTAGGGAAAACAGGTCCTACCATAAGTGGTTGGGTCATTTTCAGCCTGGGTCCCTGAACTGTTAGAGCAGGTTGAGCTATGTACATAGGCACTGCAGAAAGGAGCCGTCCTGCTGTGTAGGTTTAGGTTGTAGCTGCTGTTGCTGCCTGGGAAATGACACCTTCTGTCATTAGAGACAGGACTAGGTGTGGCATCCTGATCCTGCTTTCAGAGCTAGAGCCAAGCTGCTGCCTTCAGAAGCTGCTGCACAGCCACACGTAAGGTTTTCTGATTGTGTCCAGAGCAGCCTGAAGAACGCTGCACTGCTCTCTGCTGCGTGATCCTGGCCTGCCCACAAACCCGTAGGAGGCCAGCAGGGCAGAAGAAATTCCTCCTCTGTCCATTTGATGCCTTTCCTCTTGAGTTGTTCTTGGACATAGCTGGAGCCTAGAGCAAAAGGAACAGAAGCAAAGTCCATAGAACTGGGGGTGGGTCACATGAAGTGTCCCACGCCCGGTGTCGAGCAAGTGCAGCAAAGATAAAAAGAAAAACCAAAGGTTGGAACCCTTCTTGGTGAGGAGTGAGGCACAGGACAAACCATAGAATCACCCAAGCTGGAAGGGACCCAAAAGGATTATCGACTCCAACTCCCATCCCTACACAGGACACTCCCAATATTCACCCCATGTGACTGAGGGCATTGTCCAAATGCTTCTGGAATGCTGGCAGAGTGGGTGCTGGGACTGCTTCCCTGGGGAGCTGTTCCAGGGCTCCACCACCCGCTGGGGAAGAACCTCTTCCTGATATCCAACCCAACCCTGCCCTGGCACATCTTCTGCCATTCCTAAAGATGTAGTGCAAAGTCCTGCAAATAGATGCAGGCAATGCCCACCAGCAGCCCGAAATAGGCTTCCAGAGAAGTACTTGCTTGAACTTCTACTTGTAGCAAATTGGATGGAATTTGTATTTTCTTTCCCCATTTTCCTGTTTTAATCCCTCTGAAAGAAGCTGACAGTAAGCAGTGACTATCATCACAATGCATTTCTGATTAACAGCAAGGGCACAAGGGCACTCTCAAAATAGAAGCAAAGTCGGGATTGTTTTAAGTCAGTGTTGCAGAAGTATTAAAGCAGAAGCTATAATTTTAATGTGTTCAGAAATAAAATGCATGCTACTGTAAACAGTTGTGCACATTCATCTAGCTGCTACTGCCTGGCATAACCTTTTGCATTAGGTTTCTGTGATTCATCTTTTCTTTTGTTGCAGAGAGTCGAATGATTCTGGATGCCTTTGCCCAACAATGCAGCCGGGTTCTAAGTCTCTTAAATTGTGGTGGAAAACTACTGGACAACAATCACTCTCAGTCCATGATTTCTTGTATAAAGCAGGAAAACCCAAATTATAGTGAAAGACAAGAGCAATGTCAGCTTGGGAAAATGGTCCATAGTCAGACGTCAGACATTTTAGACATAGAGATGCAGTATATGCAAAAGAAACAACAAACCTCAGCCTTTCTGAGAGTTTTTACCGATTCCCTTCAGAACTATTTGCTTTCTGGGAGCTTCCCTTCTCAGAACACCTCATCAGTAAATGATTTTAGCCATTTGGCAGATGTGGATCCACTCTCAACCTCTCCAGTACACACTTTAGGTGGATGGACATCTCCAGCAACATCTGAATCTCATGGTCACCCGTCATCTTCTACACTTCCAGAGGAGGAGGAAGAGGAAGAGGAAGAAGGTTACTGCCCGCGATGTCAAGAGCTGGAGCAGGAGGTAATTTCATTGCAACAAGAAAATGAAGAACTTCGTCGAAAATTGGAGAGCATCCCAGGTAAATAATCCCCTGCCATATAGTATTATCAGTCAGAGATAAAAGTAGTTTGGATAATAGTTTAAGTTCTAGTCATTTTTTAAGGTTACAGTCATAATAGGCAAACACTGGAATTTGTCTCCAGTCAAAATTCCTGTAGCTGTGCCCCCTGGAAAATTATCTGCTGGTACTCAACCTTATGAATCTTGAGTCATAGTCTGGTGAGCTGTGTTCAGGATGGGGTGTACTTGTAATCTCAAATTCCAAACTTCAAGTGGTTTGTCACAGTAATTTCAAACATGCTTTTACACCTAATTATCTATCTTGTTCTATCTATCTTGTGACATTGCAGTTCATAAACCTAATTCCCTTTTGGGGCTCCTTTTTTGGTTACTCAAAGAAGCTATTCAGAGTTACATCCGTACTTTTAAATTGAAATAGATTTGGCTTTTACCTGGAACAGTATCTCCTAAATTGCCGTTAGCTCAGTAAGAAGCATAAATTCATCTCCTTCCATTCATCTTCAAATAAAACCTGAAAAAAAAAGCTTGACAACAACTTCTCCAGTTCAGCAATACATTTCAGCCACTGGGGGAGAGAAAGCAGACAGAAAAACACCATCTAATAGAAACCCCCTCTGTGAAAAACTTCTCTCGCCCCTTTAAACTTAAGACTTCTCACTATTAAGGTGCACTAATGTGCTTGAAGAGTGGTATCAGATAAGAAAGAAGTATCTTGGACCCAGATCCTCAAAACTTTAACCACAGGCAAACATGCATGGCACATAGTAACACTGAAAGAAAATTGGAATTTAGCAAGGAAGAATACAACACTTCTGAGATGTATAAACACTGGGGAGTGGCACTTTTGCAAAAATTTGAGGTGAATCCATGCAAAGTTAATTGAAATAATCTCTAAGTAGCAGAAAAGCACAGATAATATAGCATGGGATGGATGAGAGAAAATGCTTAAAAGCCACTAACTATGCAGCAAGGAAGAAGGCAGTAATCAAGTACTGCCTGAATATGTAGGTACACTTGAGCAAAAAGAGAGCAGCAGTCTTAATAATTCTTCTCCCTAGCTATCAATGATGTATTATGAATTATTTGTATTAATTACATTGTTTATCTTTTGTGCATTGGTACTCATGGATACCAGGAAATCCCATAAGCAGCATTGTCCAGTGCAGAGAAAGCCCAGACTTTAGAATGCTTCCCCCACCCCTCCCAAAATCTGCAGTCACCATAACTCAGGCACTCTCACTGGATTCAGTAGTGGTCCATACATCATGTGGAAACACTATAACAAAGAGAATCACGTAGTCTTCAGCTCCACTTAAGTCCTAGCTTCAGGTGTGTAAGACCAAAAATGATCTTTAGGGTCTAAAACTATCCTCAGGTTTCATTCAGTCACCTGTACCCAGTAATCTTTTTGACTTTGATTAAGTTTGTGATCCCAGTTAGAAATGTTGAATGGTATTGAGACTACTGTCAGTCCCTGTTGAGCTCTGCTGAAAACACATCTATTCATGATGAGACCTCAAAGAGAGCTGCTGGAGGTGTTGGTAGCAGGTTGTTAATCCATGTGTGGTATAGCCTACTCGTGTTTCTGCTTTTGCAATCAGATAAGTCATGGTAATAAGTTAAATGCCCTTCAGGAGAATAGGTATATTACATCTGTTCAACTTGACTTTCTCAAGCAAACCTATAAACCCATCAAAGAACTACAATCAGGTTAGTCTGACAGGATCCACTTTCTCTAAGGCCATTTTGACTTGTGTTAATTATATCCATATTCTTTAGCTTTTAGTCAATTGAATCCTGTTGTAATTGCCTGTATTTTGCTAGGGTTAATGCTGGGCTAAACAACCAGTATTTACCTTGGTTCATCACAGTTACTCCTTATCTCACTCTTAAGAGATAAACATAAACACAGTCCTTCACCACCCAGCAGTAACGAAACACATTGTTAGTGGCATATCAAAAGAAGCAGACAAACATAAAATAAATGTGCAAGAACACAGGAGTTCATCAGCCAACATAAAATCATCATCAAATGCATCTGTTTCTGTCTGGGTGGCTTATATAGATAGGTCTAAAGCAACCCAGGTGTGTGGGGAAACATTAAGAGCGAGAGAAGGTGTCTCTGATTTTGCTGTGTTGGTAGGACAGAGGTCTGAGCTCCCCAGGCAGTCCCACAGCCACCACCAAGCGTGATCAGAAATTAGCTACAGGCAGTGGCTGATTATTTTTGTCTCCAGCACTGCTTTTGCTCCAGTGAGCTTCTGATAAACCAAAGAAGCAGTCAGAAATGTCTGAGGGACCTGAAATTCCCAACTCTGTATGCAAAGGGGTGCAATGCTCATTCTCCGAGTACGTCTTTTGTGCTGGTCAAAACGTTATGTGCCTCAGGAGGGAGCCAGAAAGCCCTCTGGAGAGGGTTTCAGTGGTGGCTGCCACCATCTGTCACATCAGAGTCATCTCAGAGCACAGGATTTCTTCCCTGCTCTTTTGTATGTCTCACGCGGGGCATCCAGCAGGCGAGGTAAGGCGGTGAGTGCAGGGGCAGAGCGACTGTGGAGGCAGCTGGATGGGCAGGAATGCTGCCATCGGGCTGCTGAAACAGCAGGAGTTTTTGTTGTGGTTTTCCCACTCATCCTTGAGGGAGCTGGGCTGGAGCTGCTCGCTGAGTCTCACAGGGGACCCCGCAAGTGATGGGAGACTTGCACCATGCCCTCCCCACAGGCTCCTGCGAGCAACCCTGTCAACAGAAGGTGAAAGCACTAACCCTTCCCTTCTGCTCTGTAGCTATCTGTGAATCATTTTAGCCTTCTCCTGGAATACTTTGCATTTATTTTTTCTTTACTTTCTTTATGCAAAAACCTTTTTTAAAATCCATGAGAGTCTGAGGTCTAAAAATAGAGATGTAGATCTCTGACTCTAGCTCTGCAAAGCACCATTTGAATGGCTCACAAAGAGACTACCAGGAGGAAGAGTGTTTTCTCAGCAGATGTAAAGGCAATGACTGGTTTTTTTTTTTAACAAATATTACACAAACCATATCCTCCTGTAGCTATTGGGCACAGAAAATAAGATTTTTCAGTTTCCAGGACTCTGCCGTGTTGCTGTAGAGGCTCTCCAGTTCTGCAGGATTTCTTTGCCCATAGCCTAGCATCCAGCATTCTTTGGTAGATCACTGCTGCAGAAAAGCGATTACATGGGTGAAATATTGCATGTGGTTTGCTTTTTCTCAAAAAACACCCATTTGATTTGACTGAAACAATACTAAATTTGTGTGAAATCTTAGTTTATGGAATAAATGAAGTAAAATTCCTGTGTGGGTGCCTTGATTTTGGAGCAGTGTGCATCTTGCAAATTGTGCAGTTTTCCCCAATAATCTTTTTTTTAGGCAAAAAACATTACTGAATGTTTTCAGTCCAGCTGAAAAACAGAAGCGTTTTTGTTCAGTGTTTTGTTTTGGCTTGTTTTAAAAAGTACTTAAGGATTAGGTAATTCCTGGAAGGAGTTTGACAAACTTGTCATTGGTCTTTAAGGTTTTGAGACTGTCAAGAGCAGAGCTGAGTAATCCATCTATACGAGGAGAAAAATGTTTCCTAATCTTTTTCCTATGTATAAAAATTACTGGAGGTGTGATATATTCCCAACAGTAAAATTAAAAACTTATTTGTGAGACTGTGTGGAAGACCTGGATTTAGACCCTCTAATATGGAAGGATATTGAGCAGTTCTTCACTGTTGTCAGCAGGATTTTGGCATAGCTTTTCGTCTAAAAGGGAAAAAAAATTACAGGTGGTTAAAAAAAAGGCCAGGGGTCTTGAGTAAGTATTGGTATCCTGCTGCTCCAAGCTTTGCTACATGGTTTTAGGCAAACCAGCCTGAAAGTAGTGAAAGGGTACAAATAAGTAAAATGAAACACTGTGCAATAAATGCAGGAATTATTCTTAACCACCTTGGCCTGGTAGCAAAAAAAATACTTAAGCTGAAATAGTAAAAAATACTTAAGCTAAGGGGAAATGAGGGTAAAAAAAATCTCTCCAATGTAGAGAGGTGATCACCTTCAGAGGCGACGTTCTTGATGGGTGCAAGTAGCCAAAGCAAAGCGGGACTTGCAGTTAGAGCTAAGAGCTGTGTAATTGAAAAAGTTAGACCAGTTTTCTGGGAGGTTTTGTGTGCCCAAGGCTTGACTCTCCTTCCTGACTATATCGGATGATCTAATAAAAGACACCACTTTTCCCTACAAATCCTGTCTCCTTTACACTTTCAGAGCATCGTGTTTCCAACAGCCACAGCGTAGGTAAAGCAGCCATCAGGGGTTATGATGAACACTTTTTCATGTCCTCTTTTTTTTCTTGATGTTCACATCTAACTGCTACTTTGGTTTCCCTTGGTGTTCTGGATGTTTTGGTCGATCTCTGGCCTCATTCTGCTATTCAGCTTCAAAGCATGAAGTTACTTCAGGAGGAGAGAGCCTCGAGTGCAGTCGTCCAGTGTTTGGCATGAGAACCCCTTTGAATTTGTAGTACTGCTTTGCTTGTGGCGTGGGGGTGCTGGCTTGGTTTGTTAAACTAGACTGAGCACAAAAAATTGCTGAACAAAATAACTGAAGCACAGCAGGGTTTCTTTGCTCCATACGTACAGGTAAAAACCCGTGAGAATTTGGGGGGCCATGTTTCTTAGCCTACCTTGGGAAGCAAGAGCTGGTGAGAGTTCCATGGGGAGCTGTGGTTCAGCCTGGCAAGGCTGAACTCCTCGGTTTCAGACGTGGCTTGTCTTTTGCAAGTCATAGAAACATGGAATCATTTGGTTGGAAAAGACCTTTGAGATCATCCAGTCCAACTGTACCAGCCCACTACTAAACCATATTCCTGAGCACTTCAAATGCCCGTCTTTTAAATACTCCCAGGGATGGGGACTCAACCCCTCCCTGGGCAGCCCTTCCAGGGCCTGAGAACCCTTTCAGGGAAGAAATTTTTCCTGATGTCCTGTCTAACCCTCCCCTGGCGCAACTTGAGGCCATTTTCTCTCATCCTGTCACTGTCACTTGGAAGAAGAGACCAACACCCCCCTCCCCACAGCCTCCTTTCAGACAGTTGCAGACAGTGATGAGGTCTCCCCTCAGCCTCCTCTTCTCCAGACCAAACACCCCCAGGTCCCTCAGCCTCTCCTCGTAGGCCTTGTTCTCCAGCCCCTTCCCCAGCCTCGTTCCCTTCTCTGGACGCGCTCCAGCCCCTCAATGTCCTTCTTGGAGTGAGGGGCCCAGAACTGCCCCCAGTGCTCGAGGTGTGGCCTCCCCAGTGCTGAGTGCAGGGGCACAATCCCTGCCCTGCTCCTGCTGCCCACGCTGTGTCTGACACAGCCCAGGATGCCATTGGCCCTCTTGGCCCCCTGGGCCACTGCTGGCTCATGTTCAGCCGCTGCCAACCAACACCCCCAGGGCCTTCTCTGTCAGAGAGATTTCGAGGTCAGCATTTGGCATTTTAGTGACACAAACTGCTGTCTCCACTCACCAGGGTCTCCTTGGTTTCCCCGTTATTATCAGCAGTATAAATGTGTAGAGAGGTTTACAGGGGAGGTTTCTGCCCTAGAACCTCTTGGCTGAAGGGAGGAGAAGAGGTACCTCTTGTAGAGGTAGTAGGGGGAAAATGAGGGAGCACAGACAAATAAAAGGCAAAGGGATGTATAACAACATTGCTTAAATGAGATATGCACAGCTGCCTTGTTTTCTGCCCTTCCTTCTGTTGTTTAGGCAGAGCTGTACATCCCGGGGGCACGTGGAAGGGGCACATTCTTTCTTCTTTCTGGAAGAAATGTTTTTGCAAAAGAAAATGAAAAGAAATACAATGGCTTTTCAGATGCAATTTAACAGAATAAGATAGTTTTCCATGCCACCTGGAAAATACAACCGAGTGGTTTTAAAAGTAACAGGATATTTGCTATAATTTTTAGTTTCTTCCCTGCTTTTGGCAAGCATGTAGGTCAGTTTAGCCAGGCTTTAACAGCCTTCTGCATGTAATGTTGAGTCTTCTGATTTCTGTTGGCTGCTCTCAGTACAAAGGAGTGCTGGGTTTATCTTAGCATCCAGTTACAAATATCTAAATTTGGAGGGTCTTGAGTACCAAGCTCAGTTCCTCTTTACTAACCCACATCTCTTCCTGCCCCTCGCTGTTTTTCCAGCTCGTTGCACCCCAACAACTTGTCTTCACAGCCCATCCATGCAGCTTTTGCTGGCTTTCAGCTGACTATTGAAATAAATGACCGTATGTGCTAAAATAATGCAAGCCGTGTTATACTGCACACTTGTCCAAATCTCAGGCAGAGAAGGCATCTCCATTAATGTTATGAGGGAGAACTAGCTGGAACTGCCATCTAGTTCGTCAGCAGGTTCCCTGTCATTTGTTACATCTTTTTGACAGTCAAGCATCAATTTAGAAATGCCCTGCAATGAACTTGAAGTGAAGCATCACTCAAGGTCAAGCAAAGAAGGACGTGTTGCAGTGCTGAGCCAGCCTTAACTAACAGCTGCTGATCCGAGTGGGGTGGATGGAGCTGTACACCCTTCCCAATTCTCCTCCTCACTGGTGAGTCACAACTAAATGATCTTGAGTGCAAAGGGATTTGTATTCTGCTGTGCAAAACACCAGGAGGAGTACCTGCCAGTGTTGGCTGCAGAGCACAAAATCTCATTAATGAGCAGAATAACCAGATTCCTTACTGTGTTCTTACAGGCCACTGCAGGGAGACACAGCCAAGGCAGGGATGAGCCATCCCTTCCCACTAGGGCTGTCTGATGCCATGGGGGAGATTGTAGATACACCTTATTTAGACTGGAGATACACCTTGTTTACAGCAAGCCTAAGTATCTCTTCGTAGCACGGTGCAGCCCTGGTTACACTGGAGGCCACATCTGAGGGAGGATAAGGGTGAGCCCTCATTTTGACAGACAGCAATACAAGTGGTTGTGGCCCAATAACATTTATAATGAGCAAAACCCAAGTCCAAACTAATAATAAAGATGTTCTCGGCACTTCATAAAAAGTTGGAAACAATTATTAGAGTCAAAGATTAAAAAAAGAAAAAAAAAGGTGATAATTGGGAAGCGTAAAAGCGCGCTCTTGAAGGCCCCAAAAGACTATCTAAGAGGAAAGATTTCATGCTGGTTTCATAAACAACCAGTTTAGAGGGAAGGAGAAGGAACAATTAGAAACATAAGAAATGGAGTAGAGAGGAAGCTGATGGTGATGAGTGAAAATCAGGTTATGATCAATGGAAAATTAGCAATTAAAATTGCACCTGGAACACTCTGTGGAGGAAACATTCTTTCCCTGGCAAACTAAATGAAAAATACGGAGTTCTAATAACAGTATCTGACCATTATCAGATGGAAACAGTGGGTTTTGTCAATAATATGGAACTGCTCATTAAGCATTTCTGTTCTGGTACTTGTGAAGAGTAAAATGATGCAGTCACACCAATATGATGGTGGTAGCAGGTAGAAATATTTCCCATTTCCATTGTAACTCTGGGTGACAGAACACATTCAACAACAGCTTCGTGTGGACCTGCAGCCTCAGCTGTCTGCCACAGCTCCCTCCCAAATATCAGGGCAACTGAAGAGCTCTTCAGTCAGCACCAGAACTGCCAGCCTTTTAGAAATGACAGAGATGCTGGTTGTGGCCCAGGTTGTAAGAGAGTAATATGAGAGTGGTGTCACCAGGAGTGCCACAGCACAGGCCACTGGGAGCAGTAACTTCTTGGGCACAGCAGCTTTTCATCCCTAAGTGCACATCAACTTATTACCATTATGCAGCTGATATCAAAACATGATGTTTTGAAAAACATGACATTTGGACAACTCACTTTGGGAGCTAAAACAAAAATAAAGGCGGACAAAAGAGGACTCCAACTATTATTTTCTTTAGGTTTTGGAATATCTAGCATGCTCCAGGGGCTGAAAGATGCAAATACTCTGATTGGTCTTTTCTTAGAAGGACACGAGGTGTCCCGGATGATCGTAGGCTTGTTGGCCTGATACTGAGCCCAGACAAACTAATTGCACAGCTGATGCTGGCTTCAATTAATAGAGTACTAAAAGAGAATAATGGATGATTTTGGTGAGATGAAAAGTTTGGTTGATGAGGGTGTTGCAGATATTCAGGGTGTTACATAACATCAGATTACAAAAAGTCATTTAAAAAATGCAAATTTTTGCATTCAGGAAATTTGTATTTGTATTCAGGAAATTGCCATGATGCAGTTAAATTTCTGGAGGGATTCTTTGTGAAACTGTTGACAGCCCATGTTTTTAATACTCTCATCAGTGAAGGAAAGCATACAAGCATCGCTTACAGCTTGCAAGTGGTGCAATGGTAGCAGTGAGCGAGGAAGATGAGAGGTAATTTAGTGCAGTGTTACTGTATGTTGAGGCACAGACAACTCTGCTTGGTTTCAGCCCCTGAGAAATGGACACTGAAAAAGGCTTTTGGAAGACTTGGTGGCTTTCTGGCCGAGTATTGGTGTGCAGTGTGGTGAAAAGGGCTGGCTTGATCTTTGGATGTAGGTGTAGGGACTCTGCTTTTAGTGTAGCGTCTTGGCCAGGTCAGCGTTGAGCTCCGCAAAGAGAAGACAGAGAAATGACTTCACCACTACATAACAAGTGACAGACATTTTCCATTTCTTTTCCAAAGATTTACAAAACTCATTTACAAAACAAAATACAGAATTGAAATAGAGTGTATGTTTCTGAGGGTGAAATAGTTACAGTTCGTGCTGTAACAACGAGCCAAGGGTAGAAAGTGCATCGCTGGGAGATGACTTCTTCAGTTGTAGTGTGTTTTAGCCACTGATGCTTCAAGGATGATTTAATCAGGGGAGTTGCTGCGTGGCAGATCAGACTGAGAGATGACAGCCTGGCTTTTGCCCTTAGCACAGTTGGTGGCCACCAAACTGTTCAGCTGTTTATTAGAAGTTAGGATACTCTGCAGAGAAAGCTGTGGCAAGCTATGCCAGAAAAAGCACTTGTTAGAGCATACAGATGCCTAGAATAACAACAAAGTCTTATAACTTGGATCAATAAACAGCAAAGACCTGTCACCTCTTACACATGTCCTGCTTAGTAGACACTTATCTTGCAGCATTACAGCCTTGGGGAGGAGTGTCTGGAGAGCTGCCTGGAGGAGAAGGCCCTGGGGGTGTTGGTTGGCAGCGGCTGAACATGAGCCAGCAGTGGCCCAGGGGGCCAAGAGGGCCAATGGCATCCTGGGCTATGTGGTGTGACCACCAGGGGAATGCTTGTGCCCCTGTGCCTGGCACTGGTGAAGATGCACCCTGAATACTGTGTTCAGTTTTGGCCCCTCACTCCAAGAGGTGCTGGAGTGTGTGCAAAAAGGGGCAATGAAGCTGGTCTGGAGAACAAGGCCTACGAGGAGAGGCTGAGGGACCTGGGGGTGTTTGGTCTGGAGAAGAGGAGGCTGAGGGGAGACCTCATCCCTGTCTGCAACTGCCTGAAAGGAGGCTGTGGGGAGGGGGGTGTTGGTGTCTCCTCCCAAGTGACAGTGACAGGATGAGAGGAAATGGCCTCAAGTTGTGCCAGGGGAGGTTCAGACTGGACATCAGGAAAAATGTCTTCCCTGAAAGGGCTCTCAGGCCCTGGAAGGGCTGCCCAGGGAGGGGGTTGAGTCCCCATCCCTGGAGGTGTTTAAAAGGCAGGTGGATGAGTTTCTTAGGGACATGGTTTAGTGAGGGGACAGGGACGGTTGGACTGGATGATCTCAGAGGTCTTTTCCAGCCAGATGATTCTGTGATTCTATTGATCTTAGTCAGACCAACCTTCCCCAGCATGCCAAGTCCGCTGTAGCACCTCCTCCTCACCCTTCAGCTTCCACAAACATCTTGTGCTTCTTTTAACTCACTGCAGTTACTTTACCACTTGGAGTGTTTTTTTCTGAGTCACTGTCACTTTCAGAAAGTAAAGTACATGGAACGGTCTTCCTGGGCAGGAAAAAATTGCCAGAATGGGCAGGAAATGGGCAGGAAAATTACTGCCTCCCCACAGACTTTCTGCTGAATCATAACAATGAGGTGGTATTTCAGCATTAGCATCTTTACCATGGGTTACAGTGGGCACAGATCCTGTTGGTGATGTCAGTGGCAGTGGATGTGTACATAAGCATGCAGGGAATTAGCTCCTAGGGTTATGATCTTGTTAACTCACTAGAGACCGCATCAAAAGCAAGAAAATACAAAATAAATAAGCTCGTAGATTTAAATGATTGTTTTGTACTCACAGTTGGGAGCAGCAGGCTCTTACAAAATTGTGTTTGTTGCAGTGTTTGAAGGAAACATTTCTTATCTCTTGGGAATATCTGCAGAGTCGTGAGAGACAGAGGCATAAGTGAAGCTTTCACTCCCATGCTGCCCTCTTTGTGGCTTACTTTAGGCTTTGGGTAATACAGCAGCCCAGGAAACTTGGCTTTGCAAGTTGCATCTGGTGTTTGAAAGGCTGAGATTATTTGTACCAACAGCAAACAATGTGATGTCCAAGTGAACAGCACTGAGTCCTCCAGTCTGTAGAATGATAACAAAAATCATACAGTTTTGTGCTTGAAACTTTACTGCTTTTCTGACAACAGAAGTGTTTATAAGCTTCAGCTAGCTCTTGGTACCTTCATATTTCTTACCAGTGATGAGAAAGCTTTTTATTGGCACAATACAGTCAAAGCACTTCACGTGCTGGGGACACAACAGGTCAAATAGTTTCCTGTTGTCTTTTTCCTTGTCCCCATCCCTTTGGTAGAACATCAGTAAATATATTTTTGGATAGCCTGCAGTGAAATTACTGTGGGTAAAACACCATCCTGCTGTTAGATCAGTGCCTAAAAATTAGAGGGTTTTTTTTCTACACATTATATTCTGTTCCCTTTCAGGCCTCGTGTTGTTTTACATAATTACAGGTAATAGTACCAAGCATGGCTGAGAGATGTCAGGTCACCAACAGGGACTTTTGCTAATAGACATAACCAGAAAAGCAAGTGCAAGCTTCACAGAGTGTTTGGAGCTTTGCTTTGTGGGGACCAGAGAAGTCAGAAGCTCCCAGGTACCACTGATGCTTTGGCAGCTGTGTTCTTGGAGAGCTTGCTAAACAGAAAATAACACATTTGGATAGGGCAGAAAGGGATCCTTCACAAGTAGCTCTTCTTTCCCAAGCATCACTCAACTCTCCTCTCAAGTGCTATATCAGGTGTGCTTTCTTTCAGGCAGTGGTGCACTCACCCATCAGTAGCCCAGTCGCCCATCATAGCCCCTCCCATCGTTGTTGTCACCTGGCAGGAGATCCAGGATCTCACAGGAGATGCTGGTTATCCATAGTGTCTTCCACCCATGTGGGAGTATTTGCTGGCCTTGTCACAGGGTTTCTGATGCCTCTCGGAGGGTTCTCAGGCCCTGGAAGGGCTGCCCAGGGAGGGGGCTGAGTCCCCATCCCTGGAGGTGTTTAAAAGGCAGGCGGATGAGTTTCTTAGGGACATGGTTTAGTGAGGGGACAGGTAGGGTTGGGCTTGGATCTCAGAGTCTTTTCCAACCATCTGTGATTCTGTTCTGTGATTCCCTAGGACAGGAAGCCTTCATGACCCTTGTGCCTCTTTCTTGGGCACCTGCTGAATCAGAGAATAACCTGTGCAGGGCAGTTCCTAGTTTCATCTTCATTTTGGAGATGCCAGGCAGCAAATACACACAGAATGTAAGAAAGGGGTCTCAAACACAATCTTACCCTTGAGCCTGGCCATATTAAAAAAAAAAAAAATCTTGTATTTTTCCCAAATATGCTTTCCTGTATATAAAAATGGTGGGGGAACAGCCAAATCCTTTTTTTGCCACACCTTCCTATTAGTGTACTAAGACATTACCTGTTCTTAGTACGTTTTTCTCCTCCTTTATTCCACATAAGAATTTTTATTGATTTTTCTTTGATTGCTGCTATATCCTAAATACACAGCTCTCTTTACAGGAAGGCCACAAAACATGCTGGTGGGACTTTTAAGCTTGACTGCCCTTCCTGACTTTATAAGAATTGAAATATTTTCTAAAACCATCTGGTGACGCTTAAAGGTAGAGGGGTTTTCCTCCAAAAATAAAAAGCACCCAGGCTCTCCTGGTCACATACTTCAGCAGTATTGCTGTGTAGCAGCTACTCTACCAAAACAGTGCCCTGGTCTGGCAATAAGCAGTGGAGTCACTGGAGAAATTAAACAGGTACAAGCTGCTCGAAATGCTTGCATTTGCCTAATGCATAACCTCCTGTGGCAAAGTGTGAAGTATCAGAGAAACAGGAGTAAATACACAGATGGCTCATCTTTACGGAGCAGTCAGCATGTGCTGAAATACATAGGAATTTATTATCCATCCCAGGCATTTTCCATGTCTCCTGTGTGTGGGCTGCTGGCTGCTCAGCCCTTAGTAAAGGGTCTCTTTTGCACCATCTGCCTAAACAGGGCTACAGTTCCTGCACTGCCCAGGAAAGGGTCAAAATAGCTGTAAAGCCTACCTTGAGACATTCTCAGTGATCTCAGTGCTTGCTTTCAGGTTGCCAAAACAACACATTTTTTCCAGGTGTAAAGGCTGAATGCCAAGAAATAATTAAAAAAAAAGAAGGAATGTTGAAATATTTTTTCTGGAGTTTTAGACCTCTAAATATTTTTTCAAAACCAACCCATATGAAATGTGGGACTGATAAGGTATCTTAAAAGTTGTGTTTATTTAGTCTTACACAAGTCAGTCATAATGTTGGGTTAATATCTGTTTAATTCTCCTGTGGTGTTTCAGGCACAGGAGAAAAGCACTGTATCTCAAAAATACTCCAGAGTTAATCAGGGATGTGGCAGCATCTGCTTAAGAGAGACCCATAATTGAATCATCCCTAATTAACCTATCACCTCACCAGAAGGGAATAGGATGTTTGTATCACTACTGAAATGGATGAGAACAGTGGAATGGAAAGGGGGGAGGATGGGGGAAAGAGAAATAAAGCAATTTGCCTAACACCTAGTTTTATAACAAAATTGGGAGGAGGAAGTGAAAAGAAATTAAAGTATATTAATCATTAAATGTATTCAATATAGTTAATCAGACCATAGTTTCCAAAACATTTGAGCATATTTACATGTTAATCAGTGCCTGATTTAGGTCTGAGAAATGTTTTGTCCTTTGTATGGTTTGGGCTGTTTGCAGTATTTATTTTTATTATTATTATTATCATTACTGCTGACCTAATTTGTATTTGTAATAATTATAATTTCAAACTAGGGAAAAAAAACACTTTGAAAACTTGCAGGCAGAAAATAAAAGCAATGTCAGAGCTCACAAAAAGGAAATAAACCATCCGTCGTGTATTTATTGAGTGAAATGACTGCACGAATCAGGATGAAAAGTCTTTCCTATTTGAAATAAATCTCACAGATGTACAAAATAGATCCCGAGGAAGAGTGCTTGATTTAATATTGTTGTTCTATTTTGTGCTAGATAGCTAATATACAGTAATTTTAATTTGTTTCATGCAGTGCCCTGCCAGACTGTTTTAGATTATTTGAAGACTGTACTTCAGCATCACAACCAGCTTATGGTACCACAGCCAACAGACCATCCGACTGAGGTAGTATACACTGAAGCCAAGCTGCATCTCCTTGTGTCTGACAATTCATTGTAAACATGGAGGCAAATAATAGGTGCTGGAAGAATATATTTAGGTGGAAAAATATGTAAAATCTATTATTAAACTGTAATTGTTAAGTACAGTAATCCCCAAATGCAGGAGGCTCATCACTAACATAATTTAGGATGACTTTACTGAGCAACACGTAGCTCCCTCCATCACCAGCTGCACTTGCCTTGCTTTGGGTAATTTTTGTCTCACTTTTCCTCAGAAACATAACTTTTTGTGGGCAGAATTGAGGCCAGGGCTAGCCTGGTGAAAACTGTAGCAGGGGGATGGTGCTGAGGGGCTGTGTGTGGACACAGGCTTGTGTAGCTATGTGGTTATTACAGCCCTCACGCAGCCCTGGGGTGGTTAACACTACAATACACCTTCCCTTCATTTTGCAAACAGACCCAAATATAGACTTCTGCAAGTCTTTTCAGAAAGCATCCCAAACAAAATGTTGAGTGTTGGCAATTTGATACTTGATACAGAGTTTGGGGATTTTTGTAATGATGTTCTATTTAAAATTGCTGCAGTGGAAAAGCAGAAAATGTTGAGCCCCCTCCTCTGGAAGGCAGATGCATAGATTTATCTATCAGATAAATGTTGATTTTGCTTCAGTGTGTTTCTAGCAGACTTATAAAAAAATGCCTCAAATTAAGTGGTTTTATTGAGCCTTTTCTAGCTTAGACTGTGTTCGAGGCTCTTGCTGTGCCTATTTTTATCTACGTAGAGTACACATGTCAGTACCCATTATTCACACAAACAAAGTCAGAAAAGGAAAGGCTTAAGTCTGGTCTGACCTCCCTTTGCACATAAAGGATGTGTAGTGCAATCCTTGCTTAGTCCAATTTACCACAGTTCCACTGAAGATGCTTTGCAGCAGTTCAGGATGTGCATCACTTTGCTCCTCCATTCAGGTTTACCCTGTGCAATCTGATATATACATATACATACACTATTTACATAGATATTACCTGTTACCACTCAAAGGTATTCCAAGGATTCATTTTCCTTATTTAAGACTTTTTTACTTAAGATTTTCAAGCACTGAAACGAGGCTGTGCTGTAACATCCCACATGGAATAGCTTGTCATGATGTGACAGGGGGTTTTATTCAATTAAACACATAGATGCTAATCTTTTATTCATAAGCTTAATCATGTCCAAATACAAGCATGAACACATTTGTTCTTCAGGATCTGCTTTTTTGATTTCTGGGAGGTTTTCTGTTTGTTTTAGTTTAATGACTGCTGGACACACTGAACTGCATCATCTGTTTATCAAGAATCTTTACTTTCAGAGAAGTAATGAAAGTGTATCTGTAGCAAGACCCCAGTTATTGTTTAACAGTGTAGGATAACACTGTCTCATGCCTTTGGAGAGGAATGAGGAAGAATATAAAACATTTCAGGAGGAATAAGAGAGCAGTATAATAAACCCAGGGCTGAGGAAATTATGCAAAATGTGTTGCCTTCTGCTCAGTTAATAGTGTGAGCTCTCAGGAAATTTAGATGTTGGGCCTTCCTGCACCCTGTTTCCATTAGTGCAATGCATTTAAACACAGGAAGCTTTTAGGATAGGAAAGCCATCGTGAGCTTCCATCCCTGTGGATGGGCAAGGCTGGAGACTTACCCTGTGCCATGCCTGGCTTGCATTGCATTGCTGCTGCCTGCCAGGGCTCAAAAGCAAGGCAGAGCCTACACAGTCAGCTGCAGCTTGTACTTTGCATCAGTATCATCAATAAGAAAGGTCCTTGATTCACTGCAGGGTTGGTTTTTTTAAATGGGGGAAAAAGGAGGTTTCTGGAATCTAAAGTAGGGAAATTATTAGCTTTATATAAAAGCAATGCTGAGTTAGCTGATGAAAAAATTAGTAGCAATGTGGAGATCAGATGGTCCTGTGTATTACCTCTGTGCTGGAACAAGACAAGGAAACACCAGTGTCAGCTCCCACTGAGATGTAGCAGTCACAGCTCCTTCAGCATAAGAGCATGATACACCCAGAGAGCTTTTGGTGCTGCCTCCTTGCTCTTTCTCCTTCTCCAGCCCCTTTGCAACGTTGGCAGAGGACAAGGAGCTGAGGCAGGTGGAGGGTGATGGTCTTCCCACAGCAAAGCTCTTCAGCTGTACTGGCAAAATTTAAAACAGCTTCTTGCATCAGGAGTGGAGGAATTGACCCTGGCCCTCCTGCAGCGGTGGGAGCAGACACGTGAAGTGGAAAGAGGAAGTCAGATGATAGAGATGGACTAGAGGTGAAGGGTCTTTCTTTGGGGGATTACAAACAGATTTACAAGCTGAAGGGTTGAGGTATTTTGGAGAACGGATGGGGCCCATCAGACAGACAAATCCATCTCCTCCTTTAAATTATACTTTGGCTTCCTTTGCAGAGGTTTGGATTTGCTTACAGCTGCCTTTGCCAGCAGTTTCCAACACCAGCTAGGTTTGCCCCAAGGCAAGGACAGTCACGCAGGCTCAGCTCCCAGTGATGCTCACTCCCCTGGAAGGTGGTGGTACCCTAAATCATACGACCACATTCTCCAAGGACCCTCTCATCACAGTCTTCTCTAAATTCAACCTTCCACATATTTATCAAACTTGCAAAAAAAATTAAAAGCAAATACCTGAGGGAAATCTTCAGAGATGCTCCCAAGCTGTCTCCAGGATGCTATAACAAATATATGAAAGGAGGCAAGGGTAGTCCTTAAAATAGTTCTCAGATACCAAAGATCTGGAAGTGAGGAGGAGACCTTTGCAAAAGTTGCCTGCAAGTGCAGCTCACAGGTGATTGCTGAGCATCAGACCCTTGTTTTCTCATTCATTGTGAGCTCCTGTCAAAGCTGAGGGCTATACAAAGTTTTTACCAATTGGACCTTCAGACTTGTGTATTTTAATAAAGCGGTGTAGCTGTACAAGTGACTGAGTCTCTAAGGGGCTGTGGGTTAGGGATGAGGTTTTTGTGTACTTCATTTTGTATCTTAGGTTAATTTGGGTAATTCTCAACTATTGCATTTTATGGGCAAGAAGAATTCAATACAATTTAAGTACAATTGACTAAAGAGGTCTTATAAATGTGTGTGGATCACAGGAGTCCCCATAACTAGTCCCATAGCATTAATTCAATGTTGGAATACTGGAGCACAGGAATTATGAAGGTTAAAAGCAAAATTTCTGTCCAGCTGACGTGGTGGCATTTCTGTAAAGCTATAATTTAAGTTAATATGGCATTCATTAATAATAATGAAGCTTTTAGTTTTCATAGTTCCTTTATTTATTTGCTTTATATTTTTCACAGTAACATAACTGCTGTCAAGTTTCAGGTGTGTTCTACAGAAGTAATAAATTTATTCTAAATAGCAAACCAAAAGAGTCACCTCTAAAGTAAACTGTCAGCTGCAATGAAGTGATCCATTTGATCATGCTCTTCAAAGACCCTTTTTTATGCATTTTAACAGGTTAAGAAGAAAGGTTATATTTAAACAGTATACCCAGCCACGGGTTCTTAACTCTTTCTAACCTGCTCGTTAAAGTGGAAGTTATCAGTAGCCATCTCTGAAAATGTATTTCTTGCACCTCACCAAATGTGAGTTCCAGAGAATGGAAGTGTAATTTTAGAAGTGCTCATGCTCAGTGAAAGCAGTTACGTGTTCGCTTCAGGACGTGTTTCACTGTCAGGATCGCGGCTACTTAAAAAGCCTATTGTTTTATTGCAACTGACATCTTTACTTATTTGCCTTGTAAAATAAGCAATGGAAATATTTCATTTTTTCAGGGGAGCAAGCAGTTGCTGAACAACTACCCTGTCTACATCACTAGTAAACAGTGGGATGAGGCTGTAAATTCTTCCAAGAAAGATGGACGACGGCTCCTTCGCTATCTCATCAGATTTGTTTTCACAACCGATGAGCTTAAGTACTCATGCGGCCTTGGAAAAAGGAAAAGGTCAGTGCAGTCAGGAGAGACAGGTCCTGAAAGACGTCCTCTGGATCCAGTAAAAGTAACATGTCTCAGAGGTACTGCATCTTTTCGCTCAGTGTCCACCATATGTGATCTCATTTCACCACATTGGCTCTGGCTCAGTAGAAGCATTTGGCTGTTGCAGGATTAGAAGGGGTTTCACAGGCAGGTGACAAGCAGCCAGAAACCCACAGCTTTATTTTTTTACATACATACATATGCATATATGTATGTATGTATTATATATGTGTATTTTTTTTAATGGGAAGAAAACAGGGCTGCTTATTTAAGAGAGTAAGAAATACAAGGGCACATGACACCGATATGCTTGAAACAAGAAAGAAGGAAAATCAGACAACCAGGATTACACTCTTTTGTAATAAACAAACAGGACATTCTTTAACACTGATATACGTCAAAATTAACCAATGGAATATTTCTAGCCTAATGTGAAGTCACAATATTGTGCTCAAGGCCACAGTGCATCATTGGAGTTAAAAGCTAACTGAGTTTCAGAATAGGTTTGAACATTTTGTAGGGCCAGGAGCACCCACAGGTTAATTAGATACAAAGTGCATACAAATGCATTGTCAAGGAATTCACTTCTTTTTTTTGGAGTACTGACACAACATCAACTGAAAAAGTCAGACAACAACTTTCCTCCCACGTTTAGCCTGAAAAGGAGGGAGAGTTTTGCAGGCACGTCCCCATGTCAGAGGGTGAGGATGTTGGACAATACAGAGAAAGGGGCCAGATTGAGAAGAATTATATGGTGTAACAGTTCATACTCTGGTTTCCTAAAATTGTTTGGAAGGCCTGGTGCTGGGCTTTATAACAAAACATACAAACCAGGACTTTTTAAAGCCCAATTAAAATCAAGTTTGTGGTATCAGCATCTGCATTTTATAAATGCATGCATTTATAATTTCTTTAATTAACTCATAGTTAACTTTCTAGTGTTTTGTCCACACATACACAAAATTTTGGTTGAGCTGACTTCAAGAATTCTTTAATAATAAATGCAGTGTAAAAAGCTCTGTTTTGGTCAGTCATCCAACTGGAGCCTGAAGTAGTTAAATACATCAGATGGAGCCTCTTCCCATCTAGGGTGGAAGAATCCAACAAGGCCAAGTAGATTAGACTTGTAGTCGGGGGTACATTGATGTAATTAGGTAATGAACTCAGGTGTTACCTACAGCCAGATTTGGCAAAGAGGCTCTTGTTTTCACTACAAAGGAACCTTTTAACCTGTTCTGTGATACCCTACCAGACCTTACACACGGTGCTGCACAGGTGTCTGGAGTGAGATTCAGGGCCCCAGCAGTTCTGGAAACTGAAGGCTCAATACATCTTCATTAGCTATTTACTAAATGACTTTAAACTTCACCTAATAATTTATGCACAAGGAGGGTGTTAATACCCTTTTCTTCCCCCTGCCATCTACCAAGAGTGACAGTAAATCCACCTGTAGATGGACTTGTTTATGGTCACTCGCCTCTCTGGGGTACTGGACATAGAGAACATGTGGAGCGCTCCTTGGCAGAAAGAGAAAGGCCAGTTTCCTTAATTTTCAGAAGCTTGAAGGGGAAGCCAAAGCATTCAGTATCTAAGGACCAGTTAAGAAGGCAGAGTAGAGAGCTCTCCCTTTGGGATTTCATGCGTGGGGGGAACATGACAGCTTTCTCCAAGCGCTGGCCGCTGGCTCCTGCCCATTTGCAAGCCGAGGTAACAAGCGTCAGACTAATTCTCAGCACATTCAATTATGCCTTCCCACTACAGCAAGGAGTACAAACAGCTTCTCTCTCTCTGCACTCAGAGTATTTTAAACATCTATAAACATTTCTAGTGTATTCCCAGAACTGACTGATGTCTGGAGCCAGCTTTAAAGCAGCCTGGCATGCTTAAGTTAGAGCATTCCTCCTTTATTTCTCTGAGAAAAACACAGGTCTGTGGAGCCTCGTGTGAACGTAACTATGTAGAAATTACTGCTGCCTGTGTGGATTTCCAGGGAAATGAATTTAAAACCAAGATAGCTATCACTATCAGAGACACTGCTAGAGGAGCTATGTAAAAATCTCATCCTAATTGTCCAACAGGTGGATATGTTGCAGGCACAGAAACTCACGTAAAAGCACGGCATTCCCTGGCCTGGAGATGTGGTGACAGTAATGAAGTTACCTGATGTCACTTATTGTGCTGGTAGCTTGTCAACAATAGAAAACAGAATTTTAAAATATCCTGGGATGCAAAAATACTGCATGAGGGAACAACTAATGTTACAGGATAAATAAGGAGCGCAGTTTCTGCATGAGGTACGGTGTATCCAAAATATCTAAAAAGGTGCCCTCACATTTAAAATCGTATTTGGATGTTTCTAAGTCCAAATACACCTATTTGAGCAGTTACAACTCCAGAATTGGTAAGGCACCTTCTGCCAGTTAGCATATTGCATGTCAAAGAATATGAAAAATAAATTATAAGAAATGTAATCATCACACATAAATAACTGTGTGGAAGCAGCAGCTACTTAAATACCCCAAATTACATACGGTACAATTCATTTTCTTCTGCATTGAAAACTACTGCAAGGCTCCTCAAATTAGTCCTCTCATCTCATTTAGCTATTTCTAAGGCCAATTTAGTCTCTGAAAAATAGGTGTCAGATTCAGGGAGATGGAGAGAACGGGACTTAAATGAAAAATATCCCAAAGAGAAAGGAGTATCAAACTGGAATAATGGTAGTGACGTTTGCAAGCAGGTTGTGGGCTGCTGCAGCCTGCAGGTGGTGAAGCAGCCAGCAGAGGGAGAGCGTAAAGAGCCATGAGAGGAGTTACCTGGAGGTCCAGTAGGAGCCAAATGAAGGACGTCTCGGTTCATGTTAACTTGCACGCGCTGAACCACGGCCGTCACTTCCAAGCAGCTCTTTTTATTTCCACAAGAAGGGATCTGATCTCCAGGTGCCATGCATTGCATAACTAGCTCAGGTCTAACATACACTGCATGTGGAGAAACACGCTTGTACAGGTAGAAAACAGCTCCGAGTGGCATTGTCATGGCATCTCCCATAAGGTTTTACTTCTGCTAAAGTAGAGCGGTAATGCCCCCTTTCTTGTTTCTCATGAGCTTTTGACACCTGGGCGATATCAGATGCTGCAAAGTCAGGTTGTTTTCTGTCCTTGCATGTTTTTCTGCAGAGTTCATTAGGATGCATTGTACTTCCAACCCGGACTGGTGGATGCCATCCGAAGAGCAAATAAACAAGGTATTCAGTGACGCGGTAGGACACGCGCGTCAAGGGCGCGCGGTGGGGACTTTCCTTCACAATGGGAACTCGTATTACGAAGGGACTGACCATCCGGGGTCACAGGATGAAGTCTTCAATAGAGGTATGCAGGATGGAGCTGGAGATTGATGGCAGTGAGAAGAACCTCATGCAAAAGCAGGAACCGCTTCGTGTAGGAGAGGTTCTTTGTTAAACACACTCACCGTGCTGTCATTTAAGAGTCCAAAGCATGCTTGAAGACATCCTGCATACATTCCAGCTTCCTCATCTTCCCATGTCCCAGAAAGAAATCCATTTCAAGACCTGCTCTGTGGGACTACCCAGTGCCTATTATTTTCCTTCCTAGCACCCTCAAAGGGAAACTGCAGTTCATTTCATCCAGTCCTAGAGGAAAGGTCATTTAAAAACTGTAAAAATGTCAAATGAAACAGCAGCAGCTCTTTTGTCTGCCTGTTGTAACAAGCCCAGGTCTGGACCCAGAACAGCTGGGGACCATCGGCTTTCCCCGAGCAGAAGATTCAGGAACAAATCTGCACACTTACAACAACAAAAAAAAAAAGAAGCAGTCTCCCATTTCCTTACAGAAAATAATGTGATTAGAAATGCTACCTTAAAATAGTGCACAAGGTGGAAAATTCAGGGACTTCCTTTAGCTAGCTCTGCCAGGAAATTAAGCTTCCCAGGTAAAACCGCAGCGCTTGTCAACAACAGAATCCTTCAAAGACCCAGAACAATAACGAGCACTTCTAACAGATAAAAATGGTTTTGTATATCACATAGACACTATGTTTATCAAGATTTATAGGGGATTAGAGTTGATCATGACAGGTTTTGTTAAAACAGATTGATAAAAACAAATTGCCATTTCGGAAGACAGGTTTTGCTTTGTCTGCTCCTATTCTACAGTCACATTAAGTGGCTTCAGAGGCTTTAAATTACCTTTTCTTGGTTTTGCTTCCATTTGTTTTATATCTGTTCCTTGGAATAGATGAGGCAGTGTGCTGGTCTTAACAGCCAGTGGTGCATTCAGGGAGGGGCAGGGTAAGAAGAGCCGAGTTTACCCTTCTGTTGTAAGTACAGATGGGGTCCAGACTAATGAAAAGCTGTAAAAAAAGATCTGTGCAAGAGCAGAAGCCAATTCACAACTGCATACAAACACTGGAAGATGCCAACTCTGAAGAAAAAAATCAGTCCACTGAAAACCTTTACATTTAAAGGTTTATGAGTTCATTGTCACTCCAAATTGATGCACTCCAGAAATACACAATGCCAAAGAAATTACACTCTTTCCTTTCTGTGTCAGGGTTTTTCCATCTCCAGTTGCTCAGGCCAGTGCTGGCACCCTTCACAGCCTGAACCAGCTCTCCTTGAGGCAACATTTCCCCACTGGCAGGTACAGGGTACCCGTTTTTTGAAAGTTCACTCTGCTTTTGACCATCCTTAGTGCTACCTCATCAGCGTTGACTTTCCTGAACGCGTATCTCATACTCCCCAGCTTTCCTAACCACCCTCTGCAAGCCACAAGAGAAGCTACTAATTGCTCCTTTTACCCTTCTCCCCTCCTCCTCGGCCTTCTCCCCGTGTCCTGGGCAGGGCAGGAGACATCCAGCCGCTTCCTCAGAGATCAGAAAGGGCCCCTGGGGTGAAGTGCTCCCCTGGCTCTGGCTTGGCCGTGGGTGGAGGTCTAAGGCAGTCTCTCAAGGGTCAGTTTGCCCACACGATGGTTTCCTCCCACCATCTGCCTCCTCTTTGCTGCGGACAGGACTTCACTGAGCCAGGATATGCTTTGAGCCCTTAGCTGTCCAATACCTCGATTCATTTTATTTTTGGTGATTTTTCAAAGGGGGTGCAAAGGTTCTCACTTGCCCCAGAACAACTCGTTTAACGTGAATGAGCAATTTATTCACACTGGACCTCACCAGGCCAAGGGGTTTGGGACCACATCCCCCACCAGAGGCTTGCTTTTGAAGGGTCAACAGTGCGTGGTGTTCTCTGGAGGAGGAACTGTGTATAGAAGTGTCACAGGACACACAATCCTGTAGTAGCTTTTCAGTGTTGAACTTACACTTTTTTAAAAGAACTATAATAGAAGATGTTACATTGCTCAGATGGCGTTAAGTCTTGCTGGTCTGTGTTTAATGTGGCAACACTTGCCAGAACTACTTGGTAAAACATGTCAGAATGTGTGAGTCAACATTATACTGTAAATTTGTCCACAGCAATATGTATCATGCTGTATTTTTGTAAACATTGTGATGGTTTGCTTTCAAATGTTTATTCACATGAGGTTAAAAATACGAACGCTTCATTTCTAACAGTCACAGAACAGAATTACTGGACTGGACAGACCTCTCTCACTTAATAACCTAAAGATTTGCTGAAGTAACTAGTAAGCTTAGCTTTGTTTTTAGTGTAAAAAGTGTATCCAGCATCCTGGAACCTCTGCTCTCATGTTGTGCAAAATAACCAAATGCATGGTTTTCATCCTGAAAGCCCCTTGGCACTCCAAGTGGCTTTGCAGGTTCAGACCTTTCTTTATGAACAAAATTTTGCCCTCAGTTGCTTGCGTGCACTGGCCAGAGACAGGAATGGTAGTCACAGACAGCAATGGTAGTCACAGACAGCAATGGTAGTCACAGACAGGCACCAGCATACGGCAGCTCATCGGGTTTGTCCCTGTTTGGTTTAAAACAACCGAGCACAGCAACCTTTCTCAGTTCCCTTTGGTTTTAATTGCTGTCACGGCCGCTTGACTCGTTTCAAAAAAAACAAATCAACCCAAACTTTTCACCAGAACTTATTCCAGTTCATTTGTTCATGAGGCACTATAAATCCATCCACATGGAGGTGTCTGTATATCCTCAAGACGTTAGGTATAAGGCTGTGGGACCTGAGATAGCAGACAGCACGTAAGCCCTTGCAGAGCGAGATTCCCGTGTGTAAGCAGCGAGCTCTGTAGGTCAGCACATCCCTTCCCACCTCTGGATGCAGACAGCAGGCTTCTAGCTAGCTGTTAAAGTCCCAGGAGCACAGAGACCCTTGTCTTGTCCTTCCATCCTCTTGAATCTTCCTGTCATTTATCTCTCTGCCTTCTCCAACCCTTGTGTAGCAGCACCGCACACCCATCTGTGCCAACATGCCTTCGCTATATTTTCTATGACAAATATTTGTGGAGAAACTGTGATTAAAAAAACCATTAATCCTGATATTTTTATTGTTATGGTGTAGTTAATTCTATGAATACTTTCTAACAATGATTGTACTGTGTAGAGTAAGTACAGGATAGGGATAGGCCTTTACCAGATATTGTACAAAAACACAAGTGCATAGTGTAATATAGACTAGTAAGGGTTTTGTGACAATTTCTATAGGATGTGTGAATTGTTTTCTATGTGGCAACACACATTTCTTTTAAAGAATATAAAATCTTAGAGAGTTTTTTAAACAGTCAATATTTTTTAATTATAAAGACATTTGTTACCTACAGTTTACTATTTCAGGTGTTAATTCTAATTTGAATATTGGTTTTATTACTACATACCTCCGGTTCCATTTGTTCTGTTGCATAAAAATGCACAATAAAAGTTAGTCTCTGGTTACCCTGTCTCTCTCTCTCTCTGTAGGCAGTGGTGGGCTGACAGCCCTCACAACTGGCTCTCACCACAAATATGTATTGATATAAATACATTTTTAGACTTAGATTTATAAAAAAAAAGATAGAAGGTTGTCTTCTGCATTAGATGCTTGTTTGATATGGAGCACCAGCAACTGCAGTGAAATATTCTGATGAATTCAAGTGTGAATATAATAGAAATCATTTTCACCTCAAAGTACAACCACCTATATTTATACACTGGTTTGACAAAGACCGCTCGGAGAAAGTACTCATCCCTAATCTTAAGACCTGGATTTTCAAGCAGTGAAGTTTAAATCCTATTTTAATGCAAAACTCAGTGGTGGCTGAATGTCCCTCGTTCTATTAAAGGCTTTAGAAAAATCTCGACTCCAGATAATTTGTAGAGGAATTAACAGTGATGAACATTCACCACTGGAAACTCCTTCTGTGGGGCGGTGGAGCAGGACTGGCCTGACCACAGGCAGGTGCCATCCATTGGAAAATATTTCCATTATAAACCAGTGCTTTCAGGTGCCTGTAATATTGCAAAACTTCTAACTGCTTGGGCTGATATTTTCTAGTCAGGGCAATGTCAGAGAGTAGATCCAGAGGCAGGAGTGAATGGGACCGGGTTAGCAAGAAACTAACAGGGAAGGGGAGTGTATAGGTAAGGAACTAGAAGCAGGAACTGGGATTTTTGAAGCTTGCAAAGATCCCCAGAGAGATTGGGTCTAACAGTCTATAAGAAGTGTTCAAGGCCAGGTTGGATGGGCTTTGAGCAGCCTGGGCTGGTGGGAGGTGTCCCTGCCCATGGCAGGGGGGTGGGAACTGGATGGGCTTTAAGGTCCCTTCCAGCCCAAACCATTCTATGATAGCAACTGGGACTGGACAAGCGGGGAGAAGGGGCAGGGAAGACGTCCCTGGGGTGGAGGGAACCGGGTCTGGGAAATAACTGAAGGGCTACAGACAGCACAGCTGGGACTGCAGTTTCCTAATGTCACATTTTAGCACTCTTCCACTAATTAATACTGTTAAATACTGGCAGGGCAGTAGCTAAACCATGCTCCTGGCTCTGCCACGGTGCTGCTCCGTTAACAGAAGCACAGCCCAGAGCTGCTGGCACATACACCTTTGCTCAAGAGCCAGGACATCCTCAAAGAGGACCTTCATGATCAGGTCACCTATTGAATCTTATACTTACATAGTTTTTAACTAATTTGTGTAAAACAAGCTCACGTGAGAGCTCACATTATAAAAACCTTTGTAATCTCATTTTAATAAGATTACTCAAGTTGCAAAATCTATCCCTTAGGAGCTCAGCTGGGCAGGAATTGCTGTTTTCTCTGCTGAGGCAGTGGAGGGAGGAGTGTCAGGTCAGGAAATGCTTCCATCAGCCTGAAGCACCAGAGGGCCAGGGAACAGCATGAGGGGCCGTGTTTCAGCCTTCAGCCTGGGAACTCGGGTAGTTCTACCTTTTCTTCCACAGGGGGTTTTGTGAAGATTGGTGCTTCTGAAGAGCTCAAGGCTGTAGTGGCAGGCGAAATAGAAAAGCCCCTGAAGAAGGTAACGAGCCTGTCTGTAGAGGAGTTTGAGTGTGTGGAGTACATTAAACCAGGCCTCAGATCAAATCACAGAATCATCTGGTTGGAAAAGACCTCTTGAGATCATCCAGTCCAACTGTCCCTGTCCCCTCATTAAACCAAGTCCCTAAGAAACTCATCCACCTGCCTTTTAAACACCTCCAGGGATGGGGACTCAACCCCCTCCCTGGGCAGCCCTTCCAGGGCCTGAGAACCCTTTCAGGGAAGAAATTTTTCCTGATGTCCAGTCTGAACCTCCCCTGGTGCAACTTGAGGCCATTAAATGATGAGGATAAAACCAAATATTAAATGACTGCTGATGAAAGAGCAGCATCTTCCCCCAGGTGGATGGGGTGCTGGGCAACAGCAGCACTGGAGAGAAGCAGGGAGTCCCTGCTGGGGCCTGGAGTCCCTTGGAACACTGGGCAGGTCTCTGTGTACAATCTTGCCCTGTGAAACAATAATCTTCCTCTGAAGACTCTTCAACATCTTAAGTGTGTAAAAGCAGCTTTGACTGCAGCTGTAGAGTGTTAAAGAAAGTAAAAAAAAAAAACCCACACCAGAAGAATTATTACTCAAGTCAAGAGAAAAATATCTGACCTAACAATGTTGGAATAAATCTATAAAAACCCTTTGTCCTTAAAAACACTTTAAACTCTCCCACTCATCTTGGCAGAAATAATTCCCACTAGCAAGGCAGTCTTTGTAGAAAAATGGAAAGAACAGGTTTGCTAATGACTCTCAGTAGGTTCTCATTAGAAAAGTTAATATTAAATTTAGTTCCCATTTAGGAACAAGGTCAGTAGTACAGCAGAATAAGTCTAATTAAACCTTTCAAAAATTCCTTTCTGCAACGTGACTGAAAAACTGAGAAGCCTTCTTGCAAGAGGATGTGAAACCGGAAAAGCTGACAACTGAACCACTTATTGAAGTGACACAGAGAGGGTTTGGTTTTTTCTTAAGAATAATCCAAACCAAGGACCAGAGCAGTGGCAGTTCTAACAGAATCTCTTGACAAAAGGGAAGCGATTCGAACGCCCAAGTTCCATTTCCTGTCCATAGCATCAAGAAGACAGTTCCAGGGCAAGACTGATCTCCAAGAAAAAAAAGAAATGACCCTTAGCACACTCATAAACCCACCAAGTGCTAACGAGGACATCACTGCCCACCTTCCCTGGTGATCCAGAAGTGTCCAGTTGTCTACCAAGCAGACAGAGCTCTTAGAACACAGACTGTGGAATTAGTCTCCCCACCCAAAAGTTCTTGTTTTGAACCACCTGGAGACTGAAGCTACATACAGAAGGTCAGAACCAAGGAAACGAGTGCGAGGCTGTTCTGCTTTGAGCTAAAGCAGAACCAATTTTCAAACTTTTCAGCTAAGCCAGTTCTGGGCCCCTCACTCCAAGAAGGACATGGAGGGGCTGGAGCGCGTCCAGAGAAGGGAACGAGGCTGGGGAAGGGGCTGGAGAACAAGGCCTACGAGGAGAGGCTGAGGGACCTGGGGGTGTTTGGCCTGGAGAAGAGGAGGCTGAGGGGAGACCTCATCCCTGTCTGCAACTGTCTGAAAGGAGGCTGTGGGGAGGGGGGTGTTGGTCTCTTCTCCCAAGTGACAGTGACAGGATGAGAGGAAATGGCCTCAAGTTGCACCAGGGCAGGTTCAGACTGGACATCAGGAAAAATTTCTTCCCTGAAAGGGTTCTCAGGCCCTGGAAGGGCTGCCCAGGGAGGGGGTTGAGTCCCCATCCCTGGAGGTGTTTAAAAGGCAGGTGGATGAGTTTCTTAGGGACATGGTTTAGTGAGGGGACAGGGACGGTTGGACTGGATGATCTCAGAGGTCTTTTCCAAGATGATTCTGTGACTCAGCATCTTGCTAAAACTAACTTTTCCCCACTAAAACCAGGGAGGTAACTCTTTCACAGCCAGAACCGGGAGAAGTTTAAATTTAGGTTACAAAAACCAAACACATCCTGCAGTGTGGAGTTCCGCTGCCCTATTTTAACAGGCCTCCTCTCCACATAACAGCACTGTGAACACCAGCAATACAAAAATCTGACCAGGCTTAAAGTTAGCATAGCACTTCTAAAAAGTGACCAAATCCTTTTATTTTAATTGGTGGCTTTGATTTACACAGAAAGAAGAAACTGTCCTCAAGAGCCTCATGTAATATAGGACAGAATGCCAGTTTTCTGCTTATCTACTAAAATCTGTTATAGTATGTCTGTGGTATTTAGAAAAAATGCACATACTTTTCACATTATATTTTGAATGTCTTCTTTAACTGCTTTTCAGAATGTGATTATTTATCTAGAAACCTTGCTTATCTACAGATATTTAAGCAAGTTTAAAATAAAGAATACCATATTCACCAACACTTACAGTCCACTGCAGGAACTCTGCAGACCTCAGCCCACCACACCTTTTTCTCTCCCCATAACATCTTTTCTGGCTGAAAGAATCCATTTATTTCCCTTTAACTCACTCCAGCTCTGGCTTCCACACTTAAAATTACTCACCCTCCACTCACTGAACACATACCTCGCCAACACAGCTCCAGACTCAGATTACACCATCACCCTTAGCAATAAGACTAAGTCTTCAGAAGGCAAATAGGTTTATTCCTGCAGGAATTAATACCACATCAGGAAACAGTTAAATGGAGGCACTGATTTTCATTACAGGTTAAAAATAAAAGAGATGAGTTTTTGCTGGGGGTGGGAGGGAAGACTCACCCAATTATCTGAATATTGCTACAAAACAGACGATACACTACCTGGTTTTATGCATTCTAGTCAAATACAATTTCTTACTGTTCTTTTCATCTCCAATTATAATTTCTTATTTCTGGCCACATTTTTAGCTGGCATTCATCTTTTCCTATTCCCAAGTGCTCAACATCTCAGGGTTTTTTCCTTCCTTGTATTCTTTTCTTTTTACCATACACTTTGTTACAGTTTCTTTTCATTTCCTTCAGCAAAGCCTCACTGACTGCAGTTTCTATAGTCCACACAACCACTCAGAGCTCCTATAACACTTTATTTTCCTCAAAGGACACCCATTTCAAAAATCTGACTATTGTGCTTTAAAGCACAATAGGTATAGTAAAGTTATAGTCTACTTTTGATCCTAATTACTTGTGTCCTGCTAAAAAGAAAGGAAAAATGACCTATTTAAGCTATATGACCCCTCTACCAAAAACAAAATCTTTGGTACACCCCAACTTCTGCTTTACTTTACATTAAGCAGGGAAACTGCAAAAGAAATGTTAGTTGTACTCTCTATTCAGAGCTAACAATGAGAACAGAAGCAGCACAACACTTAAGCTAGAAGAAAAAAGCACATTGCCATTTTATATTCATTTCTGCACTGTAAGCCTTTAGGCATGCACACAAGGTCAGTTTTTGCACAGGAGTCAATATTAATCAATTGTTCTATTCTATCAAGCCAAAATGCCTTTAGAACATATGACCATAAACCAAAATACTGTTCTTTCAAATCTTAAACAATTTGCTTCTGTGGATTCTTTTTTAAGCACCACATCTAAATCAACTTTAGAAAAAAGATCACTTAATTGAGAATTTTCAAAACTCGCCACACTTTCAATACACAAAAGCCTAAAATCTCTTTGCAGGAGATCTATATTTGATGCACTCAGCATTGGTAGAGGTAAGTCCACAATGCATAATTTTTTGTTATGGAAAAAAGGAAGTCAGCTATAATGATAACAAAGAAGGAAAATACAGAATTGTAATCATGTATCACCTAGGAAAAAACATACCTCAAATTCCTCCCCATACTTCCCCTTATCAAAGAGGGGACAGTAAAAATCTCAATAAAAACTGAGTCTCCAGATACAGCCAGAAAAACTGCACCTGCCAGAATGAGAAAAGTCTGGTAGTTTTGGTTAACTTGATTTGTAGCTTTCAAAACAGTAATCGCTATTGTCAATTATCAATGAGCAGGAAGTACAGTACAAAATCCAGTGACCACGAGTAGCATCTAACCCTGCTATTAAAACCAGAAGATGCTCATAATGGCTTCCTCCCCTAAAAGATACTAAAAAAGAAATAATAATTATGGGGGAATTCAAGGAGGGAGAACACCAAGGCTAAAAAACCTTCAGCTTGAGTTACAGAGGATAAAGGATGCAATTTGTCCTTAAAAATACGTTCTCCTGTTTCCTAAGTCCCTGCTGCTTCTGGACCAGAACACAGCAAACAGTCTCTGTAATAACAGCAGTGCAGTACAATGTGCTTAATTAATGCTTTAGAAAGTGGAGAGGTAAAGGGGGACCACATCAAATACAGAATTCTGCAGAGTGTAAAGGAGACAGTTTAGATTTGAAATGGATTCGGGGGGAAAGACAGTCACTTCAGAATTTTATCTGGTGCAGGAAACCAAATTCTACATGAAAACACATATTATTGGTGCCCAGCCAACTCTGACTTAAAACACATCAAGATCACTCAGTGTACTTGGAACACTGGGACAATTTTTTCAAACATGGCAAGTTTTACAGAATTGTGAGATGCTGTGTCACAAACAATCCTTCACACACAGAGGGCAGCAGGACTTAGAACACAGTTTCAAAGAAACAGAACTTGTAAGGCCACTCTACAAAAATAAGTTACTTTAAAAGACTATAATTGAAAAAACCCTAGAAAATAACTTTATTGTTAGCAAAATCCTCACTCCTTCCTCTTAAAATCCTTTTTGTTAAAGCTAACCTAAAAGAAATATTATGTTATTGCATTTGTGATAAAGAAAAAAATGCACTCCTCCACACTTTGTAAGTTTTCTTTAATTCTGAGCATTCTATCATGTAGATGTATTAGCTAAACATCTTCCCCAAAACTAAAAGAAAAGTAAATGAAGTACTGGACCCACATTACCTCAAGTTTTAGTTAAGACAAAAAAAGCAGTAAAACTGTTAAAGCAATCTGGAAACTATAACACATATTAAAATGTAACAGCTTGGAATTACTCTTCCTTTCCAACCTGAGAGGCTCAATGGGTCAATACTTCCATCCAACTGCAAGACAGGTAAAATTACAAGGTACTGCCAAAACCAGTGTGCCTGCCTTTGAGTGCTACATGACCATCCAGCTCTTGGAACTGGGGCCTCAAACTACACAACTTATGCACCCAAAAACATCCATCTTCTGGCTTCTTAAATTTAACATATTGTGATGCTCTGACCAATAACACAACGGGGAGACAAGGATTTGAGTTTCAGCTTGGAAGACAAACAAAAGGTTTGTGGCATGGCTGTGCTTCTGACTCAGGGAGACTAAGACAAGAATTCGCAAGAATTACACTTCTGATGAAAAAGAAAACATTTTTACAGGCTTTTGGAGCAGATGCCCAGTAGGAATATAAACTCATTCTCCTAAGATACAGGAACACTTTGGCATTGAGATAACATTTACTAACCTCTCAGTGAAATATCTGCCCTGCAAAGTGCACACCAACACTACTCGCTCATCAGTAACTCCAGCACACAAACCACCTGGATCACACTGGCTCTCCCCACTAACATCCTCAGTAGAACATTTTCCCAGTTTTACTTTTCTTCAGGTTTTTAAGATTTATGGAATAACAGGCTTATTAAAATGTTTAGTCGAATTCAAAATCCATATAAATATACTAGGAGTAAGGAGAGGCTCTGCATTATCAGATTCCAGTGCTCTTCATCAGTAAGACTGATGTAGATCAGTAGAGTGCATATCGAGATGAGATGAAGTTTATATGAAAGGGCAAGGAGAAAGGTGAAAAATAATATAATGTGCTAAAATACACCTTATTTACTTGATAAAGTACACTTCCAAATTATCTTTAAACTGCACTTCATCAGGCTTAAGTATACTAACTAGTTCTACACCAGGAGAAAGCCAGATAAGGTCAGTCTTCTTTTGGACTAGCCAGAAAAAGCCAAAATGCTACAAGGAAGCTGCCAGTGAAGAGGGATCATGGACAATGGTACCGAAGAGACCCCTCCACTCACAATTTCTATTTGCAAAGTCCTGTCTGTAACTAAACTCTGGAATGTTTTTCTGCTTAAAATGACCAGCATGTGAAGTGCTTTGCAGTTGTCAAAAGGCATGCTACTTTAAATTCTCATAATTCACTGGTAAGTGACACAAGACTAAAAAAGGATTCTAAAAAGCTTTTAGTCAAATCTGGACGTATTGGCCTCCACAATTATTATTTGCTGCAATGCTTATAATTTAATCCTAAATTGATTCTTGAAGGCTTGTGTTTCACATCACCATTTCTTCTTTCAGCAAGTCGTTCATTACTCAGCACGTGAGTCACTAGAAGAGTCTTATTACCACTCTCTCACCCATGTGCAATTCCCATTTTACTGAAATATATTAAAGTGCATAAAGAATTTTCCTCAGAGTTATTTATATGCAGTTATTTCACTTATATTTCAACTAGCATGGTCAGTACTCGTGGTCCTGCTGAAGATTTGCTCTCAAAGACTGTGGTACACCCTGGATGCCTACTGCAGAAAGCCTTCTGGTCGATTATATACAGTGCTAGAACTGCACATTTCAAAGTTCTACACTCTAAGCATTATCTCAGGATTGATGAAGACCACTGATAGAACTACTTTACTTTCCCAAACAAGCAGGGACAATTCTTAAAATAAACAAAGTGATTTAGAATTGAGATAACAGATAAAGCCTAGAGGTAAATAAATTAAAAATACAATGTATTCATTTAATTATAAATAGTTCTAATACATTTGTTACTATTTTAACTTTCAACTAGACCTCTTGCACCTTCTAGGAAAGGCCATACCTGGAAATACAGCCTATTAAAAGTATAAAAAAAGCCAAAAATGCCAGGCAACTTTTAATAAGCACTACCATAAATATCTCCCAGATTACATCTGAAGATACTTACAAATAAAAGTGTCAAAGTAGGGGGGGAAAAGAACAAAATTTAAACAGAAGAAGGTCACTGACATCTCTACAGAGTCATTTGTTCACAGTAACTTAACATACTCTGGCTAACCACACGCAGCTGACTCCACTGAGGAGAAAATGCTGTTTTTGTGAAGTGTGGTTGGTAATCACAACGGTGGCAAAAAGCAGGTTTCCAGGTCATGGTACTTGAGAGAAGGCCAGCGCCCATTTGAAAGAATTTATCTCATAGAAAAGAAAAACTGTGAAACAATCACACAGTTGAAATATTACAATTAGTTTAAGGTTGGCAGGTTCCACTGGAACAAACTCTTCCTAGCTAATCTTAATATCTCCCAAGAACCTTTAATGATATCTTGAAAGAAACTAAAGAAGTGCAAACTGACCGCAAAGGGACACATATGGAAAAACTGTGGTGTGTTTTCAGGCAGCTACATTTGCCTAACTTAAATCTCAAGTCTTAAGTTCAGAATTGCAATAAATATACTCTAACAGACTCTCCCGTGGAATTTAAGTCAAGCTTTTTAAAACTGATTTTGCCATGGAAATTTCTGCCTGCGGTTCTCGTGCTCTTCCGGAAACAAAAGCAGTGCCAACAGTCCAGGAAGGGCACACCAAAAGTAAGCGAGGTGTGGTACTGAGGGCACTGCAGTTTCAGGAGCTTTTCAGCCCTTTACGTGACTTCTTCCCCAAATGGCAGCAACCTGAAGATTTCTTCTGCCAAGCCTATAGTATCTCCAAATCCACGTGGCGAACATCAGGATTCCGTTGCTGAAATAAATTTTAAAAACAAAATTACTGAAAATATTCAAACACAATTTTGCACATGAATACAGATGAGGTGAGATGCTGGCAACTGGGTAACAAATACACTTTTCTTGTAACAAAGGGACTATTTTAACACAGGAACTGTTTTAAAATGAGAAACAGCTTCAACAAACATTGCTCATACCACAAGCAATTTTTTAAGGCTAAGTCATCACCTTATTTCACAAATACTTTTCAACATCACAGATAAATTAGTTCGTATGCTTTATAAAGTATGAAGCAGTTCCCTTGATTTTGAAAAGGCAGCTAGTTTTGATATAAAACTGTCCAAAAATATATATATATCTCACTTTAAGAAAGTTTTAACAGGTACTTTCCTGAATGATGGATAAGACTGCTGAAATAATTTGTTCTCAGACACGAAGATTTTTAAAGATTTTAAAATATTTATAAAAGATTTTAAAGTATTTATAAAGATTCACAATACTGTTTTTATTAAGAAATATGCATTTTCTGATATTGTATAAATATGTTATCATCATTACACGGACTGTATAATCCATGAGAGGTTTAAAGTCATCAACTTCAAAGGCACTCAGCATGTGAAGCTGCCTAGGATATTTAGTAAAGCATATTCAACAGCAACACAATCACTGAAATCCCTGCCTGTACCAAAAAGCAGTACTCAAGTTTATAGAGTAATTAGTCGTGGTTTTTGAGGAACAGGATCATGAAGAACTGGATCTGCTGGTGCAATTAAACTCAAAAATAGTATTTTGATTTTTAAACAGCACCACAGAAACTAGAACTAGAATATTTATCGAATATAATAGGCAAGGACAGACATGCTCTTGAACAGAGTCTCCTGATGATCATAAAAGACAGTTGTGACAAGTATGTGTCTGCCAGCCAGTGTACTCATAAATTGGTATTCATGCCAGAAAAGGTAATATGAACAGCCACAATATAATTACAAAATTACAAATGGAAACAATCCTTTGTTGCATGAACCAAAGGATATTTAAATCGCAGAATGAAGAAAAAAAGTAATGACAAGAAAGTCAGGACAGGCTTATAAAAGCAGTAAACAAACACCCAAAAACATTAAGTAAAGCCCTCATCACACACTAAAGTATTTGATACAAAGCTAAGTACCGGAATACTAATATATATATTTAGTTTGCTTCTTAACAACCAAAACAGAATTCAACAGCCTGCAAACAAGCTGAGAATACAGTAATGAAGACACAATCAGGTATCATTTCACAAAAATACTGTTCAGCAGTGGTATAAAACTGAACAAAATACATAACAAAGGAGTCAAAGGCACAGTAAAGGTTTGTTGCTGCTTAGAACTTAGTTAATAATACTATAGCAAGAAAACCTGCATTGGGATTATCAGCCTCTTCTCTCCCATATTTACAAAACAAGCAGCAGATGCAGGGATATTGTTTAAAATACATCACAGAACAAGCACTCCCTAATAAGCAGATACATTTTACCTTTAAGTCCTTCTCAAGTCTGTCTACTTCAGCTCCCAATGTGTCAATGATATTCTCACCATGCTTAAGCATGAAGGCTTCTAACTCTTCAAGTGTTTTCACTTGTTGAATTTCCTAGGAAAAAATCAAATTTTAGAAGTTGAGATGTGGGAAAGAAAAGAAAGGCATAAGACCACAGAGGGTCCTGACATGAAGTCTGAGGGCAGGGGACAACACAACAACCAAACGCTTTTCAGCTTTTGCCATTTGCTTTGAAAACCCTCTGCTCTTATGTCTCTGACACAGAAGAGTAGCACCTATTCAATGAAAACAGCTGTCTTACACACCTGCACTTCATACAAAATCTTCTTGTAACTTTAATGGATTACCTCTTTTATTTTCCAAATAAGTTCAGAGGATTTCCTTCATTTTCTAGAAGTTTCTGGGGCAGCTCTCGCTCTCAGCAAGGCAGAGCAGGATACCCCTGTGTATTCTTTCCTCATTTTCATACATTCACGCTGCTACTCTGGGCACCACATTACCAACTCATCTGAAAATCCACAAGGATTACTGTGAATGCTGCTTTATACATAGCTCCTGTATAAGATAAAGAACTTAAGACAGCTGATAGGAACTCAGACTAGGAGACCCACAGCATTACAAGACTGAAGGAATGAGGTTAAAGAAGACAGGATGCTATGCTCCTCTCTCCAAAAAAAAAATCAGAGGTATCAGAAGGCCCAAAGCAGGTATTACAGCGTTGTCATGAGCTTTCCTTAGCGGTCTCACACCAAACTGGACAGAGCCATTTGCTCCGTAGTATCTCAGCCACAGTTCAGGTGATACAGCTGCAGTGTGCTCAGGACAAATATGTTAATACCAACAGACAAAGCAACTATTAAATAGCTAATAATTCTTGTGTATACAACTACAATACAACACCACTTTCCTTCACCCCACCGTTACTCTAAAATTGAAGAGGAATAATGTAATTGAGTGAGCTTAAGTGATATCCCAATCATGACTACAATCATGGCAAGTCTAACAAGAAAAAGAAATGGGATTAATGTCAATGACAACATTTCAACAAATATTTCACAATTTTAGAATGAGTAATGTTGATAGTACAGAATCAATAGTTGAATCAGCTCGTTATTTGAAAAATTATAGAGCAGAAGGCAAGCACTATGTCTGCCCTTGACTCTGGGTGGCCAAGTCCTGCCAGTTACCCTTCAACAGTAGGTTTATAGTTTATACTAGTTATATATAGTTATAAACAGTAGGTTTACACTACACAAACCTACAATGATCTGTGTAAGAAACAGCTGCCAACCTGGGAACAGTCAAGAACATTCCCAGCAATACCAGTAGGAGTGAAGGCTGTATGCAATTGCCAAAGGGAATCGTGGGCAAACAACAAAAGCTAACAAAGCCTTGGAAAAGAGAAGTAGCATACTGGGTGGCTGCAAAAGCAAAGCAACTGAGGCTGGGCAATACAAAGCCAAGCAAACCTGCAGTGGCTCAGTTATACAAAGCTGACAGCGCTTTTCCTCTCAAAAACGTATTAAAATAGAAATCCAATATATGAACAGATCACTTACTGCTCTCTAACGCAGTATAGAGAATACATTCTTATTTTGACATTAAAAGGTGCTCTCTCTAACATAGTATAGAGAATACATTCTTATTTTGACATTAAAAGGTGCTCTCTCTAACATAGTATAGAGAATACATTCTTATTTTGACATTGAAAGGTGCTCTCTCTAACATAGTATAGAGAATACATTCTTATTTTGACATTAAAGAGCATTTTTAAAGCCTGGGACAATGACTAACGGTTTAAAAAATTGCAGTAACTTAAACGTAAACTCCGCTAACTTCTAAGTCATGTTTAACAGACAGACAAAATGCAGACTTTGACATCTACTTTTCACTTTGAAAGGGCAGCAAAAAAATAAATTGTCCAGGTAAACAAGCAAATGTACATAAGGAAGTTATTGGTGAAAACAGGGAAGCAAGCAAAACATTTTGGCTGCTTATAATTTATATAAATTATTTTTTATTTCATATTTCATAGCTTTGCCACGTGGAATCCAGCTGAAAGGAGTTTTGCATTTCTATATTGAAGACAGGAATTAAGAAAAGCTAATCTGAACACTAAAATCAGAGACTGATACTCACTAAAGGGTGGCTAATTGTTAAACACTGACAAAATACTAAGTCATGTGATGCAAGCAATCTATATTCAAGGCTGGTGTGAATGGCAGGATCTGTAAACCATAACACTGCATCTTCAGCACCCAAGGCAAACAGCTCTGTCAAAACAGATGCTTATTCGCAGGTGACAGGCTTCCAGTTTAACTGGAGATCTTGTAATTACATAAAAATTTATTGGAAGAATTATGTTCTCATCAAAATTACTTCGGACAAATCTGAATTTTATAACAAAAAAAATGAATAAAAAGTTATCTGCCCTCCTCCTACCCAGACCCTACTTAACCCAGAAGGTGACTATTCCAGCAGCTCATAGTATTCAACACACTAACACAAAGTAAAAACATCTGCAATCCTTCAAAATGAAGAAGTAGAACGTGTCTCACCTAAATGAAAATCCTGGGTTTAGACATACTTGAAATTGGAAAGGAAATATCAATTATGGGAAGTTACAAAATCACTTTTTTAAACATACTTGTAGCAGCTGTTCAATGTCTTGTTTTTCCAGGTAAGAACGAGTCACAACTCGTCCGTCAAAGTCTACTTCTGCCTTGAATCTCACTTTGCTCATTCCCATGTCTGTGGCTTTAACATCATGAATTGCTCTGAAACACATAATTTTTAATGAAAATATAGAACAACATGGCTAGTTTGACTTCTCATGTTAAGAACATCGTCACAGTAGAATGATGGTGTAGTTTAAAACAAGCATTGCTTTCGACCAACGTATCCCCATCTTGTAACTACCCATTTCCACTAAATGCTGATTTATATTTCACCAGTTACACCACTACCACAGGTATCTGCTACACCAACATATCTATAAATGGCTTGCTGCAATAAAAGACAGACCACAAGAAGCACCACAGATTTAGAACCAGATAAATAGTATTAAAAACCACTCCCACTCCATAGAAAGTGAGAATTTCCCTATTCTGAGTTAAATTTCTAGGTTCAATTTATTTGCTGTGGCACAAAAGACACTATTTAACAATCTTTAATCTGTGGTAAGTAACACTAATTTATTGTCCATTACTGAAGGCATACATGGCAATTACAGAAGTGTCCTTTCCCAGAGAACTACAGTTTGTAAAGGAATGACCTTTTGGAGAATTTCCTATTCAAAGTTACATTTGATATAAAAAAGTTATGGATACTGTGTCTGGCACTCATTTTTGATTGTACTGAATTATTGATCACGACTAATCACAACACAGCTATTTGCAAATGCTGAAAATCTCTATTTATTTAAAGGTTCTTAATAGATACTAGAACATGAATATTGCAATATGTTTACATTTTTCATCCTTTGAAAACTTCTGGATTTCTCCAGCATAGTTTTGTTCAATAAATTCAGTGATATGTGAATATAGGCAATAAAACAAAACCCCTTTATTTTTCAGGGATAATATGATATGAAGTAAACTCAGGACCCAGACATATGGGGGTCCATTTCAGAACTGTAATAAACAAAATAAAATACTCCAGTTTTTCTAATTAGATTAACACAAAGTTTGTTTATATTTAAAGCCAAGTAGATTTAAAATTCCCACTTCAGATTTAGTTTCCACATTTTTCCATCAAGGCCAGAAAAAGTGGGGACCAAAATATGGGACATAAATTACACAGAAGTTTCAATTTTTGAAATTCTTTCTTCTGACATTTGCAAAGCAAAACAAGTATCTGAGGTCAACTATAAAATATTCCAAAGACTTTGGTTTTATTAAAATAAAAATGCAATCTTGACAAATTTTAAATTCTAACACAAAATTTAGATTCAGCAATAAAGCTCACTTGATGGAAAGTACTAAATCTTTCTTCCCCCCGTTCACTTTCCTAAGTTGTGCAATTTCATAGCATTTTTTAATTTACCATGCCCTTTGCCTTAAACAAATTCCCTCCTCCCAACTAGAAATGTATCTTCTCATCTGAATGTTTATAAATTAGAATCAGTTTCGCAGGGGGTGTAGGAAAAAAGGAGAAGGCACAGATTTTGGAAGAATCCTGCTAGAGTGAACAGCTACAAAAAAGAGGAGGCAGAAATTTAAGATGAAGAGTCACAGGAAATGTTTGCAGAATATTTCTTGTATTTGTTTGAGTGGAGGAAGGGTAAGGACATTAAAAATATTAATATGAACTAAATATAGACACACCAAAAAATACATCTCAGTAGACATATAAGCAGATTAGAATAACTATCAGCTTACTGGCAGCAATACAGAATTTCCATCTCCAATCAAATTTACACAGCTATTCTGTGGGAAGCAACCAAATCCAAACAGTACCAACTGCAATAACCTAACTGGCACCAAACCACCTCCTTACACAAGAGGGTATTTAAGATAAGGGATGTGGTTCAATGAGAGTTACTGAAGAGAGTCTGAATCCACGTGATTAAAAGATGCTGCAGACATATCAAGTGCCTGTAAGAGCTAAGCAAGAAGATAACAAAAGATATCAGAGATCCTCATTAAGCAGTAACTTGATAACAAAATTCAGTGGAATGTAAATGTGAAGGAAAAAAGTCTACCTTACTGGTTTTAATCTGTTCAGGAAAGATAAGAGAGTGAGTCAGGATGAGAAAAAACACTAATAAATCAAAAATACAAAATGCACATGCTAAAACTTAATCTACACAGCTTGCTTATGGAAGCTTCTGGATGGCTAGTAGACATCAATAATTCAAACGAGGGAAAAGAGCAAGTTTTGCACTAAAAAAATTGTCAGGGGATGTCAAGTTATTGCTTTTCAGCCATCAGTTGTAATACTTCCTTCTTTTCCTCCATACCCCAGTGACAGATTTTCCAGCACAACAGTAGCACAATTACCCAACAGCTATTACAATGAAGTAAAAATTAAAGATGAAACTGTCACTAAGAATAGTTTACGTCTCAGGATCTGTGATTACAATCCATGAGAAGAGAGTAAGGACAGTCTGTACCGCAGCACATATATTATTTCACAGTTCTGAAAGCCTAAACTCCTACACTTCAGGTAAGATGAACACAAGAAAGATTTAGGAACCCCAAAGGTGTGAATTAGAGTTAAAAACTGAATGTTTGCAAGCAAAAAAAAAAAAGAGTCAAATATTTTCCAGCTGAGAACAACTCTGACTGAAAGCCCATTCCAGATCACAAATGAAATAAAGGCTACAAGTAAAAATTACCAAGCAAAATTAAAAGATTAAATAAATATTTTTAATTAAATAAAAGTAAAAAAAACCAAACAGCCATGAATCTAAAAAAATTATGAAGTGCAGCAAGCTGATAGGAGAAGCATTAAAAAAACATGGTATGGTCTGTGATCCAAACCAACATTTCTTTAAATACAGCAGAAACAAAGGATAACCTGGAAACAAGCCTGTTACTAGATGGAAATGGAGAATAGGCAGAAACAAACAATAGGCATTGTTTTCTTGATCTAAAAAAGCCAAAATGTATTAGTACAACAAAGCATTTTTCTATTAGTAGCAGAGAAGCACTCTGGATGTTTAAATGAAAAAAATGCTTCTAATTCAGCAGGTTCCCTAACCTGCACTCAAGAGTAAAAAGAACTACAAACAACTGTGAAGGCAAATTTTTCATCCTGTAATACTGATGAGAAATAAAAAAAGGACAAGATTCAAAACACTGTGCCAAAATTTAAGAATGGCAAATGAGGCGATCCATTTCAGTAAGTACAACCTCACCTGACAACCCAAGGAAAACCAGAGAAAAGGGTGGGGGAAAAAAAAACATTAAGAGCATTAATTCCAATCATTCCATTACCCTGTTTAAAAAAATATATTTAGCTGAAAAAAGAGATTATTTATTTTAGTAGTACAGCATTTAGTACTGTCTGATAAATCAAATTTTTGATAATTAGCAGCAGAGGATGATGTTCAGGCAAGCTACTACTGGGATAGTAAGTTATAAGTGGTGGTGGTGATGGGAGGCAGAAATCAGAACCTCTGGCTCCTTTGGTCAGTCTGGATCTAAAATACCTTCTGATAAATCCTACATGAGTCCCTCACATACATAATGTTCCTCCATATTTGGCAAAACACATCTGAAAAGAAAGATTGTAAATACTCCCTGATAGAACAAGGGAGGGCTGTTCTGGGAAGCAGCAATTGCAAAAAGGATGGCATTGAGAACTCAGGTACAGTTTGATAGCTGAAGACCCTGAAAAGCCGAAACAGAAAGAGCAAATCTTAGTCACAGCTTTTACATTTGGTGTCAGTAGGAAAAAATGTAAGAGTAGGACATATTACTACACAACCCCATTTAAGCAAATTAGAGTTTGAACATGCAAGAAAAGGTTAAAGTCTTACAAGACCAAAGCTATGGTGATGAAAATGTACAAGTAGCCTTTTGAAGAAATACTTGATGCTAAAAGACTGCCTCATTTCACAAGAAAATGTTGAAAACAAGCAAACCAAAAGACCTGACTAAGCAATGGCTGGAATAAGAAAAAAAAGAGTACTTTTTCCCACAAATTATGCCTATGCACAAGCAAAGAAAATATACATTTATAGCTCAGAGAGTTCTGAAATCAAAACCATACCAAGTGCATATCAAAGTGCATCATGTAATGGATCTAAGAGAGATACCACTGAAGTGAATACAGAAGATCCTACAAACAGTGTTTGAGAAGTACCTAAACACGTTTCAGCTTCTAACCTTAAAAGAAACACCCACTTTCTTATCAACTCTTCACTTTTTTTATTGTTTGTGCTTTTTTAAAATTGTTACTTCTTGTTTTAAAAAATTGTCTTGTTTTTAAAAATTGTCCACAGCAAGATGAACTGAGTCTGCTCTCTTGAGAAGTTAGAGCCACCTACAAAATTGAATATAATACAAAATGGTGCTTGGCATAGGAGAAATTTTATGATTCCAGCCCAAGACAAGCAAAAGCTACCCATGCACTTTGGAAAAAAGAACTGCAGAAGTCAAACAAATAACCACGTGAACTCAACACTGCCATTCAGACTAATCCACTGCCACCACAAATACCTTAACGTAGTTACTGATGTGAAAATTCTAACACAATCCTATTCCAAAATACGCATCTTGTTTAGCTTTCCAAATGAAGGGAATGTCCTTCAGACCTGTTGCTTCAACTGAGATAATGCAGCACTTAGTTAACACCAGAATTACTGAAAGAAACTAAAGGCTTGGCTTTTTTCCCTCCAGAGCTCAAAAAACATTTAAGTGAGATTTCAGAATGACAATGAGCTATAAGTTCATTTCACTGTAAATTGTGTATTTCCAAAGAAAGAGAAATTAGCATTGAGTTAATTCTGTAAGCATCTAACATGCAGAATCTATCCCATAATACTACTGCAGCAGTTCACTGCCAATTACTACAGAATTTCAGACACTGAATATTCAACAGTAACAAAAAGTAAATATTGAAGTGCTAATAAACTTTAAAAGCAACATTACAGTATCATCTCGGTACCTGCATTCCATACATTTGAAAATAGTTTTAAGTTTGTGATGGCTTTCTCATTAAGTCATTGTCAACTCCTGTAAATAATGTAACTGTCAGAAGATATCTGCAATTTTATTTCAGCCGTGGAACACCTGAGGGATGAGTATTCACTTATTGAGATTTTTAGCATAGAAATAGAAGTTAGCAATAATTCAGATTCTAAAACCTAAATACAGAAGAATCCATTCCAAAAACAATCACTCACCAGATTTCTCTCATTTCATACGCATGAACTATTTTTTGGCAAAAGTTTCTCTCCTGCTCTTTGTTGTTCTTAGTAGAGATGGAGTTGAAAAGATTCTTACCTCACTACAGGATCGCTTTCGAGTAACTCGGTGAGTCGCTGCACTTGTTCGGGCTGGATGGAGCGTCCCAGCAGGGCTTCGGTGTTAGTGTAGATGAGAAATGCTGACACTGTTCCCAACAGAGTTCCAACACCCAGAGACCCCACGCTGTCATAATAAGGGTTTCCTAAACAAAACACGTTAAATTAGTTTCATAGGGCACTTCTAAAACATAGCAGATAATTCAGACCTATCTGCATCTACTCTTTCAAGCTTAACCTCACCAGTATCAGACATATGAGAAACAAGCTTTATTTTTATTTTAAGTATTTTCAACTCAAACTATTAGAAATCAGATCAGAGAACAGTAAAAAGCTCTAGAAACTTACGCAATACAAATATCAGAAAAGGAGTAGAGATGTATTTAAGCCAACCCATATAAACTAAACTCTCTGTGGCCAAATCATGCATAGAAGGAAATTCACATCCTGCTTGCCTCAGTTTGAGACAGGATTTTACCTGTTAAAGAAGTCAGACCCATACAGGTCGCAGCTACGGCCACACTCAGAACTGCTGCAGCATCCTCCAGTAACACCACATTTGTACTAGGATCACGACTCTGCACGACTGCGTACACAACAAAAAAATTACACTGCTTTGGAAAGCTCAGCTTTACTACATCATGCACAGTACTTAAACTATAGAAACAACAGCAACTTAATAGAAAAATTTCTGGAAGTATATAGGTGTAAAACTTTTTTTGCATGTGCACATACTTCTGAAAGTGTTTACAAATACACAGAAAAGCCCTGTGCCAATTACAGAATCTTCTCTAAAATGCTTGAAAAATGCAAGTAGCTTAGTAAAAGTATCTAAGTTATGTTACTTAATTCAACAGATTTTCACCTAATTTGTAAACCGTATTTGCTACTAGAAGAGAAAACATGGATAAAGCAAGAGGAAAGAGAAAACAGACAAAATTGCTTCTCTCATTATGCAAGTACAGGCAAATAGATCCTGTTTTAAATAAAGACATATCTCATTGCTATGACACATACCATATTGATAAAATGAGAGACCCTTGGCTCGAGCGCTCCTGCGAATTTCATTTATAGCAACAAGAAGGGTAGCTGAAACAACACCAAAGTAGCTGCTGAAAATGGTTAGAGGCAAAAAGACATTTCTATTTTGGAAAGAGGGAACTTTTCTTTATATCATAGCAACACATCATCAAAAAAAGCTCTGTTTATTGATACTTTGAAAAATGACAGAGCATAAAGTTACCTTCTTTTGTACACGCCTCTCCCACACAAACAGGAACAGTTACATTCACTGATAGTTTAAAATCAAAAAGGTATTTAATGTATACTTTCCAAATGATGTGTTCTTCATCTTATTATATAGACGTATAAGAAAAAAATCCCACTTTTTTTTTTGTTTATGACAAGTATTTGCAACAGAGCTCAAAACTTTACCATGTAAGCAAGGATCAATTACTACTGTAATCACTCACACTGTACTCTTAGAGATCACTAGTATGTGAACAGTAGTATTTTTTAAACCTACCTCCTTCAGAGACCAACGACCCCGCTAAAATGCAGTATGCCTGTATGAAAGAAGAGTCTCAATTATTATGTTATATTCATATTTCTACAGATTTCTTCACCGTAGACTATCCAAACGCAGCATTCCAGAACCTCATTTTCCACTGGGTCGTGCAGCTGTCTTGGCCACCAACACTATCTGAATTATGCCCAAAGAGGGGGTGGATTCACCATCCCTGGAGGTTTTTAAAATAAGACTGGATGTGGCACTTAGTGCCATGATCTAGTAATCGTGATAGTGTTGGATTAAGGGTTGGACTTGATGATCTTGGAGGTCTCTTCCAACCCAGATAATTTTATGCTTTTATGATAGGCAAGGAGAACCTCTTGGGAGATAAGTTGCAGGGTTTAAAGATCAGCTACAGTTTAACATTATATTTTTCTTAAAACACATTCTCATTAAGGATGGTTTCAGTTATTGAGTTGGTCTCTTCTCCCAAGTAAAAAGTGATGGGACAAAAGAAAACGGCCTCAAGTTTCATCAAGTGAGGTTCAGATTGGATATTAGGAAAAATTTCTGTAGTGTTAAGAGTGGTGAAGCACTGGAACTGGTTGCCAGGGAAGTGGTGGAGTCACCATCCCTGGGAGTGTTCAAAAACAGTGCAGATGTGACACTTGGGGACATGGTTTAGTAGGCACAGTGGGGTTGGGCTGATGGCTGGACTTGATGATCTTAGAGGTCTTTTCCAACCTTAACGATTCAGGATGTGACATTCAGACTGTGCCATTATTTTCTATTAAGTCACCAGTGTTAAGATTCAATACTAAATGAGAGTAGCTTACCCAGAGAAGAGATTCTATAGGATGAGGGTGGAGTAAACCTATGATCCCATGATACCAAGAAAGTCCTGCACCCATCATGAAAATGCCAACCCCACTAATCAGGGAGGCAATATAGCGCATGTTTGTGAAACCATACCTAGATGGAAACAAAGAAACTGATTTAGGAAAATTAGGAGTCTGCAACTGTATTTCCACTGAGTTTTGCATGTCTTAAATTACCCTCATATTACTGGACACCTACTTAAGACAAAAATGCTAAATCTAACCTAATTCCAGGGCAAAAAAAAGCCACTTTGAAATGATATCCAGTACACACAAGGATATCAAGCATAGATATTTTCCTAATCTGTTTTTAAACAAGCTGTTCACATAGCAGTATTAGCTCCTGCACAGAGACTGACTTTGCTGCTGTAAAAAACCCCAAAATTTCATGTCATGCATTATATTGAAATGAAAAATCTAATTTTATAGGCACCCAGTCCACATAATGTATAATGCTAATTTAAAGGGAATTAAATTTGTGACATCTCCAAGCAGTTCAGCAAACTGCAGACATTCAACATCTGCAGTTTTTAAGTGCAGTGGAAAGAGGAAGAGCAATATTAAAGAAGTGTACCTTCATTCCTATTTTCCTTATTAACTGCTACTACAAACAGTACAGTTCTTCAGCAAAATTTAGAAAGAAAATAGTACAAAAGGCTATACTAAGGGGAAAAAGTGAGTGAGGGGAAGGAGATAAAAGAAATACGTAACCAACCTTAAGATCAAAACATTTTTCTAGTTACCTGATGCTCTTAATGAAGAAAAGCTTCACTAATTTTGTACACTAGACATATATTGAACTAGGGCTTACAGTATGAATGACTTGTCCAAACATGTGAAGTGTAAAGCAGGTCAACACCAAGAAAGTATCATTGAGAGCACAGCTTCTAACTTTCATGAAGTAATACAAACTTATCAACAATACCCCTATTACTCAGATAAAAACACAGAGAACTTCAATTAAACACATCTCCTACACAAGCCTTGCAAAAAAGCACTTTGTTGAAAAGAGGAAGAGGACAGAAATTTCTTATTTTTAAAAAAATCTTGTTATTCACGTTGAGTTTAAAAATAAAGTAAAACTATATCCTTTGGAACACACCGAAGAGCCCAGAATAACTTACAGAAATCATGTCAATTAAAATAATACACATCAAAAAGCATAACACAAAAAAAAAAACATTAAACATAACATGCATCAAAGCACTGAAGCTAAAACTCCTGCAGTTTGGAAGAAATTCCTTTTCTTTTTTTTTTTAATCTATTGTAAAATCAGAAACAATGCATTTCAGAAATGATACAAAAGAGATTTAAAAGAACAAGGTGACCCACAAACAAGAACTGATGTTATTTCTATATATAATTACCAAAATCATTATTTACTCAAAAAGCTTACGGATGACTAGGGTCAGGTGTCCTTGCAGACTGACTGATGCCCAAAGCCAGCAATGCCTATTTAGGACAAAAGGAAAAAAAACACATTTAGAACCACTCTATATCAACTGAATTTGAAAGATAAACTCAAAAGCTATTTGCCGATCTGCACATATGCTTTTTTTCTGATATTTTGTTAGATCTGGAATATAATTCTCAAAATCTGCCATCTAAATCTACCACCCCCAAAAAATTGTTAATTAAACCTGCTTTGATTTAGGACTGAATTACTGAAACATCATAACAAGTATTCAAATGCAGACGTTTCCATCTCCGCAGCAGCAAGCTGCAAGCTGTTTTGAGGCAGATTTCTACTGTGTTTTCTCCAAAACCACATACTTAAATATTTGAGTAAAAACATCCCACATGTCCAGTGGACATTTAACTTTCAGACTGAATAACCAGAATAGCTCTTCCACATGTAAGTGGTAGATAACACACTATGAAACTTGGTTCACCTCTACTTGGCCAAATGAAAAATCACCACTTTTAATGCTGCCTCCCATACATTTCTTTAAGTATTAGCAGTGAGTTAGCAGCACCCTATCTTCTCTTTACAGCTGAACTAGCTGAAAGGTGGTGTAAAAACATTTATAGAAAAATAGCAAACAAAATGTGAGCTCTCTACTCGGACCTTCTGGACAGAGAAACATACTAGATACAACCAAAGCAAAAAGGGAGCCAAAATTATGTTAAAATGCTTTTTAAGATGTTAAGTCTATTCTAGGATTCCAAATCTATTGGAGGAGCACAAGACTGTTGCATTTTATAGGAGTCACAAGCTACCCGCGGACTCCTCCAGCTGGAGATGCAGAAGGGTTTCAGCCACTCATCTTTAAGTATTTTTTTGTTTCCAAAGCCTTGTTATATCAAAAACTGCAACAAGAAATATTCTTTATACACTGGGAAATTTCAAGGTCTTGAAATGAATGCCTCAAGCATGCTAAAGAAATAGTTGAAAAAACAACACTGATTTTCATCATTATCCTACCAAGAGATGACTAAGCAACAAAGTCTGTCATTCTATTACAATAAGTGACAAGAAAAGTATTTCAAGTTAATATTTAACCAAAATAAGAGCTGCACTTTGCACATCATCTTAGTTTCAAGTCCCACTTACAGTCCCTGAAATAGCTGAGTATAGTTCTGCTCACCACAACTCCTCTCTTTCAAGTCATTTCTAAAAAAACCCTTAAAAATCTACATTCTGACTCGTCTCATGCTTACATCAATACAAATAAAAGAACACTCATTTTTTTACTCCCTGGAGAAGCACTTTACTTTAGGATGACCAATACACTGTTCCTGTCCAGGAGGGGCAGGCAGCAAGGCAGAGAAGAGTAAGCATGTAACCTAAACTACTGAGATTTTGTTCTGACAGAACTTCCTAAAGACAAGGCCAGTCACATTGTGCATATGAATTGCAACAAACAAAATTAAGCCTGTCCTGGGACTTATTTCCTAATGTTTATATATTTGACTAATATATATCCCCTTTAACCCTTTTTGGTGCACTTTTACCTTGATAGTTACAGGGAAAATAACTGAAAGATGGAACAATATAAAAAACCACAGTAGTTTAGAAAAGAAGTTATTGAGGCAGGCGGCTTGAAATAATGCAAATGTAGTACAAATAGTAATTACAAGCAGAAATACTGGTCCAAACACCACTCAAATAGATGTTATTTATTATTACAGGTGACTTTCTAGATTCCTCATTTAAGGCTTCTAATCTAGGTCAGTTATTTTACTACTAGCTTACAAACCCTCCATCAAATTATTTGCATCCATATAAAAAAATAAAAGAGCAGCTATAGAAACCACTAGTTGAAACCACTAGTTCTGACAAGGGAATTTGCAATGGACTAACACCAGCTTTGCACTCAGATTGGGAAACAGTACAAAGAGCTCTGGTCTTAGCAATATTTCTAAAGTAATGTGAATTTATGAAAAAATATGCCTTCATCTCACTGTGTATACATATATACACAGATAAAAGCTGTATGTATCAATAACATCACTTTGTAAGTGAGATCTGCTTCTGCCTCCAGGAAGTTAAAAAATATACATGTATACTATGCACACACAGAAAAAAGTTCCCACAGAGCTTGTCACACTCCTGGCAGGCTTTGTAATCTGAGCAACAGAAACCAGAAACTATTTTATAATAAAGTAAAACTCCCTCTCACATATGACACACTATACACATAAAACACCTTTAAGACTATTTTGCCTCAAAATTTTTTAAATGGTCATTAGATTAAGTCCCAGAATATATTCCTCCTAGGATATATTACTATGGATTCTAGGGAACACATAAACCTTACAAACAGTAGAACAAATGTTCACAAGTATTGAACAGGAAGAGCACAGTAACTACACACCACAGCAGAATCTAAACATCTTTTTTAGTAAGAGTTGTGGCTAATAACCTTGGAATTTCTAGGCTTCTCTAAAACACCACTGTTATCTATGAAAAACAAAGCGTTTTGCTGCAAGCTGTAGATGTCCTAAATAAAATAGTTTTCATTTCTCTGGTGTTTACTATTTAAACAGTATAAGAAAACTAAGGAACACTAGTGGATTGAATTAGTGCTTTTAAATGTAATACAACTACTGTAAGTGTCTGTCTTTATTCCTGCAAAATTATGACAAGTAGAATGGAAGAAATCCTCACCTGGTTGCATGTGTCTGCTAAAGAATGAATGGCTTCTGAAAACATACTTGCAGAACCCGTGTAAACCCAAGCAAGTAGCTTAAAGAAAAAATTCAACCCATTTCTGAAAACAAAGAGAAGAAATAAGGTAAAGAACAACAGAATATTTTGTAGTATTTTCATCAAATCCACAAGGCTATCTAACTGTGCATTACCTACCAGCAAGTGGTGAAACTAAATATCAGTTCATTAGAGACCGGTACAGGCAGATAAGGCACACGAATTTCTGCACGGTTAATGTTATAAAGCCCTTTCAACTAAATTTGATATGTAAAGATATACAACTTATTTTTCCAACACTGTTAATTTCTAAGCAGTCCTGAAGAAGTTACACTGCCTGAAAACTGCCATCACATTCGCCACCTGGAACAACTAATTGCATACCAGCAGGAGAATACAACCCTTAACAGTCTCCTTTCTTCTTTCTTCAATCCTTTGCCTCTTATACATCCCCTTCTAACACTGCAGTGCAAGGTTCCCCACTACAGTCTCAGCCTGAGCAGATCCCAGCAGGATACAAACGTTAAGACACCAGACAGGAAGACAAGGCTGTCATTAGACTGCACTGTAAAAATTATCCGTGGAACTTTTCCATCAACGTGTCCAGTGTGACCCCTCAAGTCTTTTTTAGGTTACAAGCTCACTGGAGTAAGCACCACGTTAAGTTGTACAGAGAAAGGTAACTATTAACACTAACACCCATGTTTACTTTCTCACTTCAAACTGCCTTTATCAGAATCAGAGGGTTACTTGTTGCAATTACACTGCAAAGCAAATCAGACTAGAGCATTATAACAGTCTCCTCTATTCTTTTAATATATTTCAGTTTAGCTTATTAGCAACTTTTAAAAGTATTCAAATTAAATTAAGTATTAACAACATCTTATAGCTGCATTTTTTAACAACCACATGCCAAGAAGTTATATTTGTTAGAAGCAGCACAAGTTCAGCCCCTTGCCACACTTCAAATTATACAGTTGACTAAACATTCACTTCCAAATGAATTCCTTAAAGAATTTCTGTAAAAGTATACCCACTTCAAGCAAGAGGTAGCAGCTCTCTATACCTCCTTCCATTCAAGGGCCTGAGAGTGTTTTATAATTTTTAATTTAGTCACATTATCCCCTTGACATGGTGAAGCATCACTGTAATTTATAGGTGGGAATTAAAAAAAATGTGGAAGTTACTGGATAGCCCAAGAAGAAAGGAAGGCTGTTAAAACACTAAGCCATAATTTAAATTTCCTGTGTTAATTACAAGCTCTTCCAACTCACAGCATAGTGCATCTTTAGCATAGAAAGAAAAATACATAAATTCCAGTGGGACTGATGAGCACTCTGACAGCTTATCTGAAGGTACAATTCTATGGCGAAGCCCCCACCTGTTCAGGTGACACAACAGGCACCCAGCTGATATTTGATTTCACCCCTACAAATTCCAAATCTGTGGGGAGATTTGACATCCTAGAAATCTAAAAAGAAACCACACTAAGATTTTCAAATTGGCAGGCCCAGCAAAATCCATCTGTTAATGATATCCAGCAAGCTGGAGACACAGGACAGAAAGATGAAGAGTGCTACATGGGAAATAATTACAAGGAATCTAATAAGTCCACAGAGCCAAAGCTATTTGGTGTTCCTGTCTGACCAGATGTTCGTATCAATATAAAACAGACAACAGTCACAGGGTTTTTTCTGGGAACGGAAGACAGGTTTTTACTCCAAGTAAAATATGTATTGCTTTAGAACACAAATTCATCACTGCATCTTAAAATATTAAGCCCTATAAAAGCTTAAGTTCTGTTGAAAAAATACTACAAAGACTTTTAACAGCACAGGAAAAATAATCCAAAACCAGGAGATTTTTAGAAGGCAGCTAAAATGCATGTCCTTAGTTTTTACTTCAATAAACTGTTTAGTCTGATCAGCTTCAAAGTTTGCTCTTTCCTGATCAGAGATATATTCTATCCTTGTTCACTATATATTGATGAATGTATTTACCTAAACTCTCTCCTCATTACTATACAGTAATGAATAAACAGATCTATTAACTTCAGTTAAAGAGACTTTAGATTGAATACACACTGTTCTTATTTCCAGGATAGTAAAACCAAATTGTTTTATACTTGCATAAACAAAACTTCTTTTTGTTTTTACTTACATGCAAATGGCTACCATTACCACCTTCCCTGGTCCCTTGAAAAACATTGCTGCTGCACTGGAGCGTGGCTACACAAAGAAATAAGGGATTATTAAAATAAAGTAACCAAATCTTGACCTACCACACCACATAAAACCTTTGTATTGTCCTGTATTACAAAAGTGAAGCTACGGTCCTTGAAGCCTACTAATTTAGTGAATGCTCACTCAGACTGCAGTTGGGTCTTACACATTTCTACAAAAGAATGGCTATAAAAAGCATAAACAAACAGCAAAGCCTCCAGCAGGGTCCACTGCAACCATAAGGACAGGAGTCAACTCTGCAGCAGAAGGATTAAGAAATCATTCCACCATAGCATGGTACCTGGGTCTGTTTAAGCAGAGGAGGGGTCAGTATGGCATAGAGCAAAGTTCTGGGTTTGTTTTTCCCTTAAGAAACCTACTTCACATATTTAAAATAACAGTATTTTTATTATACATGTTTATAGGCTGTAGATAAAACAATACAACTACAATTTTCTTAATAAGAAGGCAACTGACAAAAATTCCTTACTGGAGGATTACACTGCCACAATGAGAACCCATTTAAACTGCCATCACAACATTTGCCACAGCACTACAAAGATCTGGTATAGTACAGTGCACATACATCTTCCAATAATATTGAGTTAGTTAAGCTTATGCAACTGTTTCACAACTTTTTACTTCAAAAGGTGTCCCTGTTTATCTTGGAGCATTTTTTCAGCCAAAACCTTAAAACATCTCTTACCTTAGTATTCCCAAAGAACTCTCTATACTCTCTCAACAGCCTTTGGTTTCTAAACAGATCTGCAATGCAAAATTGTTATTGTGAATGCTTGCTAGTAACTAGTACTTTCAGGAATTGAAGTCTATTATATACAGCCAAGTTCTAGTAAAAGCTACATGGTCTTATTGAATTCAAACCTCTTAAAGGCATCTTTCTTTGTGAAAAAAATCCCTCTCCTGATCTTGTCGATCAGAAACACAGATTGTTAAATACCCATGCAAAATGCCAAATACAATCTGTTATGACCCAGTACTTTGCTGCAATTCCTACCAATAAAGGATGATACACAAGAGAGAAAAAATAATACTCTATTTTGGCTGTCTCTCAATGTCCCTTAACCAAAAAAAGAAAAAAAAACAAAACCACCAAAGTACTTTATAACCAAATCCAGGGATTCTACAGCGCCCCTTAACCCTTTCTGCCACAAAAGGTAGGGGAAGGATGTTTCAAAGCAAGTCTTTTAAAGTCAGAATTCTTTCAACCCACTAATAATGTTCAGTAACTTCAATGTACACATCTCTATACTACACTATCTAGAATCCGTTAGCACTTGATTATCCCCTACAAAGTTATACAGAACATATTGTACACAATAATTTAAATAGATTAAAACAGCCAGTAGAATATAAGGATAGCCTGTCAAAAAAAGGGAGTTACCACTTCAAGTATATAATGCTTCAGTATGTTACTATGACTGAGTAGTATTTTTCTTAGTCTCTTTTTTTATGTTCAAGAACTATTCTGCTGGTCACAAAACTTTGAAGCTACTGACTGCACTCAGTACCAACACTTACAGGTACCTTCATGAGTGCTTGCAGCTCTAGTCTTTTTACTAGAAGGGAGTTCCAGTGGCACAACTGTTTGAAAAAAAACAAAGTGAAGATTCTAAGGTGTATAAATGGAATAAGTACCTTGAAGGAACATTGCCTTTCCTGTGATTTTAACTGACTAGACAGATAAAAATCCATTATGAACTACTGATTTGAGTGCTTATTGATAATACCACCAATGATGACAAAAAGAACTTTAAGCAAAATGAAGATTTTGGGGTGTTTCTCCCCTTCTGAAGCACAAAGGTGAATTCGCTTCAGAGGAAAAACTGAGCATCAATATGGTATCAAGGTTCAGACTGGTTTTATGTCTTTCAAAAATTCTTAATAAAAAGAATCCAAAACTACCAAAAGATGTTAATTATAATCTAAAAATTGAAAGCCCCTCAAAAAGTATGACTACAGATGTCACAGTTAAATAAATTGTAAGATAGTGACAGACTATATTTGCATATGTAACTCTAACACTGTGCTATAATACCATATCAGGAATTGCTAATTCCAAATTTGTATGTTCTCAATGAAGTAACACACCATCTAGTGGACTTCTAATAGCCATATTTTGTTGTTTATATTGGAAGTTATCTGAAAACTCTATACTCACTTTCTCTGTACTTGATTTCTGCCTCTTTACGTCGTTTTCTTTCTCTAGCAAGAGCCTCTGGACTACCCCAAACTTCAAGAGACCTGCACAAAGTAAAAGCAACTTAACAATGGCTCTACTTTTAAGTTTGATTACATTGCAAATGCCTTTCCTAAAAGCAAAACACCACATCATTCTCTCTGATAAGAAACCATGCAGATTGCTTTACAGAATAACAACATAAGCAAAAGGGGGCTGGAGACAAGTGCTTAATCTTTGGACACATGAAGAATACCCTCCAACTTTATATACACTGGGTAATTATTACAATAATGAGGATACCAAATGTGTTGATAGGAAATGGAAAACATTATTGCCCTTTCACATCGTAAATCTGACTTTTAAAATAAGTTTTCTCTCTCATATAATTCATTTTAAATGATCCAAAAAAAATTCCTCCATAAAAACGTTCTTACTTTGCCTCTACATCCGACCTCAGGTACACAGTGAAAGTCTCAGTGTCATCATGGGGACTTCGTCGTCTAATTTTCCTCAGCTGGTCTAAATCACTAAGGAAAGTGGACAAAGAGCTTAATGCAAGAAAAAGTTCACCTTATTCTAATTTTTTTACTTCTGGAGGATCTTACATGATTTTGATATTATTAATTTGCAGTACATAAAACCTGAAGTTGTTTACTTGAGCCAAACAGAACAGATATGCAACACGAAGCAAGCAACCTCTAGGGTGCTATTGAAAGCCCTTATATTTTCAACACTCGAAAGTCCAAATTGTCCTTACACAAGGAAGATAAATTAATTCGAATAATATAACATCCAATTAATGATCTGCATGTAATTGACCATGTACACAAGTGCTAATCAAGAAGGTTCATAGTTTAACATCTCTAAATGGGAATCAGAAGTCCTGTGACATGAAAAGTTAAAAAATTTAACCTCAAAATCTACATACCCAGCACAAGCCACAAAAGGCTGGAGATAACAAAACTACTTGAGGGCTGAGCTACACATTAGGGTATCTACACTGAGAAATATTTAAAAAAAAACCCTCCCTGATGCAACAGAACATTTCATTTTTAGCCCAACCAATTACACAGGCTCCCTCCCTTTTGGTCAATCCAGCAAACTTTTCGCTAGTTATTTCTCTACACAACAATCCAGTTACAATAAAAACAGGCAGAGGACTAAGCATAATTTCTCTACTGGATTTTCAGCAAAGACTAAGTCTGGTGAAATACACTACGTGTAAAAACTGGGGAGGAACAGTGACAGCATAAAACATTATAAACAAAGCTGCTAAGCCCTGGGGTCGCACACTTAACATCCATGAAATCTGACACCTCAACTATACTGAGACTCAGCAAGACCTGCAGTAAATATGAATCAAGTAACAATAGTTATGTGACAATGAACCAGATCATATTTTATGCCCAACTACAGACCTCACGTAACACGAAGCTTCCACTGGTCTTTTAGAGATGTTCACATCAAACCACCACAACCCCAAAACACTGAAACAAGAGATATCTGTCATTCCTCCCTGTGAGTACCAGCTCTAGAGGTGGAGTCCTCCCAACTAGATTTATGGTCACAGAAGCACAAATAAATTACTTTAGGAAGCCACTACGGAAGGATGCAAACTAAGTGCAAGTTCCTAATCCACTGCAACACTAAGTAAACAAGAACTAACTTCAGCCACTTACGATTATGAATACCACAAAAGTATTTGGAAGAAGTTGCTGAGCAAAATCACTCTACAGTCACAATTACTTCTGAAGCACATACAAACAAAGACATATTCATAATTTAAATTTCAGCTGAAACCCATCGTACCTGGATTTAAGACAAAACTCATTTATTGCTCTGACTCCAGTGATGAAGTTGTTCTGTGTGTATTTTGGTCCATAGTCTCTCTTTTTAAGGACTGCTTTCACTTAAAACCAGAAACAGATAAGCAAGTTAAGTCACTCAGCAGAAACTTCAAAAGGTAATTCACGTAGCGTCACATCATGATACCTCTAAGTGGAAATTTGAAAAACAATGCCTGTCAGTGAGATCTAAAACTTACAGTGAAGAGACAGAAAAGTTCCTCATTGTGGAAATGAGCAAGAGCAGCATGTTTTACGTCCAAAATGCTACTTGCTAAGTTGTAGTCCAGGGGTCTCAAAGGTTCCACACACTTAACTGCCAGTGTCAGCTATCTCTCCAACTAAGACAGCATTCAAACATGGCAAACCCTTGCTCTAGCAACAGAAATAGCAAGAGTTCCATTTCTTTTTTTCCAATACTTAACCAACTGCACCTTCTGCTTTTATTTTAGCCACTTATGCTTTTAAACAATGTAACTGAAATACGTATTTATTACAGGCACAAATGGGAATATTAGAGCACTCAGATTAGGCAGTTCACGTGGTCAAAATATATTTAGAAACAGCACTGATTAGATTAACTCAGTAATAAGAAGGAATAGAGGAAGACTTAGAACAATGAAGAAGGGAAGGTCAAGCATTCAGCTTAGCCACATTAAGTCTGAGACAGTGAGTGGACATGTCTAAAAACATGCAAGGAGGACAGCCTGGTAGCAGATGAGAGAACAAATTTGTCTTTTCTTGACAAACTGATTCACTCAAATGAAACAATTAAAAGCAGACACAGAATAGTGAGTAATCACAAGGGATACCACTGTATTTGATTTGTCAGAAATAATTTTCAAACAAAGCTGACACAGAAGTGTGTTTTAAAATGTTATTAACAACCTGTCACACAACTGAAGAACCACCAGTTCCCTTACACATCTTTTTGACTACCAGCAGACAGCAGTAAAGTTTCAACACAGGAATTATTTTATTTACCTTTTACTTGGATTGGCTCTTTAAGGAAAGACTGCTTTTGACCTGCACTACTCGTATCTTGTCCTGTAAAATAAAAATAAAGCTCACTGTAAATATGGAAGCACCTACTTTTCTCTTCTGTAAAGAGTCCAGCTGACATAACAAAACAAGAACATATCTTAATATTGTTTTCCATCCTGACAATTAAAAAACATTTCTGCTAGATTCCCAACATTTAAAACTCTCAAGATATAAGACAGAAGTAGTAAAAACGTAAATAACAAAATAAGACATTTAATACAGCAAAGATCAACAAACTCCTAGCAGTTTACAGAAGAGAACCAACTTGCAACCAACTTCAGAAAGCATCCTAATTTTTTAAAAAATATTTTGACAGTGTACCTATAGATTGGGGCAAGTTTTATGCAAAATTTCAGATTAATAAATACAATGAATTCTATAATTTATAGTTACTGATCACCTGACTCTCACGGAGCTTTCAATCTGTAACTCAGTTTTAAGGATTGAAGCTTTTTCATCTACAAAAAAACTAGCTCCTCAAAACCCAGAATACTTAAACTAAAATCCACAACTCTTGTGTCACAAGCTGAAGTTAGAATCAAAACAAAGTATTTGAGCTGGGTTTGAAATTTGAGGATATGAGTCAATAAAAAGCCAATAAAATATAATTTACAATACTATTCAGCAAACCTTATATTTGGAAAATAATAGATCCAAGTAATGTCACTGAGATTCGTACTTAGAAATTAGAAGTACTACTCAAAAATACAAACAAATACTGCATCCTTATCTCATACACCTCGACATAGCTTTCAAACCCAAAACCTTACAATTCCAACACACTCACTCTTTTCTGCCCTAACACTCTCTAACAATGCAGGTTTGCCATATATCTACATTCATTAACAAAATTAAAACTGACCTTATTGAAAATGATATATTAAAAAAACTGAAGATTTTACAAGCAGGTTTATGTTAATTGACAAGATCCTCCTTGCTTAACATGCTAATGAAATTACTTAAAGGTCAGATATTCTTGAAGCTTGGACCACGTAGCTATCTTTTCACCAGGCAATTAGCTATTCCCTACCATCAACGGAGGAGTAAGGCTAACAACAACCCAAGCATACTTTCGTGGAAACATAACACTTACAAATGAAACTGGTCTTATTACACAACAAATAAGGCTGTACCATAACTAACTAGCATTCCTAGAACAGTTATCCCTATCAGTTATTGTCAGACTTGAAAATAAAAGCAAAAAACCTTTTGCCATTCCTTTCCTTTCTTTTTTCATCTGGTTTAAAACACCAGCCAATCTAGGAATATTCATGATAAAAAACTTTAGCTAAGATTGCTTAGCAAAACCTGAGTAGTATCTTCAGGAACTCTGCAGGCAATCACTTATGTCATTAAAATAAATATCACCCAAACTATTCAACAAAAAATCAGGTCATAAGATTACAGAGGGGAAATAATGCACAAAAATAGCAAGATTTATATCTTACATGCAGAGACCACATCAGGAACCTTTTAAAGTTTACCACTTTGGCCTTGAGACTGGACAAAAATCACAGTGCATGAGTCAGAAATAAAAAAAAAGTTCATAATATTTCAATTCACAACTTCTGTTTTTCAGACAAGCACAGCCTGATATGATAGAACTTTCAAGATTAATAGATTAATGTTTTCAATACCACATTAAAAGGAAACGCATTTCCCAAGTTTACTGATAAAGAAACTCAGGTCCAAAAGAGATATATTATTTGCTAAATATTTAAGTTACTGGAAGAGTATGGCAATCTTTACAAGTAGTATATTATCTTTTCAAAACACCACCTAAATATGATGCTTTTTTAAATAAACAGTAGTAATACGATCATAATGCATTAAGAACATTCTGTCCACTAGGCTCCAGAAAACACCTCCTATATGAAGCATGCATATAAATATATGCATTACAAAACAAACTTCAAAGCAGTTGTTCATCTATGCACAGTATCTTTGGGCCACAGTTTCATATACACTCGCGTATGGCAGCCCCCACTCTCAACAAAAGGTCGTTGGTCTCACAGTGCCCACGCGGTGCAGTTCCACTCAGGACTCATTTTTTTACAGAACAGGCCTAAACATCATTAATGCCACCACAAGTGAGGGAGTAATCAGAGAAGGGTGAGAAAAGGTAGAAGCAACCCTTCTGAAGACTATCAATTATATAAACTTAAAATCATAAAAAATAAATCATAAAAGCAGCAGTGTTAGACTATTCTCACACATCTAATTTTTAACATCAAGAATGGCACATTAAGAACCCAGAAAATATCAGTAACTACAACTGGCTCTACAGTCTTTCAGTCTATTCAGGCAGACATTCTTCTGCCAAGAGTCTCACCCTCTAGAAACCATCTTCAGCTCAAGACTTTCTAAGAAACATAAATGGCCTTAAGTATTATTCTCTTCTAAAATCCAGTCCCAGGCTTAAAAAATAGTATCTAACATTTAAGATGCACTTCTGTGCTCTTCCAAACATCAGAAAGTACTACTCTTACTGGCTACAGTTGGTAGCTTTTAAAGACTGCTACAAGCCTCAGGAATTTACAAGTTACTAAACAAAGAACAAATACCTGTTAAGCTGACAAGGAAGAGGAGAAAAATTTCTTTAGCAGACCACTTAGTTTTATACAAAAGCACACAAAGACAGCTTTCACTCTAAAAAAACATTTGTTATCTCTTAAGCAAAGTAGTCTTTCAAACACATATCTGTGCAGTCCTACAGTTAATAAGCAGAAAAAAATAGAAGATGCTATTGAAGGACAACAAGTTCTGAATTTTACAAACACCTAACTAGCACTTAAACTGAACAGCAAGGAGGGTCGGGTTATGTCCATTATGTCAAGTGTTCAAGGGGAATGCTGCAGTTCTGACAACCATCAGATTAGAAAATTAGCAGATGAAACAGCTTAGCCTTCTTTGCCAGTCATCTATAGCCTGATCTGGAGAAGTCACTGTGCTCAGTATCCACACTCATCGAATCTTTATCACATCAGTAGTTCATTTCACATAACATGCCTGAAATACTACAAAATAAAAAAATCAAGTAGGCCAAGTAAAGTGGTAAAAGACAAGTAATACACCCCATTTCTTATCCCTTAAGTGACTGACTTAATCCCTTCTGACATTCACATTTCATCATCATGTCTTTGAATTAGATTATTCTAAACGGAAACCCTTTAAATACTGGAATGACAAAGAAATAAATTTCAGCATTGTTCCTTGCTTATGCATCTGAATTTATATACAGATGCCCAAAAGCAAGAATTCTGCAACCATAATAACAATTAAAAAAAAAAGTTAGCAGTCGTTAAATACATCAAGTCTTTACATGTCTATAAATACCCTTCATTTTAGCTTAGTACTACCTGTTGCAACTTTATGCAGGGTTTCTTCTGGGGTTGATCTATTTGCACGTTCTGATCCAAGATCTTTTTTCTGACCATTGGAGGTATAAACTCTGACTTGACTCATCAACTGCACAGGCAGACGATTGCATGGTAGAATATAAGACAGGCTCCCACTTTTCATTGAAGCTTGCCATCCTAACAAGGGGAGGGAAAAATAAAAAAAGACGTTTCAGGCAACAATTTTACAAAGAAAAAGAAAAGAAAGTGGTCCAGCTATATGAACATTTAAGTTACACAAAGTTAGCTTTTGAGTATTGATCTGTGCTTATTTTACCCATGCTTAGGAATTACAAAATGGGAGTACACAGCATGCTTTCACTGCCTCCCTTCAAACACCCACTTCTAAACTTCATTCTAAAGTTAGGGCTTTTTCCCATACAATCCAGTATGCACTTTTTCCAAAGATCTCTAGATGATCTTAAAGGGGTTAAAGAAAAAATTGATAAGATTTGTTTACTGACCCATTATGACCCATTCTAGTCAGACCACCTCAAAATCTTTAAAAAACAAGTATCAGTACAAGAACACAGACCACCACAGAACTATTAGCCAGTGCTGCCATTTCATTTCACTGTGTACACTCTCTACAAACCACAGCTTACTAATTAAGAAAAAAACTGAACTGTGTGCATTAACAGCCACTGGCTACATATATTATGTAGAAAAGCACACAACACTGTACAGAGATTTTATACAGTAGAATCTTACATCTCACAACAGTTACACGAGACAAATTACAAGATAAATATGTAAAAAGCCTGGTGAGAAATCATCCTGGGTAGACAATGCTCAATTTCAAATGACTAGCCAAAAGTAGAGTTGTATGCAGTACCAGCCAATCCGTATTAGTCACCAGCTTCTTCTAAGCTGCACAAACACTTCTGTAGAGAGGGTATATAACTACTTCAACCAGAAATGCAACAGCCAATTGGTTGCTTTGGAAAGTACTCTTTAAAAGAATAAACAAAAAATAAAAAAAAATTAGGAGTGCTGGTAAATCAAGTCACACAAAGTATGACTAATCATACATGAATAATGTCCCTCTCACAAGTGATATTTTGTAAAACTATTTATCCATAATGGCATCAACAGTTTCCCTTTTATTTCAATCCTCTACAGTACAGAAACATCTGCACATGTGTATGCACCAATCTGAACCTTACAGAAGAACAATGGAACCAAAAAAGTCAGATAAGCTCTTACTGACTACTCACTGCTGGTAACGTGACAAAAGCCCAGAACCATCAACTCAACACAGCTCAGCAAACACTGATTAAGCCTCATAAAACACTACAATAAGCATACGGCACAAGATGCACAGTGCTGTTTCCTAAGCTGTGTTGACACTGGAGAAACTGAAAAAGGGAAACTTAATCAGCAAGTTTAAGAGACACTTTCCTGTCTAGAAGACACTTTTCCTATGAATCCATACGTGTACAAGAAATCATTAAAGAAAAAGGCTATTTGCTGCAATTTAACTATAAGTGGTTACATGAAGAGCGACAAAACCAGTCAGAATTTACATTTCACGGGGCGTGGCCTAAACAAAAAGCTAGGGCTCACTCCTCAGCTCAGATCAACACAAATCCTGCAAGACTACACTTCAATTCACAAGATTACAGCAAACTTCAACATCGCCGCAGTCTTGCTGTGCCAGCTGTATGAGCAGGAGGCCTCCACAGGGCGTGTGACCACACCTGCTGTCAGGTGTCACGCTCACCAGGATATACAGAATCATCATAGAGTCATAGAATGGTTTGGGTTGGAAGGGACCTCAAAGCCCATCCAGTTCCACTCCCTGCCATGGGCAAGGACACCTCCCACCAGACCAGGCTGCTCAAGGGCCCATCCAACCTGGCCTTGAACACCTCCAGGGATGGAGCAGCCACATGGAGCTGCCCCATCCCTGGAGCAACCCATGGAGCAACCTGGGCCAAGGCCTCACCACCCCGAATGTGAAGAATTTCTTCCCAATGTCTAATATAAGTCTTCCCCTTTCAATTTAAGGGCATTCCCCCTCATCCTATCACTACTTGCCCTTGTAAAAAGTCCCTCCTTGGCTTTCCTGTAGACACCACCGCTGCCCCCTCTTTCAGTACTGGGAGGCTGCTCCGAGGTCTCCCTGGAGCCTTCTCTTCTCCAGGCTGAAAAACCCCAACTCTCTCAGCCTGTCCTCGCAGCAGAGGGGCTCCAGCCCTCGGATCATCTTCATGGCCTCCTCTGGACCTGTTCCAGCAATCCCATATCCTCCTCCTGTTGGGGATTCCAGAGGTGGACACAGCACTGCAGGTGAGGTCTCACAAGCAGAGGCCGATGCTCTCCCTGGCCCTGATGGCCACGTTTGGCCCCCCCGGGCTGTGAGCGCACACCGCCGGGTCACGCCGAGCTTCTGCCCAGTCAGCACCCCAAGCCCTTCTCCGCAGCGCTGCTCCCACTCACGCCGCCCCCACACACGCCTCGCCCACCCCGGCGGCCGCGACGCAGGCCCTTCCCGGGCGGCACCGGCAATGAGTGTGGCCGCCCGGAGACGCCGTACGGGGGGGGGGGGGGGGGGAAGGAATCGAGCCCCTCCCCGCCCAGCGAGAGCCGGCTTCTCCGTAGGCGAGCGCGGAGCTCCATTAGCGAGGCGGCGGGCCGCGCCGCGCGGCACTCACCGTGGCAGGCTCGCCCCAGCGGCGCCGCCTGGCACCGCACGTACAGCCGGTAGAGACCGCGGCAGCCGCGCCGCTGGGCGGCCAGGGCCGGCATCATGGCGGCGCCCGTACGTGGAGCCCGGCCGCTCCCCGGCGGCCCTACCGGAGAGCGGCGGTGGGCGGCGCCGCGCACCCGGATGTGCGGAGGGAGACAGCGCGGGACGGGCGGGGCGGGGTGGGGCCCGGCGGGCGCCGCTCGCACCCGCCCTTCCGGCTGCGCCTGCGCGGAGCGGCTGGTGCGGGGGCGTGGGTGTTGTTACAGAGGGTGGAATTTCTTTGGTTTGAGGTAAAGCAGAGCTTAAGTTTCATCTCAGGAACTGTATTGTTTTGAAAGCCAGGCAGAAAATCACTCTGATAGGATGTGCTTTTCCCAGGTACTGTTCAAAGGGAAATCGCTGTATCACAAGGTTCGAAAAGACCTCTGGGATCATCTACTCCAACACCAGCACCCACTCGTCGTCTAAACCATGGCACTAAGCACCTCATCCAATCTATTTTTAAACACCTCCAGGGACGATGACTCCACCACCTCCCTGGGCAGCTCATTCCAATGGCCAATCACCCTTTCAGTGAAAAATTTTTTCCTAGTATCAAGCCTAAACCTCCCCTGGCGAAGCTTGAGACCATGTCCTCTTGTTCTGTCACTGATCGCCTGAGAGAAGAGACCAACTCCTGCCTGACTACAACCTCCTTTTAGGTAGTTGTAGAGAGCAAGAAGGTCTCCCCTGGGCCTCCTCCAGGCTAAACAACTCCAGCTCCCTCAGTCGCTCTTCATGATAACGTCTTGTGTTAAGTATGGTCTGTGCTGAACAGATGTGTCTCCTGTAATCACTTCTGTTTGCAGTCTTCTCCTGCCTAAAATACTTGGAAAGGATCATCGAGTCCAACTCTGTCTCTGCACAGGACACCCCAACACTCACCTCATGTGTCTGAGGGCATTGGCCAAATGCTGCTGGAATATTGTCAGGCTGTGACTGCTTCCCTGGGGAGCTGTTCCAGGGCTCCACCACCCTCTGAGTGAAGAACCTTTTCCCAATATCCAACCGAACGCTCCCCTGGCACATCTTCCAGCCTTCCCCTCGAGTCCTGTCACCGGTCACCAGAGAGAAGAGCTCAGCGCCTGCTCCTCCTCCTTCCCTGTGAGGAAGGAGCGAAGCGCCAATTAGCAGAGATTTGACTGTTGTGAAGTTCAAAATAAAGTTCAAATTAGTCCTTGGAAAGTAATAGAATACGCATAAGATTTGAGGGAAAATGCATACATACACATGTCAGTGGGAAATACATTCTGTACCAGCTATTGGCTCATTATGTACGATTGATGAAAATAATTCCCTCACACGTCCAGCGCTGAAATGTCCGATCTAAATCTTCCCCCTTTGCAACTCAAAGCCATTCCACCTGTCCTATCACTACTTGCCCTTGTAAAAAGTCCCCCCCCAGCTTTCTTCTAGGCCCCTTCAGGTACTGGAAGGCCACTATAAGGTCTCCCCGGAGCTTTCTCTTCTCCAGGCTGAACAATCCCAAATCTCAGCCTGACCTCGTAGCAGAGGTGCTCCAGCCCTCTGATCATCTTTGCGACGCTCCTCTGGACGTATTATACATATATGCATATGTATGTACAATGTATAGGACTCCAGGTATCATGAGAGCAGAGCAGAGGGGGAGAGTCACCTAATGTGTGTATCCACAGGTGAAAAAACACCTAACAATGTGTGTTTATAGATCACAACAGTAAAACACATATACTAAATCCATGTGCAGGATATTCTATGTGAAAATGCTATTTCCCAACCCTTAGGTCTCCCCTAAAATGTGCTTCCTGAGTCAATGCTGATAAAAAATATCTAATTAAAAAAAAACCTATTTCTTTCTCCAGAGACAGAGTGCCAGGCAGATGATCCTGCAGTCGAGGGCTGTGCTGTCTCCTTCACCCATCCCAGCCCTGCTGCTACACCTCCTCCTGCTCTTACAGCCTGGCTCAGGACCACGCATGTAATTAGCCTCACTGACATCAGATTACACCCTTTTAAATAATTAAAAGAAAACCCTATTTGGGCAAGTTTAAGTTTTTCCAGGATAGGTTTGATGTTATTTTACATGACTGACGAAACATCTCTGGCTTCCTTGTCCTCATTTGCACAGAGAGGAACATGGGAGCTCACCAGAAGTTAGCTTGGCGGGGAACCTGGATAATTAATGTGCCTGATAATCCTCCAATCATTTGATCACTGAGAAGAATTATTATGATGCCTGTCTTTAACTTACCCAATTAGATTTTGAACAAGGTTTGCTGGCACATAACTTCTTTAGCAGCCAGCTAGTGATTAGCATTGCCAATACGAGTTTTCCTAGAAGCCCGATGGAGGCAGATTAAAGCAAAATACATGCATAAAATAATTAACACCCATCTTCCCAGTAGTCCAATCACAGCCATATCAGGTGAATCAGGAGTTTTGAAACAGATGCTATATCATTAAGTACCAGATGTACAGCAATGGAGTTAAATACTAAATTCACTGCAAGGTGTAAAGTAGCAACAGTGGAGTCAATTCACCAATTTTAGGTGGTATCTAACATGCAGCTGGTGTATGTTTTGCTGGCTGCTTATTTTGGCCAGAGCCTAAGCAAAAAAAGAAGTAACATGAGGTTAAGAGTTCCCTTTCTATTTCCTACATAAATACATTTGAAAGAATACAGGCATTCTTGAAACATTTGTAATTGCTTAAGAGCCTCTTAGAAGAGATCCTAACTGTTGCATTGCTTTTAAAAATATTTGTTAGGTTTATCATTTCCTATCCAACACCAAATGGAATTACTAAACTATTTCATTTTATTTTATCCAGATGAATAAATGAATTTTTCTTATCTGGTTTTGTTGTTGTAAATGTGAAACAGGAAGGAAAATAATAAAGCTGGACTTTCCTCAGCCAGCCTTTTGCAAAAACTCTAGAATCATGGTGTATAAAGCATAGCACCCTGTAAGAACAGACTTATAAGGTTAAGTTACTTAACACATTATAGAAGTCTTCAGGAAGAACAGGGACTGTATGGGAACAACCACAACCTTTTAATATATAGAACCTACTTGAAAAGATGCTGAAAATTTCTTGATCCATAACCAGTTCTAAGACAGGTGACTGGATTGAAATATATAATATTTCATATTATATATAATATTTCATATATTTTATATAAAAAATATATAATATATAATATAGACATTTGGAATTTTTTCCTCATTCCTGTTTATCTAAAAGAAATAAAGAACTAGGTAACTGACTGGATTACTTGAGTTACAACAGTATATCATAATGTTCTCCAAAGTTACTATCTAGCAACAAATCTGTGATACATAAAGGCTAATATATAGGAAGGATTTTAGTGTTCCTTACATGAAAAATCATGTAATATAAAGCCAATTTGAGTACTTTAAAATCTGAATTCTGTAAAGACTTCAAGTTCATACAGTGGAGGAGACTTGCATTGTCCCCAAATCAGCAGCAAGAGCTAAGGTGATGACATAATATAGTTTAAATTACTCTCTGGGATTCCCATAACATCCTGTCTTGTGTGTCTTTCATACAACATAGCAAAGGGAAAGACTGTTTTGATTTTGTACATTTTATGGTACTACACATATATTGTTAACACCAAGCAAATACATACTGATAGTTCAAAGAATACAGAAAGCATCCTTTAAGTTTTTCAGGTAAAAGATTTAACTTAGAAAAAGAAAATATTCCATGAGGGCAGGTGCACAAGGGGAATGACTCTTACAAAGCACAAGGTGGTGAACCTACAAAAGTCTGCATAACACTGCTGAGTCACAACACTACTAACAGTCTGTAAAGTTATCTCACTGTCATTGGCTCAAATATCAACATAAACTAGAAGTAAATATCCACATGCTGGAAATGAAAGCCAAGTGGTTTTAATTATTCACATGCAGTTCATTCACCCAAACACCAGCAGCGTCAGCTTCGGTTTCTTGAACCAAGCCTTTCAGCCCAGCAGCAGCCAGGTGGGCAGTGACCTGTTGCTGGAGCAGCTCGCAGTTCACTCACAACACAGGCTGGCAACTACAACCTGTCCTCAGGAAGACAGGTGACACACGGCAGATGTTCTGGGAGGTTGAAGTGGGAGTACTATAAAGCAGAGGCAGAGAATTCCAGAAGAAAGGGTTCCACAAGAGTGGACAACAGGAGATAAGACAGGTACAGAAGGGAAGGAATATCAGGACAGGAGAAAAGTGGGATAAAATTTGAGGCCTAGAGACTGAGAGCAGACACAGAGATATCATTTGGCCCTTTATTTAGTGCTCAGAAGGTCTAAGGAACCACGTTGCCTCCACGTTTTGGAAGCCCTCCATTGCCATGTGGATTTGGTACACACCAGAGAACTCTGCAGTAATGCAGCCCCCACACCGCTCAGGCCCTACGTCCCTGATAAATGCTAAGAGCTCCTCAGGAGTCAGCCTAGAGCAGACCTCTCATCTGGATTGTTCATGAGAACAATCAGAGGATTTGCTTAAAACAAACAGTATGGCTCTGATTTAAGATGCCAAGGCAGGCACTCCTTTTAGCTACCCAACACTGTTTTCCTAGAGGGAGGTATTACACTTTTAAAGAATTTGCTCCCTCACTGGGGAATGAAGAGTCACTTGCCTATCTTGACAACAACAGCAGTCAATGGGAGTTACACTGGGACATATGCAGCTACAATCAAATTAGGGAAAAGGGGAAGATTCATGCAACTGATACCAGAAATGTGTGCTTCATGGTCATGCAGGAAAAAGATATAAAAATTACTGTTCCTGAATCAATGATTCCACACTCACACATAGAGCAAAGACTTCAGTTGTAAAGCAGCAACAACCTAAGGAAAAATGAAATCAGAATTCTGCTATTATAATTACCATACTTTATGATTGCAAGGGTTTGACAATAAATGTTTTAAGATCTTTGTTATGGGACACTTTCCAGGGATGGGAACTCAACCCCCTCCCTGGGCAGCCCTTCCAGGCCCTGAGAACCCTTTCAGGGAAGGAATTTTTCCTGATGTCCAGTCTGAACCTCCCCTGGCACAAGTTGAGGCCATTTCCTCTCATCCTGTCACTTGGGTGAAGAGACCAACACCCCCTCCCCACAGCCTCCTTTCAGGCAGTTGCAGACAGGGATGAGGTCTCCCCTCAGCCTCCTCTTCTCCAGGCCAAACACCCCCAGGTCCCTCAGCCTCTCCTCGTAGGCCTTGTTCTCCAGCCCCTTCCCCAGCCTCGTTCCCTTCTCTGGACGCGCTCCAGCCCCTCAATGTCCTTCTTGGAGTGAGGGGCCCAGAAGTGACCCCAGTGCTCGAGGTGTGGCCTCCCCAGTGCTGAGTGCAGGGGCACAATCCCTGCCCTGCTCCTGTTGCCCACGCTGTGTCTGACACAGCCCAGGATGCCATTGGCCCTCTTGGCCCCCTGGGCCACTGCTGGCTCATGTTCAGCCGCTGCCAACCAACACCCCCAGGGCCTTCTCCTCCAGGCAGCTCTCCAGACACTCTTCCCCAAGGCTGTAACGCTGCTGGGGTTGTTGTGTCCCAGGTGCAGGACCCGGCCCTTGTTGAACCTCATCCCGTTGGTCTCAGCCCACGGATCCAGCCTGTCCAGATCCCTCTGCAGAGCCTCCCTTCAAGCAGATCAGCACTGCCACCCAGCTTAGTGTCATCTGATCCTTGGGATCTCTTCACTGAAAGCCTCAGTCGATAACTAAAGTTTCCATCACAAACTTCTTCAGTTTCACAAGACACTTGATGTTAACTCTGCTCTTGCAGACCAATACTTTCCAACTGAAGGTAAGAAAACGTCTGTTTGCACACATGTCCACTTGTACTGAGTGAATTGACCAAGTTGAGCCTTGCCTAACTGTGCCAGGTTACCACATGTTCTATCACCACCTGTATCTCCGAGTCTTGGTTCCCAAGCTATAGGGTTAGTCTTGGGTTTTGTGTGTCAGATCTCATACAGCAGGACTAATCCCAATGCAGTTGTATATATATCTTCCTCTAGATTGCCAGTATAATAGTGTAGCAGACAAACATGGAAAGAGAAAAGCTTAAAGAAAGCAGCCAAGAAGTCCAGTAGCAATATAGACAACAGAAAGTGTTTATTTCTCTACTTTTCCACTACAGCAGCTTCAAACATAATGACAAGAACACATCATTCCACTGCAGCTGTTTTCCTTTTTAAGTAAGCCAAGATCAGCCTGTCAGCACTTGTACACTGTGGCAGCATCTGAACATGCTATTTGAATAGTATTTTAATAGTCTAAATTAAAAATAATTTACAGCTAGAAAAGTTAAATACTATCCATAAGATACTGACGGCATAAAACCACAAATGACAAATTGGGACCCAGTAGGATTTCCCTGCCTCTTCTTATCACATAGAGCTGAACTCTTGTACATTCTCATTATTTTTCTTTCCATTCTTCTTCCTTCTATGACATTTCTACCTTTGTGAACACTACAGTTAGCACTGCTTTAACCCCTGCAGATAATCTAGCCCTGCACGTTTATCACTTCTGATTTTCAGCTGAATTTTCCAGTGAAATATCTCACCCAACTGATGCACCACCTTGATCCGACATACTCCTGCTCTTTACATTGGCAAAGGTGCATAAGTAATCATTGATAGGAACACACAGAGCAAATGAAAATATAGTTTCTTCACCCCAGGCAGGAGTCAGGACTGCTGCAACACTTAACTCACAAGGCAAGATACCATGGTCAGACACACGGAAACCAGGATAAAGGGAGATGATTTCACATTAACCACTGCTTTCTTTTAAAGGAAAGTCTCTCATGGCTCCTCAGAATACAATCCACACTACTGCTTCTGCAAAACCACAGCTGTACAGTGGTAGCCAGCTGTGGCAAAATAAAGCCCATCTGGTCAGCACTGGGGTTGAACAGAAATCAGCTATTTAACATGCCACCACCACAAACTAAGCCTAGCCCAGAAGAGGGTAACATAAGGTCACATTATTGACAACACTCATTTACAATTTTGCATACTAATTGCAAAGCAAATTATTATTATACAGATACAAATTCCAAGTAATCAAGCACTAGCTACAATTTGTTTCCAGTTCAGCAGTGGCACTTATTTAGTGGGATGTACACAGTCACAAAGTAACCTACTTAAAGATTAAAGGGGACAGGACTCCTGCCAAAACACAGGTGTACAGTCAACTAACACCTGCACTGAAAATACAGCAGTGAACTGAGCACGTAGGTACATTTTTTGACAGGACTTGGTGATACCTGTGTCAGGTAGAAACAGAATAACTCCAAAGACTTAAAGACAGTGAGCTTTTTTTTGTTTTGATACACAGATGTATCTTCCTTTTTCTCTACAAAAGCAAATGAGAAGCCACAGTAGCTCATTGCATCCTGCACTATTCTAAACACACAAAACACCCAGCATGCACCTAGAACATTTAACATGGAAAGCTGTTGGTTATTAAGTCAAACCCAGAGATCTGCACTTAAACAAGTGCTGTTTTGCAAGACAATGCTAATAATATTTTATATCAAGAAAAAAACCCTACACAATTTGATTTCCAGAACACCAAAAAAACATAGCTGTATCAAGACAGAAAACAATTTAATTTGTTTCAAAATAAATATTTGACATACAAAGCACATACAGTGAAAGAGGGTCACAATAAATTACAAATGAAGATACTTGCTCATTCACTGAGAAAAGCCCTTGATATTTCCAATTTCATGCCATCAAATTTATCATTCTTGCTGATTTAAGCATAGCACTAAACAAATATGGATCCCAGTGCTTTCTTTCACAGGTACTGGCATGGATAATTTACTGCAGTGATCCAATTTGAAAATCAGTAGGGACCAGTGAATCGTTGCATAAAAGAAGGAGCGAATGAGGTGCTTTTTCCTTAGTGTCAGCAGCCTGTGATTATTATGTTTATTAGATTTTCTTGAAAGGGCTTCACATTTTCTCAAATATGCCGGAGAACTATATTTCCCCTCTGAGCCCTTGCATTAGCATTTTGTGCCTCAGTCCTTGAATACAAGCAAAAGATGAATTTTTCAATTCATTTTAGAAGTTTGTACCATATGGATGGCACAGAACTAAGCAATGAAATTTCCTTACCTGCAAAAGATCTGCTATTATCACTTCTTCTGCAGAGAAGTTAATAAGCAATGCTGATATTTTATGAAAAGGATATTTTTGAATCCACATTTAAGATTAAATTTACTTACATTATCCATACTGATAATGCATCTTTGAAATAAGGGACTGCTTAAGGAAGTTCTGTCCTTAAAAGGTGTGAGGCCTGACTCCTCCTGTGATTTTAAGAAAATTAGAGCACAATAAAAACTAGAGTACAAAGACACACTAATTTCTGTATGTATGGCTTAACCACAAATGCTTGCACTGCAGCAATTAAGTTATCCACGATTACAACAAATCAATATAATCTACTAAGATCTAGCACATGACTGCTTGTGATCCTATTTGTTGCCTTATTTTTCCTCACCAGGAAGATGACTATACCTGAGGCCACACCTAGTTCTTCCACAGAGGAGCCAATTTTTGGCACCATTTTAAAAGAACACACTTTCGAGCCAAATGGTCTTTGCTGCCCTTAATCTGAGCACCATGAGGTACAGTACTTCCTCAAACGGTTTAAGCAGCAGATAGCATTTTGGAAACAGGACCAAGAAATCGTAGATGGTGTAGAAACAAATCACAGTTCCCCCTGGATGCTCATTTTTTCCATTTCTGCCAGAGCTCTTACATCACCTCAGGCAAGAGGTCTTTCCTTCCATCTTTCAATTCCTGTCTGTAAAACAGGCAAGAATTGTACTTCCTTAATTAACAAGGGATCTATACAGCACATATTGCAACACCGATGCCTAACGACAAAAATGTCCAACAGATGTTATAAAATAACCAGCTACAGCATTTGTTTGAACAATACTATCACAAATACAGTTAGCAGCTCAAAATCTGTTGGAACAAATAGTGGCTGATGATTATAACATAATAAAGTAATCCTTAAAATGTGCTGCTTATTAATGGGTATTTCTCCCCTTGAAAATCCATCAAAGAAAGGAACAAAACACAAAACTGAGCACAAGGATGACAATAAAAGTATAAGATTATAAGATGATAAAGGAAAGGATGGATGCATTAGTGAATTCCTTCACATGTAAGAAAATCCCACTGGCATTAGCTACTCCAACAGACTAATGGGTCTTGATGTTTTATTTATCTACAGGTGAGAAAAGACAAGTCTTAGGCTGGAGCATCACTTCTACAGCAAGCTTGTGCACTGCAAGGGTTAGGTCCACCCACAGAATCTGTGCAACACCTGAGCTTCTGAAAGTTAATGATAAAAATCACTAGTGTGATTTATACCAGTGCAAACAATTACCAAATTAGGTAGACAACCTTTCAGTAGAATAAAAACTCTTCTGCTTCACATTTGGGGTTGGAAGGCTTTTTATGGTCAGTTGCAAAATTCCTCTACTCCCACAGACTTCTGCTACAGCCTCTGCATCAAGGCTACCTGTTGGCAGCACAACAGCATCAACACACAGTTCTTTTCATCAGAAAAATCTCAGGCTATCAGGACACAACCAGCATTTAATATGTTTAGTTTAATCATTAAGATAGAAACAGTCACAAACCATAGTAAGGAAGCAGGCACAAGGACAGCACGATTTTGCCAGCATTGAGGAAACTGTGTTATCACTTAGGCAGCCTAAAGGCTGCAGTAAAAGTCAAAGCTGATGCAGAGTGCAGGTCAGTTGCCCTATTTATTTTGTTTAGAAGATATTCTTACTCCCATTGTTCCATGTTTACTTGGCACATCAGAGAGGTTTTACCAGGCCACAAGTAAAATCCAGGCCTCAATTGTCAAGCATCTTCTTGCAAAGCCAAGAATATGTTACTAGCCAAATCAAATCCCATTTATGAAACATCTTTCTCCTCTTGATCCATTTTTAAGACTCAAAAGCTAACATGAAATTTGGTATCCACACATAAGCTCGACTTTGTGGCACTGCCTTCCAACTCTCTACTTACTGAAATCTCATTCGCTTCTTCCTTTTAATCTTCCCAATCCATTCATACAGTTGAATCTCAAGACTTAGCATCCTTCAGTTACAGCTGCAATACATCAGATCCTATTTAGACTCCTCTCTAATTTAATAACAGCATACAATTAAAGGACAGTAGACTGCCCCTATAACAGCAGTCTTAGATCACAAAAATTCGCTCAGAAGGAACATGTTATTTTCCTTACAGCAATTACAAAAGTATTTATTTGCCTTCCACTCCCAGTACAGTGGAATAAGTTAGATGACCAAACTGGTTTAAGTCACAGTGGTGCAAAGTGCTCAACAGAATCTCACATCACCACTCAAAAATATACCATGTAACATGAAAGAGGGTCTAGAACAGTGCTGAAGAACTGAAAAGGTAATTAGTAGGTCTAGATTTCTGCTCTGATTAGATACCATTGTTGCAGTGCTTATTCTTGGATTAAACTCTGAAGGAAAAGGTCATAAATTTTTGCACATTAGAAGGCAAAAATTCAATATAAAATAATTGGGAAATGAACAAGACATTATGTCCCAATTCAGAAGCAGCAGTGGGAATAAAAACATGCACACATACAACACAGGACAGCATTCTGCTCAGCTTCCAGGTTCAAGCATCAGTATGTTCTGTCAGAGAGAAAATAAGCTTGAAGAGCGTGGCAAATTACATTTAACACTCCTTTTATTGCAGTAGAAATTTTAGTTTTTATAAAATCCTCAAATTACAGGATATACATATAACAAATCTCATTGCAAGTCTTTAGCAGCTATAGAGCATTACTGCATGCAGTTGCTTCTGCAGTGTGCAAGTTTCTATAAATAGCTAACCATGTTCAGAGAGCAAGACAAGTAGTCAAAGAATATAATATTCAATTACCAATTCATTTATCAGTACCAAGAGGTTGAGCAAAAAATGAAATAAGTTTATAAATAAATGGCTCTGATCTAACAAACTAATACAACTGCAAAGTCTGAATAATATCCATGTCACAAACAAGATAAGTCAATAATTACAGGAAAATACTTTGCTTCAAGACTGTTTTTGAATGTCTTTCATACAGGATTTCTCTGACCAAGGAAAAGCAACTAAGTGTAGTGCTACAGAAGCTTAAAAAAAAGGCCAATGAAACCCATTTAATTTTATGCAATTAGAATGCTAACATTAACTACAGAAGATGAGGCAAATACTTTGCCTTAAATTTATGGAAAGAAGTGGAGTTCAAGACTGATTTTTTTTTCCCCACAAGCTACCTTTTAGCTGTAGGATGAATACAAAATCAACACTCAATTCAATATTCACATTTGTAGTCATGACACTGGCTTTGGATCAGTCAGAATGATTTATGCCAGAAGTCCTACACCCTTTTGATTCAGAAGCTGCCTAAACAGGTGCAATCCTTTATGCAAATTTCTCATGAGAGCCTCAAACTGGAAGAACAATTTATATAGCACTAGCTACAGATTAATTTTCTAAAAGGCTGACGTGCTTGAATTACTGCAGTCTCACATTTGTGAGACAGAAGAATGAATGCAATATTCTGCAACATTTACTTTGTTTACATTGATTAGTTCACTTAGAGATGGTTAAAAGTTTAAGCATTGCATCTTTGTCTGAAAAGCCAGCAAAGAAGGTCAGCAATTTAGCTTGGTAAAACATCTTGTTATGACAAGTGAACTGCACAGTTTTCTCCATGAACAGTCTTGAGACGTAAGATTAAGTCACAAGGTAGAAACATGGACGAGTTCTCTTTAAGTAGTATTAATAAAAATAGCCTCTCCTCCAAAAAGGATGTTAACTATGTCAGATTGATAGACTTTAACTGCTTTTGTTAAATTCAAAGTGGGCCATATTTTTTCATTGAGTACAGTAACGTACACAAAATGGTTCTACAGATACATTTAGAAAGCAGAAGAATACTGTCCAAAGTGTACTGCATAGCTATGCACACCAACTGCTATCCACTGGAGACTCCCTACAGTAGTTATAGTTCCAACTAACATAAACCTACTGAGCACAGACTTAAAGTTTTAGTCAACCTCAAACAATCCTTGGTTCCCAAACACCCAACTCTGTATGACTGGGCACATTTTGGATAGGATGCAACTACCATTTTTAACCAATTAACAATACAGCACAGTAATTTTAAGTTTCCATGACTTGCTTTTGATATGCTAAATTTCTTATTATCTCCAAGAAAAGCTTATACACATTTTGATACAGCCTGGAGTGAGATCAGTGTAAAACTGAGATTTTATAATCATCAGAAGTGCCAGTTGCTCATAATGTTCACAAAACACAAGTGTCTGAAGTTTGGCTATGCAACAGTTGGTGCCAATCTGCTTATAAAGGAAATGCTGCTGAGGCATAGTCTTCTTACAAAAACAGGGCACGAGGGCTTCATTATTAAGTGTTCAACAACAATCCTCAGCTCCGTGAAGAGAGTCCTGAAAAATGAGATTTAAAGAAAATTTTTAAATCCTACATAACTTATCAGAAGTAATTATCATCTAAATCTATCTTTTTCACTCATTTCTTTTCTCAGCATCCCCCCCTCCAGTTAGCAAGTTCTTTATATCAACTCAGCGTTGCAGTATTTTGCAAGAGCTTCAGAATTCCTGTCCTTTAAACATTAACATTTTAATTAACTTTAGTTCAGCAGCTTCCAGATATAAAGACAGCAGAAAAATTCCACCTTTGAGCAAAAGGAAAAAAAAAACCACTATAAAGAAAAAGTAAGGAGCTGGGAGGTCATTGTGTGCTCATTCTGCTTCTTGCCAGAGCGCAAGAACCCTGCCCTCTAGAAGCAATTATTTGAAGACAGACTTGAGAAATAAAAGCCACAACACTAGTTTGCCTCAAACCTACACAAACACCAGCAGAACATCTTGGATAAACTAATTCTATTCAAAGTTGGTTTTAGTGTTGCACAATTTTAAGCTATTTTTAGATACCCAAGTGGTAAAGCACCCTCAGATTATTTTTTTGTTGTTGTTAAAAAAAATTGCAGGTATCAAGATGGACAATTGATTCCTTACAAAATAATAGCAAACAGGAGGCTATTAAATCTGTGATTCTCAGACCAGCCTTTACATATCATGGCAGGCAAAGCCACTCCCTTGGTCCTTGAGCAAACCATTTTCTAATTGAGTAGTGATCAGACCAGAAAATACGTTCACAAAGTCTTATGCCATGCAACATTTGTCATAAGAAAACTTCTGAGAAAGCATGGACCTGAGAAAATCCTCACAGAAATTTTTATGGTTTCAAAGTTTAAAGCAATAGTATTGGCTTGACCAGCTTTCAAAACAAAATCAGTAAGGCTCTCTGTCAATTATAATTAACTCGACTTACAAATTTATCTAAAGGAGATAATGAAGATGTTTAAGATCATCCACAGATTTTTTCCTGTCAATATTACACATACCATACATGTCTGTTCATGCAAAGACTTCACCTCAGACAGACCCGCCATCTAAAAATAAGGATCTCTTTCCAGTAAATGGCTGTAGAACAATTTAAAAAAACTTTCTTCTCCCGAAGCAGTTTTAATTACACAAGCATGTTCTGAAAGCTCCCATTCAAAGATGGTGGCACATTTCAGTTACACAAAATAAATGTAATCTTGAACCAGCTGTTCCTTTTTTTTAGCATCCAGGTGTATTCCACATTCTAGAATTACCATTTGCAGATTTAATATAATGAATTATGCATTCATTTTAGAAGGAATAATTTCTGAATGCCCAAACACTATGCAGGTAAACATTAAGTTCCCAAATCAATTTAGTGCTTACCGACAGTATGGATTTCGCCGAGACGAGTAGCGTAATGTAAGGAATCTATAGTAAATGAAGGGCTGGAGCAGACTCCCTTGCCCACTGAAAGACAAAGAAGGGAAAGTTAATAATGACAAAAAGAAAAAAATTCAGGACATTTCTTAATGAAAGCAACTAAACTACTCAGGCTCAGAAAAGCTAGACTAGTTCAGATAACCTTGATCTGACAAGAGGCAGCACATAACCATACACTTATGAAAGCAGAAACTTACACTACAGAAAAAAACTGCTCAATGAAAACTAGTGCTGTTCTTGTGTTGATTTTATATTTATGAAGTTTTTTTATATGGCTCATTTCTGGCAGTAGGCAAAGCATCACAGAAGTGATTGTGGACACATGATCAGTATTAAGAAAAAGCTTGCTAGTCAAGCACAGAAATTGTTTGACACAAACAGTACAGTTACAGTGAGCTTTGTCAGCTCTCTTGGTAGCACTCTGAATATCTGGACCACATTTCTAGACTCTTGCAAAAATTCTCAGAACACCTTGAAAACTATTTTAGATATATTGAGATATTAATACCAGGATAACCTACTATTTCAGTTACACTGAAATCAGGTTCTGATACTTACAAAGCTACTGTTCCACATGATGGTGCTGTAAAAGAGTAGCATACATAGCAAAGCACAGAAATACCATGAGTTTAATTCTAATTACCAAAGCTTCTTTATATAACACAATATTAACAGCTCTGTTTTGAACTTGAACATGACAGTTCCAGTAACTAGAGCTCCTGCAAGTATAAGCGATATCTTTACATGGGAAAAAAACATAAGGTGAAGAGGAAAATGAGCTACAGGAGGGGAAAAAGAGGATATGTTGCACCTATACAGTATTTACAAGCACTTCAATATGCTAGCACAGTTTAAAGAACAAGTTCTCACAACACTTGGATTTAACTATTGTACAACTTTAAAAATTCATATTTGATCTTTTATAAGCTTCAATATCTACTAAATGATGTATCAAGCAACACTTCACAAATTCTCCACTGGGGGGGAAGGGGGAAAGAGTTCTAAAGAGAAGTTTAAAGCATCTGAAAGCTTCAGATACTGGATAGGGTGTTATCTGTCAGCTGGTAAGTGGCCTTAAATGAAATGGAATCCTTTAGGACAGAAGCATTGAAGTGTTCAGTTGATGCATCGAAAGATAAAGACAAATTATGCATTCCAGTAACTTCCAAGACAATAAAGCCTCCCTTCTGCTGCCTGTGAAGCCACTCAACACACTCTCACTTTTATTCCCCTTGCATGATTCCAACGTGCAAATGTTCAAGATCCCTAAAATTAATTCAAAAGGCTGCACAGCAAGCAAAACCAAACGGATTACAAAAGAGAAACAAGGGTAAGATAAGAGGTCAGAAGGAATACAGGAGAGGACATAACCTACTCTGCCTGCACATTTTTAGCAAAATGAAATTTCACACCACTCAAATTTCTCAAACCCAATAGTCAAAAGTATGAGATCACTTTCAGTGAAGCTGAAGTTCTTAATATTTTATTACGCCGCCCAAAATTCAACTTACAGAGTAATGTAGCAGAACACAAGTTACAGGCTTGAAAAACTTTTGGCTTAATGTCATCCATGCTATGAAAGGGTAAGTTTTTTTAGTGCTCAGTTATATCAGAGTGAATGCTTTTTGATTTCATGATGTTCCAACTTGAGAAGCCTAGGAATCAAACAAATTTAACTCTAAAGTTCAAGCCTCAGTCAGCCAGAATCATACAGATGGAGATCTGTGACCCACAGAAAACTGAACTGCAAAAAGTTACTTTATATAGAAGGTTTCTAATTCTAAAAATATTCATAATAATTCTTACCTGAAAAGCATAAAAACTGTAGCTGGCATCAGGAAAATTTCATTGCAAGCAATGAATTTTAGAATATTCTGTTGATTAGCACTCAATTTCTCTAAAAGATTCCTCAGTAAGGGCAGGCTATTTGAACTTCGTGCCTTTAAAGAGGAGAAATATTGTCAGAAAACATGTAAGTTACACCTATATTCTCTAGCACACAGACACAAAAAAAAATCAAAATACTAACAACCATCATTTACAACTCATTTCAGTATCTAAAGTCTAGATCCTTTAAGGGTACTGATATTAGTATCCCAAAGAAAACTATTGAAAGCTTGGAACTCTATTATTACATAGCATTCAATTACAAACATGAGGTGTTTCAATTCCTTCACCCACCCATTTTAGGTTCAAACACAGAAATGGCCACAAGCCTTATTCTGTCTGCTAAGAGGAGGTGCCTGTGACACCAAAGGTTAGAGTTACATTAAGCTGCACAAGGAAATTCATGGAAAGGCAAGTCTAACTGGCAAATATTTTGTTCCCTAGCCTTCCCCTGCAGTTTATTATTTTAATACTGAAACAGAACATTACATTTCACAGGTTATGGTTTAGCTTGGAAAGAAACATCTTAAGTTTCAACTTAACTGCTACACACATTTTTCCTTCCTTCAAAGGACAGCATTTGAAGAAAAATAATTAGTCTCAACTGCAAAATCAAGTCATAACAGAAGGGGAGGTGGGGAGAATTCAAAAAAGGACTCCTTGCATTCTAGGTGCTGAGATTCCATACCATAATTTCACTCTAACTCCTCTGGTGCAGTTAAAGGAAACCATCACTGCAATTCAAGCCTGTTGGTATTCTTGGGGTATTATACATCATATCATACTTACATCAAGAACCTTCTTTGTATATGTGGTGGCATGAAGCAAAGAGAACAGCAGAACTGGAAAGATACTCACTGAAGCAAGCAATAAGGAAAACTATAGGCTGCACAGGTGCTTCATTTCTCTGTGATGTTGTTATGCTAGCACACAAGTTACAGCTTGATGGCACTTTGCAAGAGGTTGGCTACAATAACCTATACTCAATTAAGACACATACATGTCTAACATCTACACTTATAATTCTTTCCTTTGCCTCTTACACCGCTTTGCTATGCATTCTTACTAATTTCAAAATGTGTATGTGTAGGTGTGCAAACACACATTATTACAGACCAGAGCATTCCTACTAAAATGCATTCTTTCTGCAAAGACACACGAGGTTACTTCTTAAGATCTATCATATATGTAGAGTCAATATAAACTCTATTAAGAGATGCTATAAAATGCTTTCCTTTACCAAAGGCCATGCAGTTGCCAGCCACTCAGATTTTAGAGAGCAAGAACACAGACATTCCTCTGTCAGAGACACTGTAGGAGCAGGATATTAAGCGTACATACAAAGTGGCACGAAGTCAGTTCTTATATGTCACCTTTGACAAGCCACAGGAGTAAGTCTTTTTTTGCAGGTTTTATCTGTTTAATAATCATCTGAAAAAGCTACTACTGAATAGCTGTCTCTCTACTTGACACATGTCCTCCCTACAGCGAGGAGTCATATATAAACCCTGTACTAGTAATAAGTGAAAGTTACCAGCTTCTCTTAACATATCACTTGAGGCTGGTCATAAAGTCCACTGAATTTAAGTCTTGGGGCCACTTTACACTAGTTACAGAGGTGATTAATCTGAATGAATTGATCCACATAAAAAAAGTCTTTCCTACTTTACACAGAGCATGTTGTATGCATAGCAAATGTATTCTATTTTAAACTAGTTTTTCAAATCATGGTACAGGTGATGAAAAGAATCAAGTTTTTACGATATTTAAAAATGTTACCAGTATGACACAAGTAAAGGATACTTGTAACAGGGTAGGAATTCACAAAGATAAGAGAGTACAACAGGTAGTGGCAGCTGTCCTCCAGCAAAGCCTGGGCCAGAAACGCCCTGCTAAGCTGAAAGTGCGGTAGCCTTTGGTGTAGTCGGAGGGCACTAGTAAGAGCATTTGCCAGCAAGGCACGCTGATAAAAGCTTGCTGCTTCATGCAACCTGCAAATCATCAGAGGAGATGTTACCATGTGAACCAAGCCCCTGCTCAGAAGTCTTCTACCCTTGAGAATTGCATCACAGTTGCACAACAAAGTATTTCCATTATCATATATAAGCACTATTACCAAAACACAACTCAAAAACCGGTAACACTGACTTACTGCAGGTGCCAAAAGGTAAAACAACTCAATGTATGACTACAAAACAACATAAAAACATTCATTTGCCAGTACTTTACAGTCGTTCAACACATTTTCCAAACACGTCTACAAATGTTTCAAACCAATCTAAAACCTATAAACTGTTCCTACTTAATGTGCCCAAATAAGCTGAATAACAGAAATATACCCTTACATGAAAAACAACTCTATGAAAAGGGAGTATAGTTACTTTCTAAATATTTAATGCTATTTTACAATATTACAATACATACCCTAGAAGAGGCAGGACAAATAAAGCTGAGCAGTAAACTGTGAACAAGCGGGAAATCCACATTGCTGTATCCAACTTGTTAGCCATCAGAAATTGCTACATTAGAAGAAAAGAAAAAACCCCGACCCCCACAGAAGTTGGTATCTTAATATATGTATACAATGAACATTCCTCCCTTTTCTATTAAATTGCAAATCTCCCTCCAGCTTTGAATAGAAGCAAATTATAGCTTGAAGCAAAGAGCATCTTTTTGTTCTATGTGAAACTTGTCATATGATGTTATTAACCAGATCAAAAATAGCAAGGGTGTCTCAGAATGAAAAGGCTCCTTTATACATGATAATGAAATATAGTGGTAAGATCTTGCATGGAGGTACTTTTTCTAAACAAACCAACCTCAGAAAACAGCCAGCTTCAAAAACATAACATGCAAGGTCTTTAGAGCTGATCAACTTTTGCATCTACTGCTTCAAGTTTCCATGCAGAATATACTTCACGCACCCGTGGCTCAGTCTCCATAGTTCTTATGGAGGGGAAAAAAAGGAGTCAGATAAAGTTAGCATAAGTGCATCATAAGGAAAGTGGCATCATTTCGGCCTATGTATTCTTGGCCTCAAAAATGAAAAAAGCCTTTAAGGATAATCTAGAACCTCTCCTGTTGCTGAGCTCTCCTTAGCCACAGTTCTTTTCATGCCTGATGCAGTGTCTATACTAGAAAGGTTCTAATTAAACACAGCATGGTCTTGGCCATTAGATGACAGTCAAAACATCAGTTTCCTTTCACATGAAAGAACTTTATTTTTTTTTTGTTTTTAATTTGAGTCAACTTTTAAGACTGGTTTTCTTCTATGCCCCCTAGAACCCTTTTATGAAAATTACCAGAAATTAAGGTAACTAACGCGCAGGTACCTTGGCATTACTACCTGCTGAGTTACTCGCGCAATATAACCAGACAGGCAGGACTAGAGTCACAAGGCTTTTTCAGTAACAACGGCACAGCAACAACACGCCTCCATCAGAAAGCAAGGGAGCCGCTTTCCCCTGCCCTGTGCCACAGCGCGACGCCAGCTCGACCCTCTCAGCAGCACAAGGGACCCCTGCGCCCACCCTCCGCCCTCTTCACCCGCAGCAGCCGGGCAGGCGCCGCGGCCTCATCCCACGCCGCGGCCGGGGACTCCTTACCACGGCACCGCCGCCGGCCCCGCCTTGCATCGGCCCGTTCTGTGTGGAGTCCGCCATGGCCGCACGTGTGGGCGGAGAAGCGCCTCAGCTGTGGCCGGGGCCGAGGCCACAACCACCTCCCGATCTCCGGCTCCGACTCGGGCCCGGCCGGCCTCGACCCCACCGCAACCGGCACAAACAGGACCGCGCCGCCGCCACCGCGCGCTGCCCGGATGCGGCCTGGCGTCACTTCCGGCGAGCCGTGGGGCCTGCCGGGAAATGTAGGCCGGTCGGTGTCGTGTGACGTCACGAATGCGCCGAGAGGGGCGGGGCGAGGTCGCTGCGGAGGTGGTGCCCCAGCGGCTGCCACTGGAGCGGCTGCCGCGCCCCGCAGGGCCTGACCGGGGCGTGGTGCGTGTGGCGACGGCAGCGGCACGGGCGGGCGGGCTTTGCAGAGCCGCTTAGCGAGGCATGGACGTGGCGGTGTGTGTCTGCAGCGTGAACGGCAAGCGCCGCTCACACGTCCCAGAGGCGTTGCCTTAAGTGTCAGTCAAAATCATAGAACCATACAATGGGTTGGGCTGGAAGGGACCTTAAAGCCCATCCAGTTGTATCCCCCTGCCACGGACAGGGACACCTCCCATCAGACCATCCAACCTGGCCTCCAGGGAGGGGGCAGCCACAGCTTTCCTGGGCACCCTGTGCCAGGGCCTCACCGCCCTCAGCATGAAGAATTTCTTCTTAATGTCCAATCTAAATCTTCCTCCTTCCAATTTAAAGCCATTCCCCTCATCCTATCACTACTTGCGCTTGTAAAATAAAAATGAGACTCTTTATGGAGTTTTAAAAAGCAGGCATTCTTTTATTCAGTGGTGGGTGCACAGGAAATCAGCTCTGCCTAAGACACGCACACCCAGGTATCAGTATTACAGCTTTTCATCTTCTCATTACATGCATATGTATCTTATTTCTCAGAAAGTCTTTACATATCCACACTATTTCTCAAAACTAATCTTAATAATGGCATACTCATTGCGCTTGGCATTTCTACTAGTAGGGTCTCTCAGGTGGTATTCAGGAATCACTTCTAAATATCTTTGTTGGACTCGCCTCTTGAGCATGCTGGCTAAGGTGATGTGTGCAACATGTTCTCTCTTCAAGGCTGATCTCCTCCAGCCACTGATTCTAGCTTTCTAGTTACAAAGCTCTCCTTTATTTTGATTTAGGCAACTCAATCATACAAAGTTACGCATTACTCTAAGCAATCATTATTATACATGGGTACAAATCTGTACAGGCTATCACAGGGGACGCTCTCTGTTCCTGCAGTGCTAAGGTAGCACAGTGATGCTACACAGTGATGCATTATGCAAGTTAAATATGGTGCTGCTGTGTCCACTTGCTGTAGTGCTACTGGTTCCCTATAACAGAAAAAGGCAAAAAAAAACCCCAGAGAAAATCTTTTCAAAGCTGCACGTGCCCAAACATTCATAGAATAAGCAGCGTTAAATTAAAATACAGCAGCTTTGAAATAAATTTCTGAAGTCTATGGAAAGTAATCACTAAAGCTTAAAGCTCAGGAGCTTTAATCAAGTAGAGATATATCACAGCAACATTGGCAGGAGGACAGAGCTGGACAGCACAAAACAGAAGGCTCCTGCTTGCTCTGCAGCATGTAGCATATGCCATTTGCAAGGTCTAGAAAGGCTTAATCCTCCCCTCATTAATCTGACCCTTGCCTTGATATCAATTTTTTTAATTCATCTGTGCCAGGTACCTATGCAAAGATGTTTCCATTCTCAGCTGGAAGTCTGCAAACCTGGTATAACTCTGCTGAAGTGATAAAAGAAAACAAAGTGCAGGCCTCGAGTCGACACACTTTTATCTCCTGCAGCCTCATGTGATTTATACTGCCAGGTTTCTCTCAAGGATGTGCAGCAGGTTCCCCCTTCTGGCAGGATAGGCTCCAGGACAAGAAGCCATCTGCTCCACTTTCTAATCATTCCCAGATGCTTTCAATTACTCTTTAGCAGGATAAAAAAAAAGGACATATTTTTGTGACCAAGAATGTTGGAATCAACATCTGCAATCAGCCTTATTTCTGGCTTATGATGATTAAACTTGAAGATTGATTCGAAGAGATGCAGGAAGACATCAGGAGAATGTGTAATGAAGTATATTGACAGGGAAGGAGCGAAAGAAGACTCAGCTGATAGGCATTCTAATGCTATAACAATTACAAGTAAACTAAGGCTTTAGGCTAATTAACACTTTTAAAATTGAAGATACAGAACTTCATTTTCCGCTTCTTTTCTGAGCCACTCATCTCTCAGTCAAGTGGCTGTGAAGAAGGCACAAGAACTGCCTGATATTTTGGAACTGGTTTTCTGCAGGTGGAGGAGTCTGTAGTAACAGCACTAGAAGAATTAGGACTCTCGGTGTGTGTGCTGGGTGTTCTCAACTATGTAATAAAAAGACTGACAAACATTCATGCTAAACAAATATTAAGGCTTTGACTATAGCCCCAGTAAATTAAGTTTAACCTTTACCAAATTATTCTCTTCATAACAAAAGAAAATATTAATATATATCCAGGCAAATTATTCAGATGCAACAGAAATGTGGAAATACACATTGAAGACCACCAGACATTTGATGCTGCCAAACTGAAATGTCACCAGGGAAAAAAACCTGATCAGTCTTCAAGGTGATATATTTCTTAAATGTATCTAGGATGACAAGTCCATGTCTATCAGAAGTGCATATTTATTTCTTAGCATTTGTAATTTGGGAAAAACTGAATATGCAAATCATTCATTTCTAGAGTGTGGTTTGCTGTCTGTAAGTCATAACACTAAAGTTTGTATTTACTTTTAGCAAAAGTTGTCTTTCACAGATTGGCCTTGACTTCATGTAAATAGAATGTTAACCTGTTGTTTATTCCCAAAAGTTAATGGCTTAAAAAGTCCTATACTTTGGAAAACTTAGTAAGGAATATCACACTTCACAGCCAAGTCCCCTTTGGTTTATATCAACTTTTTCTCTCCCCAGCTTTCCTCTTCAGTTTCATTCTGTGTCTGTTGTCACTTCTTGTTGATGTAGTCTCTCCTATTGAGCAATTTGGGCCATGCCACTGTTCACCTTAACATGAGAAAAGACATTAAATGATATCAGAAGAAATCAAGTTTCACCTATTGGCTTCTCCCTTTCCCAGTTCTCCTCTGCTGTAATAATTGCTGACAGAGCAGAGAGGAGAGGCAGAAAATCATTCCAGTGTTATTAATGATTTGGTTTCCAACATTTGTAAAAGGGATTCTTTTGGACCATCAGGGCACCGGTTTGCTTTCATTGATGACTGATCGTTCAGATATTTAGAAGGGTATCATTGTAATTGCTGAGGACTTATCTACCTCATTAGGAATATAGTCCCATTCCTCCTCTGTGGCAATCTGACACAATCAGCTCGGACATATCTGAAATTGTTACTAACACAGCTCTTTGTTTCCCCCCAGTAACTGTATAAACCTATCAGAGAACTATTGACAATAATGATACCTGGGCTCAGCTCTCTCTTAATTTAAAAATTATGGCTGCAAAGAGATATATTTTGATCTTTTGGGCCCAAACGTATACATCTACTTCCACTAACCCACCTTTTAGTCTCAGGGGAAAAAAAAATAAAACACCTTAGTACATCTGTAAAATAATTCACATATTTAAGATACATATGAAAGAAATTGTTTAGCTCCAGCTGAGACTCTTCAGACACACTACAAGTTTACTAAAGCTCACATCACTGTAAGTTAGCTGTTCAATGAAGACCTTGGCTCAAAAAGGTTGGTGATTTACTTCCAGGCATACAAGCAGCAGCATAGCTGGGCAGGAAGCAGAATGCTTGTTTCTGAAACCCCATTGCCACTTTCCTTCACAGTCACTATGTGTTTTCAGATGAAATCATTTGCAACGCTCCATATGTAACCTGAAGCTTGTTTAAATAGCCAGAGGGGCGCTTTTTTGGTGTTTCCACTTAATTGCTGAGAACCTTATTACAGACACTGTGGACAACTTTGTAAATAATTATTATTATTAAATAAATTTTGACAGCCATAATAAAATATTTTGTAGACCCAGTATTTTGCATTACAGTTTGTTTTAAATTTGGACATTTTTGTCTTTTTAGTAGCATCCCCAATCTTTTGTGGCCTTCAGTGGCCTCAATTCTCAATCTTTTTAACAGAGACTGATATAACATTGCTTATGTGGCATTCACCACCTTGCAACATAGAGTACTTGAGGTTCAGATCATGATTTATCTATTTGTCCTTCTTGCTTTGAAAGAAGGTACTGTTGCTAACATCTGTATACGGTTTTCATTTATTTCAAATAAAAGAGAGAACATTCCTCCAAGGTCGATAGGATTGCAGTTCCTCATAGCCAAACCAGCTCCATTATTTGTATCAGTAGCGTATAACGCAAAGATAAAATAAGTTTTTATGCAAAGTTATAATGAACAATTTGGTTCTTGTTTGTGGTTATCTCAAGCTGGCTGTCCAAATCTCAAGAAACAATAAAGGACATCGGGTCAATGCCTGTTACATTTTTCAGGAAAAGAAACAGAAGTCTTCTGTCTCTCTCTACCAGATTGCTTTGTGATTTTTGTTCGATGGACTGTAGCAATATCAAACATGGTCTTCTTTCTTTTCTCTCACAGCTGGAGTTTCCATTTACTCACCCTTCCTGGAAGGATTGCCCTTTTAATCACCGAGTGCCTGCCAAAGCAGTGAAAAGCAGAAACCACAACCTTTTGGAAGATGTGCAAAATAGGAAGATATTCCTTCCAGTTGCTTTCTGTGTCAACATTTTCATAACTTTCAGCATTTTGTATATCCCTCTGTTATTAAGATACATGGCACAGAAGCTGCAAGTGTAAGCTTAAGAGAACTATGACAAGTAAGATGGCACACAGAACTATGACAAGTTTATATGTATCTTTTTAAAGATTGGAGGTATGGTACCAGACTTGGCACATGATCAGAGAACTGCCTTATTGGTGTATTTTATTTGCAATGTCCAGCTTACTAAGGACAGGAGAAACATTGGAACTTGATGGAAGGAAAGATGGACAAGTGTTCTTTCAATAAATACAAGGGAGGTTAGGAAGTTTTTAGAATTCTGCAGCAAGAGATCATATCAACAAATGGAGGAACACTGAATTATAGATGTGAACGTTCGACTACCTGTGCTGCCTGATTAGAAATAGCACAGCAGAACAGATAAGCATCCTCTTGCAAGCTTGAAGAAGTATCTAGAGGTGTATTGATCAATGCTGAGCAGAGCACTGAGTTGTTGGTAAAAGGCTCTTTGTCTCCTACTAATCAGAGGCTACTACAGGGAATAAAAAAAGGACAAAGGACAAAACCCCAAAGCTGTTAGTTAGCTTTGCCAAGAAGAAGTTCAGTTCATGATGCAAGGAATGTTAGCTGGCTTTATGCATAGAAATGTGCAAAGAAATACTGTCTGTTATATGAACTGAGGAAAAATTCCACGAAGTTTGGCAACAGTAACACTTGACACTATTAACTAAAGACTAATAACACTATAATCTGTGGTCCAGTCTTTTTCAGCAGAGATATTTGTAACAGGGTTGCATTTCTGGCACTCATTCAGCGTAGGCAGATGTTTGCAGATAAATAATTAGGGTTGCAAGCTGTAGAAGCTGAACGAAGACGAACCATCAGGAAATTTTCTGCTTTTATCTGAAGGTGACACAAGCCAAAGACTTCCCTGGATGTAAGTGTACCGGTTGGAATGTGGGGAACCCCACCTCATTCACATCCAAAACTTTTCTCACAGCTATGGCAAACATAGGGCTGTATGTTTATTGTTCTCTGCGCACCCAAAGCTGCCTCCAGTTTCATCCACAAGCATCTTGAGACATTTGTTGGAGGCTGTCCATATCACCTGCACTCCAAAGATCATCACAGAAGTACCTCATTAGTAAATGTTTTACAAGTGTATGTAGAAATCCTTATTAAAATTAGAGGAGGCTTCAGAGAGAAGCTTTTTGTTTTGGACTATTTTTCCACCATCAGATATGTCTTCCTAACCAGGGTAGGTTCCAGTGGTCTCATTTATTATGTTACATAAACTCTTCTTGAACTTTTTCCATATATGCCAGGTGCTGAATTTTCAAAAGTACTTTACTGTAATCACTAATATTCTACATCCTTTGTGAAAGCCCATTCAGAAATTCAGTCCCAGAAAACTGGATAGATGATTATGTGATAGGAGTATGTGGAATTATTTTTAACATTTGATATTTGATGTTAAATGATTTAAATACAGTGGACTGGCATGTCTTCTGTAGAAATTATATTGCTTTTTTTTGGAGGGGGTATTTTTATTCATTGGTGTTTATTCATTCACAGCATATGCAGTTCTGAATATAGGAGGTAAATGCTCCAAGGGTTCCAGTTTATTTAATTAATCCCTCTGTTTTTTTATTTTATTCTGTATAATTTAGTTAGATTAATCTAGTGTTATAACAGTTGCCCCCCAAAATATATGCATATTTTATCCAACTGTTTTTTGTGGCCACTGATACTCTATAAAAGCTCAGAACTTAGAAAAGATAAAGGATACATGGAAAGACAATCAGGATAATTAGATTTGTCCTTCCAAACCGTCATAGGTAAAGTCCATCCATTTAAATCTGATCTAATCATGTGCTGAAGTGGCGTGAAATTGAATGAAATCAAGCTGTCCAGATCCCAGAAAAGGTTCTTACTGAGATATAAAAATCCTCAAGGATACCAATTAGTCAGCTAGTCTACTGATAAGGCTTCTAACATATATAGACCACAGTGACTAGTGATGGAAGCATATACTTTGAGACTCATAACTTCTTATTGAATTCAGCCTTCCGTGTTACGAGTTTTGCAGAAAAGAGCTGCCTTATATTTCTTCTTCACCACTCTTTTGTTGCTTATATATAGCCACTAGTAATTACTTTATTAGGAAGGTAAAATACAGACAGATTAGTGTTCAAAGGGGATACCTGTCATTATAGAAAGGAAATTGGAAGCAATATAGAGAGGGTCACAAGTAAAATTCAGAGTTAAACGGAGCAAAATTATTGACAGGAATGACAGTTTCTGAAATATAATAGTGAATGGTGTATCAGTCACTGGCATGGGAAGAGATGCACAGGGAATTCAGGGCATGTCAGTAGAAAACTGTCTATACTCACTCTTAGCTTCTTCACTGAGGTTTAGTGAGACTTTGATGAGTTGTACTATTTATTCTTGCTGATAAGAATTTTGATGAGTTACACAATTCCGAAAAGTAAGGAAATACCCTTGATCTCATTTTCCTAATCAAAAGATAGAAAAAAGATCTTTTAAAAATCTCCTTTTTCATAGATAAGATTGCTTTACATTACAGTTTGTCCAAGACCACTGTGAATAGTTCTTGTCTAGCACCTTTGTTTTAATCTTCATGGGTAACATTAGGGAGAGAGTCTTTGCTAAAAGCATAGAAATATTAAAAAATCTGGCAAGCTTGTCATGTGATTCCTTCAGTGTCATTTGTCTACAGCAAGAAATAATGTGTAGATGTAAAGTTTAAAAAAATTCTCACAGGAGCTGGAAAAAAAGTTGTGGAGGTTCAGCTGATGCAACAAAATTCAGTGACTTCATGGGTCAATTAATACCCTGTGGAAATGGAGAAGAAGGAGATTAAAGGAACTGCAGGTAAGTAAGGAGCTGGCTCTGGCAAAGATGGCAAAGATTAGAAGGGGAAGCCTGATGGCTACTTACTAATGTAGTTGCTTAAAGATAAATTGCAAGACTGTTCTTGTTCATAATGCTCATAATTGCATGATGGCATAGGTTTGGTATGGAGAGAGGGTTATCTGCAGCATCACAAAGATAGGAGGCGTCTTCAAAACAAACAGATCGTGTTATCAAGCAGAGAAAACCTGGATGGCTTCAAGGGCTTGAGAAATAGAAACAAGATCAAAATTCAGTAGTACTAAATGGAAAATCATAACTCTGCGGTCTCACAAAACCTGCTGGTGGGAAGAAGCATCATCTGTGATTGACATATGTGGAGCTAAAGGTACCAGACTACCAAAGCACGGATATGAGCTGCCAAAATGATAGACAATGTGAGGGATAGACATGATCCTCTGGGCAAGAAGAAGAAATAGGGAAATATTATTGCCACTGTATATGGCACAGGTAAAACCTCATCTAGAACACTCTGTGCAGTTCTGGTGACACAAGTGCAAGAATAAGGAACTGAAACAGACGTATGGAGAGCTGTGTTCTTCAGGGGAATAGCTGATTCTATGAGAGGACAGTATAGGAGAATTGCCCGTGTTACTGTTGAAGAATATGAGTCATTTTAGTCTGAAATACTGTCCATCCAGCCTTTTAGAGTTTGTAGCTTAGCATTAGGCTGTAAAAATGAACTACAGATGAAGCCTCTTGAAGCTGGGAAGCAGCATGGCACCGCAGAACTTCCTTAGCATCAGTAGGTGAATTTGTGAAGCCTTAGGCTGAAGGCTGTGAACTTTCATCTTGATATGATGAATTTAGGATGAATTTACTACTGAGTTACACAAAAGAAGGCCCCAGAACAGTTCTGGAACAGCTCCCCAGGGAAGCAGTCGTGGCACCGAGTCTGCCAGCATTCCAGAAGCATTTGGACACTGCCCTCAGTCACACGGGGTGAGTGTTGGGAGTGTCCTGTAGGAGGGACAGGGGTTGGACTCGATGATCCTTTTGGGTCCCTTCCAGCTCAGGTGATTCTATGGTTCAAGCCAGGAGATAAGGAAGCCATGCCAGCACAAACCTTGAAGACAAGAAAAGGGGTGGCCTGCCTTGAGACAAGGAGAGAACTCAGTGAAGAAGGAGAAGACCCCAGCACCTAAACCACCTTTGGAGCAACCTTTGGACAGCACGTGAAGGACACATGGCAGGTGGGAACTTAGATTGCAAGGGTTTAATTGCCTTGAGGTTTCTTTGATCTGGGTCCCTCTCTGGAGGAGCCCAGTTTGAACTATAACATGATGCTGTCCTGACAATAAATTAGCCTCAAGTAGCTTGTGCCAGAGACTCTGCCTTGGGAAACCTAGAATGGAGGAAACGAGCTCTTTTAACAATTAGTTATGTAACCACAGAACAAGCATGCAATTAGTTACGTTGAAGCTGATACAAAAATAAATGCGTATAAATTGCTATTCATCTCTTTATAGTAGAAACAAGAATAAGCCTCCTCACTGAGCAATCAGAATTTGCACCAGCCTTCCAGTGAGAACAGTGGAATTAAAACATTTTAAAATGGAGTTTAGTAAATTTATACAGGTTGACAACCCAGATGGTTCCTCCTGAGATAAGAGAAACTCGCTTTGAATCATCCTTAAAAGGTTTCAATTAATTATATTCATTTGTTAGAAGGCATGAAACAGCATCAGACAGGATTGTTTTTACTGCTTTGGTTTAAAGGGCTCTATGAACATATCCACAAAATGAAGATAATTTCAGAGGTTAGTGCATCCTTTGAGATCTACTGTTATTTTCATTTTCACCTGAAAAAAATGCTGATAAGGCTAATATATTAAAATTCTAAATAATGATTATTCTTTCAGAGAAAAAATGTTTCTCCATCATGGGTTTCTATTCAAACAGATGGAAATTAAATTATTTTGTTTTTTTTTTAATAAACTCAAAACAAAAACGTACTGTGCAATTTCTGGAGGAAACCAGTTTTGTAAGATATCTGGAAAAAAGTGTTTAGGTTCTGTGACTAAAATGGAATGCCATAGAGGATCCCATAGCCAAATGATTAAAATTTCTGTAAAAACTTGTCTCCACTTTGAAGCAGGAAACAAATCTCTCTTAGAAGTATCTAGAATACAAGTCACCAGGCAGGAGAAAGGTTGGACACTGCTGTCTCCAAGCACAGGGTAAAATCTTGGCTTTTGTCTGAAATACTAATCTCTCACACTGCGTTGAATCTTTCCAAAAGGTCAAGTTCCAGTCTTTGGCCTCGTTTTTCACCTGTTTTGGGCACCATCCAAGCAAATCAGCCCCTTGTTGATCAGCTGTAATCCCAAGATCAGCCTTCCTTAGCGCCGTATGGATGTCTTCAACCTAAGGTACAGCTGAGCTAACAGCCTGAAATACGAACAGAGAGCAGGTCATGGGCCTTGCCCTCTTGAAATCCAGAACAAAGATGAGGCACTTTTGGACAGGACAACAATTATTCAGCCAGTTAACATGGTACCAACTTTCTGGAGTTTTCCATGTCAAAGATAAGGATGCCCTCAGAGCTTTAGAGTTGAAAACGTGGTGACCAGAAGAGGTCTGACTGTCCAAATTCACTACAGTCCTATATAAAACCCACTTCCTCGAGAATATTTTCCAGTGAACCTGCTTCTATGAAGACCTCAGTTTAAGAAACAAATAAAAATGTTTTTCCAGAACAAATATTAATATTGATAGCATTTTCTAGTCTAATGACCTTGCTCTCCTATAGTGCCAGTGTATACTTCTAACCATTAAATATGAGCAGGCTATTTGACAAGTTTTAAACCAGGGATGCATCAGATACACAACATAAAATTATTTTCACCTGTCAGCATCAGCTCATGCAATAAAATAAAACTTGTGTCAATCAAATATTTATTTGCCTTGGCTTTGCATAGTGCTTATCAGCGAGTTAATCAGCAATAAAACTGGAAAATAATCCCTCAAGAGTCAAACATGGGTGAGTTTAAAAACAATATAGGTAAGAACATGTGGATCTCTCTCTAACTGTAACTTCTGATTAATGTTAAATTCATGAGTGAATCATCAAATTAATGCATTTCTATTCCTAAAGTATTTTTACTTCTAATTGGAATATAATTTAAAATAGGGATTTAACCATAAAACAAAAAAAAAATTAGCATAAGAAAATAAACAGCTTTACTTGGTAAAATACATGCCAATCATGAGGACACAAATGTCTTTTATACTCTCTTTTCAGGATGATATCCTATTTACCAGTGCACGGCCCAGAGAAGAGATGGAATGCTGCAAAACTGATAAAAATGAGAATGGAGAACCAAATAACAGCTGAAGGGAAAGGCGTAGTTAGTGACCAAATACATTGTGTTATGCCCAAAGAAGGAGCAGTGGTTTCACATCTCTTTTGAGGATGCCATGTCTTGCTCGTTAAGAGATAGCAAGGTCAGAAGAAGAATTTGTTTTCATTAGGTCCCTGTCAGTGGTGGAAAACCTTGCAATTGATTCTGTTGTGCTGATTCCGAGTTATTACGACCTCTTACATAGTAAATGGGTGAAGAAACTTGGGTGATTTTCCTGTTTCTGCAGTTTTTCTCAGGGCTCAATTTGATGTAGATTTAGAGCACTATCATCTGATGATTTGTATTCCATGTGAACTAGCGTAGTAACTTCCTACTATGCCTTTCAAGTAAGTTCTTTATGATAATCCAGATTTCTAATTTTTCAGAAACTGGATTGTGTCTGCTCATTGTTCTTGAAAACTAAATGAGGTACTACAGTTGTATTTTTTCAGTGAACACTTACAGGTGCACTTAACTTGGTTGATATGACCCCACTTACTTCAGCCAGGGCCTCAGATTGCAAAAGCAGTGGAAGGGAAAACAGCAAGATTCCTTTCCATCTGAGCAAGTGCAGCGTTCAGCAAAGTCTCAATAGACTCACTCGAGGCCTTTAGAGGTGGAGATAACAAAAGCAGTAAAGCACAGAATGATGATGATTGCAAAATAGTAGTGTTCATCATTTATTGTATAATTATCTCAGAAAATCTCATAGAGACCCCTGCACTGAGATTCTTCTTGTTTAAAGTATAAACCAATCTAACACTGCAAAAAGGTCACTAGAAATGAATAGTGAATAATATTTGTGACAAGAAGAGTAGTTAGAAGTATTTAATATATTGAAGGACTTTCTCAGTGGTATTTCTGGCATTTGCAGACGTAGAATTGCATGATATCTTGAAGGAATGGTATTTCTCAAAGAACAGCGAGTTTACTAGGAACCAGAAATAGGAGGGGGGGATCTCTTCTCCAACTCTCAAGGGGACTTTCATGCTATTTATCTATTCTTTTTGAAAATGGAACACTCATGCCATCTAATCACGACTTCCTCCGATTCTGAAAGACCAATAAAAGGGACACATTGATACCCAGTGAACAGAAAGACAGTATTGCATTTTGGATTTGATCTGTTCTGTACATTCTTTATATTCAAGCCATAATATTCTCATGAACCTAGCTTGTTCAGTCCCTAGTCATCTGACTCATCCTGCTCTGGAGATCACTGGGAATAGCTTTCTTTCCTATTTGAGTATTGAGTATCAAACCATCTAGTTTGAGACATACTTTAAATTAGATCTACCATATGTATTAATCACACACAAAAAGAGATAGTGCTTCAATCTCTGTCAGTTGATAGAAGCTTTGTCAGTAGTGCTATCAGTTGAGATGAGTTTGGGTAAAGGCATTAATATCTGGTATCAAAATAAAGTTTTATTTTATGAAGAATAAACTTCCTAAGGCTAATACCAAACAGTTAGGTGACTCAGGATTAATCTTTGGTTAGATCTTGCCTCTAGACACCTACTGAGAAACCGTGTTTTAAAATCATAAGTGAAAATCATTTTAGTGGTTCCATACTTATTCCTTGTAGATATTTGTCTGGGTAACAAAATGGCCACACAAGTCTGTGTGTTTATGAGTCAAAACTAAAAACAGCTGGAAAGAACAAATGTTTTTCTAGATGAAATAGACTTGAGTGACATTTTAAATTACAGCAAGAACCCATGGATGAGGAGGCTCATTTTTCACTCCTTTTGTGCTACTGACTTAGATCACTAGATGAGCATAAATGGCAGCATCCCTGTGCCTTTGTATCATAACTCTTGACCAGGCTGCTGGAACACATCCTTATAAAAAGCAATGAATATCTTAATTCAAAGACGTATCTGCAAAGATCCTTTTCCTGTCTATTTAGGGAAGTCGTGGACTCCCAGCCACTCTCTGCAATCCATCCCACAGTCATCCAGCAGTCCCTAGATAAGGTTAAGTTGAAGATACTATGTGCGCTTTGGACAAGGATAGGAAGTATAAATATAGGCTCATGTGATAATTCCATCATCATTTCTCATTGCACCAAAAATCTGGGACAGTCAGGGTGATGCTGGGGGCATTTAAATTGTTAAATAAAAGGGATTCAGAAAGTGAATTTGAGCAGTTGTGGTAGATCATCCACACTACCAGCTCCTACTTCACCCCTTGTTTCCACTTTAGGTTGTTCCCATTAACTTTCTCCAAAGCAAACCTGTAAAGAAGCCAGAAAGAGGATGGACACAAGTTTTTTGGTTATTTGGACTCAGTTATACTGCTTAGCCTTTTTTTTTGATTTAGCACTATAGACTACCAAGCCTGTGAGTTATCACTGAGCAACTAATACACAGGTGCCTTCTGACTTATCTTGGGCAAACGTGGCTCTTGCCCATTACTGTAACTAAGAAGGTGTAGAGATAATGCAAATCCCGTATTCTGGCCCTTTTTTCCATGTCCATGCCATGCACTAGGCTCAGAGTGGCTTCATTGATGGGACATTTTAACTGGGGAAATCAACTCTATCAAGTCTATGCAGTTCCAGTCAGTTTTGAAAGACATTTCCCAGCATAAGAGAAATTTCCTGCTGAAGAACCAAATTGTTCCTGCTATCTTAATAATTACTGTACTAATCATAGATTTTATTTTACAAAAGCTACAACCAAATGAAATCTTATTCTTACTCTAAACTTTGCTTGCCTCAGAATAGTTCCTCCTGTATGTTTGACTGTGTAGTACGAAATTATTTGGTCCAAGGCTTTTACTTAACAACCTTTCAATATCTTTTCAAAATGAGACGATTGCGATAAGAGTAACTTACTCCTTCTTTCAGGTGTTTGTAAAAGGCTGTATGAGAAAATGATTGTCAACATAAACAAACAAAATGGACCAGGGTCTGTTTTCTCTGTGTACAGAGAAAATGTACAACCCTTGCCTGGATACTCTGCCAGGACCACTTATTCAGAATGGTCCCAGATTTCCCCAAAAATTATGTCCATCCCTGGGAACGGGCCAAAGCCCTGCCAACAAGCACTGTAACAATTGAATAAGTATGGGCAAATACAGGCCACTTAGATATAAAAATTATTCAAAATGTTACTCAAAACCAAATAAAATTGCAGGCAATTGCAGTGTTTTAGTCTTTAATCCTTGCCATCAGTCTGGCTATCGCCACGCACAAAGACTGGCCATATCCTGCCATCAACCTGTCCACAAGCTCTTTTTACCAGAGAAAAACAGACAGGATCAGATGTATTTTCCTAAGATGCTGCACAATACACAGCCACATAATTGGATTATGCCATTGGTCCTGACTGTAAGCAATGAACCTGGCAAGGCAGGGTTCTGGGCTAACTGTCCTAATGGGCCATTTCAGTTGTTTGTTTTCAATAAAAAACCTCCTGCATTGTACACCAAGATTAAAGGTCCTTAGAGAAAGTTGTTAATCTCGATATATTTGTAGTCTGTTCTAGCAGCAGCAGGCTCATGCAACACAGCAAATTTTGAAAGAAAGGTAGGATATTTCAGTCTTATATTCCAAATATTTGCACAGTTCTGTTCAGAATGCTCATCTGTAACATATTACTGAATGTGGCTGAGATAAATGTACATGGCAAAAGTAGGAGAGGTCTGTATTTTAATAAAAAATATGCATGATTCACCTTTTCCATTTACTGTTGATGTATTGATAACAATTCAGTACAGAAGGGCTTGGTTTTCTCCTGGATGGTCAAGTGAATATTAATCTGCAAACTGGGGAATATACAGTCTATTAAGTACCGTCTGTCTCTGCACAGAAAGGTGCTACAGAAGACTAATTACTAGATTATCAGCTCTTAACCACTGCTGATAAGAGTCCTTGAAAACAGCCTGAGATGAAATAAGGGGAAGAATCCTGCAGGTAAAAAACTGTGATAGAATATGGCTGAGGCTCAAAGCAGGTTCTTAGATCACCACACCCTGCTTCTTCAGAAAAAATAAGGTGGGCAGGTACTTGGCTTGTAAGTGCTGGTAGTGGTTAGCTGGGAGGTACACACCAGCAGAGGGCAAGCCCTGAAATGCTGGTAAACTGATTTATCATACTTGTGGAGAAAATGCAGTTATCTGTATAGTTCAGGTATTTCAGCAGATTTTATGGAGGGCAGCATGTGTTCAGGGTCACATAGGGGTGATGCTGCTCTAGTGTTTCTTTCTCCCTTCCTGGAAACCATTGTGTTTATAGATTAGAGAAGGGTCTTGAGGATGGTTTCCTGTCTCAAGGTGTGTCTACGCGGCTCAGTACAGTGCCACAAAAGATACCTCTAAAATGATAATTCATACTAGAAGAAGTTGTAAAGCTCTCTAAGAAGACTAAGCTAGCCAAAAGCAAAACGTGCTCATTTTAGCTTGCTTGGTTGTCTCCCTACAACAGAGATGTCACAGACTCCCAGCTCCCCCTCATTCTTCTGTGGTGTAACACCCGTCCCACGCTGCGCACGTGCCCAGCACTGGCAGGAGCACAGGGACAAGGAGCTTGGCACTGCCACCAGGGAGAAACAAGGTGCTGGGCCAGATAAAACAAGGTGGTGGTGTGGATTAGGCCCACAGGCCATAATTTGACACCCCTGCCCTGCAGCATTGCACTGTTCACCTGTGTAGCCAAACACTGCTTTTAGTGCAGGAGTCACTGAGTGTAGCCTGTAGCCTCAGAACAGCAAAACTGAGGGGCTCCCCTGCTAAAATATGAGGCCGTACGAGCAGCACAAAGTGTGGTCCTACAGAGGCTGAATGGTACAGACGTGATGGAGAGCCTGGAGGATGGCATTGGGAAGTGATGTGATGCTCGGTAAAGCCTCTATAGGGGAAAAGCAATTATTTAATATGGTGATAGAACACTTTAAATGTTGCATTTTACATGCTAAATTGAATAATGTTTTGTTTGTTCTAAACACTGCTCCTTCGCATATAATTGACTGACCTTGAGATCTGTTCTGATAGAGCAAGACTTGTTTTAAAAGGACCGATACTCTTATCTTTCTCAGTTCAGAAAACCTCAGTCCAAGTGCTTTCTGATGTGTTTTGCTTCCTGCTGCAGTTGCACAGGGCAGATGTCTCCGTTTTACTGCCTTCCCTTGCAAACCGAGCGGATGAGAATACGGACATGTGGTTTAGCAGTGATTGCTGCTGTGCTGCGTAAATGATTTACTTTTTATCAGTTGGTTTTAGCTGGAAGCTTTTCCTCCTGTGATGGCCCTTTAGGTGGATCTCTGGTAAATAGCTTGGGGAAGGAATAGAGCTAAAGATGAGCATCTTTCCCCCAGATAATCATTCTTTTGAGATGAAGCCGCCAATGTCGGCTGCCCCCATGAGTGTTTTCCTTTTCAAAAGCAGAAGTAAATGAAAACGCTGTTCCTCCGACAGCGGTGGGAGAAAGGAAAGGGACGGTGTGAGAACTCGCAGCCGGCCGAACGCTCTGCTGAGCTGCCCCTCCCCGCATCGCGAAGCTCTTCGGGAAACCTCTCGATAGAGCAACCCGAACGCGACCGGGCGGGCAAGGGCGGCGGGGGCTGGCAGAGGTCAGTGGTGGGCGCGGGGCAGCCACCCGCACCTCCGGGCAGGCGGTGATCCAGCAGGACTCGGTGCCCGCAGCCTCTTCCATGGCCCCACGCCTGGGACAGACCCGTGGGCGCTGCGGGGCAGCGGCGTCCCGCGATGCTCGGCTGGTGGGAGCATGAGGGGACAGGGGAGAGGCTCTGAGAGACGTTTGGGTGCGGTCCAGAGAGACGGGAGAAATAGAGAGAGAGGAAGGAAGGGAGGGAGGGAGGAAGGGAGGAAGAGAGGAAGGGAGGGAGGAAACGAGGAGGAAGAGGAGAAGGAAAGGAAGAAAAGATGGGGGGAAAGGGAGGAAAGAAGAAGGGAAGGGAGGAATGAAGGGAGGAAGGGGAGACGAAAAGGAGGAAAAGGAGAAGGAGAAAAGGAGAAGGAGGAAAAGGAGAAGGAGAAAAGGAGAAGGAGAAAAGGAGAAGGAGAAAGAGAAGGAGAAGGGGAGAAGGAGAGAAGAGGAGAAGAAGAAGGGGAGAAGGAGAAGGAGAAGGAGAAGGAGAAGGAGAAGGAGAAGGAGAAGGAGAAGGAGAAGGAGAAGGAGAAGGAGAAGGAGAAGGAGAAGGAGAAGGAGAAGGAGAAGGAGAAGGAGAAGGAGAAGGCAGGAAAAGGCAGGAAGGCAGGAAGGCAGGAAGGCAGGAAGGAAGGAAGGAAGGAAGGAAGGAAGGAAGGAAGGAAGGAAGGCAATCTCTTTGTCTAGAGTGTGTTATTTTCACAAGTACTCTGCCATCCGTCGTGACTATCTCTGTGCAGAACAGCTTGGAACAAATCATCAGCCTGCTCTTTATTTTCCCTTACGAATGTGACTTTAGTAGATTAATTAAAAGCACATTTTCCTCCCCCCAAAACAGTTGAGAAGGGGCAGAGGAAGAAAGAAGCCGGCGGGGCGGCGGGGCCGCGCGCGTTCCCACTGTCCGCCACCAGAGGGCGCGCCGCACCGCTCTGTTCTACCCGTAATTGATGGAGGCAGCAGCGAGAGATAATTAGTTTTATGTATATAATATTTGATCATGAAAATATTCCTTGCCTTATCCTAGTGTAGGGGACCTATAATATATGTTAAAACAGTTAATTTTTTATTATGTCTTCGAATTGTTTTACCCGTCCTACCCCCCAAATTATTGTAGCGTCAACTGAAAATGTAGGCAATGTAAGCAACGTTAAATCTAATTTTTCTGTGCAAAACCTAATTAGCCATTTTAAAAAAGGTTAACGCCAGCGCCTCAGACGGTTTTTGTTTAATAATCCTATTACTGATGGCTCATCATGTATAAAATGGTGCGGGTAGGATGCAAAATTTCCACTTGTTTATAAGTGTATCTGGGAGAAATGTATAAAATAATCTACAGCACAGGAGGCAGGTCAGTGCGGAAGGGAAGGCGCTCGCCTAAAACGTAAGTAAGGCACCTTTCATTCCGCTATTATTGCCGTTGTCTTTGCAGAATCGAAATGTTATGTCTGACTACAAATTTGTTTCCAAATATACGCAATCTTTTCTCCCACATTTGTATTCTAGAGAAAAATCTTGCTTGATTTTTTTTCTCCCCCCCCCCCCCCCTCCTCCCATAGCAATGCGAGGTTTTTTTCCTTGGAGAATAGATGACTTGGAAGACCCTGGGTAGTTCTTGCTGCTTGGGGGGAGAAAGTACCCGTCCTGAAGAGCTCCCCACGAGAAAAAGGGTACCATCAGGTCGGCCTGCAGTGTCTTGCCAAAAAAAAAAAGCAGAAGCAGGGGGCTGAGATTTCACTGCCTGCCGGGAGCTGTAGCCTTTCCGTCCCTTCGACCGGTGCCGGCTGAGCGGGTCCCCCGCAAAAGCTCACCCCAGCCTTTTCCCATCAGAGCCCCGAAATCCCACACTCTGCTGGGTGGAAGTAAAGAGTTCTAAGTCATGTATCCGACCTTTTGCTATTGCTGTTGGCGTTTAACTATTCTTCAGTGTCCCGACACGTAATGGTGTAAGAGATGAGAGTTTATACATAAAGGAAAAGGAAAAAAGGATAATGGTCAGGAAATCATTTTACAACGATATAGCCCTGGCGAGTGACAAGAAAAAATACTGTACTTGGAGGAGAAAACGGGCTCCGGCATAGCGAATGGATCTCTGCGGGACACGGAGCTGATCCTGCTCCACGGACCTTGAAGTCGTTTCGTGAAAACGAATTCTAATCGCTTACTGGTTATTTCAAAGGCATTTAACGCTCCAAAAGGCACAATGGGGGGAAAGCTCCTCATTTAATATTGAAAAAAATATATTTATTTCGGGAATGCCTGCGAGTTTTAGCTTTTTATCTGTGAAAGGCACCTTCGGCTGGGTGCGGTGTCCTCGTTGCTTGCCGAGCGAAGGAGCGTTTGCGTTCTCGGATGGCGAATTTATTTTACAGTAACTTCCTCCGAGGTGTAATTTAGGAGCCGGGAATCTTTCTTTGGCGCCAGCAATTTTTGAGTATATACATAGGAAACCATCATCCACCCATTTCTCCCTCCAACGACTCATATATAAATATATGAATATATACGCACGTATATACATATTTGTCACACATAAACTCTTTTTCCTAGCTATGCTGCTGCAATAACTGTGCACAAGACCGTGACCAGGCGGGAAGCGGCGGAGGGGCAGCAGGACGGGGCAGCCGCTACCTCCGGTGCGGCTCTGGCCATCGGGAGGTTCGGCACGTCGCTCCCCGCTTTGGAGGACACCCCAACTTTAACACCAAAGGCAATGAAGCGAGCTGCCCGCCTTGTGCTGCGAGATCGCAGCTGACAATCTTTGTTTTAAACCCCTGCTGATGTTCTTGCTCCCAATACTCCCACATCAGACAAAAATATCTGCATTTTCACCCAAACGCGAGCAATTACTAAGGAAACGGGCCTCTCGCTCCTTGCATTTTCCTTCTGGTCCATTTGAAAACGGATCCATCAGCGGGTACCAGGCGTTTAAGGGAGAATTTCTTAAAGGGCATGTGGGACGGCAACAAAAGACTGCCATTCACAGGAGAAGTCAAAGGCGCTAAATGGGGACATCAAAAGGAATTCGGATCCAATCGAAAAATAAAAGAATCTGATTTCTTTTCTTATCTGAAACACGCAGATGAAAAGCCCCTAAAGCAAACAGCCAAAGAAAGCGATGTTTTTAAAACAGCAAGAAAGGGGGAGAAAGGGGAAGAAAATATAAAGAAACAATCTCATGAATGCGTTTCTTCGGACTTTAAATGAGATGAATGACAACATAATATCAACAGCTTCTACACGACAAACCCCATTAGACTAATGTCTTTCACTGCTTCAGTTTTACGCCTTAAACTATTCCCGGACAGAGCAATGACTATTGCTAACAGTAAAATAATCCGGAACGACCCTTTGTGTAGGTGAAGAGTCAGCGAGAACGGCAGGCAGCGCCCGAGGCTGCGGGCAGGCGCTGCGCTGCGGGCTCAGGGCTGCGGGGCGCTGGCACACGGGTGTCTGCGGGCATTTCTCGTCTGGCATCCCCAGTATCTCCCGCTGGTCTCCTTATTTTTAAGCAACTAGTTTTGATTTTTAGACTTTATTGAGAAATTCTTGACGCTGAGGGTGGGGAGACCCTGGCACAGATTGCCCAGGGAAGCTGTGGATGCCCCTTCCCTGGAGGTGTTCAAGGCCAGGTTGGATGGGGCCTTGAGCAGCCTGGGCTGGTGGGAGGTGTCCCTGCCCATGGCAGGGGAGTTGGAAATGGATGAACCTTAAGGTCTCTTCACCCAAACCGTTCTATGATTCTATGATTCTGTGATTATAGAATTCTATGTGCTTCTAGATTCTATAGATTCTATGATTGTTGTTTTTAACTGTAGAGAGCAATGAGAGGGCATCGCTGCTGGATGATGTGTGTGCTCGAAGTGCGAACAGAAAGGGAGTGTAGCAGAAAAGGGAGATTGAGCTATCCTACTGAAACACCGATGGAAAGAAGGAGGATGCTGAGTCTCGCCTTAGTTGTTTCTCCTTTGTTTGTCCAGGGAAAAAGAGGGGCTTCCCCCCTTCTGGAACTAAAAAAATGCCGATGAAGCCATGAATTTTCTGGGGTACTTTCGGCTCGCTCTGTCTTGAGCCCGATCCGCCTCACCTCAGCTGTACCGGGCTCAGCGGTCGAGGAGCCCCTGCCCGGGGCCCTTCGGGCGGGGATCCTGGGGCAGCGGAGGGGGAAGAGGCCGGGCAGTGGCCGAGAAAAGCTTTCGGCGGCGGAATCCCCCTCCCCCGTGCTCCCTGCCCGGATAAAGCCCTTCCTGACAGGGGAGGGAAGGGGCAGGCTGCAGGGCAGGGGCTTCCCTTTGGTCTCAGTGTGTGTTCTGTAAAGTTGTGACAGATTATTAGTAAAGGGAGGGGTTTCACAGTTTGATGAAGATATAACACACTCTGGACTATCCATCCTCGGCGCCCATTCATCAGAGGCAGGGAAAGGGAGAGAGAGGAGCTCTGTTCCCTCTCTCCCAGAGCAATTCATCACCGCGGCTGAATCGGGGAGTTTTGTCCTCCAGCGACCTGCTACCCTGGCCGCCGTCCCGGGATGTCTGCTCGGTCAGCTCTGGCTCAGAGCGGCCCAGCCGAGGTGCCCCGGCCGCCCCTCTCACCCCCCGTGCCCGGGAAGGGGCGGCCGTCACCGCGGCCGCGGAGCTGACGCTCCTGGAGCGGGGAGTGCGGGCACTCACGGGGGTCCCAGCGACTTCCTCCCTTCCGAGGAGGGAGATCTCCCTGCCGCAGGGTAGATATAACCCTTCGGAGAGGAAGGCTGTATGGGGAAGCAGGAGAGGATGGAAAGGGACAGACGGATAGATAGATGGATAGATGGATGGATAGATAGATAGATAGATAGATAGATAGATAGATAGATAGATAGATAGATAGATAGATAGATAGATAGATAGAGAGATAGATAGATAGAGAGATAGATAGAGAGATAGAGATGGGGCGAGAATGCTTCTACGGCTGTCTTTTGTTTGGGAGTGAGTGATTCTCATTGTCGACGCGGAGAAGAGAGGAAATTAATTGCAACCAATTAATAATTAATCCCGTTTAAACAGCTTTATTATCACCCACGAACGAGAGGGAATTGGTCTGATAACCCCCCGAAGACCAAATGTCAAGTTTAACCAAATAGTTATTGCTTTATCAAACAGAGTCTGCAAATAAATTAATCAAAAGCAAATATGTTCTTTGTGCGGCTCATTTGCCGGTAATGGATGGATATGAAGATTTGCCGATATTATTGTCTGTCATTCAATCTAACAAAGTGAACATTTATTGCATATATATTAAAAATTATCCCTTAATCGAGTGGGGCTGAGGATGCAGTTATTGGAGTCTTCCCAGAGGTGAAGTCCCCTTGGATAGGAGCGGGGAGGGCTGCTCTTCGCCTCCCGTACGATTCCCTTCGGAACATGTTTCAAAATTGCTTTAATCCACCGCTAAATTGAGCTGTTTTACTAACTGTCCACGATATCATAAACAATTTGAGGAGCTAATGGACGAGATGTTATAAAAATAGTGGACGTAGGATACAGAAGAGGCGATATATTAGCCCAGGAGTGATGGCCGGGGACCCAGCCAGGGCAAACAAGTCCTCTTTGTCTCCCCCTCGCTTACATCATTTTCTAATTAGGCATAAAATTGTCTTCATACACTGGTATCGCTGGCTTCATAAACATAACCATTATGGTTCATAAGTACCCCATTGTGGGGAGCCCCTCTCAAAATAGAAAAGGATCTGGAGAGGCCCAGAGAAAAAAACATCGCCTTTGTTTTCTCTTTTGAGAAGACGGATGGGCAATGTCACGCAGATGATTACTTTGGACTATTAAATTGTCAGAAAGGAAGAATTTACCTATTAATAAGAGGATTATGGGGGAGCGATGGAGCTGAGTGTTGGAGGCTGACGAGATGCGGGGTGCGCGGGGATGGCGGGGCCGGGGGAGCGGGGGGGGGGGGGCGTTGCCTGGCCCGTGAGATCCGTGGGATTCCCACCGTGGCCTTCCCGGGAGTGAGCCCGGCCATGGCTTGGTGCCACGCACCCGCGGAACAGCGGGCAACCCGGGCGCCGGGATAACTGGATGGAGATGGATGGAGCCGCCTATCGCCCCCGACGCGGTGTCAGCCCCCGGACAATTACTGTCTCCAGAGGGATGGACAGACTGACTGACACTGACCTCTGCCCACGAGCCCACTGGCGGCCCCGAGGAGCTTATGTGCAATTTGCTGGATTTCGTTTACAATAACCCGACTTGACATAAATAACTCTCCATGCTGTGTCTACGCCCGCCTGACCTCCTGAACTGGCGCAGAAACACTGCCGTATTGATCAGGGGCGATGGATTTTTTTTTCTTTTCTTTTTCTTTTCTTTTTCTTTTTTTTTGGCCCGTAAAGTCCCGCTCACCCCGTCCCCATCTCCGCGCTGCCCGGAGCCGGCCCCTGCCCGGTGCCCGCAGCGGGAACGGAGCCTTTCTGAACCGCGAGAGCCCATCCTTTCTCCTCGGAGCCCATTTTTCCTTTAGGGTGCTTCCCTAACATTAAATTTCATGTCGCGACAGCCACCAGCGAGTCGTGACATCCCGGGGAAGGCCAGCAGGGAAGATCCGGGGAGGCATGGGCTCCCTCACAGCCTCCTCTTCCGCTTGTTTCTGCTCTCCCGTCCTTCCTCATCGGTGCTGGGGGCCAAACCTTTGTCTCGGCCCCTGCTGGGAGCTCCGCGGGGGCGTGCGGAGAGGGACGGAGAAAAAATAAATAATCGGGAATGAAAGTAAAGCGGGGAGCGGGGGGGTAAGAACTGTCCGGCAGAAGCCTCGCGGAGGAGGCTGGTGTTATCCATTTAGTGTGACATATGGAAATCTCGCGGCCGACCCACAATTAAAGGAACCGGCCCTCAGTCCTTTATTCCCCGCTAACTTTTGTGTTAACCTGGCGCTATCCATTCCGGCTCTATTACCGAGGGAATGTTGGCTCCAAGGCTGCCTTCCTTTCTGCCTATTTTGGGGCTGCCTCACACGCAGATTTATGTATTTTTGATCTTAAATTCTTTTTATCATTAAGCCTGCTCTCTTGTTGACTTTCATTGACCCCTGCCCTTGTCCCCATACTTTTCCATATTTAATACAGGAACGTTTTGGCCGGTCCCCTCCCCTCTTTGTTACCTCCCGGTTGACTGCCGTCCCTAATGGCATGTGCTGTTTGCTCTGTTGTTGAACTTGGTAGGGTCACATAGTCTTGTGCTGTGATATCCTCTGCATTTCCAGCGCTGCGATTCTGGGGAGGTGCCTTGTGGAAGAAGCCTTTTTTCCCCCTAGCTACCGGCTTCCTAATGACTTAAACAAACACCTTCGCTAATGATCCCCCAGGCTCCCTGATCCCCTCGGGGTTTTGTTTAGCTGAACTCCTGGTGCTCTGCCTGTCCCACTGGTAGCGTGGCCTTTCTGACCTGAGACATCGCAGCTCTTCTCCTTGGAGCGGACTGCCTTGTCCAGCTCCGCCTGGGCCAAAGGCCAGGATCATGGGAGCATTGCATGCCACCAGCTGCTTGAGGTGACACCGAGTTACAAAGAAGAACCGCCAAAGGAAACTTCGGCTCACACAGGCAAATGAATGTGTTCATTTATCTCCTCTGACTCCGCAGTTCGCGGCGTGCCTCGGCCCTACAGCTTGGCTGGGGGAGCGGGTAAATGTCCTTCCCAAGAAAGATTGGCTCACTTCTCCTAGGCCGGCCTGTTCAGTATCATTATGTGACCGGTTTTCAGAATTGAAGTTGCCTGGTGTTTTGATTCTTCCCTGCCTGTGCAGTTGTGCCCTGGAGGTCCCTTCAAAATGGATGCTAATTGTTGGGGCTGCACACTGCTGCCTGCTAAAATGCCCCAGAGCTCCCAGGCCCTGCTCTTCAATGGCTTAATTGACAAGGACTTGTCTGTATTTAGGAGCAGCTGGTCCAAAGCATTGGCACATCAGTGCAATCTTAACACAGCATCCCTAGCCTGGAGGAGTATGAGGGTAAACGTGGTTAAAATGAAGGAAGATTTATAGTCGGCCCCCTTGGGTAATGCAACAGAAGACAGCTACCAAGATTTTCCCTAGTAGGGGTTTCATTCATCAGCTTCCCAGCCTTGGAAACGTGTCTAGAAGCCACGTTCCAGCTATTATTAATAATAGAAGGTGGCCATTTAGCACAATTAGGCAGGTGACAATAATCCACAATAATGCGTGGCCCTAAACGAGACGGGGAACCGCTAAACAGCGCCAGGGCTCTGCCCCACAGCCACGTCCCGAGTGGATCCAGGCTAGTCCAGGCGACAGTGAGTGCACATCCACCTGCGAAGCCCGCAGCTCGATTCGTTGCCAGATAAATCCTGGCAGGCACCAATTTACCCTCTTGCTACGAGGAAGGCTGGGAAGCAGTTCTTTCACCGAACTGCTTCCTCTAAGTCCTGGGTTCAACCCTCTGAAAAGACATATCGGGTTAAAAAACCCATCCTCTATCGTGTCTCTAAATTTTGAATTAAAGCTCTCTTACATTTCAGATGCACAGACGAAATATATATTACTTTTCCGCACTCCTTAAACGCTTCTACTCGTGACCTTCCCGTTTAAACAATTTAAACTTATTTGATTTCTAAACGGGAATGGCTGGGTTTATTTTCTGCACAGGGTTATTCAGCATGTATAAAGAACGTTTATGGCGCGGCTTAAATCTAAGAGGTTTTTTTGTTGTTGTTGTTTTGCAATGTGTGGGAAATACTTTTATGTTCACACAGTTCACCCCATGAATAGGGATAATAGGTTCGGGATCCTCATTGAAATTTGAAGTTTTTAAACAGAAATTCCCTAACTTTTGCTCGTTTTCTCAACTTTTTTCGTAGGAACAATGCCAACATTGAAGCCCTCGGTTGGAGTCTGCACAGTTGGAGATCTTTGGTGCCATTTTAGACATCTTTGGATTTCATCAATCAAACTGACTGCAATTTTCCATAAAAACCCTGAATTTGGGTCAGAAAGTGGGCAAAGCAGATAAAGATCGTTCGAGCTGTCTTATAAGATGATAAATAGATATCCTTTCAGTCCAACAATGCAAGAAGTGCAGTTTTGTAATTCACTGCCGTTGGATTTGAATGCACTGAGTCGAAACAATTTATACATGTTTTCCCATGGTTAGAAGATGTCTTTACATACTTGTCAATAGTAACTTGACCTTTTTCCCCACTGAGCTACGAAGAGCTGGTTTTTTTGCTGTTTGTTTTTTTTCTTCCAGAGTACAGAAAATGGTTGTTTTACTTGTTTTTGCTTTTTTATTATTATTATAATATTTTTCTTTGCCCTCTTCCCTTTCTATTCTTTTAACGACTAAGTCAATAGGTTATTTCTTCTTATCCCGAGGTTTAAGTAGATGGCAGGTGGTTCACCTCAGCTCACTAATCCTCCGAGGAAGTATTTTTCTCTGCGCTGCGGTGAGCAAGAAGTCCGAGAGAGGTTTTAGACAGACCTGCTTGATTTACCCAGTATATTCTTGAACTTCGAGAATGTCCTTTAATATAAGGGAACAGAAGCCCTAAAAGTCTCGGGTGGAGATCCCAGTGGATCCTACCAAACTGCCATAGCTGGCAGAGCCCTGCAGCGGGGCCGTGGGGAGAGTTTCTGCCTCCTGGATTTCTGGCCGCTCCCTGACTCAGTCCCACACATCTCGGCCAGAGGGATGGGGAATATTTTGCTTGGAAAAATCTGTGCTTGGGCCAACGTATTAGATGCTCCACGTACCCGAGTGGACAGGCAGCTCATGTCCTAAGGGACATGTGGAAACACCTTTAGCATCACCAGCACAAGGCATCGGTCTGGAGGTATTTCAGAAAGAAAGCCAAGAGCATTAGCCAGGGACTGCAGGATGGGGAAACTGAGGCAACGGAGCTGCTTTCCCGTGGCTGGGGCCGGGGGTGGCCTCATTCTCGCCGGCCCCTGCCCATTGCTGCGAATGGAACTGAAGGACTCTTCTGGGAAAAGGGAGGGCGAGAAGGAGCTATATTTAGGAGGCCTGAATCCTCCCGTTCCCTGGGGATTTGCCCCGGGTGGGCAGCCCACTTGGTCTGCACGCTCTGCCAGGGCCCAGCCCGCCCTATATCCTGGGGGAAACCGCTGTAAAACTGGCCCCAGTCCTAAGCACAGGGAGCAGGAAAGTGGTGGAGGGAGGAGGAGATAAGGCATTAGCTTTTGCCTTTCCTCCCCTCGCCTTGAACACGACCAGCCCTGCTAAGTGCTGAACGCTCCCCACTAATGGATAATGACCTGCGGTGTGCAGCTGCCTCCTGCTCCTCAGATAAAGGCTGCTTTTACTATTAATTGCATTTGAAACATGAGCGCAGTATGTTCCCAACTAAACCAACCCAGTAACTGCAGCATCTCGAAGCACCCGGACCCTTCTGCGGAGCGCAGGCGAGGTCCTCGGGCCCTCGCTGTCCCTTGGGGGGACAACCGGGGGGAGGAGGTGGCCCAGCTGCCCGATAACCTTTCTGCTTCTTTGCTAAGGACCACATGGAAAGGGGGAGAGAAGGGGTTAAAACAGTTCGTGGCCACTCGTGGCTGCCCGTGGGTGTGAAGCAGAGCAATTCACGTCCTGCCAATTACAGGGATGCGAGCAGATCTTGGATGAAATTCCACCTGAAGGAGATAAAAAACATCTTTTATTCTCGTTATTTATTTTTTCTTCAAGCGGTGACATGTTTGTTGCCCTGCTCTTTTGCAGAGCTGGAGAGAGGGAGGGAAAGCAGAAGGTTTTGGGACCCCTCACCAGAGAGAAAACGCGTCTTCTGACTCGAGCTGCTTGCAACATGCCTCTGTTTATAACTCCGCAGCACGGGCTTAGCTAAAGGCACACGGTAGCAGTTACAAAAGATTTTGGGGACAAGTCATTCGTATTCAGGTTGCGGTTATAAATAGTGCGATAAAAACAGTAATTTGTTTCTTAGGAAGACCTCCACTCCTTGTTAAATGTCAAAAGTCACGCTATAATCAGGTAAAAGGATTTCTTCCTTGCTTCCTTGCTTACTGTGTCCCTAAGGGAAGCCCCGCGGGCGCGCAGAGGCGGCCAGTGCCGAGTCCTCGGCGAGAGATGTGGGGCCAGGACTAGGTCGGCGGCTTCTCTTCCTCAGTTGAGTTTTGGGGGGGGTTCTTTTTTTTCTTTTCTCCTTTTTTTTCTTTTTTTCCCCTTTTCTTCTTTCTTTTTCTTTTTAATTCTTTTTTTCTCCCCCTCCCCCGTCTTTGTTTTTCTTTTAAATTCCCCCCTCTTCCTTTAATCTATCAAACAAATATTTAAGGACAAACTTGAAGCTAAACCTAACCTTAGAAATATCTACTTAGGCCTTTCCCTTTGTCAGTGACTGTCTTTGCAACCACTGCTACTCGATGCTTCCCAAGAGGGAAGGGGCTGGAGGAATATCCCTAAGGAGGACTTTGGATGCTTTCACATGGGGAGCGCGGCTCACGCACCTACTGCGCGGGGCGGAGGCGTGCGGACATTGGCGCAGCCGTGTCGCTTTGCCCCGAAGGGAAATCAATAACCTTCTGAATGTCATTCCCAGCCACTGGCACCAGCCGGTTAACTATTCAGCCGGGCACCCCCTTCAGCAGCGGGTGACTTACAGGGGTGACAAATATATAGATTTTTCAATCGACCTGGTTTTTAGCCATGGAAACAACCCTCTCGGCTCCTGGCTGTTTAGGTCCCCTTCTTCCAGTCTTTTGTAAGGGGGGGGCTCTCGGACTCACTCGACTCTGTCTTTGGGAGAGAATCGCCCTTTCCTTGCCTTTTTCTCATATGGGGTTGGTGGAGCAGGGCACCCGCTCAGGGCAGTGACCCGGGCTGGGACGGAGCTTCGCCCCGGTGCCCCTGGGCTGGTTGGCAGGGACGGGCGAGTCGCATCCCTCCAGACACATCAGGCCAGGAAGGGAGGCGCCCTCGGCAGGGCAGGCGGTGCCACTCACGCCGGCGGGGGGCTCGCAGCTCGCTGCAGCCCCACTCCCCGGTCTCTCAAAGCCCCTTTCAGCCGCTCTGCGGGCTCCTCACCGGAGGAGGCTGGAGCTACATAAAAGCGTATTATGAAAATTATAATATCGGGCCCAGAGCATGTCCGCGGAGGCAGCTCGGCAGCTTTCAGGCATTGAGTCCCCGTTCAGCTGGGCTGAGCTGTAAAATATCCATTTGAATTCGGTGCCTGAATGGAGCAGCAGCAAGAACAACAAGGACCGGGGCAACAGAGCTCCCTTTATCCCCGCTGCAACTTCTCCCTGCTTGGCCATTCCTTTCCTGTTGCACCTTTCTCGCTTATGGGCAAATTCAAGGGCTTTTCTTCTTTCTCTTTTCTTCTCTTTTCTCCGAGCGGGAAGGGGGGAAGGACTGGTGGGAGAACGCGTGCAGGAAAGGCCCCGTGCCCTTCCCCGCCTCCCTCCCCGCAGGATGCTCCTGGGAGCCGGTGGCTCGTCTGGTTGCAGAGCCGGAGGGGGGAGAGAGGGGAGCAGTACCAGGCACGCCCTACCTCCCCCCGGCACTCAGCTCCACACGGGGGAAAGACACTTCTTTCTCCATCCCGGAGAGCGTCCCTTCTGCCTGCTTTCACCTAACACGGCCCCAGACCCCGCGACTGTGCCGCCGTCGAGACCCGATGCGGAGAGCTGCTTTTTGGCCCCACAAACCCCAAGGAGCCGGGGATGGGGAGCGACGGGGGAGGGGGAGCCGGCTTTGGCAGATATGATCTATGGAGGCAGATGAGCCGACCTGCTATTCAAAATATTACCCATTGTGTTGGTAATGGCCCGTTTATGACTGGAATAACCCCTTTAATATTAATAGAGGCTTTTAAGGCCGCGGTTTCCTGGGCGCTGGGCAGGCGGGCGAGCAGCGCAGGTGTTGGGGCAACCTGTGCAGGCGGTGGCCCGACAGCGGCTCCCGGCGCAGGCAGCGAGCAGGTGCTGCCGGGACACGCACCCTCTGCACCCGGGCGAACAAAAGCCCGGCTCGCCCCGGGTCTGCGAGCATGAAGAATTGTTTAATTTCAGGGGAAAGTGAAAGGCTCTGCTTCTGCCGGGACGTGACATTTCCTGTGGTGAAGCCTGCATTGGCTGCTAATAGAGATCTAATTGATGGGTGAAGTCCCATTTCCGCGCTTTCTCCTTTATTGCTCCATCCAGTCTGTTGCAAAATATAACCTTAATCTGATTTAGCAATTCCTCCAGGATTCGGTGCAAGCTTACAGCACAGGAAAAATCGTTATTAAAAAAGTTAAAATACAGACTCGGATTCAGTGCGTTGTCTTTCTTTTTTATTTTATTTTTTGTTTGTTTGTTTTTCTTCTTTTTTTTTTTCAGGCCGAGCCCTACCCAGGCTCCTGGCATTTAACACATTCTCTTTCGGTAATCGCTCGGGCTCTTATGACTATTAATATCAGAAGGGATCGGCGATAATGCAGCCGCCCCTCTTTGTTTTAAATGCAAATCTCAGCGTTTCGGAGCCGAACTCCGAGCGCGGCTCTGGGCGAGGACTGAAGCGCAGCCCCGACGGGGCGCCCGTCCCCGCAGCGCCCCCGGCCAGCAGCACGCGTTGGCCGATCGATGTCGTCAGAATAAAAAATATATAAGGATAAACACCAACCATCATCATCTTACGGGAGCTGAGTTATCTTTCTCTCCCAGGGGATGAAATAACACCTTTATTTCAAGAAGGCACGGATGCGACCCAAGGTAGCGGACACGTTCACCCTCGCCTGCGGGGCTTGTGCACGGGTCTAACCTCCTCTCTTCCCTGCAGACGGACAGAGGATAGAGGGACAGACCGGCATTTGCACCTTGGGGCTGCTTGGTGGGCCTGGCGGGACCAGTGGGTGACCCCGCGGGATGGGAGGGATGTGAAGGGGCGTCTCAAGCCGCGGTACAGGCTCATGTGCGGAGGCAGTGGACGGGGCAGCGAAATTCCTTTTAATTGATTCATTGCCTTTTTCTACGGCCTTTTTTTATTTTTTTTTCCTTCCCCTTGCCATCCGCGCTATCTGAGATAGCGAGGAGTGTACAGGCATTCTGGACCTATACAAACTCTCTTCAGTCCCCTTTGATAGGTTTAATGAGGCGGAACGCGATGAAGGGGATTTGAACCGGTCTAAATGATTGATGAAGCCTGGGGCAAGGCTGAGCTTTTTCCGGATAAAGCCCCATACATCCCCTTATAATGGCTGGGTAGTGGCAGGGCTGGGCTCCTTCAAAAGCCGTGGCCCAAGCGCATTGAGAGCAAACAGGGAGGGAAGGTGCTCTGTTGTTACCTAATCAGCTTGTGCACTGAGCCACCAGCCGCCTGGAGCAGGAGAGCGCTGCCGGGGAGGTGGGGCGGGTGAAAGGGGGCATTTCTGGCACACTCACACACACACACACGCGTGCACACACCTCACACCCCCGCCGAGCCCCGGCCCGTGCAGCTGCCCGACAGAGCACCGTGCTCCCGCTGTGCCCCGGACACGGGCTTTGGGGATGGGGACAGAGCCCATCGCGACACCATCCCTCCCTGATGTGACTGCACACCTGTAACACCTGCAACACACGCGCACGCTTAAGCAGAAACAGGGACACGAGCACACGTGTGGCAGGAGAAAAGGGAGCCAACGGCTGTTGACTTTGCAATCATATTAAAAAGCAGATTTAAATAAAGGATGTTAAAAAGTCTCTTGTGTTCAATCCCAAATGTTTTGATGGAAGAGAACTTGCAAATCTGATGTTGTGTTCCGTGGGGCTGTGAGGTCCCCAAGGCTCCTTAGCTGAGCAGGCCACTCTCTCTGTGGCTGGGAGAGTTACAACACAAGTCCAGCCCTAGGGAAGATGAACGTTGTGGCAGACATCACTTGTGGCCCCACTAGGATGGTGCTGGTGGACAAAAGCCATTCTGGTGGGCAGGGCACAAAACCAAATCACCCATCCTAACCTGCAAGGAGTGACAATTCTCCTGCTATCATGGCATGGTTAGAGTTGTGTGTATTCTCCTCGGGTTAAGCCTTTTGTTTCACCCCAACTTGTTCCACTTGATGGAAAAACTCTTATTTTATGAAAACTAATTTTCAAAAATATCCCATTGAACATAATACTTTACAATGAAGACACTCGTTCAAGTGCCGGAGAAGTAAGCAAAAAACTGATTAAAACGTGCAAGATGTTGCCTCAAGTATATGCAATGGGACCAAACATTCCATGTGCCCGAGTATTGTGTAAAATCACTAGCAGGAAAGAGTCCTGTGTAAAAACGTATCCTCTTAGGGACCGATCTTTTAAAACTCGTCTGTGTCTTTCCCCTTAACAACCAAAAGCAGTCTCATTGCAAGGACAAGAACATTTTGAAACCCTGCTGTTAAGTTTCCTGTGATGGATAAAAGTCCTTTACAATATCTTGTATTTTTTTTGTATTTTGTACAGCAAAGTGGTAGAGACAGTCTTTTCCCCTTTTAGGCTACTTGAAAGTGCATCATGAAAAGAGGCTGTTGGAATTACTCGTACAGAGAGAATTCAATAAAGCAATGAGAACAGGCTGTAGAGGGAAAAGGATGACTATTCATTTTTCCCCTTCATCTCTTATTGCCTTGGCTTTGATCATTCACCTTTGGGACCAACACCTCAATCCTGAATCAGTAAAACTGCTACTGTAGTCAGCAAAGCTAAAGTCTTGTTCAACTTATGAAGTCCCACTCATTTCCAAGGAACTATTTACACCTGCAATGTGAGCAGATTTAAGAGAGACCAAAGGAGCAGCCCATATGGGTGTGAATTGCCTTCTCCTCATCACCTGCCTTGGAGTGAGACTGCTCACACCGGTGATTAGCAGCAAAGGAGAAAACCCCAAACATTCAAATAGAACAACTCCACTATCATTATACCATGCAACATTTCCTGAATGCTGGGAAATTAAGGAAGAATAATAGAACAACTGTATTAAGAAATGCATATGAAGGGTGAGTCATGATTATTGTTGTCTTGCAACAGCAGTAGTGGACTGGGGGAAAGAAAAGGACAAAAGAAATCAGTGAGTTAAATGAAATTATTATACAGTGTAATTTGTCTCTGAAAAGCAAATGAAGACATTTGGGACAATGGAAAGAGAAACTGCTGGTTGTCTTTCCTAGACCAGAACTCTATTACACCTATCAATCTCCTTTCAGCTTTGAGTTATCTTGATTTTATTATTAAAAATAACATTACAGCATATCCTATCCTACTTTACGACCAAGGATCTCAGGGTATTTTACAAGTATTAATGAATAATCAGAGCACGAAAACACACTGTTAGTTTGTATTTAGTTACTGACTTCTTCCTAGAGAACTTAATGCAAACGGAGTTTCACAGTTTGGCAACAGTGTCAGGGCAAATATTATTTGTCTGCTTTTAATATAGAAAAAAGAGATGCCATGAGATAACAATCAGTGTGGACTTTGACTTGGAAACTGAGGCTCTCTAGCAAAGATCAGAATCCAAGTCTGATAATTACTGGTCTGATTTCTTGCCAGCAAATCCCTGTCTCCCCTCTACCACTGCAAATATTAAACCATCTCCTTCCTCCTGTCCAAGAAGACCAGCGTTTGCTGGCCCAGTTCAGAAGGAGTATCCAAATGTCCCAGCCTGCTCTGCAACACCTCTTTTTACCTGGAGTGTCCACAGAAAATCCTGCACAGGCACTGTAACACTAGGGAATAGGTCAGCCAGGTGAGCTTATGAGTAATGTAGTGACTCTCCTGAGAGTTTTAACTCCCAGTCCTGCATGGATTCCATGATTGGATTAATGACATTGCCTCACATGTGCTGTCTGTATCCTGAGCTCTTTCTCTTCTCTCTCAAATATGCAAGGTGGAAGAGAAGAGGTTAAGAAAGTCCAGAAAGATGAGGGCTGTAACCAGCCAGGGAGGGGTTTGCAGGTACAACACTTGGGGAGTAGAGAGGCCAGAGACACTGGAGACCGAAATGGCCTGGAGCTTGCCAGCTCCAATGTGTTTTTGAGTGGAAAATACAAATTCAAAAGTCCAGCTTCTTTCTGATATGGTAATTTGGTGGGAACTGTTCATAAGTTTCCTCCTTCCCCAGGGATTTGAGGCAAACAGAGGAACAGTAGACTCTTTTGATCTTTTTGTTCAAAAGATGTTTTCTTCCTCATCAGTAATAACAGAACTCCACAATGATATGAGGTCTTTTTCAGCTTATGTCAACAGAGACTCCTTTATAGTACAGAGCTATCTCTGTGTGTTAGCCAGGATATTCCTCTGATGAAGTGCAGGGTCAAGTGACAAACTGCATTTAGCATGTTTAACTAGTAGCACTCATCTGTAAACTGGTGTTAGTTTGGAAAAGTCAGACAGAGGCTTCCAGTTTCCTCCAAATATAGAATTTCCTTCATCAGAATCCAACAGGTCTGATGACCTCATGGATGAATCCTGTGAAAGGTCACGTTTAATAACCAACATTTTATGACTTGAAGTAGAAATTACTTCCCCTGAGAAAGTCAACTGTGTGCCTAGCTATTGGTATATGGAGTCAAACAGACAATTCTCTTGTTTTAGCAGAGGCTAATGCCAACAAGCTTTCTGGAACATTACCATCTCTCTCGAGCTTGCAGCTGGATTTCTTTTTTTCTGATTAACATATCTGAAAGGTCTTGCCTTTCTTGGATTCTGTTTTTCACATGCTGAACTTAAAGCTATGGGGTTTTTAGTAGGAAAAACCCCAACTTACCCATTTAATGAGATTGCAAGGAACATCTCCTGTTTCACAGTTGTTTTGTTTCAGACTGTCCTCTGGGTTCCCGTGTTAGGAGACACACTTGGGCAAAGGCATGCACTCACTAACATACTGCCCAAGGATTGGGATTGCCTAAACCTTATTTACTCAGGAACTCAGACACAAAATCCCTTAGAGGTTTTCTAAGTATTTTTCCTGGAAAATACATGGAACATCTACATAAATGCTTAGGTTTGTTTATTTATTTGCTTTTTTTATCAGGGATGTACTGGCCTTGCTATTTACAGGTAAAAGGTCACCAAAGACTAAATGGTATAAAATCTTTACACCTATTACTGTAATGACAGATATTCAAACCCAAGCAGATAGGAACTTCTGGCTGGGTGCTTGAAGTTAGCAGTCCACTGCACACATGTTTATAGCATATGTGTGCATCTAAACACAAAATGTATTCAGAGGTATCACAGTATCACAGTATGACAAGGTTGGAAAGGACCTCTGAGATCATCAGAGGTGCTGCTGTCGCTGTTAGGTGTCATTTTATGGCCTGATTTTCTCCCTGGAGGAAATGCTGAATATTTGATTAGAATTCCCACTTTTATTTAGAATATTTTCTTTGTGAACAGAGCTTCTTTTCTCATCCAGCACTGCCATACAGAAGCGTTCAAAAGCGTTTCAATGCTTTAGATTGCTTCAACAACGGGAGCACAGGGAGTGGAACGAGCATCAAAGATTAGCGGTGCAGGTCCCCGTTGGCTCTTTGCAGAGGCTCCTCCTGTCACTGGTCAGTGACTATAACAGAAGAACAAAGTGCCGAAGCTGCCTGCAGCTCCATTCAGCCGCGGGGTTGCCCAGGCCAGCAGCCAGCAGCCAGCAGGCAAAATTTAACAGCCACGCTTCCCAATGCTGGTAACAGCTATCAATGGATCCATAACTCTCAGCTCTCCAGATATGGGGTCATCTTTCAATACTACCCCACTGTCATACACAACGTTTGTCTTGTCCTGCATTCAACTAATTGTGTCAGTCTGTGGGGTGACTCTATAATACACATATACAATAGCACAAAGAAAGCAATAATCTCCTACCCAGTCTCTTTATTTATTTAAGTGCTATTACAAAGTTTCCTGCAGCAAAGAGAAGCTGGGAGGCTGCAACCTATTCCAGCCACGCAACAGCTATCCAGATGAAAGAAAGAATGCAGTGACTTAAATCAGTTACATGTTTCTGTGACTTTTTTTTCATCCTGACAACTCTACCAAGTGGTGTGGATGGGGGTGGGGAAGTGGCCTCACTAATATTTCAAAATGTGGAGCACAAAAAGAAGCAGAAATCCTAATAAACAAAATAATGATCCTCAGGTAATTATTTTTTTCTTATGACATCTTTAAAGGAAATATTTGCAATTTATATTTATTATGAATAAAATGCAAATACAAGGGATATAAAATAGCTGGAAGCTTTCTCAGTTTAATGATTTTGTGGCTCTAGTTTTTGACGTTGCAATATTTTTATGTATCTATAACATAAATAACTTCCATAACAGCAAAATTACTCCTTAGTTCAAAATTCTGTTCAGAGAATTACAATAAAGTACTAGATATTGCTGTTCTCAGCATCATTGCATTAATTGCACAAATGGCTGCATTTGGCTAATGTTCATAAGCCTCATAATCAATCAGGGTTCATTCTTGCCCTGCCATCATCCCGACACACTGCCAATTCCCCTTTACAAGTACTTACACCTCTTGGGTCCAGCCATAAATAGATGTTTCAAGGGTCTCCTGCAATGAGTGCATTTCCTCCACTACCTCAACCAACCAGGAACTTTTAGGTCTGGTTGTTGGAATTAAGATGTCCCTCAATCTCTGCAAGTTTCTGCAGGCCACTAAGAGCTACCCACTGACTATAAAATCCTTTGTAGATACCACCACACTTCATTCTTGTGTTTATTAGTGTCAGGTGGTTCTGCTAGCAGAGATGGAGCCCTTTCTTCCTGGGCTCTGTCCCAAGGCAGACAGAGAAAACTATCCAGAAATCACTGTACAGTCTGTATTTCTACATTCTGCCCCAAACACTGCCCTCCCTGCAAGGAGTCCAGTTATTTCCAGCTTCCACTCAGAGTCTGAATACAGTCTGAAGGGCCAGATGGGGAAAAGTTTTCTCATCTAGACAGATTAAGCAGCAAGGCAAATGTGTGTATCAGAAGATATATCACAAAAGGTATCAAATATTCCAGGATGGAAGGTTTTCTGATCGATACCAACACATATTTGACTAATGTTGTGAAAGAAAACCTTTGAGGAGTTCTTAAAAAGAAATCCCACGGCTAGAAAAATAAATCCTTTCAGCCTGCTAGAAAGGAAAGTTCCTCAAGTCATTTTCTGGAGAAGTAATGAAGAAAAATAAAGGTTGCAATGGGTGAAAAAATCTTCAGTAATGCATCACCACAACAGTTGGCAGTATTGAGGGGAAGAAGAATGAGCATATTAACACATAGTCTTCTCCAAAGCCATCCACTCTTCACTGTAGCATTCAGGCAGTGCCTTACACCCCTCCCGAAGGCTGCAGCAGAAGGACTTACAGACAATTGTGCTCCTGCTGGAGAGCCTTCTCCATGAGGCTTCTGACAAAACCGAAGGAGGGACCCTCAAGGTGTTAAGAGAAATATAGTGTTGGAAGTTTTCTAAGCTGCTGCTGAGAGCTGCCAAGAGTGAAGATAAGGTTGTTAGTCCTGTCCTCTGTACAGACCCTTCCAGGGCTGGTTTCAAACCCAGTCCTGCTGATCAAATAAAAGAACACGTTAGGCAAAAGATGAAAAATTAATTTAAGCAGGTGTGTTTGTATAAGAATGGGATCAGTTGGAGGCAAAGGGAGATGGACTGAAGTGGAACAAGAAGAAAGAAGTTTCTTAAGAAAGAGGAATTGAGAGGACTTAATAAGTGACGAATTCTGAGGACATAAGAGCCCATGGAGAATGTGAAAGGCGTTGTACCCTCTGTAATTGGGATAAGAATAGTGTAAAAATCAGCTTGCAGTTTGTATCCCAGCTGCCCACTGCGGTGATGCCCAACTCAGAGCTGTAGAATCAAAGCAAACCAAGTGTTACCCACAAACTCTGTCTGTAATTTTGGAGGGTAACGGATGGCCCAACACAGTGGGCTCTGAGCGAGCGAACGTGGGCACGTGCTCTTCTGTGAACTGAGCTCTTTCTTTTCACGCAGCTTTGTGAAAGAGTTTTCAAACCTAATTCTATTTCAAGAAAATAAAATACCAGAATCCTAAATGCACTTCCCTGTACAGGTTTGACTATGGGAGATTTAATTGCACTGTGAGTCTTTCTTCAGTGCTTAATAACCTGAGTAACAAAAGACTTTTTATGTGAACACCATGAGAAAATCACCCGTCTTCCATTCTCCTCCTGCTCTTTAGTCTATAAAGGTTGCAGCAAAACTTTCCATGAGAAGTTCATAGGACACAAATAATGAAGAGATGAGAGCTCCAGTGCTGGAATAGATCAGAAATATGATAAAGGATATGTATATAAAGAGATATAAAAAGGTAGTTAAAAACTTGAATATGATCAGATTTTTATATGGAGTCCTGAGAGTAGTTGCAATGGAATGTTTCTTAAAATAGAGACAAAACTTGTGTTTTAAATTAACACCTCCAAACTCTCTTCTGCTTTGGGCAGATCTCAGAAGGGCCAATGCCAGGATTTTTAGATTTTTAACACTGATGAGAAAGAAAGAAAAAGAATGGTCCCCATAGCATGTTGTCCTCATTCTGTGTAGCAACTCGTATCGTTAAGCACCTAGAAGATGCCAGTATTGAGAACCTCATTTAGCTCACGGTCCTAATTGAGACAAAGACTGCCTGAAAGCAAAGGAGTGAGGATTTCAGGATGTGTCCCATTGCTGCCCTTTCCATTTTCTTGGATGCCAGTGCTTCCTCCCATTCTCAGCACGAGGGAGAGGTGGGGGTGTGTTAGATGTAAGCACAGCAGTGATGGAGACAGCATGCTTATTACAGAATGTAATTTAAAGCACATAACAACTGGAGATGTCTCATATGGGGCCAGCCCATCAAGAATTACATATGCACAGGCAGAAGCTCTAATGGTGGTAACTACAAAGTGCAGACTCTGAGTCACTGGGAAGTGAGCTGGTTTCTGTAGATGCTGTGCTCAGAAAGTAAATGCATCCTCTAAGAGATCATCTTCAGGAAACTATTTTTATATATATATAAAAAAATATATATGTAGCAACTCTCTCTCTAAATGCAGCTGTTTGAAATACACAGGATTTTCAGCAATGTTGTCATGTTTGTGTATCTACACAGTCACTATCTATTCCACATACACAAACATCCGCCTACCCAGAAAATAATTGTGGATAATTCAATGTTCAGATTCGATAATGGATGCTCAAATAAATATGAGAATTCCAAGCAAATTTGTGCAAATGAAAAAAGATTTCCTCTGACATAATGGCATGGTGCAAGGCTGTCTGTAATGAGCTGTAATTTGTCTGGAAGAGCATTTTAAAGGGGTTGATCCATCCACTGGAAGACCAGTAACTGCTCTGAGACTAGAAGCAATGAGCCAGCCTGCCTCGTCTCAGAGGAAATTACACCACAAGCAGGCCAAATTTCTGACAACTTCCATAAATTATTTCAGATTTTCATATTTCAAATTTCATCTGCATTCATCATGTGAGTTTGACTGGGGAAAAATGTCTAGGAGGAGCTCTGCTAGCATTCAGTGCAGCAGTCCCAGGAGCCTGCCCTGGGACTAGATAATTGAATTTAGTTTTGATTAGATTATTCTTGCTGCAGTCTACTGCCAATCTGAAGTATTGTGCCTTCTCTTCTACTTAACCTTCCTGCCCCATGCCTGCTCCAGCCTGCATGCAGCTCTCTGTATTGCAGAATATATTTGAACAATCAAACTTAGGAGTTATTATTTTGCTTTCCATTGTCCATCCTTATAAAAGCACACATCTTTCACTGGGTTCCCTCTTCCCTGAAATCGGATTACTTCTTTTTTTTAAGTTTGTAATATTGTTTACCATTTTCAGTGGAAAGTGCCCTGTAATTTAGGTGGAAAATCTAAAATCATTACTACATCTCTGGATGATGCAACATACCATAAATAAGGATCATTTCTAAACCAGCTATAATCATCACTGGATGATACAGATGAGAATAAGAACAGGTAAATAATGAATTCATCCATCTATTTAACTAAAAATCTATTGTTGGCCAAAGTTATTAATCAAATCTTTAGCTAGTGGTCAATAGGAAAACAAAACACCCCCTCTGAACAAGCTCCACAGGCTTTCTCTGAAAGTAATCCATTAGAAATGCAGAACACGAACTTTTAGCAAAAAAAAGTCAAGCCCTTAAACAAAGCACGTTTAAGAAAGAAGTGTGGCAAAACAACAACAAAACCTCTTCATGTGAAAAGCATCTGAATGCACAGAGCGTTATTACAATAAATACTTCTTAATTTATAGGCATTACGGTTCCCTATTTGCAGAATGTGACTGAATTTATGCATGATTCAGGAGCAAAATATGTGTAACTCTCCAAGTTATAGTGTGGATTATTAGAAACACAGATAAGGTAAACAAAGCTAATGCTGTTCTTTAAGTAATATCCATCACTTCCCTGTTATTGAGTTATTTCTTTTAACAATATAGGGGGGTTTGATGCTATGTGTCTGAACTGAAGACTTTTGATTCTTTATTGTTCTCCATTTTGATGAAAAAAATTGAATTGGGGGCTGTTATATTGAATTTTGTTCCGTAAATGTACTGAAATCATATTTTTGTTAGAAACTATCAATAAATCCAGTATAAGAAAAGTAATAAGATACAAATATGAGCAGGACCTTTGCAAAGGAAATATTACAAAGACAGTGTGCCTATAAAATATATTAGAGAAAGTGCTTTCTCCCTTGTGTTTGAAGAAAATACAGAAGGAATTACAGGGAACCACATTATTTTTAATACAGATACAACACATGAAATCAGATGACTCTGACTGCTGGGGGATAATGTTCAAGAAAATGACCAAACATGAACTGCTAATTCATAGATTGTCTTAAAAGGCCATTATTTATCAGCTTGAAGATTTGTTTGTCATTAATGCAGTTTACCAACACAAGGCATCTCACTCCAGAAAATGACTGGATGTGGACACATCCGGCTACACACACCCTCTACCTGTGTAAATGGAGTCAGATGTATAAATATTTATGTGCCCTCACATGCAATTATTTTGTGAGCATTTATAAACATCAATGCACAGGCAGGTCTGCATTTTTTATCTGATTCCTGCTAATCTAAGAAAGGACTCCCCACCAACAATATTTGGGGAAAACAAATGCTGATGAGAGGGAGGGAAAAATTCGGTAAATGAAGTACGGAATGTCCCACAAGGCACAGTTAAAGGTAGAAAGAAAATAGTCGTGTCCTTGCTGCCTATGAATCCTGCTCCACAGACATAAAGTGTTGCTTTTTCTTAGTGGTAGTCCTGGTGGAAATAAGAATTTGGGTATGCAAGCAAGGGCCTGCAGGCACCAGTGCAATGGGCATAAGAAACCCAAAATGTAGGCGTTTCTTGCTGTTTATTGGAAAATCTCCAGGGTGGCACAGGGGAGGAATTCTTCTGACATCATCTGGTTTTGTCTACATTTTATTAAAACACAATTTACATTCAGCAAAGGGAGCTGTCTTAAAGACCCATTGTTTTCCCTCGCTTCCAGCAGCATCAATGCCTCATTCCTGCTCTTACTGAACTTAACAACCTCGCGCTCTGGCGTTGTACGGCCGGCCCAGGGCTGCGAAGGATGCGCGAGGCGGCTCCCAGAGAGCTGCACCTGATGCAGAGACCACACGAGGCAGCATCAGGACTCATTTATTCCTGACACCCCGTGTCAGTCTCTGCATCCAGCTTTGGGATTTATTGTTGTTTATGTTTTCCTAACACGCATTTCGCACCTGAACCCTGTGACACAGTGAATGGGAAAGCCCCTGTTTTCCTTGACGTGCATAGTCAGAAATAATACTCATTTCAAAACCTTAAATAAATGACATATTTGAATAAACAGCATATTTGAAGCATAAATTTGAAATATGCAAATACGCATCATTACTTGGAATCACACCAAATTAAACCATTTGTAAATGCCAAAGAATATTATAGTAAATACATTTAGCAAAGAAAAGTAGATATGACTATGTTCAGTTAATTCTAATTTATAGGTATTAAAATTAACAGATTTTATTGTTCTCAAGTGTGCACAATTTCAATTATCATCAACCATTACAGGTTTGACCCACACCCTGCTGCTGATAAGGAAAATTTCTCTCTCCTCTCTCTGCTGCCCCTCTTCCCTTTTCCCCAGTGTCCAGACTCAGGCCAGTCTGCAGCTGATTTGCATTTATTTTTTTGATAAAAGAAATAGGACCATCAAGTTCTTCTTTACACTTTCCAAAGCAGAAGCACTATTCTTGCTTCTTTTTTTTTTATTTACAGAAGAGCTCTAGTTTCTTGAATGGATTTTCCTTAAATTTGTTAATTCATGGTAAGTTAAAAAAAAAAAAACAAGAAAAAGGAGGAAAGAAAAAGGAATATAAGAGCTTTTGGTCAAATTGCTGATCAAAAGCTGGCTTTGACTTATTAGGCAGTGAAGAAGAGTGACCTAAGGAATGATTTAAAGCAGTTTGGTAGTTCCCAGTACCAACTGATCTAAGAAAGGGAGATGGGCTGTGCCAGGCCTGGGCTTTCTGCAGGGGGTCCCAAACATAAACCTACGGGAAAGAACCAGGCCCCCAGAAAGAGCTGGCTCCAGGTAAAAAGCAGCAAGCAGAAGATCTTGATGTAGAGGTTTTAAGAGGTGCTTTGGGAACTGGTTGTGATTGCAACAGGCTCTTTTTTTTTTTTTTTACTGAACAGCACTGAATGCATTCTGGCACAGATTTGCACTTTAATATCCATTTCCAAAATGTCTTGTTAGAAAAGTGTGACCAAAAGCACAATTTCCAAATATACAGTCTATCAGGACATGCTCATACAAAGTTTTTACTACAGTTATTGACAAAAGAAAGAAAATATTTCCATTTGTATGTGTTGTTCTTTATGATATAAGTAATGAATAAGGAATTTAATTAATGGAAAAATAAAATAAAGGTTCCTGTGTTTAAATAAGCCAACACTCCAAGAATGACAAACCTAATGGTTGGGTAACAGACATGATTTTATATGATAAATTCAGAGCTCTGGAAAGAAGAAATATTGCTTGTAATTTCAAAAGTTGGGGTTATTTTTTAAACCTAGAGACTTTTTTTTCAAAACATGGAGAAAAAGGTGGGGGTTTTTATTTGGAGAGGATTTGCTGTTGAAGCATAAAGTATGGTTAACCTGTGCATTGCCAGTCAGCTGCTCCCTGCATAACAGCATCACTTGAGGAGGGCAAAGGATTTCAGAGGAACCAGACGTGGACAAATGTTTAATTTCCTTCAGGATTAAATAGAGAATATATACAAAAATGATAGAAAGCAGCTCTTTTGGGGCAGCTCGGGGTTTCCCTAGGTTGGGCTGCCTCCTCTTAGAGGTTAGAGAAGGATCCTCACTCAGCTGGTGCCCGAGGCACTCGGCACCAGAGAGGGATCAGCTGGTGCCCGGGATGTGGCTCCTTCTCCCCCGCAGCAAGACTGGGTGGTTGAAGTGTCTCTCTAACTGCTGCAGCTTTCCTGATGCCAGGGCAGCTTGGAAATGAGGGAGCACTAAATGCTTTCCTAAATTTCCTTCTCCCCCCAGCAGGTTTCCCAACAATTAGCCCAGCTTTAACCATTTTGCAGCTAGGAAGCCATCCCAATTTATAAATGACTTTCTATTTAGCATTACAGTGGTGCAGCTGATTCCCCTCTTCCTGAAAGGAAAAGGGTCTCAAATCACGCTGAAATCAAAGTAACATCAAAATTTGTGCCTGTCACTCAGAAGCATTTCAGTTGCCTGTGATTTTGAAACAAAGGAATTTGGACTGAACCAGACTTCTAGACCAAACTCAAGGTAAAGTTTTAAATCATTTGGTTGCCTTCTTTTTTTTTTTTTTCCTTTTCTTCTTTTTTTTGTTATGTGGAGCTCTGGGTTTTCTCAGTGGCTGGAAGCAAAACAGACCTAACAACATGGGAAGACTCATGTCTTAGGATCTGGTACCTTACTGGAAATTGAGATAACGACATATCACCAAAAAAAAAAGGAGAAAAATCATTAATAATTAGATATGCAGTTAACTTTTGCACACTGAAGAGCATCTGATTTTCCAGACATAAATCCAGACTTTGCAGTTCTGGGTCTCACTTCCTCTCCATGTCAGCGTACGCTTCTGGATGAGCATGTTTAACACGGGCTTTAAGATAGGGGCTTTCTTAGCATTAACACTGAAATAGCAGTGAGGTAACTGTGTCCTTCTCCCAGCACAGAATATTAACTCTTTCAGCACCCAGGATCATAAAGTGCCTCTCAGTGCCTTAACCCCCAGCCATATGGCATATCCTCAGGACTAAGGGTGCTAACGGAACCCAGAAGGCTCTGCACGAGCTGTCACCTCTGCACATTCTCTGAGACTGGGTATTAGGAAGAAATTTAAAATAATTCTTGTTCTATCACATCTTGGTTTAATTGCCATGTGTTAACGAAACATGGGAAGCCTGATGAAGACAGAAGTGACTGCAAAAGCTTCAAAGCCTTTCCAGAGGCCAATGGGTGACTGCAAAGGTGATGTGTATGCAGGAGAGACCTGGAGTCAGGAGCAGGGGTGCAGGCTCCAGTTAAGTCCCAATGACATGCAAAGTTCAGGCTAAGAAGGGTCAGGAGAGATCATCCAAAAGGACTTTCAGGAGTGTTAAGTTATATCACTGTATGCTTATCTTTCATTTCAGATTTTGGGTATCCATTTTTAAAAATGTTTGTGTAAGAAAATACCCAAAAAGCCTCCAAAGCCTCATCCTGGGGAAACCTGTGTAGCCCTGGGGGACTGATAGGATTAAACATTTGCTACTACTGAATTTGCAATGCTCCTGCAAAAAACACAGATTAGCAGTTGTGTGTGTGGTTTAGGTACACAACTGACGTGGAGCAGGGAAATGGTCACGCTGATGGGTGAAGGCTGAGGGAGCTTGGTGGGAGCAGGTTTCTCCACGCATTTCACCCACAAGCAGCTGTTCAGGGCTGGTTGCCCAGCCTCAGGTAGCCAAACACCTGGCACAGCAGGATGAGAGCCATGGGGTTTGACACTGTATTGTACCTGTAGCACTAGGCTACCTGTTAATGAATTGCACCAAGCATGGTTTCAAAGGGATCCTGTGCTTCCCAGTTCAAGGAACTCCCTCTGTACAGCCAGCTTTCATTCTCTCCTGCTAAGCTGTGCTCCCAGGAAAACACTTTGTACAAAGTGAACCAGTGGTGCTGTCAGGAGACTGCATTTCCTGACGTGCCACGACCAGTGTTTTGGATGTGCCTTTATTGCCTAGGAAGAAATTCTGCTGAAGGATTTAACAAAGCCTATGATTAAGGCGACCTCTGTTCAGTGAATCCCTCGAGAACACCCTTAGCTTTCGGTGCATGAGTCCCAGCAGCTGGTGTTGAACCCCTGACAGCCACAGCCAGGGTCTGGGCAGGTGTCCTCTGGTTTCTCTGCCTCTCTGCCCAGGCTGACCTGCCTGGTGTCCTGGGGGCTACAGCCACCTCTCACAACATGCTTGATGGCTGTAAGGCAATTACACTCAATTTCAGATGTTTGGATGTGGGACACAGACATTGAATACCCTATCATCAGGCCACAAAGTCTGAAAAAAAAGGATTAATTTGACATAGGTAATGAAGGCAATAATGCCACTGTATCTGGGCAATTATCTCTTCTATTTTTTTTTTGTTTTCCACACAGTAGCAGAACTAGGGTTGACTCAACTCTTCCCAGTAGCACAAGCAAAATTTAATTTCTCAGTCGCAGCAGAGCAGCTCCTCGGCACCAGCCTCCTTGTATGACTCAGAGCACCAAGGCTGAGCGTATTCCCATGGTCCTATTCTCTGCATATCCAACCCTGATCTCCACCTGCCTTTGCTGCTGCCCTGCTCCCAGCCCTGAGCGTCAGCATTCAGCCAGAGATGGTGACAGGGGCACTGCAGCATGTGGGGGACAAGAACCGTGGCCATCTCCCAGCCCCAGCCTTACCTGGCTCAGGACCCTGCTTCGTGTAAGACTCCCCTCTGCCCAGAAGCACGGGCTACCCTACACTTGCACGTGGGCAGTGTGGGCCTGGGGCTTTGCAAACGCCCCCCAGGACCTGTGACACAAATCACTGCCTGGGCATCATCCTGAATTCACCTGGCCTCTTTCTAACTGGGGAGCCTTGCAGGCTTAGTAGCAGATGCTTCTGAAACCACAGACCTCTGACACCTCCTTGCTTCATACACCTTCACGATGGCATTTCTCATCAGTAATCACCCAGCTAAAATTAAAAGCCAGCACAGAGTGTTAGCTCAGGGATATCTTCCAGCACCCTGATGCCCCAGAGATAATTGCCCGATCCTTAGGACAGTGAAGACCTTTTTTGGGGGGGATTGTGGCTCTGCTTCCTGTTGGATAAAGGAGAGGTAACCTCTTGCCTCTGACAGGAGCTGGGGGAAGGCCTCTTGTGCAGATGGCACCAGGACAGCTGGCAAAGCATGTTTCAGTGAGACACAGTAATTACTCAGTTTGGGCTGTACCATTTCCTGCAGGAACCTATTTCTTCCAGCAGAGACTGTTTGTTAAGTTTCGTTCCCAAGCAGTTTAACTAAATGAGGGTTATTTTAAGCCTGCAACAATGTTTCCAGATTTGATTCAGTGAGATTTATTATAAAATATGAAAGGTTAAGGAGCTCCTTACGTTTACTCTTCTGAGATGAAAATGTTGCACACACAAGTGAACGCACAACATCCCTTCTTCCTCCCTGTGTGTTTTCCAAGGACCACGAGAAACACCTATGAATTATCCCCAGACATTGATCTCTGCTGCAAGGGCCAACAGAGATGCTGCACTCATTTTCTTTCCTGTTCCTTCCCCTTCCCTCCTACACGTGCAGTCACAGGCTGAGTTGAAATGGATGGCTGGGTGGCCCTGCTCTGTTCCACAGGTTTTCCCATGGGTGCTCCCCCAGGCATTCCTGGGGCACCGCAGGGAGGGGAGGACTTACTGTCTCCCCAGCTCCTTTCTTGCCTCCCCAGCTCCTTTCTTGCCTCCCCAGGAAATCTTTGTTTCTTACCAGCTGGATTTTTTTTCCTTCCAGTTTGGGAATGTAGGTCTCATTAATGAGATTAATGGGAGCTGACTGTATGTACAAAGAGGACAATAGGTCCCTAAGACGAACCGTGCCTCCTTTGGGGAATGTCAGTACAAATGGGGAAGAGACGTAGATTTGTTGTGGTCTTTTTAGATGCCAGAATACTACCAGAACAACAGGGAAGCACGGAGGCTGCTGGCAGTCCTTGTAGTGGGAAATAATTACTGATGACCTGCGAGTTGTGCAAATGTCTGGGGGTAAAGGTTGGTGTCCCTGTGGGTACCTGGTTAGTAACATATTTCGAGGTTAGAAAGTTGATCTGTGAATGTCATGTTAACGCAGAGAAGGTGAGAACAGAGTAGAGACATTTTTTATGAGTAGCTTGAGTAGGCAGGTCAGATCCAAACTTTATATTCTGGGGTTTTTTTCTGTCCAGAGGAAGAAGTGGTTTAGTGAGACACAACCAGTAGCTTTTCCTCAAGCTTCTTCATAACCACCAGGGCAGAATCCTGCTGCAGTATGAGAAAACAGAGCCCTAGAAGACAAACCTCCTGTCATCTTTACAAGTCCCAGATTTTTCTCCCAGAATTTGCAATCTGTTCTTCCCTCTCAGCCTGCTTTGTTGCCATTTCACTTCAGAGCAGCATGGAAGATCTCCCCCTCCCTGAACGTGGCTGCCCAATTAAAAAAATATCCCATTGAGGCTGTCACTAGTCCAACACAAACCCCATCAATTTGTTTGGCTTTTACAGTACCAAAACCACCTGTCCTAGCCAGAATGTTAAACAAGTTTTGCCTTTGGTTAGCCGCATGTTTAAAGAAATGTCATTTTCTACTAAAGATGAAGTGAAATTTTGTTATTTCAGGCTTATACTGAGCTGCATTTATTAGAAAATGAAGTCTACATTTGAATGAGAACCTATTACTTGTATTAGTCTCTTCTGAGCTATAGCAAGTAAATATTATATAGATTATTAGAAGAGACGAGGAGACTGGGCAGATTGGCTTCTTGATCAAGGTTACGCTGTACTCATTATGCAGCAGCACATCTGGAATGGTCCAGTAGTACCCTGAGAATTCCTAATACATTAATAGGACTTACACCTCCTATAATTGCATTTGGCTGATTAACTTTAGTCCAGCTGGTCTTAGCTGCATAAAAAGGTATTTTATAAGCTTGTTATACAGAAGTAAATTCTGAACATCTTTGGCGTATGTCTTGCCAACTTCTATTCTGACCTGAATAACTCACTTTCTGGCAGCTTTTAGCACAGATGAATTTAAAATATCCATCACAAACATTAGCCCCCTTGAGCCTGAAACTTCCAGATGCATAGTCAAGACCATATGCCACAAAGAACTATCATGTACCATTTTGTTATTAGGCATTTTAATAATCAGCCCGAGCTGTCTCTCCTTGCTCGTAAGAGAAGTTCAGCACTTGCAAGCTTATAAAAGACTGCAAAGCCAGATCTTTGCCCGCCTCAGGGCCATAGTTTTAGTTTGGATGCTTTTGTTCCTGCAGCTGAATGCTTTCCAGATTTCAGCAGCCTGTTTGCTTTTTGAGGAGAGAGGAAAGAATCCACACATTCCCCACTAAAATGGGAAACCCTCCTTTGTTAAAGAGCAAAGAAGGCGGCTGGAGATCAATTCTTCTTCTCCTACCATTAGGTGTCACTGCAAGTAAATGGAAATTACAGACAAATGATTTGAAAAGAGGAACAATTTCCAAAGATTATTCTATGAGAAAAGAATAAATATATTTATAAAGGAAATGCTGGCTGTATTCTAGAGCTATACTTCATTGCAAGCTGCTTCTCTAAACTAAACCCAATTTTTTTTAGTTCCCGGGACCTTGAATAATTTGAAAATGCAATCACTTTCAAAAATTATTTAAGCACTTTGTTGTAAAGGCAAAAGTAAAGTAGATTCAAAATACATAAACAGTATTGCTTTGTCAGTTTCATGTAATTTAGTTATTCTATCAAAACTGGAAATATTGTGAAACACAAAGGGGTCATCTGGAGATATGGTCTGTACTCATGAATCTGTAGACAAGAAAGAAAAAGCAGACAGATCAGACAAACTATTTCAGAATAGTCCAGTTCTCCAGCTTCACCTTTAACAAACCATTTCTTTTGACTTTTACCAGGGATTTATAGTTTCTGCCATCAAATTACCAAAATAAACTGTAGCATATAGCTTGTTAGTTGTTTGTTTTACTAAGATTTGCAAATTATTGCCAGCATAATCACATTAATGATTAATTTTATTCTTTCAAAGCCGGATTTCGCACTACTGCTGTTGTTAGGAACAGATATTTATGCTTTTAACAGTTGTATTTTTGTGCTACTTGTGATTCTCTCTCGTGGCTGATTTTACCCTCAGAACTCTTGAGCACCAAGTCCCTCCAAAAGTCATATTTTCACTCCTTCCCTCCACCTCACTTTGAAGCACAAACCCAGCACCCATCAAGAATGGCTTCTAATCTGCAAGGATCAGGCCCCGGCTGGCATCAGGGAAAGCTTCTGGATTGGTGAATCTGGTGTCCAGTGCTGGGTTGCTTCTTCAAGCACTGGCAGCCAGTTGCCAAGTAAACACACCTGTTGTAGTTCTGAAGAGCCAAAATAAGTTTTCAAATAATTTCATTTTAATTGAATTAGACTTTCCCTTTGCAATAGTGGAACATGTTGAATTTAGACCATTACAAACAGTTTATCAACCTAAGCGGCTTGTCCTGAGAATAATATTTCATTAAACAACCCTTTCTTCTCATCCACCCTCCTTCCATGCCAAAAAAAATCAGCCAGGGAAAACATCTAGAATGTTGCTCAATACCACAAGACCATCCTCTGCTGGCTCTGCTTGGTTCTGCTCCTGCTCTGGTAGGACCACACCAACCTCCTCCATTGAACTGTCCACACTTATTTTAATCACCATCATCATTTGCAAGTCTGTATCCAAGGGTTTAATTTGTTTGATTGCTCAAGACTGTAAAATGGTAAAGAAGGTTCGTGTATATGCTTTAAATCGTGGTTTTACTTTTGGGTCTGTGGGATGAAACATAAAACAGAGCTCTGTGGTTCATTCTCTTTACGTTTCTACTGCTGGCACAGGACTGAAGTTCATAACTCGCTTGATCCGTATGATCTAAATCAGTGCCTGGAAAGCTTCACAAGACATGAAATCTTTCTTCTTCTTGCAAAGAGTCCCTGTAAAAGCTTAATGTTAAAAAAAAAAGTAAATTTGGAAAAAAGTAAGAATATTAAATATTTTTGCAACGTAGGAGCATGTTTTCATTTTATATGCATATATATGAATATGTATTATAGATGTGTATTTATTTATATAATATAAACCACATAGACATTATACACATGCATATATACATATGTTCACATATGTGCTCATTTTGCACCTAAAATCAAATTGAGTTTCACATTAAATAATTTAGCTACTCTCCTATTGTAATGGTTTACATTTTGGAAGATGAAGACAAACCGCTTAGACCTTGAAAAACACATGGGCTACTCAGATGGATGGCATCTGGGAGGGCTCTGAACTCCGTCAACGTTCTATAGGGAAAAACAGAGCCAGGTGCATTTCTTCCTAAATCAAATTAGCTGGAAGATGCCACATCCAATTGTAGTAAATTGATGTGAGAGTTTGTGATGTCTATAGCAGATCTTACAACAAAGGTCAATGTGTGGAGATGTAGACAACAGGCTGGTGTACAGCGACTTGTGGTGGAGCTGCTCTCACAAAAGCAAGGGAGATGTAAAATGCAATCAATGTTTTAATATATGGAGAATACTGCCTTAATGATATATTTTAATTAACCCAACCCAATCATATATATTGTTAAAAATGTTAATAAAAAATAGTGTTTGACTGAGGCATTTCAAGACGCATGATTAGAAGATAATTTTTACTTTAAAAAATAGCAATGGATTTAATGTAATCAAGCTACAGAATAAAATAAATCTGGATTATATGGACAAGGAAGCTTGGGAAAGAAAACTAATGTGGTTATCTGTTACATAAGCTTATGGAAAAAATACTGACATACGTCAAATTTACCTGTCATTGTCATAATTTTTAAACATCCCCCTTGACATCAACAAGTTTATATCATGTTTTATGGCACTTAATTATCCCTAATTTTATTTAATTAACTTCACAAGACATCTAAAGCAATTCAAAGATTTTCTTAAATAAATGATGAGAAAGGAGCAGTTAAAGGGAGGCTACATAAATGTTCCATTCAGAAAACAGTTGCAGGAATGCTGAGGTGACAAAGACAGACACTTAAATTTGGGATAAAGGCTGCCTGTAAACAAAAACTTAAGAGGGGTTTTTAGTCAGGCTTTTCTCCACAGGGTTTTTGTCTTATTCGTCAAGCAAAATAAATAATTATTAAAAAATTGAGATTTTTTTTGTTTTTTGCTTCTTTTTTTTGCTTCATATTGTTCAACATCTGAACTGAAGACGTTCAAGATGCTTTTATACAGCTTTCAGCCCAGCTTTGCAAAGTACCCATAGTTTTGTCTTTGCCATATCTGAAAAATTTCCATTTCACAGGTGGAAATTGAAGACCAGAGGGACTGAGAGCGAAATTACTAAACCTGGGTGTCCAAACTGAGGGAGTTTTTTCAGGGTTTTTCAGCACTTCAAATGCATGCTGTCCAAATCCAGCTAAATTCTGCCTTATCTGTGACCTGCCCACAAATTTCATGCTGCTCTTTGGGCTCTTTGTGGGTATCTTCAGGCACGCCACATTTTGGATGTGCAGCTTGTGACCCTCCTCTGTAGCAAAATGACAACGAGGAGAGCTGGAGCACAGGCAGGAGCTTTCTGCAAGGCTCACTCCATCTTGATTAGATGAGATGCTCCAAGGGAACATCCAGCTCTTACCCTCTGACATCAATAACACTGCGAATCCACAATTTCTTGGAAACTTCAAGACAGGTAAAAAAAAAAATCCAGATAAAGCATAAACGCTGGGATTTATGAAATATTCAAAGCTAAATTTTGAACAAACATTGAAGTAGCCCTTCATATCAGCTAGAATAATGGAGAAACTGGCAGCAACGGTGAGAGCAGCACAACATTTTCAGGTCACTTAGTACCCTGGTGGTGCAAAGTGCTCTGGGGCTTCATCCTTGCTCCTGATGGTCACACGTTCCTACTGTACTCCCTCCCCTCCCACACCCACGGCCGTTGTATTCAGAGCAGCAGCGCAGAGGCCAAGAGGTGAATGAGCCCGAGAGTTAAATTACCTCTCAGCACTGAGAGTAATTCTCCTAGACAAGAGGGAGTGCACTGATGCAGCAGTGACACCACAAGCCCTCTCTGCTTCTCGTTATCCTCCTGAAGGTAGATATTCTCTTGTTTTTCTCTTTACTGTAGGAGATGTGTCATCTGTCAACTCAGGAGAGCGGCAACAACTCGGTGTGTGTTACTGCAAAAGAAATACTGAGGGGCCTGTGTCTGCCAAGAAATGGAAGGGTAAGAAACCCAGTTTTTATGTGGAGGAGAGAGCACTGGAGTTGGGGAAGGCCCAGGTGACTTGAGGGGTCCATGGATATAACAGAACCGGCCCTGCAGGCAGCTTCTGCAATCTGTGGTGCAGTCCTACTGCTTGTCCACTAACTACATGCCTGCCCCGAAAAACTGGGAATGATGTCTGGACCTGGGTGCTCTCAAAAATCAAATTTGCTTCCAAGAGAGCCAGAGGACTCTGCAGGAGCTGAGCAGCAGCTCCTGCCTGACACCAACAGCCACAATGCATCCTGTTGTGTGCAGCCTGAACAAAGGTGTGAGCGCTGTCCGTAACTGCCAGCGTGCAGTGGGTAAGCAGGAACCAGGACAGGCAGCAAGTCCTGGCCACTGGTAGCCAGTGCTGTCGTCACTGGATTCACACGTGCACAGACTAAGTAAAAAAGAACTCTAAATGCTATAGGGTTGAGGCTTTTAAGAACATCCAATGTGTTTTTACTGCAGTGAAATTATGGCAGCAGGCTTTGTTTTGCAGAAAATCTAGGTCAAAGATGCCTTTGGAGAGGATAGCCCTGCAGACTTGCACAGTGCCAGGACCCTGGCTTCCATTACTGTATCTTTGTGACATGAGAAAATCATCCATACAGTGGGCTGATTCTTCATGGGGTTATTAAGATGGGTTTAGAAATAGATTGCAGCAGCTGTGGAAGACGAACTGGTTGCCTTACACCAGATGTTTTGCCCTGACTGCTCTTGCACGTGCTAATAATGCCATCCTTTTCACGCTCAGGAGGGTGGATAAATTTGAGGAGGAACGGCCTGAAACAGCCAACTGGAATTCTGTCCACCCTTCAACACAGCCTTGGTGTTATTTGTAACTTTCATGGATTAGTGTTCTGCTGTCTCTGTCCATACAAAATTAGACCCTGTGGAAGGGCAATTTTTTGCCTGGCTCCCTAAGGAAATGGAGCCTGTTGCAGTCATGTTGCTTGTGTGTCCATCTATGTCCTTCTTTATCCTTTCTGTAATAACTTCTAAGCTCCTTGGCTAATTTCAACCAAGTTTAATCAGCACTTTCAAAAGAAGTTGTGTTTCCATGCATTGCATGAAACTAGGCTTTCAAATAGAGAAGCCCAGCTTATGCCTCTAACTGATGGCTTTATCACACCAGAGTCCACATTAACTGAAAGACCTTGCAAATGCCCAAGAGCAGAAAAAGCTTCAGTAGGACACCATGCCTTCTGGATATCAATCTGTCAGCCTTGAGGCACAGTTGAAGATACTTAGTCCCAGGAGTACTCCTGCTAAAGACAGTGGGGCTACTTATGAAAAGAAGGGGAAATTGCACCTACAGTTTCACCCAATCTAGTGGCTTTCTGACCCAAAAAAGGCAGACCAACATCTACCCTTTGCTGTGGCTCTCCCCAATGCTAACTAAATATTCCCCTTATGCCACTTCTGGCATTCACAGGACCCAGTTCCAAGCCAATCTGATGCGCTACATCGGTAGAAAAATAAGAGCAAAGAGAGCAAATAGCTTTTTGCTGGGTTAGTGAGTGGAATTGGTTCAGTACTGGATCTACAAATCATGAGGTGGACATTGGAAAGAAAGGGAAGAGCTGGTGGCAGGGCACGCAGCAGAGGGAGAGGTGAGCTGGGGAAGATGGAGCAGGGTTTTGCCCTGTCAGAGCAAGTAAGTTGTTAGGTAGGTTCAGCCGAAGAGTGCCGACAGCTGTAATTGCGTGCGCTACGCTAATTACAGAAACACAAAATAACCAGCTGTGACTGAGACTGTTCCACACTGATTCCTTTGCATTTATTAGATTGTGCACGGAAATTAACAGGTTGGGTTTTTAACAGCATGGAGATCCAAGCCGTGACACAACAGGACAAGAGACACTGAGATGACTTCTCCTTGAAGGTGGCTCCCTCTGAAGTAGTGACATTCACAAGAGATGAGATGATTTCTCTGATGCCTTTCTTGGACTTTGACTGAAAGTGAATCAGTTTGTCTATATTTAACCATTATGCCAGTTGAAGTGTATCCCACAATGGTTAAACCATGCTCAGGGAAAACACAGCTATATAAAAGACCTCCTGGAGGGCTTATATAAAGGGTAGGAGAGTATAAAAATAAGAGGCAAGAAGCTTCTTATGCTGACACATCTAATATCCCACAGTCCTTACACAAAGCTATGTTTAGTGCCCTTTTACTGCCACTGAATATGCATGAATCTCCCAAAAATGTTTATGCTAGGACAAGCACTTATTGCTGAATCCTCAGAAGTAAACTCCTACTAAATAAAATCAGTCTTTCAGAGAGATTTCAAGTTAACAGTAAGCATTTTTTTGGGGACATTTTTCAATAAAGTAAACTGCTGTCATTAAAAAGAGACTTTTCAATCAAAATACCCACCAATTCTCCATGCCTTTATCTATTTTCTAATGAAAAAGTCATGTTTTGGAAACCAAAACTGTTCACTTTGCAGCTTTTATTGAAAACCACCAGAGACAATCAAGAAGACTTGTCTGTGTACAGAAAGGTCATTTGTCTACCCAGAACTTTTATGGAAACAAAAAATGTAATTATTTCTAGCTTTTAAGTTTCAGAACACATGCATTGATTTCATCTTGGTGTTGGATATGGATGCTCAGTTTGTATTTCTGGCCCCTGTAACACCAGCCTGTGAACTAGAAGGCCACTCAGTGGAAGCACAAACCAAACCTCTGTTCACCTCAATCCAAACCCCACTGACCAACTCAAGTGCTGAGGCAGGCTGGGGGCTGCCAAGCAGCCTTGCTGGGATTTAACACAGGGAGTTTGGGGGTGGTGATGGGTGGCTGGACACCCTACCATCCTCCGAAGATCACCGCTGCTCCCACATGCATTTCTAAAAGCTGATTTTGCCTTTTTTTCAAGCAGTTGCAGCCTCCATAAAGGAAAACACATCTTGGCAGAGAATCACAGTAGTCTAAGGACCAGGAAGGAAAGGAAGGAAAATGGAAAGGGAATTATGCTGTACAGACAATAATATTTGCCTTGCAAATATTGCCTAGATTTATTAAAAGTGCAAGTAATCTGACTTGGTTTGACATACATGGAAAGGAAAATGTTATTTAAAAATGTAAGTGTTGTTAGCAGTCCTTGTAGCTGCTGCTGCTGGCTAATGGGGTGAAATAGGTGAAAAATAAAAGCAAAGAAGAGAGGAGAAGAGGAAGAGGAAGAAGAAGAATAAGAAGAAGAAGAGGAAAAAGAAGAAGAGGAAGAGGAAGAAGAGGGAGGAAGAAGAGGGAGGGAAAAAAAAAGAAGCCTTAGTAATTGTTATAATATCTTTTTGTTGTGGTCAGATCAAGAAGTCAAAGCAAGCCCTTCATCACTCTGTTGTAATTCTGAGTGCTGCTTGTTGAGGTCAAATTCTGCTGATTTTTCCAGGACTTAGACAGAATCCATTCCAGCAGAGGATTAAAGATCTGCTCCCGCTGGGGTCAATGGCAAAATGTCAATGGCAAAGCAGACACTGGACATGAATCAGTACAGGAATCATCCCCATTTTCAGGTTAATAAAGGAGCTGTGAATTTTCCAGCACACACGTTTATTGCAGGAATTTTTTTTTTGCATTAAAAAAAAAAATCTGACCAATTCCCCCCCTTAAAAATTCAGTGAAGCCCTGTGCTGAAACAGAATAATTATTAACAATGAAAAGAGAGCAGTATACATCCAGGCAATTTAAAAATAACTCCCTTCGATTAGTTTCAATGTAAAGATGATAGCACAGAGGATTATTTTTCTGTTGTAGTAAATTATTTATGTGAAAGTTGTTTTCCTTTTAACAAGTAAATCTTCCTGGACACAATTGCATTAAGCCCTCTTGAATTTCATAATGGGGTTATCAATGAATGCACGCAGAGTTTTAAGGTAAGCCTCAAGTGCAGCTACGCTCACACAGTGTAGAAAATCGACCATTGTATTTCCATGAACACAAGGGCTCTTCCATGTCCCTTCCCCAGTGAGGGAGAGGATATCAGAGGTAGCTATTGTGGGTTTTTTTGTTCTGTTTATCACTTGGTCTTTGTGGGAAATAATGTTGGATTAAACAGTGGCAACACTTTACAATTCTTGCAGTGAGAACAGCAAGAATGAGGCACTGAGTGCCATGATTTAGATGATGGTTGGTGTTAGTGTTGGGATATAGGTTGGACTTGATCTCAGAGGTCCTTTCCAACCTTATGATACTGTGATACTGTGATACACAAGCCTCGACCAGATCTCTGTTGCAATCTGCAGCATCCCGGGAGCCCTTTGCCAGGAGGCTGTCCCCAAATAACTCTGCATCACCTCACACCTGGAGACTCTGCTGGGACAGGACACAAGGAGAAAGTGGGAGAGGAATGGCCAAGCAGCAGGCAGGGCCCTATTCCCTGAGCCCCACATCAAGCCCCTATGTACAGGCATCCCAGTCCTTCAGGAGATACCCATTAGCTTTGGCAGCAGAAATCAGTATAAATGTCCCTGTTGCAGCACTATTGTTTTTATCTGTACAGCAGTAATTCTAATACTCTTCTTTTATTGCCACATAAAAAAAACTTGCCTTCCTTCTGCTGTTCTTTTCATCATCCTGTGGACAAATTGATGAGACAGTGGTAACAGCCCCCCACTAGATTTTTGGGTTCGGTTCTCTTTAGGTTCTTATGCAGCAGAACATGACTGGAAGCATCAGGATCCCTGCAGACCAATTTTTGAGATGATACAAAGCCAGACTTGGTTTGTTTTCATGCCTTCCCCTAATATCTTTACATGCACGTGTGCTCTCTATGCAGTGCCAGGGGTTAACTGAAAACTGCCAAGTTTATGTGCCACTTGTATAACTCCTGCTCCTTGCCACATACAACGGTGTGGAATCACAGGAAAACAGGTATTAGACACCTAAAAGCAAGAGACTTGTCTAAAGCTGAGCACAGATGGCTCATTAAAGAGTACAGGGAGAGGAGTGGAGGCCTGACTGGCTACAAGGCAGAGTGGGGAGATGTGTTTTGACTATGTTTGCTTTAAGAATCAGCTATTCAAAAATCAGCTATTTAAAAATCAGGCTTTTTGATAAGGAAGATCGCTTTCATGGACAGAACTGCTGTACAAACAAGCTCCTTGGAGATAAGAACAGGAAGAAAAAGCCTAGCAAAACACTGGAGTCTGCTTTGAGGACTAATTTGCCCTCAGGGAGAGCCCAACAGCATGTGTAAGTAAGGCCCATGAGGAAAGGGGCTGAGGTCAGCAGTGTCCAGGGAGTCTCCCAGCAGGGACCCCCAGCATCTAGGGCTGAGCAGTGCCCAGGTGGGAAACCATACAGCAGCCAGGACCTGCTCTGACTTTCAGATGGGCTTTGTGAACACACTGGGTTCTTTTGGTCATTGTTTTACAACGTCTTGACCAAATGTCTTGGTGCCTACTGTGGCAGAATAAGCTCCTCACTGTCTTCCCTAACATTTCCTGCCTACCACTGGGGCCTCAGGGTTGTTGGAGGGACCCTGATTCTCATCCTCACATTCCTCAGGAAGCAGCTGACCTCATTTGAGATGTGGAGGTGAGGAAACCCTAGGAGGACCCTCAGGCTGTGTTGATGCTCGTAGCCCAAATAGTGCCAGGCCCCATATGAAGGTCTGTGAAAATCCCTTTCCCCCAGAGCTTCCTGGCAAGAAAAAAATGCCAGGCATGGAGCTGCAGGCATGGCCATGTGAATAACCACATCTGAGACCACGACACCTTATGCATCAAACACCACCACTTTGGTAAAATCAGCTTAGCTGTTTCCCATTTGGATCTTGTCCTTGCTCTGTCTGTGAGCAACCATATCTCCTGCCAACCAAGAAAAGCACAGCCTAGCTGCTTTTCTACTCCATTTCTCAGAGCTTTCTAAAGTAGGGGAAGAGATATGTACAGAGTTTAGAAGTATAAGAAGGCCTGCATCAATTAGCTGAACAAGCAGGTACGTATTTCAGTTCTTCAATGTCAACTAGCTGAGAAGACAGTCTGAAGTGAGTGCTCTCACCATTTGCAAAACATTCTATTTTCTCTTGCAGGCACTCAGTTCAGAAATACCTATCAAATATTTGACACAGGTTCATATTTTCTAGGAGAGAATCTCTTTAGCATCAAAAAACATTTAATGATCACCCGTAAATAACAAGGTAATCAGAATGAAGCCAGACGTCAGACAATGTTTGTCTACAAACGATGCTCTCCAAAAAGAGGAATGTTTCAGAGCAGGCAGAGCACCTCTCCCTCACCTTCCCACTGACCCCGCAGTGCGGAAGGGATCGCAGGGAGCTACACCCGGCCCCCGGGGCAGCTGTGTCACCGCACCGCTGACCTCTGCCTCTGCCTCCCCAAAAGCAGCAACTCTTAATTTCCAGATTTGAGCTTTCCTCAGGAACTGGGGTGCCTGGTGAACTCTCTGAACTGCCAACACAATATGTATGTCTATCAAAAATATTGCCTTGATAAAAGTAGACGGTGACATACACTGCCCATGAGAGCTTCTCCTAATTCGCCCTTGAGAATTTAAACTTCCAGATAATCACTCTTGAAAGTGTAACTCTTCTTCAGGCAATCACAATTTGCATTTTTAACCTTTGAATTGAGTACTTTGTGATAGCTTTCCTTTTTCTGTTCAAATACAACTCAGAAAATACATTTAGTACATTTATTTGGACTAGTTTAATCTCTTCTGCAATTAATTATCTTCTGCTTTTTGACCTTCTGAAAACATCCCTTCATTCTCGACTTTGTTTGAAAGCTGAATCCAAAAGAAAAAAAATAAACAAACTAAAGAGAAAATAGAATTAAATAAAATAAATGGCAGAAAACGTATTAACACATTTTATATAGATGTGTTGTTGTTTTATAATAAAACTATAAATGCAATTAAACAAATTACTTTCTATAATTTGTAGTGGTTCTTGTAAAGAGATTATGTATGAGGGCAAGAGGGAAGTTCTGAAATGCAGCTTTTTAATTACTTAAGCATAAAGCTTAGGAGGTTCAGAAGAACAAATTAGACCCTTGTAGTTTCTAGACTGCGTGAGTCATGACTTGGAGAAATGTCCTATTTTCTTTCCAGAAGAAAACCAGCAAATAGATATTAATATATCACAGAATACCCAAAACTAGTGAAATGTGTTGTACAAACACATGCTGGCCTTTCTACGCTGTTTTTTTCAGCAGCACTTGCCAAAGAGCCTGCACTTTTGATGGAGCTGATCTAAATTACAGATGGGCCAAAACTGCTTTTCAGGGTCAGATTTGGCCTGATTTTAAAAGGCTTCTTATTGATTGAAAGTGGATCTGAAGCCAGGCAGAGCTAGATGAGGCCCCGTTATCAGCAGATGCCATTATGCCGAGCAGAGGGAGTTACAGCCGGAGCTCTGCGTGGTCCCTGCAAGTTAAGCATCTGCTTTAGTGCTTCGCAGGACTCGTGCCAGAGATCTCCATCCTTTACAGGATGGAGTGACCAAGCTGATGGACATACTCCAAGACAGGGCTCTGTAGAAGAAAAAACAGCAGATGAAAACCTTAACTGAAGGCTCCTTTTCTCCTGAATGGCCAAGAACAGAGGGGTCCTCTCAAAAGCACCCATGATTAAGATAAAGGGGATTACAGCACTGTCACTCAGAGCAGCCACATGCAGAGCATCCTTTCTAACCTAAGAGAAAAAGAGATTTGAAATGCTGATAGACTTTACTAATAGATACAGGCTGCAAACAGACTGTTGCAGAGAAAGAATCTTCACTTATAAGAGCTGTGGCTGCTACACCTTACAGACTAAGAATCTGTAAAGGTAACCAAATTGTTCAGAGGAGAAAAAAATCAGATATCACCAAGCAAGTAACCGTAGATTATTTCAAAAATAGGATGCACAAGAGCTCAGGGGTGATGAAGAGGATACACACAGACAATGCCAGCTCAGCCTTAGAAATCCTTGTAACAGATTCCAATTTGCCCATCTCTCCTGCTTTCATTTTTCTCCTGTCTTGGGTGAAGGGTTTGTGTTTAATAACATCATTTGCATCAGTGTGTCCCAACTGACCAAGGTACTAGGGCCGGGAGAGATTAGCATGGTAATCTCATTCTGATGGATAAAATTAGCAAAGATATTCCCCTGAATGGAGAGCTGCCATTGGCGAGCTGCCGTGCTTAGAATCAATTACTAAATTACTTTGAGCTCTAAGTCGACAGTAACAGAAAAAAATTGGCATCGACCGAAGTGAAATAAGATAAAAAATATGCGATCATTAAATCTCTCGCTACTATTCGCGAATGTGACTCACAAGAACTGCACAAAAAATAAGGCAGAATTTAATTTTTAACAGTGGTCCCTGTCATCATTTCAACCAGAGCTGCTCAGTGCGTGGAAGCACAGCCCAACCTCACTATCCAGCTGCTCAGAGGAAGGGCCGGGCCGCTCACGGCTCCCACTCTGTGCTGAGCAGGGCACATCGTGGGGACAAAAAGCCAAAAGACTGGCTTCTGTATGTGCAAGAAGAGTAGGACAGAGAAAGGAACTGCTGAGACATAAAGCCTTCCTTCATGCTGTAATTACCTGTTCTCTGTGTAAGTGCATCGTACCTATTCAATGCTTTGCAAGTGTAGAAAAGTGTAAATCCCTGCCCCAAAGAAGCACAATCTGGAGGCTTTTCTGGGCACACATGATGTACAAAATCCACAGTGATGAGTAAAGCCCAATGTGCTCACCTTGCTTGTTCCAGCACAAAAAAAAGGGAATTTCTATTATTACTAATTATTCCATTATTATTATCTTAAAAGCAATCTTATGATGTTTAAAACATAATCAGGGATTTACCCAAGCCTAAACATAGACAAAATCTCTAACCTTCACTACACGCAGATCTTCACTATCCATTCAACATACTGGGCAAGGCAGAAGTGCTCTGCAGTGATGGAGATGGTCAGAAGGATCAGCATTTCCATTACTATGGCTGAGCTTTTGGAAATAACTACAGATTTTGGACCTTGGGTTTTTGACAGCCCCAGGTGAGAGCAATGGCATACGGGTCTGGCTTTCAGAAAATGCCAGACTTTTGAAGGTTCTCCAGTTGAAAACACACACCTAGAGAACTCTCAGATCACTGGTTGCTCCTACAGGCCTTCTAGAATAAAGCTACAGAAGCTGTAGATGAATACGCAGTCCATCTTTTCTGGATTAGAGAAAATGTGAGAGAGAAAAACAAAATGAAAAATCACCATGTTACCCAGAATGTAGGAACATCCTCACTACCTTAACTACAGTTATGAAATAAATGATCTCCAGAACTAAAAAGATCCACCTAGCACACGACAGTCAGATAGCAGGGATGTAGAAAAAAGAAATGTGAAAGAACCTTTTATCAGCTTTAAACACCAGGAATCACAGTAGCATAAGTAATTGATAATATTATTAGCTCAGTATACATATCAGCTGTCGGGATATTATGAGGGCTGAATCCAATCTCTGTTGAGGGAGTCAGGGTCAACATCATTAACTATAGATCCTGTCCTGGTTTACATATAGAGCCCTCGGGCCAAGTGTCTGCCAGATACATCTCTATAGATGTGCATAGCTATAGGACATACGGGGGGCTAATCACACACATCAGTAACAGACAACCAGCTTTTGTTTATCTGAAGGTTTACTGGAATTAACTGATTAGTGTCAACTTGACACAATAACTTTTGTCTGCAATGTAGTAGATCATTTTGATGGTTTTATTGATGGACTGCTGTCTAATGTAAATTGTGAGGGTAGTTGGATGAAGCAGGAAACATTTTAGTTAAACAGAAATCGAGAAAGCCCCTAGCAAATGTATCTTTAAAATATCACAGAGGTGCCATGATAATAACACTGATAGCAACAATACTAAGTAGGGGGAATTTAAAATAGAAATTGACTCCACCTATTCAGCAATTTATCTCTTACATAAATCCTCAGATGACATCCTGATGTTAAAACTGATGTAAGACAAACCTGACGTAACTCTTTCTGAAAATAAAGGCAAAATAAAAGGTAAAATGAAGTAAAATGCATTTACCTAAAACACAGAGTGACCTAATTTAGAAGTATGAAATATATTTAAGAAAAAAATATCAGTTGGGTTGAATTAATTATTCACATGGATACATAATTTTCTGTTTCTTGTAAGATACAGTTACTTTCTTTGGTAATTAATATGGAACACACTGTCTCCTTTCCTCTGCTGGGTGTCAAATATCTTCTATGAACTAGTCTAAACTTTCTGTTCTCATGGCTTCACAGCATGATTAGGAGTTCATGGTTTGAAACTACACGTGATGGTATTAATCTTCTATCATAAATAACAATAAACTTTGTTTCTTGCTCAGCTATTAGATTATTTAGTGCAACCGTTGGACAATATCCTTTGAAAGCAAGCTCAGGGAATACTGTGATTATGTTGTAAATGCTTCAAATAACAGAAGGAAGCTATGCAGTCTGCTATATTTATATTCTGCTATATTTATATTCTGCTCTAAATAACAGAAAATGAATTCAGATTCTTTTATAACTTCAAAATCACCTTCCTTTCCTTTGCAGGCACAAATTTTCTCCCCACAATTGCAAGTCAAAACAATTAGGCTAAAACAAGGGAGTTACTGTGTATCCCAAAATGAGGTAATTGAATTTAGGCAGTGTTATCAATGATGCCCAGTTCCAACCGTTGAAGCTGCAGTTAGTAACCCCAGTTTGTCCCTCTGTCAAAAAGCTATTTATTCTTCATTACTGACTATCCCTGTGTTATGGGGATTCATTGTCATTGTAGAAACTTAAAGGAGGAACAATTAGTGAAATGATATTATGGGAACAGCCATTTCGTAGCTCATGGGCAAAGCAGTATCAAGTCACAGATTGTCAGCAATGGTGAAATCTTGGCTGTTTTATCACCTTTGAAGATTCGTTACATTTGTTCAGCTTATAGCACTGTAAAGAGCAAAATTGTGTCACCAGGGAAAAGAACCCAGTTTCAGAGATCCCTATAAAAAACTATACACAAAAGTGAGGACAGTGGGGGCACAAGATGACTCAGTTTAGATCAGCCCAACCAACACGGTTCCACTTGGCCATAGGCACGAGCGTGGTCGTGGCTCCCTCTTGACTTGCCTCAAACTAAGCCTGCCTCCCACGTGGAGGAGGGCAGCACGCGTCTGGGAGAGCACAGCTTCCAGTACTAAGCTTTCAAAAGGTCTTATCTCACATACCTTTAAATCTGAGGATGCACAAAGTCACAAGAGCTTATTACGTGGAAGGCAATGGAAGTAAATGGATGCTTAGATAGGTTGTGTCATTCTTGAAGAAACACAAATGAAATTAAACCAATTCATTTTGTGTGCTTTCCTAACTAAGAGTACATTGATGCATCCAAGAGATTACAACCCTTCTCTAGCAGCGTCTGACTAACAGTATTCTGAAGAACTCTGCTTCTCCCTTCAAAAACACAGGTTCATTGAACCCCAAAATTTGGGCAAAGTCGTGTCTGTTTATTAGACATATGTAAATCTACATTTGTTTGAAACTGGCAGTTTGCATTTTCAGCCCTGATTTCTGCCTATTTACCAGAAAAAATAGCTTGAAATGGGGTTTATTTTAAGGCTAGGAAAAAGATCCCTCAGTTTTGGAAAGCAAAATGTTTCGTACAGTTAACTCTTAAACAGTTAACGGAGTCATTTGACTTCCATACAAACAAAAGAAGTAATTTTTATCCTGTTTTAAGAAGCAGCTCCTGAGCAAAGATACATAACCTTTCTTAAATATTTTGGTTCATTTTAAACAGGATATTAAAATACCTACCTATTGATTTTCTCTGGCCCTTGTGTGTAGTTATTTGCATTATAAAACTTCCATTACTCTAACATCAAGTCAGAAGGAGCTGATAAGATGTAAATACGATACAGTGCCATTTACTGTTACGGGGTATCTTTTATAGAAAGCATAAAAGAACATTTTACATGTAACTATGCCTTCAAACACAATTCTCAATTGTACCCAATAGCAGACAGTTAAGCAGAAGCATGAAAAGAAAGAAAAAGACCATTCCTGGTCAATACAATGGCCAGTTACAGCAGAGACTACAGCACTCTGGAAAATGACAGAGAATGACAGCAAATTTTCCAGTGATACCTTGATAAGATGAGTTTGAACTAAATAACTCCTTCTATGTGAGGCTGATTCCTCCCTGACAACCCTCAAAGAATGGGGAGGAAGTAGATGTTAGGCTGTTGCCTCACTTTGCTGTACCAGGCTGATATATTGCAAGTGCAGACACCAATCCAAAGAGATGCTGAAGCTCTCTAGAAGATGCAGGTGATGCTCTGTCAATGTGGGAATGTGCCTCAAACATGCAACTGAGATAGACATCACTTGTATACTTAAAATTCAACTATCAAAGTGTAGCTATTTATATAGCAGAAAAGAGAAATCACTTCAGAGTTCATGCCCTGGGGAGCATGGGCATCCTTGACATGAACTTCAGAACATCTGTTTCCATAGCAAGTACCCCAGCTTGTTCAGCATCTACAAGGAGAAGGGAGCGTTTTAGGGGGGTTTAAGACCTCATATGAGAGAGAATCTGTTTTTTCCACAAATGGTTCCCCCTCCAGGCAATTTTGAATGAAGGGTGGCCTCATCAGATATCACAATGTTTTTCATTGTGAATCATAGTTTTAATTTTCACAATAATTTTTCATCATTTTAGCAGCTTGTATTTTGGTTTGTCTTTGGATGCCTCCTTGTTTCTTTCTCACTGCCTACATCTTTTCCAGGAGTTGTCTGAGCACACAGCTCTCTCCTGCATACATAGCTTCTGCCTCAAGTTTTTCTCTTATTCTCCAGAATGACTTTTGCCCCCTCTTTTTCCATAGTCCTTGTCTCTGAACACCACCCAGGAGTCCTCCTCTTTTCTGTCATCACATTACAGCACTCAAAAAGATGAGAAGCACCACAGTGGGAGATACTTCCATTTTCTCCCTGGGGTCACCATGTAGAAGCAATATAAAGTATCTTTGTGCCCAGCATAAATATCCCTGGTGCACAAGTTCAGCACACTGAATAATGTGAAACATAGAAGTTACATCCCTTTGAATATGAAACACTTGGTAGCAAAATCTTCTGTAATTAAGACCAGAGGATAAAGCTGTCAAAATACTTTATAACACATTGCCCCATGGTTCTGTATTTAATAACAATCTTAAATTAGGACAACAAATAGGACTGAAAGCATCAAAATTGCTATTAATCAGGAGTTTAAAAGAATATTTTATCATTATGATTAAATGATTTTTTTGTTGGCACAAATAGAGAAGCAATCCTGAGAGAGATGCTTGGTGTCCTAATGGAACATAAAGTCTGCCTATTATATAAAATAAGGAGGAACAAAAAAATGTACTTACTCCAGGATTATAATTTCTTTATCTTGACAAATTTTCTCATTGGGTTAAATACAAAGACCTTCATTCAGTGGTTACCAAGGCTTTGTTCAAGCAAATTCCTTTTGGCCTCATAATTTTCTCTACAATGTTCAGAGTTTACAGGGAAATCACAGCTGCCTAATGGCACAATTCGTTGGTCATGATATACTATTAGATACACCTGATATGATGTGTATGTGTGGGGGATGTGTGCTCATGTGATGTAATGATGTGCAAAACAGAATATATATATATTATTTAAAGTATAAGATGAGAATGCTGTTTCAATCACTGCTAATTTGCATTTCATATTCCCCAAACATCATAATACTATAAGGTATTGATCCAAGCATGACCATTTGATTTCACATCAATACTAATATGACTTTTCTGTGATCTGTTGACATGTGGGATTTTCTGAGTGAAATACATACATACCAATATCCAACTATTTTCACAAATAAAACCAGATTCAGCTGTTCTGTATGAAAAGATGCTGGCAAAAATGTAGATCACTGTCCCAAAACTGAATTTAGATTTTACTAGTAAACTTAGGTTTTTATTCCTACCAATTTCCCAAATCTCTTTCATTTATCTCTTTGATATAATAGTCTCTTTCTGAGACTGTTTGTTGTCTGGAGCCGTATTCAATATCCTGAATACAGAGCACTGGCAGGAAAAGTGTTCATGCCTTGAAGGAGCAAGATGCCCTCAAAATCTCATTCCATTCTCAGTGTAGTTGTTCAGGACCTGACATGGACTGCTGGAATAACAGCCTTCTACTGAGCCTCTCTGAATGATGTAAGTAACATAGTTAATTATGAAACTGTTCTTGCTCTGATGGTTTTTGCATACAGATACCAAAATCATACGGGTCCTGCATCCCCATTTCTTCTCTCCCACCAGGCATACAGGATGATACTGAAATAGCCTTTAAACTTCTCAATACTGCTAATGTACTTCTTCCTACTAAATCCCTGTTTTCCACATTACCCAGGCTTCAGCATAAACCATTATGTTGGTTTTTTGTTTGAAATTTACCCAGTGGTCAGGGATAATCACTTTTCTTTACTACAGATATCCAGGAGGACATTCTCTTCCCTACCTGTACGCACACGCACCCATAGAGACAACACCATTTCTACCAAAGACAACACCAATGTCTCCATTGATTTACTTGGAACAGATGTGGATCTTATTGGAATGGAAACCCTGAAGGGGAGAACGCAACACACAATAATATGAAACACAGAAGTTATATCCCTTTGAACACGAAGCACTTATTAGCAAAATCTTCTGTAATCATTAAGACCAAAGGTTAAATCTGAGTCAAAATACTTTATAACTTGTCTGGGAGGAGTGCTACGTGCTGATGATACTCAGACACTTCAATGCCACTGAAATCAAAATGCAGAATGCAATTGCTTTTATTTTTTATTTCACCTGACTATCTGTGGGGCCTGAGCAAAAACTAGCCAGAAGCAGATTCATCACAGATCCATCCCAAAATGAACCAACCCAATTTCCTCACAGAAGCCAAAGGATCCAAGAAACTGCCACTTGGATCCAAGGATCCAAGCCAAAGGATCCAAGAGACTGCCACTTGCCTCAGGTGAGATGTGCTTCTTTCCCATCGTCTGCCAAGACCTCAAAATGGTTCACAACCTCAAAATCCATCTAAAGCCATCACTATTTCTGAATCATGGGGTTACTGCTGGAGGACCTTCTGGCTTTCATTATGAACAACAGAGCTGTGACCCTTCTTTCCCAAATAAAGCCACAGCTCATGTTAAAGACTACCAAGAACCTGACACAAAGGTGGAATAATCCTGTGTGGGACAGGTCAATATGGTCACAACATTCACCTTCAATGTCAGGTACAATTTTTCTGTATGCTTTCAGATGAAGTCCATATTGCAGGAAAACCAAACCTCAAGATCTTCAAGCTCATCTGGCTTCATAATTTCCTTCCAGTAGCAGTGGCCTTCTAAGCCAAACCTGTAATATCAGAAGTGATAAAAGGAAGAGCAATTGCCATGAGTTTATATTACACAGGAACTGCAGCTCTGCCCCCTCCACCCAGCTACAACACAATTACTAAGTAAAAATTTCATTGGACTCCAGAGTTTACTGAGCACGGGACAAACTCTAATGGCTGATCCAAAGTAATTTAAATTACATTGTGAGTTTGTTAGAGCCCTATCATCTCCTGTTTGGTTCTCTGGATAGACTGTGTATAAACACAATGCATATTAGTGTATGTCCTACCATCTACTTACTTTCACACACCACTTTATTTTTGAAGATATCAGCATATTTCCGTATACAATTACAGAATCTGAAAACTCAATTAATGTACTATTTACATGAATATTAACTACAGCAATGGCTATAAATGCATTAGAAAAAAATCTTCTTACATATTGTGAATAAACTTTTAAGAACTGACCCAGTGCCAATCCTTTCAGCACCTGTCTGGATGTAGGCAATTATTTGAGTTAATGGCACAGCACACGGTCCCAGAGTACACACATAAACCTGCATTTTCCAAGAGAGACTCAAGAAAGCATTACATAAAAGGTTTTAGTAAAAACTGCAGTCTTGTTCTTGTACAAAGCTATTACCCATTCATATTCTCTATTAATGTAAACAGATAATTTACCCTTAATTTAAGGCCCCTTCACATCAAGCATAATCAGCTTAAGGAAGATGTGTGGTCAGCATAAAAAAAGATCTAGTTTACATCTTACGTCTGCTTTTCATGTAAGTTCAGCTCTGTCTCCTGTTGTCTCCAACAAATGGAAACTTCTTCACTGCCTTCCCTCTTCAGTCAACACTTGCCAGGTGTTTGCACTCCCTTTTCTGAAATCCTAATAGAGGGAATCTGGGCTTAACCATTGAAGTCTCAATGTCCCAACAACACCCTTCTTGCACTCCCTTAGCAAAAGATGGATTATGTAACTCTGAACACATTTTGTCTGCAATAAAATGAAAAAAACTTTGATTAGCAGGAAGACATTTGTTGTCCTTTCCAGGTTGGCACTTGGAGCTGCTTGGTAGTAATTTGATTATTTGATTGATTGATTGATTGATTGATTGATTTGAAAAATTTTTACTAGGAGGCTAAGGATGATCAGCTGCTAGTATTATGTTGTTTTTGCAACATAGGGGCCTGGGACCATCCATCAGGAATCATTTGCAAACTGGACTGCTACTTAAAAAAAAGCAGAGCAAATGCAACCAAACTTTGATAAGTTGCCTTATAGAAATAATACAGCTGATACAATCAAAACAAGCAGAGGAACCACTGAGCAATGCAACCAGGGCTGGAACTGCAATGTTGACACCCCAGCCAAGAGCAGTGATTTAGCTGTGGCCCCAGTAACAGCAGTGTACCCATACCCAGGGACTGTTGGTGGGAATGGAGCTCTGTCTCTAAACCTGAGCAAACCCTCCATAATGGAATCATTAAGGAAAAGGTTCCAGCCCAGTTGGTTATGTGTTTTTCTTGCTCATCATTTAAGACTGGCTGATTACCATTAGTGTGTAAGGCAGGCAGCATGGCTCTGACCTGTTGCTCCTGTAAGCAGAGCAGAGCACGTCCCAGTTTTATGTGAGAGCTCCTATGTACCTCAGAACAGCCAGTACAGAGATCTTTGATTAAACAGCTTAACACTGTTTCCCTCTGGTAGCCTATGCCTTTGTGCAGGAGCTGGAAGTACCTTGCCTGAAGGCACAGTGCATCCTTATAGGCAGGAATTCAGAACTGCCAAATCCTGCTTCCCTGTCACTGGCTCCTTATTCTGAGAAAAGAGGCCTTTTTAGCTTTCCTATGACCTCTTGACTTAGACATCGTTATCCTTCACTGTGGGAAGAACATACCTTTCCATCTTTCTTACTGCCCCATTCAACCTCGTTGGATTCATTGACACAAACAGGCATAGAAACATAAAATTGCCATAATTGGGTCAGGCCATAGGTCTGATAGTGGCTAGTGGTGATTGCTCAGAGAAAGAACAGAAGCAGGGCACATACAGAAGGACCCTTCCCTTGGCAAATCTTGACTGCTACCAGCAGTTTCAAGGACATCAGAATTTGTACCCAGATCATCACATTATGATGCAGATACCAGCAAATACAAAAAATCTTGAGTTTTTTTACCTCATAATCAGGTTTTCAGTAAACAACACGAATATATGTGCACAATTGTGTATGACAGAGATTCTTATGTGTGAGTCATCAATGAGTTTTGCTGCACTTCCATACTTGCAAGGAAATATATGGAAAGCTACTTTTTGGCCATAATAAGCACATAAAGTACATTTACAGCTATCAATAGGATTTTCTTAATTCTCCTTTACGCTCTTTTCACAGCATTCTCTCTCTCCTCATACCATTCTGTGCATTTTATGAGCGAGTCTCCAATTTCTGTGATCCAGTCTTCTTGTTGCTCAGCCTCATTACCAACAAAGGTGTCACACTGTCACTCCATACCTTTGTAACTAGGTTAGGGATCAGCTTGCACAGGCAAGCTGCAGTCCCGCAGGCTATTCAACACTAAGGGCCTCATCTACACTCTGCTGAAATCATAGTCTCTAAAAGGTTCAGTAGGTTTTGAGCAACTTCATTGAGGAATTACTAAATGAGGAAAGGTCCTATAAAAGGCATCACTAAATCTGCCTCAGTGCAGGACGCAGTACACTCTGTAACTCACTATTTTTGCAATACAGCACAATTTTTTTTAACAATTTGAAGTATAATGCAGTCCTAGTATTTCTTCTGTGTGCTGCTCTGCAGAGGGCATCAAGTATCCCTAGATGTAGAAGTGTTAGGGTTTTGAAAAAAAAAAAAACTTATATAATGGGAAAAGCATTGTTTACAGAACAGAAGGTAAAAACTGTATAATTTGTAATGTGTGGAGTGCTTTTTTTCTTGATAAGCAATATAGATTGATGCAGGTAAAGACTCTCATAGGTGCAGCTGAATGGATAAGCACAACTTTGCTATGCATTTCTGCTTTGCCAAGCATATTCAAACTTAAGCCTGTGGTCTTGTGGGTTTGTTGTTTTTTGCGTTTTATTGGTTTGGGTTTTGTTGTTTTGGTTTTTTTATGGGACTAAACCAGGACAGTTCATCAGGTAACCAACAGCCAGGTTTTCTATCTTTGTTTTTACAAGCCTCTCTATATTTATTCCATCAGGGAACAAAGAAAAGAAGGGTCCAGATCTGGGCCTCTTTGGCCAGGTGATGCCAGGAAAGTCAAGAGCTGCAAGAAGGCCAAAGTCCAAGTCACAGTGGGGCCCTGCAGCCTGCTGTCCTTTGCTCGTAATGACATAAAGCTTTGACCCAGCCACATCTCTGCTTCTGGAGGGGAAAGCAAAGCCTTCTCTTAGTGTTATTTCAGCTCCCAGGACCCTTGTGCTGCCCTGGCTCTCCTAGCAGCTGCCCAGCGAGCGTTTCTGCCTTTCACATCCTCTTCCCCTGCTTACACAGTCTACAGCTAGTATTTTCCTTCTTTTTTCTTCTTTCTTCTTTTTTTTTTTAATCGCAGAAAGGCCTCCTCGCCTAATCTAATTCCCGCTCCTTTGTCACGAGCAGATGTCACGTTTACATCTGTGCGTCTGCTCAAGCGCCCCGTCTCCTCCAGCCCAGCAGATGTTGCAGCCGTGGCTGGGGAGGGAAAAGCAAAGCGCAGATCCCTCTGCTGGCGGCCGCCTGAACGCCACGGCCGCCCAGGGAATGGGACAGGGAGAAACAAGGACACCATTATAATTATTGCAGAATCGCAGAACGACCCGAGTTGGAAGGGAGCCACGGGGATCATCGAGTCCAACTCCTGTCCCTACATAGGACACCCCCAACATTCACACCGTGTGTCTGAGGGCACTGGGCAAATGCTGCTGGAATACTGTCAGGCTGTGACTGCTTCTCTGGGGAGCTGTTCCAGGGCTCCACCACCCTCTGAGTGACGAACTTTTTCCTAATACCCAATCTAAACTTCCCCTGGCACATCTTCCTGCCATTCTCTCGAGTTCTATCATTGGTCACCAGAGAGAAGAGATCGGCACCTGCTCCTCCTTCTTGTGAGGAAGTAGTAAACTGCTATGAGGTCCCCTCTTAGTTATTATTATTATTATTGTTGTTGTTGTTGTTGTTATTAGTCCCCCATCCCAAGTGATTACACAGCAGTAGACCAGCCAAGAGCACCTCCTGCCTCCTGGCATCCCGAGCTAGTGAGGCCACACCTTGAGCACTGGGTTAAGTTTTGGGCCCCTCACTCCAAGAAGGACATTGAGGGGCTGGAGCGCGTCCAGAGAAGGGAATGAGGCTGGGGAAGGGGCTGGAGAACAAGGCCTATGAGGAGAGACTGAGAGAACTGGGGGTGTTTGACCTGGAGAAGAGGAGGCTGAGGGGAGACCTCATCCCTGTCTACAACTCTCTGAAAGGAGGCTGTAGTGAGGTGGGTGTTGGTCTCTTCTCCCAAATGACAGGTGATGGGACAAGAGGAAATGGCCCCAATCTGCACCAGGGGAGATTTGGATTAGTTATCAGGAAAAATTTCTTCACCGAAAGGGTTCTCAGGCCCTGGAAGGGCTGCCCAGAGAGGTGGTTGAGTCCCCATCCCTGGAGGTGTTCAGAAGATGGATAGATGAGATGCTCAGGGATCTGGTTTACCAGTGGACAGGTACGGTCGGACTCGATGATCTTCAAAGGTCTTTTCCAACCATGTGATTCTACGATTCTATGACTCTAAAAAGCCCTCCCGGTATTTGATATTTTATTCAGGCGGGTGGGACCGCGTGCAGCGGCCGGAGCGGGGCCGGAGGGGCCCGAGAGGCGCTTTCCCAGCGGCCGCACAAAGGCGCGCTGTTCCCTGTTTTGTTCCGCTGCCTCCGAGCATTCCTCCGGCAGCCCGGGGGGGAGCGGGCCGGGCCCCTCTCCATTCCGAAGGAGAGGGAAGAAAAGCGGCTTTACACGCCTGCCGTGTTTCCCTCCGGCACCGCCGCTGCGCATCCCGAGCACCCCGCGCACCCCGCGCATCCCGAGCACCCCGCGCACCCCGCGCATCCCGAGCACCCCGCGCATCCCGCGCATCCCGAGCACCCCGCGCTGCCCGGCTAGGACGGAGTTAGCGACCCAGACAAAAGGCTTCTTCTGGAAGGCAAAAGAAAAAAAAAAAAAAAAAGAGGGGGCTGAAGCAACCGGGAGGCTCTAATTCTATTTGCGTCGCCTGGAAATGAGAAGGGGTTTTTCCACACTTCGCCTTGATTTGATTATTCCTTGGAGATGGTTTCTCTGCCCCCAGCCAGACGCGTGGGGGAAGGCTGCTGAGGCAGTTGGCCTATAGTGGGAATAATCAAATTACCCATTTGCTACAACTTTTTCGGCAGAGCCGCTCGCGTGTAGAAAGAACAACTGGAGCCCAAACCCCGCAGAGGGGGAGCGGCCAATTCCCCCCGGGACGGGACGCGGGGGGGGGGCA